>CM057000.1:23248056-23898056 GCA_029891345.1 Dryococelus australis
CACCACGGTATCATAAGGTTAAGCTTATCTGTTAAGCTCCTCTAGATTTCACAAGTCTACAGTCAGCTGGCACAATATCCAGAATCGCGTTCTCGTTTGAGTAAACGACATGCAAAATTCCACAGCCGATTCCAACAGCAATTGAAATAGGACCATACGTGTCATCCAACCACCCCTCGAACGGGTCCTTCAACGTTGAAAAGACTGAAAACGTTTTGAAAACGGGAATTTGTACAAACAATACACAGCATTTGCTTCCCTACGAAAAATTAGACAAAGGCTGATCATGGTATACGTAGCACTTTTAACATTAACTTCTGAAACTTGTCTCTGCCCCTGCACATATTTTAACTGGTGCATTGACTAACATGAGCCCAGCAAAACTGGTAACGATGGAAGAGAATTAGTTACAAGTAAGAACGTTGTGTTACAAGTGTCAAGTAAAGAAACACTTGGGATAACTGAACTTATTTATTTTGCTTTCTACATTTTGTAAAGCAGATAACTGTAAGTATGATCATATTTTAAACATGATTTCATAGTTATCCAGGACCGATGAATGAATTTGATCAAGCTCATGAAAATGTTAGTTCTAAATACAGCAGAAGGGTCAAACAGTGTGTATTGAAGTATGTTTTAAGAGGGCTTTCAGAAGAGTTCAGGTTACCTTGAACAACCAATAATTAGCAAGGAAAATGCAAATTGATTTTGCAACATTTAATTATCATTAATTTCCGTATACTCGTAACATCACGCTTTATTGAGTAGTAAAGATCAGTTTCTGCATGGACCAAATTTCACATAAATAAAATATTTATCTACTAATTTCAATCTAAATACATTCTGATTAACAAATTTAATAACAAAATTCTACAATTTAAATTTCAAAAAATTGTGCTATTTGGATATCTCAATTTACAAATATGAACGGTATTAGTGAATTTAATTTTTAAATTATTTTGTAACTTACATTTAAAATTATCTGAAGACTTTGACGGTAAATTTTAAGTTGAATTATTTAATTTATTCTGAAAAAAGTTTTATTTCAAATTCTCCATCGCAACATAATTGTTTAATATTTTGGTAATATATATTTTTATCCACTATTAATCTTTATATTTTTATTGTTTTGTAAAATAATTTTTATCGGGGTGTTTAAATGTATAGTGCAATGGGAGTGAATGACTGGATTGAGATTTTTGGACAAACGCCATTGCGATGCTGATGTCTGGCATGGGAAAACAGGAATGGACACTAAAAAATACTTAAATAAGACAAGTAACCTTTTAAAAGTATAGTTACCAGGGTGAAACCAGCAACAGACAAACTACAAACCCTCAACTGTGTATATCAGATCCCCTGGGAATGTGACCATGTGCACATAGGTGAAACTGGCAGAGCTATCTCGACCCGAATTAAAAAACACAAAAACAACTGCAAGAATTATGAAACTCAGAAATCCAGACTTGCTGAATATGCTTGGGAAAACAGACATAAAATTCTCTAGGATAATTTAACTCCACTCACTCAGGAATCAGCTTCTGTTATTAGCATAAATAATATTTTCAGTCAACAGAGTATTGAGTTGAAAAATATGTGGATCCCATTAATTAAGAGAGAAACAACATTGCAGCACAAAAAAAAAACAGAAAATACTCAATCCATACTAGACCACACCAGCCAATCATAGCCACTCTTAGCTGCACAGCCAATAAGGATACAGCTCGACTCTCATTGGCTGCGGCAGAAAAACAGTCTTAAACTATATATATACCCATGATTTTCAGGTCTCCTCGTCTACTGTGAAATTAATCTCAAGCAAAGAAAACCGATTGAAGTCGAACCTGAATTTACACAGCCGCACAAAATAAAGCTGGCAATTCGCCACATGCATCCCAGAAAAGCTCCAGGAGGAGACGGAATTCAGGCTATTGTATTAAAGAAAATGCCAGAACATTCAAGCATACTACACGGAATGGCGGATGAAAATCTGTGTCGGGAAAAGCGAGGCGATCGTTTTTACTCGCTGGGCACTACCGCAAGCTGCGAATTGCCCGCAAATCACAAAATTTGGCGAACCCATACCCCAAAAAGACGTCGTTAAATAATTATCTAGGCTTATATATGGACAGAAAATTGACCTGGAGAGCACACATCGACGCCAAATGCGTAAGTGCATACGCCAGACTCTCCACCCTATACCCCATACTTAATAGTCGATGTGCCATAACACGAAACACAGCAGTATTGCTATATATCATGCTCATACAGCCTGTTATAACTTATGCTGCGCCCACATGGGCCCATGCAGCTAAAACTCATATTAAGAGACTGCAGATTGTGCAAAATTAATGCCTGCGAATCGCGGTAGATGCACCTAGATAATGCCCCATTACAGATCTGCATAACGAACTCAAAATTTAACAACTAGACAAGCACTTCGTCAAAATGGCGGGAAATTTTACAATGATTGTGCCACACATGCAAACCCGAAAATATCTAGTCTCGGCGATTATAACCCCGACGAGACTCATAAATACAAGCAGCCTAAAAGCATTTTGGCTCATAGGCCGCCTTAAAATACCGAAACTGGAAATGCAGGCCCTCATCCATGCACCCGAACAAAAATTAACCCCATAAACACGTATTACTGCAATGCATTTAACTACAAATTACATAAATTGACACAATAATTAACAAATAATTAGCGAAACACTATGTGATCGCAGGAAAAGGCAAAACATGCGCTGTATAGTCCCTGGCTGGCGTCTGCCCTGTGTTCTACATTGCATCCACATCGAACCACACATACTTGTGCTACAAAGCCTCTCTCATCCGACAGCTGTTTGTATGTATGGTCCATCGCCACTGTCGATTCTAAGGCGGCCTCTTGCCAGTTTACCAGCAATAACTGAGGAGTCTGTGGTGTAGTGTGCTCTCTGCAGTAGCTGGTGAGGGTTGTGGAGTGGCACACCTACACTATCACGCACTCACCACCCACTAATACTCACAAACACACACTTAAATACAAACGAGGTTATGAGCAAGGTAATAAACACCTAAAAATCTCTCTTTTCCAACTCTTTATCTGTAACATTCTGACACTTTTTTCTGTGTTACAGGGCGATAGCAGACTTCTATCGGGTGGGTGGCTTGGTTCTGTGTCACAAGGCGATAGCAGATTTCTATCGGGTGGGTGGCTTAGTTCTGGCCTCCCATAACCAGGGCTGCGCAGCGCGACCCTTGTTATTAAAACTACACCAAATCATTTCATTTAACCCTGCCTCAAACCCACAAAGTCTATCTTCGCGAACTAACAAACACCCTAATTTCTCCAGCCCTAATCCAACAAAGGAATCACTCTTATCCTCCGTGACTGTCACATAGTTTTCTCCAAGCCCTCTCCGCTTTACCTGGTTTTCTATTCCCTTTACTAGTCCCTTCTTCTTTCGGGCTGTGTTCATGGCTACAGTTGCGTCCATGGCACCAGATAATCCTGCTATAGCCGCGACGCATGCGCCCATTTTATTAATTTAACCCGACCTAAGGCGTAAAGGGCTTGCCCTGAGACGCATCCCATTCTCCAACCGTCTTAGCTACTAACATGCATGTCGTAGGGCGCACAGAACTGTGAAGGTGCTCACGCTAGCGTAGCGGGATTTAGGGGCTCGCCAGGAAAAAAGAAAAAAAATATTATCTCCTCGTCAGCCGCACTTGTGTTCTCGGACCCTGTGTGTCGCTGCCTGAAGATGGGGACAGAAACGCCGCATTCTGCCTGTTCTGGAAAAATTACTGTGTTTGTGCGAGTTTCTATATTGTGTTTGTTTTATTTTTTTAAGTAGATAACTAGCCGATGTTGTCTTCCGTGTGTTGTCTGTTGGTTAGTACATAGTGTTTTCGTATAATACATTAGTTTTCCGCATTTAGCTTGCTGTCCTGTTTGTTTGACTCGATTCTATCATGGAATGTTCTGGCTTTCTGCATATATATTCTTGACTATAGCATACCTGGCTTGCGTTCTGTCGTGTCTGGTAAAAAAGCTGTGTTTGGGCACGTTCTCTTTATTGTATTGTCCTATTTTGTTCCTACTTATTATGTCAGCGTTGTCATAATTTTTTCAAGAAGGTTTCTAGCAGGTATAGTTTTCTATGGGTAGAGCTAGTGACTTTTCGCGAAAAAAAATGACACATTAGCATCGCAATGGGGAATGTCCAAAAATCTCCATCCAGTCGTTATTTATAATATTTAATTAAAATAGTTTTTATTTTTATAAATAGATGCATCATTTAATTACATGAAATGTATTCTATGCTACATAAAATTAAAGAACTAACCAAAATGTTTAAATGAATATTACAAGATCTTTGAAATCAAAAATCTCAAAATATTTTATAGATTATTTATTTAATTAAATTTTCTTGTAGCGTCCAAATTTTTCACTATTTCTGCACCTTGTTAACATAATTTATGTATCTTTCCCACGTTTATTTATATTTATTTAGACCTGCCCTAAAGAGCTGGAATCTCATACTAAGGGCTCTACAAAAAATGTCCGACAGCGGACATGACATTTACATAATAATATATCTTCTAGCAGTCTTCATAACATAGCATATAATAATGTAATCTAAACAATTCTCTTTTAGGAAAGTCATCTGCGTGTATCTCACATACTAATTACAGACAATAACTAATTCAAACACTTACTATCTATCAGTCACCTGTGAGCACATAACCCACACTAAACAATTTTCTTCATCAGAAAACACATTACATAAAATTCATATAATGCAACTAGAAAATTCTTTTCTTGAAGTATATATAACTTATACTTGACATGTGAGCACAGAAATGTCAGTTGCAACAGATTTAACTCAATTACTTGGTAATACGTACGTATTATTATTTTACGTGTACTACTGTAACATAATGAAAGAGACATGTGTTATTACAGAACAATGTAGTACATAAACTATGAGCCTATTATATGCAAATTTATATAAATATACATAGTATATTACAATCTAGTCTTTTTGAGATTAAGTATTTTTAATACCAAATTTAACTAAAGCAAATTATTTTTCTTTACACAGCCTCAGTGGGAGTTAATTGTATATAATAATAAAGTTATTTTTAAAGCTTTTGGTAACAAATTTAGCAGTTTTACTATGCAAACAATGTAACTTCTTAGCGGTTCTTGTTTGATGAATTAGTACATCTGAGTTTTGAGCTAATATAGTGTTTATATGTGCTAATCCTGCCAAGTGCTTATAAAGTAGGAGGATTGTTGAATACTTAACTATATCTTTCAGTGGAAGAATATCTGTGTTAACATACAAGTTTTTATTGGAGGTAAAATAACTATATCCATACAATTTTCTAATTACTCTTTTGTGCAGAACTTCTAATTCGTGTAAATATGTTTTATTGCACCAGCCCCATATCATACACATGTAACGTATATGAGAGCCAACCATAGAAAAATAAATACTTTTGAGAACCATTTGGTGCAATTGCGAATCTTAACCTATGAATGAATCGTATAATAGGTGTAATTTTATGTTTTATGTGTTTTATATGGCTTGCCGATGATATATTTGAATCAATTATCAACCCAAGTATTTGGTTGTGTCGACTTCCTGAAGCTGGTTTTTCTTAAATTTTATTGAGAATTTATGCATCCGACTTGGCTTCTTTAGTTTATTAAGTACTATAAAGTCGGTCTTTTCAATATTTATAGTTAATAAATTTCTTTCAAACCATTCGATAAGATGTCTAGATCCATTTGCATTAACTGGTTTAGCTTCTCTTCATTGCAACCAATATGAAATATGTTAATATCACCCGCAAATTATGACAATATCCCATTGAGAGGGAGCTGTCCTATATCATTAATAAATATTATAAATAATATTGGCCCGAGGACTGGCCCTTGTGGTACACCTATTGTTATTGGTTTTGCGGGGCTAAATGTATTATTGCAATGAACAATCTGTTCTCTGTCGAATAAATAATTGTGGAACCAGTTTAATACTACTCTTTAACACCTGACGTCCTTATTTTGTATAACAACAACTCATGAGCTACTGTGTCGAATGCCTTTTTATGTCCAGGAATAGTCCCGCACATTGATTATTATTGTCAATTGTACTTGGTAATTTTATAATAATATCTATTGCCGCAGTTGTTGTATTTTCTCTTAAGAAAACCTTATTGGTATGGTTAGAAATACTGATATTTATTCAAGTGCTGAAGCAATTTATTTTCAACAATTTTTTTCAATAATTTAACTTAGTGGCAACAATATAGATATTGGACGTAAGTTTCCGGGATCACTTTTGTCGCCGGATTTATGAATGGGCACCACACGAGCCTTCTTAATTATTTTGGGCATGACACTATTTCTTAAAGACACATTAATAATGCCAACTATTGGCTTTAATTAAGGAACTTTTACATTTCTTGATGAGCATGTTACTAAAACCATCATAATCAGGAGTATCTTTACTCTTCAGCTCATTTATCAAATTGCCTATCTCACATTCATTAGTTTGTTTTAGTAATGATAGTTATGAGTTTGCTTCTCTAACAACTGTGCCTGTTTTTTCAGGTTGTTCATAGATTATAGATGCAATTTCAACAGCAATATTAGTAAAATAGCTATTAAAGGCTTCAGCGTTTTCACTGTCATCTTGAAGAAGGGTGTTATTCACTTTATGTTTGATGTACTGTTGTTTACTGCTACAGTTTTGTTATTATTTACAATACGGTTTATTATTTTCAACTTGTTATTATAGCTTTATTCGTCACTGATTTTGTAGGAGTAGTATTCAGCTTTTAGTTTACGTTTTAAAATATGTTACTCTATTAAAGCAAATTTTATACGGAGTTAATGTTTGCTAACTTAAATAGTTCTTTTTAGTTATTACTCATAAGGTCTTACATTTGATTAAATATTTCAAGTCTTCATTCATCCAAGGGAATTTCTATTTATCATTTTCTGTTTTATGCAATTGGGTGAATTTTGCCTTAGTTATATTATCTTTCAAATAGTTATTTAATTTGTCACATTGATCATTTACATTACCCCATCGATCACAAATGGTTTATTTTAAAATATCAAATCTAGTTAACTATAATTAACTTTAGTTACACACATGTGTTTGGTTTCATTTTAGACCTATCTGTAAATAAATCACCCCTATCTACGTCAAATACAAACATTGTGATCTGTGAATGAGCAACCTACATTAGCAATTTTAAACTTAAGCTCATCAGTTTTCATAAAAAATGTGGTCTATTAGCGTAGATTGCATATATTGAACACGTAATTTTCTGTATGTTGTCACATATATTATTTATTTACCTTCGTATTTATTTTCATAAGGTTAGTATATTGAAAAATTAAACGCACCAAAGGCAATTTTCATATGTTAATGTGTTTAGTTAGCTAGTTTTATTTTTGTTCGTATTTTTAAATTAATATTTGTATATGTCAATTGCTTCTTCATGGTCTTAACTGATTTTTAATATTTCAGGGAAAATGTCTGTATTTTTGTTACGTTTCTACGATACCTTTAATTTTGTCGATTAATTTTTTAGGCCGTTTTGGAGCGAGTAGGTTTCGTTTGACCTAGTGAACCTTCCGATTGGCTAGCAGGTTGAAACCCAGAACCGCTATTGGCGGGAGAGTATAGCATAGGGTGTGCCGGACCGTTTTGGTTGGAATCTCGCTCTCTCTGCCACCATATTCACATGCATAAAGACGTAGAACAGGACGCCCGTCCAGAAGGTTGGGCGAGGCATAGGAGTAGATGGGGAATATCAGTTCTGGCCACAAAGTACAAGAGTGGCCTATGTGCCATAAGAATAACCTGGGTAGGAGCAGGAGGGCGAATATAAAATTTGGCATTGCCCTTATTTGGAGTGGAGGATACAAAGGAGTGCTTCCCCTGGCGCTACACTCACCCCTCCCCTTTACTCTACCCTGAGGTGTGATGTGATTGGTTGTCCCCCTCCCCCTCCATCAGAGCTGTGTTGTGATTGGCTGTATGTGGTACCCCTAATTTTCCCCTCCTTTCCCCTTCTTTAGCTTGAGGTGTGCTAATTGTTTGGTCGGTTGTTGGAGCAAAAATGGCACAAGGGACATTCGGGGATAGTCGATGTTGACTTTTTGGAGTCTGACAGACGACTGAGCTTTGGACTGGCATGGGTGTTCTCCCTTGGACGTCTGACAATGGAATGAAGTGTGAAAATGTGTGAGGGAAGGGAAAAGTGAGGTTAGGTTCTGTCATTTGTAGGAAGCGACATAGATTTCACCCATCGCTGTCCGACACACCACTGAGCTCTGAGACGAATTATAGAGGTCGGAATTGCGTAATGTAATTATTGTAAAATAAACAAATACAGCATTCTAATTGAACAAACACCAAAACACCTGTCAGAAATGCAACAGTAAATATTAATCACGAGAACGAATTACCAGTGAAACATACCATATCGCAACGATTTCCCAAATGAAATCACAAAACCCGAAACAATTGTCAAAAACGCAACATTAAATATAAAACACAAGCAAACAATATATTAATTACAAATCAAGTACACACAACGAATTAAACAACTATCGTGACTAATTACAACATAGCACTCCCGACTAGAGACTTAGTGTAGCCAAATACGTTTTAGAATTTTTAGTATAAGTTAAATTTGCATTCTAAAATCTCTTACAATATGTTACACTCTGTATAATAAATTAAAAATATATCCAGAATGCAAGATTAAATAAAACCCGTTAAAATTAAGTGCAAACGAATACGTTGCTATAAACGCAGCTCATATCAACAACTATGGTGACTAATTACAAAAGCTAATTACCTAGAATTTAAGAACAATGTAGTACTCCCCACTACAGACTTCGTGCAGCTTATCACGTATTTAAATGTTTAGTATAAGTTACACTATGAAGAAAGTCTCGTACAACATATCTAAAAGCAATTTTGATAAAACCCATTAGAATTATGTGCAAACTAATATGTTAGTATCAAAACAATTCAAAACAATAACTCGCGTAAGCTTACCACCAGCCCAGCGTGCATGACTGTCGGTCCCCCACATTGCGCGGCTGTCTAGTCGCTGTTCCTGCCTTTCCTGCATAATGCGCCACGCCACCATCGGCTCTTGAACACTAGTGCTACAGCACACTTGTTCCATCAATACACGCGTTATGTTAAAAAAAAATTTACGATCATAAACAGTAATTACGGTTCGTTAATGTTATAGGGCTCATTCGCGCAAGGTTTTTCAAGTTTTCATTCGAGACTCTTCGCAGTGCGCTCCGCTTCTTATGGCCACAAGCCGACATTTGTGTGGCTCTGGCGCTCTCACCAAACAACTTTCACTATCTACCGCTTCCACCGCTGCCGTATGGGCTCATTCACTTTATGCAAACTGATGTCTGAATTACTATAAAAAATAATATAAAAATATGACTCAAAATTAATACAAAAATCTTAATTTATTGATGTCGTCGTTTTCGGGTAAAAGCAAAAATATATTTGCAAATAATACCAACTTTGTTTCCTGGGCGGGGTAACGAATTTTATTTTTATTTTGTAAATGTTTGAAAACAAATACCAGACAGTACACTTTTGTTAAATTTATGTCATTTAATATTTTAGTCGAATAAAACCTAAATTCTTTGAGTTGGTTACCTGCTCGAGTTAATGTTAGTTTGGTGCATTAAGTTTCGATTCCGAAACAGATTATGTTTTAAAATTTTTTGTTTTCATTTGGAAAAACCATGTTTGATTCGTAGTATTTGTATAAGTGTTTGGAAATACTGGGTTCGATTCCCAGGTGGGACACTTAATTATTTCGTAGTTATTTTTGACAGGAAACTGCACAATCACACGTGAAAACTTTCGAGAGCTACTCCATCGATGTAACCTCACCGAAGGCCGGCACTCGACTAACATGATACAGCTTACCTGGTGATGTGTAAGTGAACCGGTATGCTGCAAACGTAAGCATAAGCATAAAAGTAAATGTAACTGTAAGTGTAAGGGTAATCGTGTAACAAATGCATGATCTTACGCAACCGACGAGTGTAAAAAGTTATTTATATATTAACAAAAACAATTATTTAGTTTCGACATATAAACTTCTGGTGCACGCAGGTTCGAGGCTTGGTCAGGTTATGTAATATAATTGTAATTCCAAATAAAAATAAATGTGACTTGGGTAGCTGCTGGAGCTAATGTAATGTCGGACTCGGCTTCGAGTCACGGTTGTATTATTTCGGAAACTGACTTCTTACAGATGTGAGCTCGCAAACATTTCTTGTCCAACTGGTGTGACTCTGCCATTCCGCTACGTCTATACACCGGTACATCGGTACATTATCATGTAAATGTAAACGTATAGCGTAAACGTAAGTTGTAAAACACAAATATAACTATCCACTCAGTACTCACATCACAGTGCCATCTAAGCTTTTAAGAAATTGAAATTATTTGCGTTTATGCAGAGAAATGTAAGCTCATTAGTTATATGACTTACTTCTTGTTAAAATATAAGTTGGTACATTGTACATTAAAACTTTATCAATTCTAAATAATTCTGTTAACAAATTTGCTGCAAAATGTTTATCAGAAAGTGTTTTCATTTCGATAATTTTAACTATATCGCCAATTTTATATTTAGGTTCAGGGTGGATGCTCACGCATTGTGGATTTTTAATAACTTTTTAATTATCATTTTCTGGTCAATTCATTCGGACTTAAATTTGAAGTATTTTCTTCATTATCTCCATTAACTTCTATAGGTTTTATTTTTGTTGTTCAATGTTTTGTGCAGTCATATTCTTTTATCAAAACATATATCATCAAATTTCTCAAATTTGAACATATTTATAATTTCCATTGAAAGTACTTTTTTCACACATTTTATTTTTTTTAAGATTAATTAAATAAATTAACAACACCATGTTTAAGCTCAGGAAATGAACAATAATGCTTTATATTATATATTTCTAATAACTATGTGATAGTTGCCACATAACTGCATTTACCTATACGTCAGAAAAGGTAGTTACGATCTGCGTTACATGTTATGAGTGGAGGGAGACCCGGAGATGCGTTGCACATTCCTGATAGTGGCCCGGTGGTGGTTTACTTTGACGGCACTGTCTGCTCACATGGGACACCCAGATAACTGTGCACCATTCCCCTCTGCCAGACACGGCTGTTGGGGGAGTGGCAGGTTTGATGTCAAAACGAAACAATCTTCCAACCATATATAAGCCATTACAATGTTCTCTGACCTTCGAGAGACTCCTATTGTTAAAAAATAACTGAATAAAAGAACACTTTGATGTGTTTCCTGAGAGGAAGAGAGGGATGAGTTGTAACAAATGTTATATCCAAGTTAAGCAATGTAAATTTTTGCAATGTAAAATTTTCCAATGAGCATTTAAATAAGGAGAATTTTAATGTGTAAATTTTGTTAGCAGTTTTGTAAGTTATACATGTATGTATGAGGGATTTAATAATCACGAAAAATTTTATATGATGTTTGGTTGGGATTTAATAGTAAATTTTTTTTCTATTGTGGTAAAGGAATTGTATTCAATGTATAATTGAACTATTTTTTTGCATTTTGGGGGCACTGTAACAAAAAGTAATTGTTTACCAAATATACTTGAAGAGAAAGGGAATGCTGCTTTGAGACTTTTCACAAACCCTAGTCATCAATCCACTGGTGTGCTTCTTAACAATTATATTTTCTTAAGACATATCTGCATGAACGTAAATTTCATTGAATTTAATGGTAAAGCACTGGCTGTATTGGCAAGCCTCTGTCTCATATAGATAGCAATTTTTACCACTGTGCTTAAATCTGTGTGAGCAGTTAAATAAGATATTAGTAAATTTATTGTTTAAATTGACTTTAACAACTATGGTTTGTGAAAGTGTGCATTAGAGTACAATGTTTGGCGTGTGCAACACAGAAGTAGTCAAAAATGTGAAAAAGACATCAGCATGTGCAGTTAAATCCTCTTGGATACGGAGAATATCCAAGCAGTGTCTACAGGCATCCCTGAAAGGTGCCAGGGTTATCTTCAAAATGGAGTACACAATCGATTGTTAATGCTAAGTAATGCGGGAATTGGTGCAGAAAAGATTTGTAGCTGGTGTCGCTGAGGGTGATTTCAAACAATCCTTGTCTAGATATTGAAGAGTGTTTCTGGAAATGTAGATGTACACCTATCTGTTATTAAAGAAATAAATAAACAAATGGTAGTGAACATTTCAGTTAGTATTTTGAACATATTCACATTACAAGTCCATGACTCATATTTAATCTATTCTATTGCTGTATCGAAAATGACTGAGTCATTGCAAAATGTAGTTAAGTCAAGGAATTAATTAAAATATGATTTTTCCTTTATTTTGTGGAGATGTTCTATGATAGGTAGGGACTTATGTTGTGAGAGTAAGGTTTTACATGAATATTCCCGATAGGTACATCAATTAGAAGATTCCTTGCAGCAGTTCGTTACAGAAACTTTTTGATGATTTGAGGTATTATGGCTGCCTTGTGAATAATCTTAATTTGATGAAGTTGCCATGTTTATTTGCTTACTGAAAATGGTTAATTTTTTTTTGCATTTGTCAATGAACCATAATCTTTGCGGGAATTGTTACATATGGTGACACATGTTGACTTAACTATACGTTATTGTAAACATAACAATTCCAATGAGGTAAAACCCACCATTCCATGTAAGATACGTTTTTGGACAAATCTTGTGATGGGAAAGTGTTATTAAAAAAAGGGGGAAAACAGGCATTATTCAAAAGAATTTAGGGGGACAGGTGGATAAGGAACAGATATCAAAAAATATATATATAGGAGAAAGTAAAATGGTACAAAGTAGTAGAAGTGGGGAGACAGGTAGTAAAAATACAACAGTACAAAGATTGATAGCTTGTTTCAATTGTGGTAATGTGGGACATATTCAAAACCATTGTATATTACTGAAAAAAACTACAGGCATTGGATCCATTACAAACACAATTCGGCAAAATAGTAAATGATTAGTTTTATTCTAGTTCTAATTGGTACTTAACATGTTTCTGCTGTAATATATTTAGTGGTGTACTTGTTTGATTGTTTCCGGAATATGACACAGGAAATTAAGTTTTTCATGTGGGGATATCTTACTAAATGGCAGAGAAATGAGGTTCTGTATAGACAACATTGATGGATATATTAAATACTGCCATCATAGAAGGACAATTGAAATTTGTTCAGTAGTTTAGTTGGTATAACATACTGAGCTAAAATGTTTAAATAGCCGCCATTTTGGAAATAAGTATCAGACCAACTTAAACATATCAATTAACATGGCCTGATGTAATAATACTAGTTTGCGAAATTTGGTAGAACTTTGTAGTTTTTTTTTACAGAAATATGACAAAATTTAATTTGTCACGTGATGCTATCTTGCAAAATGGTTGACAAAAGATAATTTGTGTGGGCATATTTGGTGAAGTACTGCCAACTCAAGAATATAATGTCGGAATTAATTACATGGTTTAACGATATCACATACAAAGCTAATTTATCTTTACTGCTACAATTTTTAATTAAGTGTCTGACCTGCTTAAAACTGACTAGTTTACATTAACTACCGAATTACTACTTGTTTGCCGTATTCGAAAGAAATCGGTCAAACGTTTCCCGAGATATGACATTAAAACATTATTATTTCGTGTGGCACTCTCTTACAAAATGGCTGACTAAAGTGATAATATCTAAACATATAAGATACTTATAATATATTACGTCAGCATACGAAATTTGGTCGAAATTGTCTAATGGTATGGTAGTTATGCGAAATAAACCTAAACTAAGTATATAACTGCCATTTTAAAAATCAGTACTTCATTTAATTGAACTCTATACGTTTACATAGCCTATCATATTATTACAAACGTACCAAGTTTGGTAGGAATATGTTAAGTAGATTTTGAGATCTAATGTAAAAGCATGATTTCTAAAATGACGGACTAGCAAAAGTACATAATTTTAAATTTAATGCTACACCGTGAGCTGTTAATAAACAACATTTGATTTCAATTGTTCGAATAATTCTCGAGATGTGACTTCGCCCTAGATTTTTTAATGCCCACCATTTTGAAAGCAAGTAAATTGTTCGGAAAATATAAAAGCTGAATGTCCTTAATATGTACTATATGTGTATCGAGTTCTGTGAAATTCTGTACACGCTATGAAAAATTGAAAGAGGGGACACACACATTCTAGACACACTCAGACACCCACCTACATACACAAACATAGCCACATAAACAGGAAAGTAATCTAATAAGCCTTTCTTTCTTTCTGAAAGTAGGATAATAAAAGATGAAAATATTAAACATACTTTCTCCCGGAAGCATCCTTTTGTCTTCTAGAATATATCTTTCAGTAAATGGAATATCAGGATAAGTATAACATTATCAGACCCATCAAATAACAAAAGCTGCCCCGCCTTGAATTTACTGATGGTTTGAGGTAGTTATAATTGGTGCTCGTGAATTCATAATATTGGAAAAGCGAAACAACTCAAATGATAAGTTATCAAAACTGGTGTTCTGAATTATGATGCAATTGTTATATCTCATTCATTTTAGTGTTTCAGTATCGTAATCTGCGAATTTTGTCTCTGTTCATTTGGAAAACGAAATAAAACAGAACATTAGTACACATAAATTTTGATACTAATATTAGGTGACAAAATCTGCAACAATTTTTTTACATGCAACTATATTAAGTCTTATAACAATATTTTGTTCCATTATGAGGCTTTAATTCATTTAGTAAATTGTCCTGTATTATGACACTTACCCATGGATGGTCGTACGATGGCTAACGGAAGGTCTTTCTCTTGCGTCAGTATAATATTCTCAGCAATCGCTATTGAGAACACATACGTGTTTGGCCACGGGTATATTATACTGAATCAATAACCACGTCTGTTGCCGGTGTAGTGCATTGCGAAAAAAGAGAATAGTAATAGAGATAACGCCTGTTAATTATTTTATCCATGATTGTATACATAAGACATATAATCAGTAGCGAGACAGCAAGTACAACAGAAAACGACATGCCAGTCAATGAAGATCTTCTGTTGAACATAAAAATACTCTAGAATATGCTGGACAAGACTGTAACCGAAACAAACACACGCGCATCAAAGACTAGGGGAAACTAACCGAAACCTTAACACAATTTTACTTTCGTATCAGGTAGTAAAAGTTTTAAATGTCACATGAAGTATTAACTTGACATTTAACCTTTTACCACACTTTCAATAGTATTTTACACAATGTCCTTGGTACATAAAAATGATAGGTGTAAATTCTATTTAAATTTTGCTTAATTACAATTATTTAACATTTTGGGATGGTATGCGTCAACGTGGAAATATCTGTCCTCATCCTAATTGATTTAGAATATGCTATGTAAATTTTATTACTGGTTCTCGCTTGCCATACTAGCAAAGGGCAGCTAACTATTTCAAGTATCACTATATTGCAATCACGAGTTTCACTATGTTTCGCTCTTCTTGCGAATTGTTTGAAGTAAATTTTTACTATCAACTTCTTATTATACGTGGGCTGATTCATAAGAAATGACAAGAATTATTTATCTCCAGAAAACGAGCCAACACAGGAAATGTACTATGTACAGTTTAAAGTGTACGACAAGTCCATTTTAAAGGTGACACGACATGGGTTATGGATGCAGGAACGTCCGGCAAGGAACAAACACAAACATGACTACTTGAAATCACCGTTTAATTGATATGTTCTCGTACAAACTCTTTACACTCACTTGAACAGTTACTTATTGTACGTATACAAGCTGTTTATCATATTTTAAAGTAGACTCAGAGGTTTCCCACTGTTCTTTGCCGGCGATAAGGCAGACTTCGTCACAGTATTTCGACGAGAGGTGGCGCACTTCGACGGATATCATGCATTCAATGGTATTTCCCGTCTTTTCCAAGGATATTAAACAGCTTGTACACATACGATACGTACTCGTTCAAATGAGTCTATGGTGTTTGTACTAGAATATATCAATTAAACGGTGATTTCAAGCAGCCATGATTTTCTTTGTTCCTTGCCGGACATTCCTGCATCCATACCATACCCCCTGTGGTGTCACCTTGAAAACGTACTTTTCGTACACTTACAACTGTACATAGTGCATTTCCTGGGTTAGGTCATTTTCGGAAGATATACATTGGAATTAGTTATAATCCACGCGACTCTCATTCATCTGAATTTCCAACGGTTGAATATAGTAGAAAGTATACTGATTTTACCACTATTTTTTAGAAGTTTACTAGATATATTATTGATATTGCAGCTCATTTAGTAAATAGGAAAGTGTTAAGATAGTGTTAGCTTATATCTAAATATTATATTTAGACGTGCTTTCGAATAATCTTGTTTCGAAATTTTTTCAAGCTGATAAGAACTCAGCCGTAATACTGTTGGCGAAAGCTTATCATCAAATTCAGAAAAATAACACAGAAATTTTGAACAGCTGCAATTTGAACAAGCGAACCTTATGTGCCACAATTCACAATGGCACAGGAGATGACATGATATCTTTGGTTAGGTAAATTAACACACTGTTAGTTTCAGACTAATAAATAGTGTTAACATTCTTAGAATTTCCCAGGAGAAATACTATGAGGTGTTACCAGGCAAGGTTTCTATCACGGTAAGGTGAAATAGTTAGAGAGTCTAAAGTAGATATATTCGGGCTGCCCTTGAGGCTGTTAAATGTCAAAGAAAACTTTCTGTGGTTTGAAGACATTTCATGGTTTTATAATATAGTATTATTAATTATTTAAATGCAAAATAAGTGAAACAAATAATTTCCGCCTTCCTTTTCAGTACAATTTTAAGCCTTTTAAACATATAAATTTAGTGTCATACATAATTTGTAAAGATATACGAGCACAATGTTTTATTTCAGCTGAAGTTTTTTAAAGGCTTTGGAGCGGCAAGAAGAAATGTAATAAAAGTCGGACATTCTGTTCGTCTGCGATTAGAGTTTGACTTTAGCTTTTTTTTTTTTTGTTGCAAAACTTAAAATACAATTATGGACGAACCACATAAAGAAATTACATTGCATTTCTTGATCTTATTCTATTGACATAAGCAATTAATTTGTACCATATCCCAAAATGATGATTATTGAAATTTGTTTGACAAAACGTATGAATTATAAGTTACCATAAATTCAGAGTAAATTATTTTAAAATCAATTATTTTACTATGTGTTATTATACTATTTTTATATAAGATAATTACAAAATACCCTCAATTACAGAAAATGATTTTTTTGTACTTGGACGCCCTTAACAAAGACGTCTTAAAGAGCCGATGAGCGTTAAACTGGTGTATATGGGGCAGTGCCGGAATGCAAGGACAGGGGAAACAGGAAACAACGAGAAAACCCCTCTCCTATAAAGTCTTCAAGGAGCATGCATGCTGCATGTGACATTACGAAGCTCCAGCGACGTCTGAAATTGTTTGAAAATGTTCTCGGCGTTTTTCAAGACAGTGACGTAAATAGATTTGGGCGACTCTTAACATCGAGGTCTTGAGAGCCGATGAAGGTGAGCGAGGGAAGCATAAAGCAGCGCCGGAATGAAAGGGTGGAGAAACGGAGATCCCCGAGAAAACCCATCGACCAGCGGCGGCGTCAGGCACGATTCCCACTTGCGAAAATCCGGGGGCGAACCCGCCTGGATTCAAATCCGGTTCGAAAAGTTTGGAGGAGAGTAGTCTAACCACTACGCTACCTTGGCCCTTTTTATTTAATATAGCAACGAGCGAAATATTAGGACGTAACTCCTTGCTTGCAGGCAGAGAAGCAGAGAGAGAGAGAGAGACTGGGCTGAAGGGAAGTTAAGCCACTTGTTAATTATGTAAGAATAGGTTTTTAGGTTTATTTTATATTTTTACTTTTTAATGGCGTTTACATGGAAAGAATTCATAATACTCAGGGGTTTTGTTATCTGTATGACTTTAGGGGGTTTTATGCTCGTTTTACAACTATTCAATTTTGTATTACCATTGTAGTCAAGTATTTTAAAGTATTTTGTGAAGTATTTTATGAGGTATTTTTGTAAGAAAGAATATTTTAAGCCCTTAATATATATCTGAAAGCAAAAAAACAAAATGTTTAACAAAACTTTCACAAACCCTGCAAACTTTACATATAGTATAGGCTGAATGCGAAAGAACTGGATGCCTCGTTCTTAGGACACACATTGAATGAACAAGTATATGATAAGCGAAGTATAACGATGATTCACAAATTACAAATATACTATTCTTATATGTCGGCCTCCATGTATGAAGTGCGTTTCTCCTCGTGGTGAGCTATGTTTACAGTAATGTGTTTTTTGCTGATTTTTGTTGTTACACTGAACTCATTTTTTTTGCTGGGAACTGTACAGATGTCAGAATGGCACACTGTATTATGTAAGTACGTACAAGTAATTTGTGGTTATGATTGATGTTATTGGCACAAATGCTTGCTGCACTGTGAAACATTGGTTCAAGAACTAATTATGTTTCCTACTTGCTATATTGTTTGACTTTTGTTACTGTGTACAGCGTATATTTTTAAATGCACTTTTTGTGCAATGTTCCGTTTTAAGGCCATCATTAAAGATTTAATTATTTTCAAACTGTGCTCATCAAGTACCTTTTGCTCAGAAGTCAATTGTTACAATAATCGGTGGCAAAATTGAGAGAGATGGTTTTTAATTTGGTTATTAAAAATATCCGTAATAGCCAATAAAGTAAGTCGGCTACATTTTTAAGGGAGTATTAAACGCAATATACACGCATAATGAACATATTTAATGAAGCAGGCACTGAAACTAATTCATGTTCGTAACATTATCACAGCCCAAATTTTTATACAATAATTAAGTTATTGTTTAAAAGTGCCACAAGAAATATTATTTTTTTGCTTGAATGGACTTTTCTATAGAAATCACAACAATATTGACAGATTGTTGTACTTGGAAATACGTACTGTATTTTTTTCTTTCTTTAGGATTACGAAAGAAACTTACACATTAAAATTAGAATACAAAGAGTATGCATTCAAAAGAATAACTATTACGTCAAAGCATACTGCGATCATGAGTTTTCTTAAAGGACCATCAAGCGAACACTAACAATATAATAAACCAAATTTGAATAAAAAATCGGAATTTGTTTCTAGAAAATCATTACATCTGATAATCCTAGCATGCTGAACCCTCTTGTCTGGAATAGCGAGTTACCCAGTACAATTAACCAGTTTAACAGTGTAAATGGAAGGTTTCTAGGTGCCCTTCAGAATATTTTAAAGGAAACTCTATGTACAATGTTCCCCATTACTGCAGTGAAACTAGTTCTGTATTTGAGAAATACATGTTTAATCTTAAAACTGAAATTCATCTGTCTGGATATTTCAATTTATTTAACCATTTTGCGTGTACAATTTGCTTAGCGTGGTGAATATCGTGTTTTATCAGACGTATTAAAACAGATGGTGGAAATGTGCTCTCACAATCCTTAATTTGACATTGAATTGCATACGATATATTAGGTTGTATTGAAATCGGCAAGCATAACAGATCATTGTTGCATGTCCCTGTTTCACATCATTGTAATCACATGTTAAATTTATGCATTTGTTGTCATTTCTGTAACATAATATTTCTATATACGTAATTGTTAATAACTTGCATGTATATTCACTTTTATTCATATTATTTTTTTTCTTGAAAGCACATTTAATTAAAGCTGTACGGGTAGCAATAAATTATGTTTAAATGGGATAGTTAGTCATATTTTTAATAATGGGTGTATAGAAGTTAACATTTATTGTATTTTAATCTTTTTGTATCGCCTTTCTGTGTTTCAGGGATTTTTTGGTTTGTTTTATCCGTTTCGAGACCGTAAATTCTATGATGTTTTAAGTTAGGCCATTGGTTTTGGTTTGTTTGCAAGTAGTTTGGAGAGGAAGCCTTCCGGTTAGCTGGTAGGTTTGAATCCTGCAGGGTAGCCTGGTCCAGCCAGCTAGGCAGTTTTCTCTCTCTCTCTCTCTCTCTCTCTCTCTCTCTCTCTCTCTCTGCCGTTATCATCCAAGAAGAGCAGACATTGGACAGGACACTCGTACGGAGTGGAAGATGCGGAGGTTTTAATTTAGATTGTTAGAGTGTTTTTTCTATCTCTCCGGCTTACATTAGGAATTACAGGATTGTTTTCGCCTAAATATGTGTGATGAATCAGCCCCTTTCCGAGTTTCGTAGCTGTAGGAGCTAGATAGGCTAGACGACGTATGTCCGTCCGCAGTGACCTAGGTCAGCGAGCACCTTAACGTAACGACAGAAACATGCAGTCGTCAGAGGCGTCCACCTCTTTCCTGCTACGTTCAAATAAAGAATTTCCTACGAGAGCAACTCTACTTTGCAACAGAACATGGTATTTTACGTCTTCCATCACTATGGTATAGCCCTTAATGGAAAACCTTTCAGATATCTTGAACCGGCGCCATTTTGGATATGTGGCACAACTATAAGTTCTCTCTTTATTCACCACAAATGTCCGTTTAAAGAGTTCCTGTGCATCTTCGTTTAAGAGACAACCAGCAAAGCAGATATTAAAGAAATTCAAGCCAATCTTTGCTAATTTTGTAACAGAGAAATTTTAGTCGAGTTTTGAGAGCCAGAAAATTTTTTAAGAATTTGCATAGGGCCTACGTAACGTATAAGGGTATAATGGTTTGCTAGTACCTAACTGCAGTTAGGATTTTATTTAATGTCTTCATAGATATCGCCCTCCAGGATTTTTCACTTATATTTCTTTTCCAGTACAATTGACGTTAATTAATGGTAAAAGGAAATAACACGAGGAGTCAAATAAAAGTCAAAGACTGAAACATACATGCAATGTGTTAAGCTTATCCTGGAAAATATTAGAACCCTAATATTTCTTGATTAATTACACATCAAATCAATTTTCCTGGCTTCTAAGTGTTCAGTAATAAAACAACTTTCAGCTATAAAGTATTCTATCAGGTGAGTGTCTTGGAGCTTCAAGATCATCTGTCCTGCACCTGAGTGTAATCAGGCTACCTTGTGTTACAGATTTAGTGACAAAACAAGTGCTACTTCATGTTTGTAATTTTCTGGACATATTTTAATGCATGCTTTTCTACAACTTTATTTTTATTCAGAGTACTATGTGTGAAAGGAGAATGAGTGAGTGAAGATATTTGTGCGGCTCTTAACAACGAGGTCTCGAGAGCTGATGAGGGCGATTGAAGTGAATATGGAGCTACACCGGAATGAAGGTGTGGGGGAGACGGGAGATCCCCGAGAAAACCCGCCGACCAACGGCATCGTCCGGCACGATTCCCACTTGTAAAAATCCTGTTATCCGACCGGGTATTGACCTGGTTCGCCTTGGTGGGAGGCGAGCGTACTAATCGCTCAGCTACTGTGGCCCTGTGTGAAAATGTAACTGTATCACACCCTGCCAAGGCCTACAGAGTAACACTTGAACATTAAATGGAGATGTCAGTCATATCGAATTTTCACTACACTACACACACATATTTAGTTTCTCTGAACACTTACACGGTTATAGGGGTTATGTGGAATACTGTACGTGCGAAACATTGATGTACAAGGCCCCCTAGACTAGTCCTAGCAAAAAAAGAAAATACTGGCCAGAATCGGGTCAGTAAAAGCTAGTAGCTTTTAGCTATCTCCGGCCAGCCGATATCGACACACTGTCTTATGCCGGAAGCGGCCTGTTGGAAATATGGAATGGCTGCTAACTGTTGGCTGACAGTGTCGGGCCTGCGATGGCTTGATGTCGTTACAATGCCGGACCTGCGACAGCTGGACGTCATTAAGATGCTGGGCCTGCGATGAATAGACGTCGATACGATGCCGGGCCTGCGACGGCTGGATGTCAGTACGATGCCGGACCTGCGACGGCTGGATGTCGTTAAGATGCCGGGACTGCGATGCCTAGACGTCGATACGATGCCGGGCCTGCGACGGCTGGATGTCGGTACGATGCCGGGCCTGCGACGGCTGGATGTCGTTAAGATGCTGGGCCTGCAGTGGTATGATGTCCAGAAATAAGCTGTATAAGCATGGAAAAAACCTTAACTTTTCGATAAAAATTTTTAGCAATTGTTATTTCCTCTTTACATATATTTAGTTCATTTACTTCTCAACACAATATATGATATGAAAATATTTTGCAAGCCGAGTATGTGACTCGAACCTAATACCCTTGAGTTGACGTTCAAGCAAGCTAACCTATACACCACGGGAAAAGTTGCCGATAATCTCCAGTAATTTATAATATATAATGACCCAAATTATTATAAAGGAATTCATAAATTCCTTGATAATATAACAAATAATTGAAAACCAGGGATTATTTAAATATTATTTCTTCAGAGGCTTGCAAACAAAGTAGGTTTTGTTAGTTTTTAATATATCTGTGGGAAGGTTGTACAAATAAAAAAAATTTCTAAGTAAACAAATGCCATGGGCTATCACATGGCACATATATGATCACGAAAAAAACATGCTAATCGTTATCACACAGTCTCAAAAAAGACATCGTGCCAATAACATCAAGCTAATATCTATCCTATTCAAAACACCTTCCAAAATTTTGTCGCCAAAAATACATAATATATAAACTTCTATTGTGATCAAGAGCCTTGTCTCGAAAATGTTCCCGGGCCGGAATAGATATGATATAGGCCAGCTTATCGAAAAGACAAAGATGTTGTATGAGAATCGGCCCAGAAACATTTTTAAGATGCTTGATACACGTTTTCTCTGCGATATCATGTCAAAATATTTTCTGTGATATCCATCTGTTATCCTAAAAAATACGGTGGGCCATTTTCTATTTTCTAACGGCAACAATCCTGTCTCAAAAAAGACATCACGCCGTTTTCAGATGGCTATCTTCGTGCATTGGAACTACAGTTGCCGAAAGTACAAGTATTGGGGCGACAATTTGCTGACTCTTTGCAGACAGGTTGTGTTTGCTGGGGTACTTCTGTTCCTACATGCCACACTCATTCGTTATTTATTTATGTTATGTATTAACTTAAAGGCGAGAGTGTTTCTACACATTACATAACTAGCTTTCCCAACGTAGGGCATCATTATATGTGTATCTGGGTACACATAATTACATTACCTTGCATCTGATTGCTGCAGTTCAGTTTCCCCTCGTTGTAATTTATTTGATGTATGATTTTCATACCCATATTCTGATCTCAGTTATGCCAGTGTCATGGTCTGAACTCAAGTTGCGAGTGCACAAAAGATACTTCAATGTAACGTCATACAAGTGATCCTGATGTACGAAATTGAAAAAATTTGGCTTATTGATTATTTGACAAAATTACAGTTCTTTTTTAAGAACAAATCTTTACTTAATAGTGCTAGCATTGAAGACGTAATTTGATTTGCACGTTGAGATATAACATTCTTTTCTCATATATATATATATCCCCTACACTATCGTTGGCCGTAGACAAAACTGCTCCAGCAACAATCCTCGGTTTAGATGGGAATTGCAAAGGCTGCATAGCGAGTCGTGGGTAGTAGGCCAATCTACTTAAGAAACAATCCTTTACCTAGGTGGGACTTGCGCAGTCTACGCAGCGAAGCATGGGCAGTAGACTAATCTGCTCTGGCAAAATCCTGAATGTGGGTGGGACTTGCACAGGCTGTGTAGCGAGTCGTGTTCTGTAGGCCAATCTACTCGAAGCATCAATCCTCGATCGCGATGGAACCTGCACAGACTACGTAGCGAGTAGTGGGCTGTAGGCTAATCTGCTCCACCAACAATCCTCGGTCTGAATGGGACTTGACAAGGCTGCATACCGAGTCGAGGGGCTGTAGGCTAATCTGCTTCAACAACAATCCTCATTCTGGATGGGATTTGCACAGACTGTGTAGCGAGTCGTAAGCTGTAGGTTAATCTGCTTCAACAATAATCCTCAGTCTGGATGGGACTTGCAAAGGCTGCATGGCATGTCGTGGAATGTAAGCTAATCTGCTCCAGCAACAATCCTCGGTCTGGATGGGACTTGCACAAGGTGCATAGCGAGTCGTTGGCTGTAGGCTAATCTGCTCCAGCAACAATCCTCGGTTTAGATGGGAATTGCAAAGGCTGCATAGCAAGTCGTGGGTAGAAGCCCAATCTACTTAAGAACCAATCCTTTACCTAGGTGGGACTTTCGCAGTCTACGCAGCGAGGCATGGGCAGTAGACTAATCTGCTCTGGCAAAATCCTGAATGTAGGTGGGACTTGCACAGGCTGTGTAGCGAGTCGTGGGCTGTAGGTTAATCTGCTTTAGCAACAATGCTCGGCCTGGATGGGACTTGCACATGCTGCATAGCGAGTCGTGGGCAGTAGGCTGAACTGCTCCAGTAACAATTCTCGGTCTGGATGGGACTCGTTCAGGCCGTACATCGAGTCGTGGGCAATAGGTTAACGTGCTCCAACTACAATCCTCGGCTTCGGTGGGTCTTTGACAGACAGCGTAGCTAGTCGTGGGTGTTTGCTGGTGGAGCATTGTGAGGTTCATTACATTTTCTGTGCGCCGCGAGGTTGTCAGTCTTGGTCAACCCTCTACCACATTCCATATAAGTAGAAGTATTATTTTTAGGGTGTTGATGACACTCTGCCTTCTGACTTCGTGCATTGCTTAAATTTGTGAAGGTCGCACTACGAAATTTACTTTGTGTTGTTGCCCTCTTCTGAGCATTTTCTTTGCATTATATAAGGTGTTTCTGGAAATTATCTTTTCTACTTAACGTTGCACCGAACGATCGCAAATTGCTTTACCCCTTTCAGGGCATTATGTGGGTATTGGCGTTCATGATGCCTCCCCCTCAGTCAGGCTGCTACCATGAGCTTCTGGTGGAAATATCCTTTGTCCGTGACCTTCTTGAAGAAGGTCGTCCACATAAGAAGATACGACAAATACACAGACAAGTAAGTCTTGCCAAGTAAGTTCGCCGCAGAACATTACAAACCTTACCTAATTGTGAGTGAGTGTTTCTTAAGTAGGTACCGGTCAACATAACTATCTTTGACAGCAAGTCAATGCTGCATAACTTGTAACTGAAACAGCGAGTACTTAACCAAGTGTGGAAACCTGCTGTGTAAAAAAAAAAAACAGTACACCAGTGAAAGTGTTGTTATGGACGTTTTGTGTCTGTAAGTGCGGAAACGTGGAGAAGACAAGTTGTGCTGGCCTTTGAATTGCCCGCCGCCGCCGATAGTAGGGTAGTGCGACACCACCTGTATATTTCCCGTCAAATGGAATAAACAGCAGTTTTACTGACTCAAGAGTATCCTTTCCCGAGACATAGCACCTCTTAAGTGTGTAAGTACCGGAACCTTTTTCTTTTGTATGCTCCTCCCGCATTCACACTTTCACCTTCGTCAGATTTGCAGCCCCGGAGATTTTCAATACCGTAATTCAATAACACGTCCTAAACAATACTTTTGCCACGTCTGCCGATGGCAGTTCTAATTGCCATGCCCGCTTCAGATTAGAGTTGATATGTTGTGTAACGAGTGTGTCATCGCTTTTACCAATACAGTAGAAACCTGTTATAACATTTTTCAGGTGGCCAGTCAAATAAAATGTTATATGCAGGAAAATGTTATAAGCAGGAAACAGTAGGTATTTCACCTGCAGGAACGCATCAAACAAAACAAAATTCTAAAGTAATAATTTTTGTATATAAGTACATAGCTAGTCAAGTTCTTCAACTTCTTCATCTGAATCATTTGATGCAAAAATATGAGTGATCTGAATTCCATGGACCATAGCATCATTAATCACAATGACATGCTTTCTAGATGCTTGCTTCCTCATCTAAACTTGGTTATATTAGTAATTTTCAGGACCAACTCCTCTAAAATCCTTAATATTTCAGGTATAAACAATTTTCTTTATCTGTTTGCAGGCTACTGCATTGTCAATGTCTGAAATTTCATTTGAGATACTACAGCAAGCAATACTGTTGTTAAAAGCAGGAAATGAAAATTCGAACATTGTTGTATGCAAGAAATTAAACCATTAAGCCTCATTGGAACCATGAAATAATGGTGTTATATGCAGGGAAATGCTATACGCGGTAACATTATAACAAGGTTCTACTGTATATTCATTTGGTGGCTCTAATTTTGTTAATCATTACGTACGTTAGTACCTTCGGGACATGGCTCACTCCAGGTAACCATGTGCACGAGTGCACTGACTGTGTTAATCTGAACTCTCTTTCTCCATACACGTGTACTAGTGAGGGCATCACCATGTAACGGTCAACCTGCTACTGCTCTGAGAAAATAAAGAGTCCACGTGCTCACCCATGCAAACATAAGCTGGCGCTCTCCGGAACTTTTAAATTATTTTCTACACTTTTCAATCATGAGCCAGGGTTTGTCTGAAATCTGATGCATCTCACCCCTCACCAGTGTCCAAACCATGTTACATTGATACAAATCTTACAAACAAAACCTTTTGGTTAGTTTGTACTATAAACACCATTTAATGTGTATAAAAGGGCCTCTAAACCACAAGTTTATTGGTTCAGAAAGTTAATTTATAATGTACATTAGTTACAACTCTGTTAAGGATACTTTGTGGCTACGTATCAGAACTAAGCAAGTTTTAAAATTATTTCTACTAATCACGGTAGTTGTATTGATCATGATATTACTTCTAGTCTGAGGTATCAGAGGTGTGTGAACAGTGATGAAGTCTGCAAGAGAGCATATTTATTCCAACTCCATTTTCTCCACGTTGAACGTTTTAGCTTCACATGCCGATACCAGGGGGTCGAATCCAATAACCTGCAATAAAAAAAGTTATGATTTGATACAAATCTGCACATGTTTACTCAGAACTGCTACCTAGAAATTGACTAATCTAAACAGAAGTGGGGATTCACAGGTTAGGAACATCAATGTGGAACACCAGAGAGAAAACAATGTATAGTGCAACACTTTCACATACACTGCTGAAAATTAAAATTGGAAAACCAACAAGGATGTGAGCACAGACTTATCAGACAGAATAGCCATTATACAAAGGTGACTAATTACTCTTGCAGTTTGGTATGATGTACAGGACATGGAGAAACCACTAATGTGTGGGCTCACCATGGATAGCAATAAGTACCGATACAGAATGTGATGGTGAGAGGAAGAGACTTTGGATGTCTGTCTGGGATATCTCTGCTCATGCTACTGCGATGTGTGCCCAAAGTTCATCCATTATGGCAGCAGATGTCCTGTGGCAAGTCAGTTGTCCAACCGTAGATCACACATTTTCAATGTGCGAGTGATCCAGTGAGCACGCAGGCTAAGGAAGCAGTGTGACATGATGGCTGTTCAGGAACTACCAGGCAATGTGCGCCACATGCGGTCACATATTTTCCTGTTGGTACACTGCCCCAAGGATTTAAGATAGGGTGAAATAACTGGCTCCGACATCATCATGACGTTACAGTTGCTGATAAGTATACTGAAATCAATTGGCAACCGATACCATGACACCAGGTGCTGGGCTAGTATGATGGCACATAATGCAGGGCTGCCAGCAGCTGCGCCAGACATCTATGTGACCATCATGATGCTGCAAACAGAAGCAGTATTCGTTGGAGAAGACAATGGTTTGCCATTTGTTGCTACAGGCCTAATGTTCCATGCACCATTGCAGCTGCAGGTGCCTGTGGTGACAAGTCGGTAGCAGCTGCAGTAATGGACGATTGGACAAGATGCCCTGATGCTGCAGAAGGTGACAAACCATACATGCGAACACAGATCATGTGTTACATGCCTGAACTCCTTAGCGAGAGTGTTTGATGTGGCTGTACAGTTTGAAATTGCCATGAGCACCAGGCGTCTGTCCTCACGCTGGTGGTGCAATTGTTGGCATCCTGCACATCACTAAGCCCATCACTTCTCAACCCATTGATCTTACATCCACTTCACTGTGGTTGCATTTCTTCCGATACGAGATCCAATTTCATGGTGATATATTCCACAATCCTGATAGGCCACGATTCTCCCATGGTGAAAGGCAGAAACATGTTTGTAGTTTGTATAGCTATTTTCTTTGAAATGGCATGTTTCCTTTTCGCACACAAATTGTGGGGAAATACAATGCCGCTACCTCCCCACAACTCTCTGACTTACACTTGTATACCACTTATTAGTATCACCATTGACGCACATGCTACACCACTCTGCTATACAACTGCAGTGGCATGTCATTATCCTACCCTGTTTTACACATTCCCCCCAATGTGAGGGTTGTTAAGGTTTTCTCCCTTCTTGGTGTTACAATATTAATGGCCAGGCGTGTATAAAATACAAAAATATAAGTGTGGTATACTTACCACAAATTAAAGAAGAAATTATTGCTAATCAAATACAAAGATGTTTATTGTGATTTAAACTGAACCCCCCTGCCTCCCCTCCCTGAGGCACCTTTACAATCCGCCGGCGAATGCAATTCAATGAAAATTTGAAGCCATATGAATAGAAATGAAACCTCTATGTTTGAACCTAGATAGACCTGAAAGTCCGCACCTATGGAACATATTCTGTCGTCCCATTATTTATTTATCTGTATTTCAATACCATGTTCATTGAAAATGTACATGCATTAAAATTTTTTGTAAGTCCTGAGAAACTATGGATAGAGAATCCACTGTACAGAATGCTGAAAAATAAATGAGTAATCTATTTCGAGGGATAATTGGCTGTTTGGATCTGTAGTGTGAAAAGAGACTGGAACACTGTGATGGTACACCAACAGCAACTTTAAATGGCATTATGGGAAAATATTTGGAGTAAGAAGCCTTATAAGAAATTTCCTTAACAGGGATTTTACTAGACCCTAAGTACAAACATAGTATTTGTGCTCGGAATTAATCTTAATTTTTTCAGCACTCCAATAAGAGATAAAAATAAAAATGTAGATTCCAAAACAAATATTAAAGGAACTTTAAAGGTGCATCTTGTTCCAAGCAAATTTCAAAATTTCTTTGGCTACAGCTCAAAATACAGTAATTTTTTGTCTTGCCAGACATTTACTGGGATTCATTAATTGGTTTGCATATAATTTGGTTTTCATTTTAACAATGAAATACCTAGCTAAAACAGATACAAAGTCAAACCCTAATCACAGATGAAGCAAGTCAGATATAAAAAAAATAGCCTCAGTGCTATTCTTGTGATTTAAATAAATTTTGTTCTAAATCAAACAATTTTTAAATAACATTTTGAAATTAGAAAAAGTGTAGAAAGTTGTTTACTTTTATATGGTTCTTAAACTAATTTTCAGACTATACTGTTTTACAAAAAATATACAATGACTTTGAAAAGAGAAAATAATTCTGGACACCTGAAATGAAACACCCACAACACATTGCATTCCAGCTAACTTAATAACTGACCAGTCATCAGTGCCGTAATAAAGGGTTTCGCCAACCAAATGTGTGAACTCTAAAGCCAACTCTTGCTTACTCACCCCTTGACCTTATTTCCTGTACATGCAAGGCTCTCAACTGGCATACGGTCTTTCTGTCAGCGACTTGCCTGAACGTTTACTATAAGCAGTGACTCTACACTTTTATGGCACGCTAATGAAGATAAATGTATTATACATGTATAAAGACAACGCTGAAGTCTGTATCAAAATTTAACAAGTAAAACTGATTCTCAAAATACAATTTTTAACAAATTTTATGCCCAAAAGTAACTTTTAGAGTTTAAATGAGAAATTAAAGCTTTTCGTTGGGCATAAAATTGCTTCTTAAATGATTTTCATATTCCGATACCACTGCAAAATATCCACCTGTTCACTATTCATGTGTTTTTTCACCAAACACCTTTCCTCCCATCTTACCATTCAAAACAGTCGATTTCGGGTACATAAACGTCACTTTTTTCCTTTATTCCCTCAAAATCTCCCGAATTTCCCTTCCACCCTTGCCCAAACGATTGAACACCTCCCCAAACAACTTATCGCGCTTAGCATCCGTGAGAGGGGATGGTAATGGTGGAAGACCCCAAAGATTGAGAAGGGGATGGCAAAGGGGCCGACCAAGAAAAGGCTAGGAAGGAGGGACCCCAGTTCAACCATGAAGGACAGAATTAAAACCTACATTCACAAACTATGTCCTGGTCCCATAACGAGTGGTCACGATTGTGAAAAATCGTTAAGCAAGCCTTCAAGTTCTTGCTGAACCTTTCTACCTGGTTACCTTTGGGAAAGTAGGGACTTGATGAGAAATGCTTCATTTCCCACTTAAAACACATATCCCTAAACACTGTAGAGGTCAAATATCTAGCATTGTCAGTAAGTATCTCAGCCAGAGCACTAAAGATTTTCCAAACCTGCTCACTGAGCACCTTGACGATTGCAGTGGCTTTCATATCCTGAAGGGGGAGAAGGAAGACATTCTTAGTAAAAGTGTCTATGATAATTAAAATACAGGAATTGCCCTTCTTGGAATGCATTAACGGACCAAAGACATCAAGATGAACAGTTTGCCAAGGGGTCTCAGGGATCTGAACCACCGCCTGTCCTACATTTGCTTGGTGTGCCTGCTTACATCTCTGGCAGCCATCGCAAGATCGCACATACTCACTGACCTCTTTCTTGAGGCCAGGCCAGGCCAGGCAAAGTTACTAGAGATTTTATGGAAAGTCTTCCTGACTCCCTGCTGTCCTCCAAACATAGAATCATGAAACTCTTTACGGGCAAGACCGTTCTTCCCAGTAAAATACAATACAGCATTTTCAAGGACAAAAGGAAGATTGGCACCTTATTTCAACTCCTCATTCACTTCGGAACAGAAGGAATCATCCAACTTTCCCTGATGTACCTGAACGAAAAAACCTGGAGATCCCTGGATCAAACTAACCGAAGCAACCGGATGATCTTTTGGCTGCAACTCAAAATCCTCTGGGTGATACATTCTAGAGAGTGCATCTGCAACTAGATTTTCTGACCCCCAAACATGATGAACCTGGAATATAAAATGAGAGTCGTTAAACACACCTACCCAACATATCTAGATGTTTGTTGGGGGCGCTTATGCACCCAACTAAGCGCCTGATTGTCCGTGTACTGGTCTCATTCTTCTTGCTCGATGTAAGACGCGAACTTATCGTGCACAAAGATGGACGCCAACATCTCCTTTTCATAAATGCCTAGATTTCGTTCGGCCTCTGTAAGACTATGGCTAGCAAAGGCAACAGGTGCTAACCCACTCTCTGTCTGCTGACTCAGCACCGCGCCTATAGCCAGGGAGAAAGCATCGACCTGTACAATAAACCTTTTTGTGAAGTCAGGTAAATTAAGTGCTGGGGGAGAAAACAAAATTTTCTTCAAAGCAACAAAGGCTGCCTCCTGCTCGGCTTCCCATTTAAACTCTACTCCCTTCTTTTTTTAACATGTTTAAGGGGGCCGCCATTTCGGAGTAGTGATAAATGAAACTCGAGTAGTATCCCATTATTCCCAAATATTTCTGCACCTCTAAGATTTTTGGGCCGTTGGAAACCAAGTATAGGAGCCACACATTCAGGATCAATGAGGAGCCTTCCTTCACAAAGCAGGTATCTGAGAAATTTTACCTTGTTAGACCCAAGTGTGATCTTGTCTGGATTCACGGTGAGCCCAAAGTCTCTCATTTTGGTGAAAGCCAGTCAAATATGTTCCAGATGAGATTCAAAAGCATCGCTATAAACAATAATATCGTCGATGTAGTTGAACACAAATTTATATTTGAACTCCGACAACACATAATTGAGCACACGGGAAAGGGCTTGACTCCCGAAATTTTATCCCATCGGTATCCTGGTAAGTTCAAACTGACTCCAGGGAGTCGAGAAGGCAGTGTACTTTCGACAAGAGGGGTCGAGCAGACACAGGTGAAAGCTATTTTTAAGGTCGAGTACTGAAAATATCCGAGCTTTACCGAGAGCTTTACCCACACGAATATTAGGAGCAAAACCGAAAGAAAAGAATAGGGAATCAAAATTGACTACAGCCCTGGTTTTGTCGAGAAAGTCAAGACATAAAATAAGATCTTGAGTAATGCCAGGATACACCCAGAACTGGAATGTCCAGGAAAATCTTCCAAATTTTGAAGTTAAAATTTACTACTACAGTAGATCTCAACATCTCTCAATTTGCCACACAAATACACATTTCAGGCACAATACTAACACATCCCTTATAAATAACCTTAAGATATAAAAGGTGCTTCAAAAAGCCCACCAGTGAAGGAAAATTTCGTCCTCCGCATGTGATCGTAACAAGACACTTGCGCAAACGGCGCGGGAAATTACCGATAGAACGGGCAGCCCCACGCTCTACCAGATACATGCCGTTTCCCGGCTGTTGACAGACACGACGGACATGACCGATCTGACCGCATGTAAAACAGCGGCGCTCCGATAAGGGGGGATCTACTGGAATTACAATTCATGGCAGCATGACCAAAACGCGCACAGTTAATGCAGCACAAGGGATATCTAGACTGTCTAGTGTCTTGAATCTAAGGAGAACCCCCTACTGCATCTGCCAATACCTCAGGACAATGTGCCAGGCCCGGCACAGACTTATTCACTCTCACACTCGCAGAGGAAGCGATGCGACTTTGCACTTCTATGGTAAACGATCGTAACTCCGCAAAATCCCAAGGAGCAGTCAGCAATGCGCAATTCACCATAACCATGGAAGAAAAGTTGTCTACGATTACGCTAGTCAGTTCCGTCTCTGAAAGAGACAAACGCAAGGCTTCATGAACATTTTGTATGGACTCGTCAGCCCATTGAACTCTATAAACTAGTTCTATTTCTGAATGTCGCTTCATGCGAGACGGGATTAGTGCTTGTTACACGTGCTGCTTAAAGCCTAAAATAATTCCACCACCCGAGTTGGTAAGTTCCACTTGCAATAGTTCAAGGATAAATCCCTCGACTTTAACAGTGTGGGCCCTGAGCATGTCATTTTCCGGACACAACCTCGAACGAACAACATTCCTGACACTGATCAAAACATGTAGAATCAAAACAGGATCTGGGGAACTTAACGGGAAATACTAGCTAAGGATTCGTCAATTAACTTGGTGACAGATAAGGATGTCTTACTTCCACTCACCTCGATAAGCTGCCTGGAGAGAGGCGATGCCACCCCACTTTCTTGGCCACGAAGACGGCGAACGGCGATACTCCTTAGTTCTCCGATGTTAAGGCTCTCGTCCACCTCGACATCGGAGTCGCAATGCCGGGATGCAAGGGCGAGGGAAACGGTAGATCCCCGAGAAAATCCGCCGGCCAGCGACACAGTCCGGCACGATCCCCACGTGCGAATATCCGGAGCGACCTCGCCTAGCATCGAACCCTATTCATCTTAGTAGGAGGTGAGAGCCCTTTCCGCTACACCACAGCGGCCCAATGACATAAATAGGTGAAATTTCCTGCGTTCGTTGAAATAAAAAAGAAAAGCCACGTCAAATAGCGACGTATTTCGTATTATCACAGTCAGAACAAGGTTGTGTAACGCATGAATGCGCAGTGATGTGCATTTTATGTTATATATTTTTATGAAATTTGGTTTGTGTATTCGAGTATTCGTTTGTTGTTTTAAAGATTTAAAGGATATCAAAATTACACGTGACATCGGCTTGAATATGTTTTTGTACAATCGTGAGTATTTGTTATATACATATATATATATATATTTTTTAAATGTTGTAACGTAAATTCTTGTTGCATAGAGATATGCACTTTATGTTGGATGAAATAGCATTTTATATAGGCAGCAAGAGATTTAAGTGTTCCATAAGCAGTAGATTTTGGTAACGATTCAACGAGCTGTACGTTTGGTTAACTTGGGATGTCTCGACGCATAGAAAAGATACTGAATGACCACGTACCAATCATCAGTGAGGAGTCTAGCATGACTGTACGAACCTACGTAGGATCAGGACAGTGAGGGTTAAATACATTGTACAGTATAGTTTCTTAAAAATTTATATAAATGTGCTGAGTTGTCAGCAAATACTCACATATTTAATGTCTTATGTAACAGAAACGCAATCAAGAATTATGTTTTCGTGAACATGTTCTTCAGAAATGAGGATCTCCGAATTATCCCTCGTCCTCCGTCTAAAGGCAACAACTATTTGGCCTATCGTATTACAATTATAAGGCGAAACCATATCAAGTTAGAACTAAACAGTAATTTGAAATTTTACGTGAGATATAACTGACATTCTGGATCAAAAAATCCTTCTTGCGAGCCTGAACATGGCAGAACTATGAAAGAGCAATATCAAATTACAAAATGTGGCTTATACTGAAGCTATTTTCAAGATTGGTTATTTTTAATGGGAGAGAGTTTCTTTGGCACTTCGGTAAAAACTCGGTTGCTCCTTTGATCAAGTAGAAACACTAGGGCGGCAGTATAATATACAAGGTGTATGTACAGTGAAAGGAAACATTTTCCGCTTCTAAACCTAAACATAATTAAAATGATTTTGAGGGGGGGGGGGCTACCACCTACAGTACGCAGCTGGATTAAACTATCTGATAAAATAAATTGCATTTAATGAGTGATTTATATTCTGTGTAACTTATTTTATGACGCTTTGTTGATTGAATGTTAATTTTTATTTTATAAGTACATGTGTATAGGTGTATATATGTGTGTGTACACACATAATATTTACTGCTTTATGAATCATAAGAATCATAACGGCATGATTGCAGATCGTTTACGTATCAAGAAACCCCAAAGACGCCGCTATATCCTACTACTATCACCACAGGCTGTGGAATGGTTACGAAGGCTCCATGGAAGAATTTATGGACGCTTTCTTGGACGACGTCGGTAAGTTAGCGTTTAGTTAGCCTTATGAAATGTGGTATTAGTCGTGCTTCAACTGCTTTAATTCGTAGACTCATGTGGCGAGGAAAACGAGTCGAGGTTGGTTCGAACTCAACCCCCCCAAATAACATAGTTAATTACTAAGCAACAAATCGGTAACTTATTTTGCTCAAAACCCGGTAGTCAGGCGTTCCGCATCGTTTAGCATTTGAGTGCATGACCGTGTGATGTTTAACGTAAATGTTATATTTAAAACATAGTAGTGGATTTAAAGGACAAATACACTACAAAATATTTAATGAATTTCAGCAGATATAGCTCAGTTGTTCTAGAATTTAAAAAAATAATATTGTAGGTTTACAGTTCTCTATCAAAAACTTGTAGTGATGAATCTATAGCAATACGCGTGTTCTCGTATTTTGCTGAGTATAATTCTTTTACTAACCCAGTTTTCTCGACTGATTTGTAACCACCTACATACATAGAAAATATTGTTTATTTTATTTTCTTTGTTACTTTTCTTTGGACCATGCAATTAGTTATATGCTATTCACGGTAAAGTGAGCACTTTTTGTGAAGTCCTCTCTTTTGCAATAATAATCAATAAATATATTTCATTGTAGCCTTAGACGTTGAATTTCGAGTCTGGTGAAATATATACATTGTGTTTACCACTTACATTGCAACATTTATTTTAACAAGTGGTGGAAGATTAGAATGACTTATAGGAAAAATTAACTAGGGCCTCAAAAGTGTTCACTTTAACTTACAGGTTTCTTGGAAATAATACTGGCAAGTGTTATCAGCTGCTACCATCTTAACGAACGTAAAATAATGGGAAGGGAAAGTGTGTGTCGTTAGTACGTTGCCTCTACTGACTGAGAAAAAAAATCCTATAGTAAACAAATTCAGGGATTCAAAATTAATTGGTGAGACACAAAGCTGTTGTGGAGGGGGTAAAAACAGAAAGGTTTCTTTAACAAACCCATGTCCGAGAATACAAGTTTTTTTTGCTCTCACTGAGTCGAAAATTCGTTACGTAGTCCCTGTGAGTATGCAACCAAATGAAACCGAAATCAGTGTAAGTTGCGGCTATCGCAGGCGCTAAAACAGTACGCCTTGAGAACTCCTACAGCTGTGTGGCTGGCTTGACGGATATTGCACATTTTCATTCAGTGATAATGTATGATTTGGTTAGGAGTTACCAGGGTAGCAAGGGACTATGTTGGAGTCTCCACTGTGGACAACGAATGCAGGGTGTCGTGGTCCATTGTTAAAGGCTGTTCACGATAAAGCGAGTACTTTTAGAATCAACCTTGTAATAAAGTCACTTACCCCTGCCTGCATATATTTTAACGGGCGCACTGAGTGACATGCGCCCAGTAAAATTGGTAACGAGTGGATGAAAGTAGTTCCGTATCTTAATGTCGAATAAAAAGTATAAGGTAACCATTTGTGATAACTTAAATTATTTCTACCGCTTACTGTTTTTTTTAATGCAATGAAGTGTAAAAATTAGCAGATATATAAAATAATTACTTTTCTAATAATTTCACAGGTGCTTTTGGCCGACGCATCAACAAAGTCATGAGGCCGATGCAATGTTAATTTTACTTGAGGCGGAAGAATACAAAAAGTGCATACAAGTAGATATTAAGCAGGGCCTTCAAAAGTGCTCAGTTTACCGTGAACAGCATTTACCTGTATCTGACTACCTCACTTCGCTCAACTGGACGACCCACTTAAGGTGACAAATAATTCCCAATTATAGGTAAACTGAACGCTTTTGAAAGCCCTGCTTAAGATCTACTTGCGTGCACGTTGTGTATTATTCCATCTTATGTAAAATTAACATTGGCATGGGCCTCATCGCTTTATTCATTCGTCGGTCAAGTAAAATTGAGAAATAATTATAGCAGAAAATATTTTACAAATCTGCTCAATTTTACTCTTCGATACATTAAAAAAACAGAAAGTGAAGTAAACAATTTAAGTTATCAGAAATTGTCACCTAAAACCAGTTATTCGAAGTTAAGATATGGCACTATTTGCTCTCCATTGTTGCCAACTTTACTGGGCACATGTCGCTCACTGCGCCCCTTAAAATATATGCAGATAGGAGCGGTGACTTTTTTCTAAGGTTAATTATAAAAAAGAGCTCCCTTTATCGTGAACAGCCTTTATAGGTTGCCAAGGAGAACTTTTGAAACCAACCTTTGAACGATGCCACTGTCCATACCTGCACATACTTTAACGAGATCACTAACTGGTGTGTACCCAGTTAAGTTGGTAACAACAGAAGGAATGTAGTTCCATACCTTAAAGTTGAATTAAAAGTGTTACGTAAGCATTTGCTAGTACCCAATTTATTTCTTTCGCTTTCGGTTTTTGCTAATGCATGTAAATTTAAGAATCAGCAAACTGGCGAAATATTTTCTTGTCTAATAATTTTTAAAGTTTCACCTGACCGTTGTATGAACAAAGTGATCATGCCCACGACAATGTTAATATTACACGCGGTGGATGAATACACAATGTGCACACCAGTATGTTTTAGGTAGGGCTTTTAAGAGTGCTCAGTTTACCGTGACACAGCCATAAAGTAGTTTTTAAAGTAGTTCTCCCTATTTTGGGGTTTTGTTCTGGTATATGGTGGTGAGGCCAGAACTCATCTATACCTGAGAGTGTCGGTAATTGATATTGTATACTAGTCTGTACATCGATTAAACAATTATATTTTCATATTGCAATACGTCCCATTTAATGCACACTAGACTTTTTTTTCCCCTAAAAACAATTTACTTTAACACGAATCATTTTGTTGTTTTATGTACGTGAAACGTTTATACTGTTTCAGTTGTGTCGAGCCCCTTCTGGGACCACGTGATACAATACTGGAAGTGTAGGAATGATGACCACATCCTGTTCAACACATATGAAGAAATGAAAAAGGTATACTTTATTACGGAAATTCATTTGTTAGGTTATATTTACAATAGAAATGCATGTAATATTCGCCTTATCATTGGATGAACTAATCACGAGACATGCAGCTGAACAATCCAGTGACTGCTTGCTGGCGGCCATTTATAGGGCTCGGTGGAATTCATTATCATAATTAAATCAACTAAAATTCTCTTTCAAAATATTAAACGAATATGGCATATTTAATATATGTAATATACTCCGTTTGTAAAAAAAAGTAATTTAAGGTATTCTTAATATGCATCACGAGTAGTAGGATTATCTGCGTTTAAGCGCAAGGGCGTAGGGTCGTGAAGAGTCGGAGCTATTCATGCTCTGTCATTCCGCTCCCCCGGCGGCCATTTTTCCTCAAAATTTCCCTTTTTCCCCCCTCAAGATTTCTCGTTTTTACCTCAAAAAGCACTGATCTCCCCAAACTACAAACACGAGTCGCAGAAAGGCATTTTTTCGATCCATGGGAAGTATATGGGAGGCTTGCTTCTCTAGGGGAGAGCAGTGGCGGCCATATTGCTTTTCTAGGCATAGGGTATGCCTAATAAATGCATAGGATCCAGGATTGTAGCCGGGGCCAACCATCAGCCATCTTCGTTCTGTCAGCCATCTTGTCCGCCATACTGGATCCAGGTGACCTTGACCTTTGACCTTCGGATTTGACCCCAGTGAACATCAATTTTAAGGGGAAAAGGGAAATTTTTAGGGAAAAGTAGCTGCCGGGGTACCGGAATGACAGAGCATAAACAGTTCCGGTTCTCCGCACCCCCACGCCCTTGTGCCCAAACGCAGATAATCGTACTACTATCACGACAGCCAATCATACTCTTTTCAGGTGAGGTTTTTTGCAGCATTAAAAATATTTGGTTGTCACGTCTACACATAACAGTGGCAAACAGTAGTATTGAAGACGACGTATGCAGGTTCCAATGTACAGCTTCTTAAAATTTAAGCTTTTTTATCTTATACTTTTTTTCGTAATATATTCTAGACATACATTCTTCAAATAGACCACTGTATCTCACATGCGACTATAGGTTCTTCACGGGTAAAGTGAGCATTTTTGAGGCACTAGTTTTTTTCTCCTTTCAGCCATTTTTCTTACTTTAACCATCTTTTTAAAAAATATCCTTATGCAAGTAATACACACAGTGTGTGTATTCCACCGCAATTGGATGTTACGCCTAAGGCTAAAATAAAATATATTAAATTACTATTGATCCAAATTAGAGGGATTTCAAAAGTACTCACTTTGCTGTGAATAGCCTATATCCAGGTATATCTTATAGTTAGGTTTCTAAATAATTAGAACAAATTAACTTTTTTTGTATATTAATTTCTTCTTAAGTGTCGCTTATTAATGCCCCAACTTTATGCCTGTGGTCTAATCGGTGACGGAGCATATATGATAACTTAATCACAATTTACTTTAAAGTAAAAGATTTCCTAGTACGAAACTGGCACGAGCAATAGGATAGGGTTTCGCACATCAAACGAATTTATTCATTCTCGGCCACTTTTCCCAGCTTAGCTTTAAAAAAAAACCGCTTTTTCCAACTTTGCCAAAGCGAAATTTCTATGAGGAAAATGTTGTGAAATTGTTAATACCCTGAAAATTGCGTGTGAATTAAAATTTGTGGGCTCAACAAAAAAACTAACACTAATTAATTTTCTCCTACTTTCTCTCTTGTAGCACGAATCTTCCTCTTCAAAGAGCATGATATGCGTTTTTTTTAAAGCTATGTTGTGAAAGGCGGCCAAGACATTGCATAAAATAATTTTAACACGGGTAACATTTTCCATCTACTAGGCCAGTACCGCACTAAGCAGCGCCCTTGGAACATCTACTACATGCTATTCGCGGTGTCTCCACATTTATGGAATCAAACATTTGAAAAATTACCCCATATACGACGTGATTGATTCTATTCTAAATATATAATGTATCGTAATTGTTATATACATTTTTAAACGTTGAAGTATGTTATTATTTTGTTTAACTGTACATTTACTTTATTTCCCTTAAAAATTATAATATTTATTATATGCCTAATAAGAATAAAAACAGGGGCAAAACACGTGCGTTGGTAATGCCTAGTAAGAAATAGCTCTTATCTACGACATGTGTTATCAAAGTGACCACGCAAGAACGCGGTGCGCTGTCCCTTTGGTGTAATTTTCTAGGCTTGGTTAAGTGTTGTTTGCACGAGGCATAGGAATATCCTGGAAGTAGAACTTTAGCACGGCTTCAGAATATTTTGAAGTAACCGTGAATGGACTATATGCATCTATAAGAGCTGTTCGCAGTTAAATGCGCACTTTTAAAAGCCCCGCTTATGATGTGCTTTTCTTCTCATTTTTTTGTCATTCTGCCATATGTAACATTAACACCGCCATGGGCCGTCTCATTTTATACATGCGTAATCTAAGTGAAAACTTAGGATTATTATCCAAGATATTATGTTAATTATACTCGTGTTACAGCTCTTCCGCGTGTAAAAAAAAAAACATACTTCAATAACCATAAATTTAAACATTTTACTCGCATAATGTTAGATCTTAGAACTATTTTCATTATTTCACTGCCAACTTACACACTAAATCTGAAACAATGAGAATTATAAAAGTAGGATGGACCCCCGCATTTTTTGTGAAATTGCTGTTTGCGCGAATACGCGTATCTCCGTAAATAAATGTTCTGCAAATACGAATTTTTGTCAGAAAAAAAAAAAAACTGTTATCTATGGCCTTATTTTAAAGCTTGCATCTGCAGTTTCCTTAAGCGGCAAGAGAAAAGTACAAAGATACGGGCGTAGTTTAATCTGTGTTATTTAATCGCGTGAAATAAAATCACTATGTTACGGATATAATTAGCACAGTACAGCGTCACGACGGAAACACTGCACGCCTTGCGCGTAGGAGCGATGAGGCACTAGGCTTACGTGTTAGTGTCGCCCGTATCGTGCCTCGCCTCTTGACCTTGGACGCGGGGTTCGCATGGGGGTCCATCCCACTCTTAAGACAAATCAGTGAAATCCAGTGCGAATTGCGCTATTGATAATCAGTGCCAGTTAACTAATAATGTCGGTGAATTTCACTGATTGATTTGTGATTACAACTGAATGTCGAGAATTCCTCTGCCATACAAAGCCATTTGTTCCCAGTTCATTTGCTTGATTCGCCATTCGGCAGCAGTTCCATCAACTGACTTTCATTGAATTGTATTTCACTGATTGATATCACTGATTCGGGCTTATAGTGTAGTTAGGAGCCTACAGAGGTTGATTTTGAACGTGCACACTTTGCCGTGAACAGCCTTAATTGTAACGTTCCGAGTACATTGCACACTCTGAGAAATCATTCGAAAATTTATCACACCAGTGTATACAATTAAAGACTGTTCACGATAAAGTGAGTACTTACGAAATCAACCTTAGAAAAAAAAATTACTGCTCCTACCTGCGTGTATTTTAACAGACGCACTGAGTGACATGCACCCGGTTAAGTTGGTAACGATGGATGGGAAAGTAGTTCCGTATCTTAACGTCGAATAAAAAGTGTTAGCTAACCATTTCTGCTAACATAAATTTCTTCTTTCATTTCTGCTTTTTTTTTTAATACTCCGAAATGTAAAAATGAGCAGATTTGTAAAATATTTACTTTTCTAATAATTTAAGATTTTCACTTGACCAGCGCATGAATAAAGTAATTAGGCCCATGGCAATGTTAATTATACATAAGGCGGAAGAATACACAACGTGAATTCATATTGATCTTAACCAGGGCTTTCAAAAGGGCTCATTTTACTGTGAATAGCTTATACAGAGAAAGTGGGAATGGTAATTTTTTCCCCCTATACATTCATTGTAGCGTTCCTAAATTTCCACAAGAAACAGTCCAATGCGTTAGGGAGGTTCCCAACTTGTTATAGTAGCTACGCTAAACATTCCTATATCTGCAGCTTGATGTGTGGTATTATTTCTCTACACTGTATAGGTTAAAATCTTCCATTAGCGGGGCCACGGTGGCGGAGCGGTTGTTCACGGTAAAGTGAGCTCTTTCGAGACCAACCTTTGAAAAAATGTCACTGCTCCTACCTGCATATATTTTAACGGTCACAGTTAGTGACATACGTTCAGTAAAGTTGGTAACGACGGAGTGAAAGTAGTTCTATAACAAGTTGTTGAATTAAATGTGAATACTAAAACGGTACCTGTTGCGTTGTTTTTTTAAAATGCATATTAGAGTAAGAATTAAAACTTTTGTAAAATGTTTACCATAATAATTTTTCAGTTTCACATGACCGACGCATGGATAAAGTGATCAGGTCCACGACAAAGTTAATTTTACATATGGCGGAAGAATACGCAATTTGCATACCTGTATATCTTAAGCAGGGCTTTCAAAAGTGCTCAGTTTACCGTGAACAGCCTATAAATAAGTAGTAAAAAAAAAAAACTGTATATCCAGATCTCATTTTGATATTCGAAAGTAAATACATAGAGTAAACGAATTTGCAGCCAGTATTTTGAAATATAATTTTCAATTTTGAAATCCCTAATGAAACATTCAAATTCTAATATCTGATCTACTTCGTTTGGCCTAGAGAAACGTTACATTTTAACTATCACTCACGTTTTTCTGAACATTAAACACGCACGTATCTCCTTACTTTGAAGAAAAAGCGCAGTTTTGCAGACTACAGTGTGAGGTGGAAATTTCTTTCCAAAGAAGATGCTCTGTTAAGTGAAATGTTGATAGTAATTATAATAATAATTCTGCGTCTGAAGATGCTGTCGGTTACCTGTGAAGCAAGAGATCTGCAGCTTTGCTGTGACTGCAGACATATATTGTCTAGAGAATCTTCCATCTCAGAAGAAAATGAAATAAGATAGCATTTTAAAATAAATGAAACCAGTGAGGGAGATTGCTTTAATCACGACTCCTCTGGTCTGGGTCAGAAAAGCTTATTCTAGTTACAAGAAAGTGCATGTAAAGTATGTCCATTAACTTCCAGTTAATATGGACAAATAAATATTTCCAAATTCGCATTTTGAATTTTAAGATTTTAACCAGATACACATACATCTCCCTTTCATTTGTACACATACCTTAAATTATATTAAAACACGACTGTTCGATATGGAGTATGATGTATGAATGAGTTGAGGGTAGCACTTACGTCGAGTTATAAGCTGGGTGGAGAGGTTTGATTATAGACTGAGCTGAAAAACTCGAAAATGAACTATTTATGTCACAGAAATAGGAGAAATAGGAGAAATAGGATCTATTTCTCTCAAGCTACTGTTATAGAATAAAAATTTAATCACGTCTTCCTGAACATTACTCAGATTTTTATACAAATTTCGCTATTTTAAGAATAATTCACATTTAACACAATTCCGTTGAAGCATAGGGAAATTCGGATGGCATGAACAAGTTCTTAATCCCTAAAGTGTAATCCTGTAACACTTTATAGAAACATATTATATATTTTATGAAATCACAAACTTCCTCTAAGGAAAAATTATTTAAAATAACGGACATACTACAAATTTTCCATTAAGTCTCCGAAATCCACCACACTTAGTAACACAAATGGGAGTAGGAAATCATACGAACTTTCTTAGATCGATCTTAGATACGTGGTTTACATGATAAACATTTTAAAAAATATTTAATAATAATGGACACACAATATTGGCTTAACGAAAATTGTGGCTAACAGTCAGGCGTATGATATGCCTACACTCTCCAAAGACCTCCAGAGAGATGCATCCTGTAGTGTTCAGTGTTACGACAATCCAGGGTGAGGGTTAGCATCAAACTAACATGGTGCCGGTCAGCGAGAAGTGTCCACATTGGTCCTGTCTGCATCCCCCTCCACCAATACTCCATAAAGTGTCTTTTTGTGAAAAGAGAGTTTCTATCCAAGGCCACATACCCTCTCCACCACAGAGCGTGTTTTCGGCTAGAAGGAGCTCTGTCCTGTCCACACACCCTGCTATCGATCCATCGCCGCAAAACTGCCTACCGCTATGCACCAGACCCCCTCCCAATACACCAACAGCCCAGAGCGCATTTTCGTCCGAAATGAGTGCTCTTGCCCAAGGCCCTGCTATCGAACCAAGGTCACGTACACTGCCATCCTTCAGCCCAGATAGCATTTTCCGCTATTTTGATAGTTGACTGTCTGCCTTGGCCAGGCATCCCCCAGCCCAGAAGCATGTCTTTTGTGCAAAACGTAATGAATTCTCAAACACCCCCTCAGGCAAGCGAATTTTGAACTGACCTTGCCTGGCTAACTCTCCTCTGCCCTCTTCCCTAACACTTATATTTTTCCTTCAATGCTGAAGGATCGTCAGATATGTTTCTCCAACCTAGAGCCTGGTGTATTCCCAGCAAAATATAAATTTCACAACTCCCTCCAATGAAATTTATATCCCTGAAATTAAAAAGAATTTAATCTTACCCTATATAATTATCCCTAGATTTGACATTCCAAGAAAAACTTTACATTTTAATCCAAAAAATTTAAGCCCATTTTCCAGAAAACTTACAATAAATTTTAAACTGATCGATGTTTCATTTCATACCAAAACCAATAAAATATATAGTCTCGCTCGCTGAATTTTAAACATTAAAATAACACAGTTTATTCAAACACACATAATTAGATCCAAGCAATACACACGTAAAAGTTTTTACTCTCAATTTGTATTTAAATATTTATTTGTATAGCAAAGAAGACATTCATATTCCATCTGTTTTAAATATTTGTACTTATATTTATGTGTAGGCTCCGTAAGTTTCCCAGCCCAGAATTTTCTCTGTACTGTATATAATAAAATATATATATTTGAACTTATTTTATTTATAAATAGAAAATTTCTATATATTACTGTAATAGCACATATCCAGACTCAAATGTCTGCTATCGAAGCTGAAATCTGTTAAATTGATTTCCCCAAAAGTCCAAATCTAAGTAAATTTAAAGGAAATCGGCAGCCATTTTGAATCGATTTACAATATTAGGAGGGATAAATATTTTTTTCTCCGTGTTAAGTCGTCAACTGCCAAGGTTGCTTCGGTTGCATGCATGTGCATTGCATTAGCAGTAGTAATACTTAAGCAGCTACACCAAGAATGATGCTAGATGTCTACAACATCTACAAAAACAGGCATCCACACCAAGAACGATGCCAGGCATCCATCACATCTACTACAACTCCTACCATCCAATACATCATCAAGATCTACAACACAGAATCTGCAAGGGATTTCATCTCAGCATCAGCCCGCAACAAGTACAATACATCAAAATCACTGCTATGACAATTGTGATACGGAATGTGTTGAAGTATTCAATGCGATTTTAGCAAATGGGAAAGCGAAAATGTTATTAAGTTTAGACTGTTCCCAATTGCGAGTGCTTCGAAAGAATTTATAATTAATTTTGGGGGACACAAAATAAAACAGGTATATCTATTCCTTGCTGAATATTTACAAGGTGATGAGGATATTGTATCGTATTTGCCATGTGAAAACTACCCTTACAGCATGCCTGCCTTTGTTAATGATGAGAACTTACAACATATGTGGAGGGATTGCAGGTCGTGAAGACTAGAACAGCAACTTAATGCTATAATTATTCCAGATGTAGAAATGGACCATTGTGGGTTCCATGAAGTGAATTCCGTGCAAAGCACTGTGAACTTCTAATAAAACGAGTTGAGACTAGTTTTATATAGTCTATAATTCGAAAGTGAAAAAAGAAATAACGTAAAAATTATGTACTAATTGCAGTGTTTCGAAAACTACCAAGACAACTCCTTTGTAATTAAGGAGCCTGCTATTTCTTATACAACCGATGCTAATCACTCTAAAGTACTATGCTTTAAATCTCCCAGTCCTTGGTATACTTTAAAACCTCAAATTAAAATGATGTTTCGAGAACAGACTTACGAGATACATGACCTAAAATGGGATTCTGATGTCACAGCCTACAAAGAGTGTTTCCAATATGAAAATGATCTACTCCTCGAAGACTATGAAGTATATGTGCTTGGGAAAATGCAGAAGGATATTTTAAAAAGTTTAACCAATGTTGAAGTGATAAATCTCAAAAGATAAAATGACTTTTCGAGTATTAATTCAATACTCAAGCAATAAAATACAAATCATTGCAAAATAATGTTCTGTTCACAATGTAAAAGCAACGCTTTAAAAGAATATTTGAACTACCATCCTACCTACCTGTAAAGATATTAATTTCGAAAAATGGATTGTTACAATTATATCTGTGTAAGATTTCGAAAAATTGGCGAAATTCAACACAGAGAAGATATACTACAGTATTACTCAAGGGTACAAGAAAGTGTGGTTCCAGTTCCTATACAACATATATTTCCAAACACAGATGTGCAATGGAGATAAATATTAGAATTTTGTAAAAATTTGCAGAGGAAACACGTATACAGAAAGAGTGTTGCATTATGAAGAAGAAGGCTGTCCGGTTTTTAATATGCGACCTGACAGCGAACTGCCCTGTTCTTCTTGGGACCTGTGTTTAAAAATAGACGTGAAGAAATAACCAAGGAACCAGGTTTTGTTAAAAAAAATATTAATTGAGTAGAGAGTTTTACGACAACCCCACCCTATGGGCTCGAACAGGTAATAATAAGGAACACATCACACAAATGCAAGGCAGTAGCAGGCTTCAAAGATCTCCTTGTGGAATGTGGGTGTATGAGGTTTGGAACAGTAATGTTTGTGTTTGTAAATCTGATCCAACCAAGTTAACATTGAAGAACCAATATTATCTCGAATTGGAAGAAAATATCAGTACATAAAGAGAGAGAGAGAGAGAGAGAGAGAGAGGAGAGAGAGAGGAGAGAGAGAGAAACCGTAGACCGGACCTTCCGTTACAATGGAAATGTTCGACTCAGCACTTTCTTATGCCAGTGTTGCGCCAGGATACAGACGAGTGAGGTTTTGAATTGAAGATTAAGATTGCCTACTACAGATACAGATGTGCAATGGAGATGAACATTGGCATTTGAACATTGGCATTTCTTGTTAATCAGTCCTGATTATAATTTTAAAGATTTCGATGTATGTTATGCGCGAATTTCTTGTTCTTTATATAATTCATGTTGTGACAGCAAACTTCCTTGTAACAAAGGTAAACTAGAATTTGAATCTCGAAGTGGATACATCACAAAACATATGTCCTACAATAAAATCAAATACAGAATGCAGAAAGAATGTAGTTGCTGCTCTCTTACTACAGTTTGGACAGAACAATGTAACAACACGCAACATTTTACGTACTTAGTTGACCAAGAATTAACTATTCCCTGTGGCATGTGGAATTGTAAAGTTTGGCTCAGCAAGAACAGTTAAATAACGTCAACCCAGACTATATAAACGAGAGCATTCAGTATTAAATCATCAGTCATAGCTAGAATCTTCGACCCTACATACATATACAAAGTCCTGCAAATAGGATACAGAAGAGTTTTCTTTAAACTGTTTGACGGTATTCTACAAGTACATGTCTGCAATGAACATTGGTACTATACTTTCAATAACAGTCTTGGCATTCACTTTGGTGAAGGAATAGAATGCAACAATTTTTCTGTGAGATATCTTGGCCTGGACAGCGATTTACCATCAACATTAGAATATTTGATGATTGCCAGTCTTACAGACGAGTAGAAGAGGAGCAAGGACATGGAGTAATTGCCTACCAACTCACCAGATCTACCAGAAACCACAATCCAATGGATGGAGACCTGCAATGGGGGCATCCACAACTTTATTTTCGAACAAGGAGGATTAGTAATTCCTTCTGTGTGCAACTTATATGTGTGTAAGTGACTAATGCAGAAAAATGTTCTCACTTAAATACAATTATGCATTTATTAATAAAGGTTCGAATTCTGTTACTTGTAGTTTAGCATATTTTCATTATGTTCTTAAGCAAATGTGTGTCAGGCATTTATTTCAAATGTACATATTCCTCTCAACCTTTGACACCACATAGGAAACCAACAAGTTATGATGGCTCTTTAACTAACAGCAATAGATCTAAATGTATTGTAAACCAGTACCGACCTCATATAGTAGATCGAAAACGTAAGCTTAAGGGTGAACACATTGTAACAATATTTTACAAGGAAGAAAAATGTTTGAAACATCTCATTTATAAGTATTTCGAAGAATGTGATAATAGTCTTCATATGTTATATCATTGTAGCTAAAATAAGTTTATTTACACAGCTCATACTGAGTGTGATTCATGAGAATGTTATTTGCATCGAGCAATAAAATAAGCAAAAATGAAATTTAGCCCTCAAACATGTTTCATCTCGCTAACTTAGAGAATGAATTTATCAATATACATACATTGTTCCTTTGCTAATTATTCTCAGCTGGGTGTTGGATAGCAAACAAGTAACATGGCATATTTTCATCCTGCAAATCATTACATCAGTGTCACACCAGGAAAGTCTAATGTAACTTACACCCAATGGTGTACCAGACTTCTCTGTGAATTTACTGAGACTTGCACCAGTGTATTCTTTTAATGTAATTTATGTTCTTCTAGGAGATTAAAATAGCCACAAATTAATACAATGCAGTAATAGTTCAAAATTCCTAGTGTTTTATATTATTGCAACTACACCTCTTGCATCTAGTATTGAAGATGTATGCTCACATTATTTTGAAGCATACCCAGACTTCGTTGAAAGCATTATTTTACATGCTCCTAATTGTAAAGATATTTATGTACTATCAGACATTTAAAACCAGGGCATAAGAAATGCTCCTTCCTTGAAAACAGAGTTCAAGAAGGGGATAAAAATACAATGTTACGAAAATGCATGAAAAAATTGTTTACGGAAGTTGCAAACATTTTATAAAAATATACGTTTTTTATAGAAAAATGTGTATATTTGAATCAATCTGTACTTGGTGGTGTTAAAAATGTATTTAAATTGATTCAATATTTTGTGACATTTTATACTTGTTTGTGTTTTGGATCAAGCTGTATTTGCTAGTGTTAAAATGTTGTACATAAATTTGTAAAACAAACTGTGTTAGTATTTATTTTGTGAATAAAATAAGCCTTAAAATAAAATTTTTACTTTTTTTTATTTATTTAAGAAATCCCTTTTAATAAAAAAAAGTGTACTTATTTTGCTAAGAAATGATAAATGTTAATAAACTTTGTCTGAATAGAGATGTTCTATTAAACTGTGTTGCATTATCTCATACGAGTGTTGTATGAAAAATATATATATTATCAGATAGTAAACTATTAGCTAACCAAAAATAATTTTCACCTCATGATAATTGAACTTGTCTCTTGGTAAAGATTTCTGCTGAAAAACCTTAATAATATGATACAAAACACAATAAATACATAAAATAACTTGTTATATATTGTTGCTAGCCTCTGTAGAGTAATCAGATTATGCAAGGAGGCTCTGGCTTCGAATCCCAGATAAGGCATGATTAATAATAGTTCGTTTCTGGGTTCGAATCCTGGATAAGACATTGTTAATAATAGTTAATTAGTTTCTGTGTTCGAGTCCTGGATAAGGCATGTAAGACAGGAACCTTATGAACATTAATGGAATAATGAATGAGTCATGTAATAAAAAAAAGTCAGTAATTTGTTTGCACATGTGTAAAAGCTAGTTTAAATTTATAACATTCTGATTGCAAACACTTCATATTGGGAAAAGTTTGTGTTGAAATTACAATTGTTTGTATATGTATCCGTTAAATAAGAACATTATTCAAATCTAATATCTTAAAACCAAACAAATGCACATATTCAAATATATACATGCTAAATTTAAAAAAAATTATTAAATCCTTTTAATTGTATTAAATTTGCTTACATTTTAGTTAAAAACACATCAAGTGTGCAATTTGTTCATTTTATGTAATTTGAAAGCAAATTTCGAAATTTAAAATTTGCAGGTAAGGAAGGAGATCTGGCCTATAAAAAGAGGATCCTGCCCACAGCACGCCATTTGCTGCTCTAACTTCACAGGTCAAAATCTCCCCTCTAGTGCACGAGAGTACTGTAAATCTTGTGAACCGATCCATGCTGCTAGGAGCTGCTGCCTGGATCCGTTTTGTTCTGGGACACCAGCGCCCGCCTGCTGCTAGCCTAGCTCTTCTGCAATGGGGATATGTAGATAAGAAACTGGCGGATCTGACCTTCAACCCCACTGATAGTTTACAGCTCGCTGGGGAATATGGCGGACTACCCGAAACCCGGCGCTCACCTGTCGGAGCAGGCTACCGCTCAGCCTGTCTGATCTTGGGTTCAAACGTCCTTCGAAGTTTACCAGCTTCGCTAATAGACTTCATGTAAGTGAATAATTTAAAAAAATCTTGAAGGTTTTTTTTCTCTCCTGCGGTATTTTGTTCAAAAATTTTTGGAAAAAATTATTAGAAATTGTTTTAATTTGTTAGTGTTTTCATTCATTTGTTTCGTAATTTTCTTAAAATGTTTCAAGGTGTAGAATTTTTTTTCTTAATTCATTTAATGTTTATATGATTTCATTAAACTTGTAGTAATTCATTAAATTTTGAACGAATTTTTATAAATTTCGTTCAACTTTGTAAACCAATCATTACAACTTGAATGAATTGTTATAAATTTCATTAAACTTTGTATATCAGTCAATACAACTTGAATTAATTTTTATAAATTTTGTTAATATTTGTTAACATGTCTTTACAATTTCAATGAAATTCATTAACTTCTCCAGCAAATCCTAAAAATCTTTCAACAAATTAAATGAAAATTTGCGCTATATGTTTATTTGTCTGCTTTTTTAAGTACTTTAAGTAGTTTAAGAGATTTCAAGGGCGGGTTTTGGTTACGACTGATGTATGAATTATGGAACAGCTAAAAAAGGGGAGAACTACGCAACTCATTCCTAGCATGAGAGGGGGGGGGGGGGGTGAATAATCTCAGCTCCCAAGTTCATTCTGTGCGAGATGTCAGGAGGAGGATGTCTGTGTGATGCTTTAATGGCAATTAAGCACTTCGAACAAATGAAATGTTTTGATATATGCAATGGGGTGATTTGGGTTTATGATTTTGTTTTTAATTATAAGTAGTTCTAAAAGATTTAATGTTCAGAATAGGTGCATGACTGCGAGTATGAGTGCAGGGGAAAGGTGTTCCAATAAACTCTAGGTGGGTTGTTGATGTATATTTGAGAGGATTTAATGGAGTTTAGAAGGAGATGCTCGCTTACCGCTATTGTTCTTGCAATGGACAGAAGGCACGACAATGTCACAGACTGAGGCCTTCTCTACACTTTTAAATACTTGCAAGAAATGTTAAAACCATCGAGAATATAATAGAAAGTACTCTGACAAAATTGTTCAAAAGAGGTGCATTACTGAGAGTATGAGTGCAATTTTTGTTTAAATTTAAATATTTTTACCTAGTTTTAAGAGATTTTTAAGGTTGGGATATTGTGTGGTTGAAGTATGCATTATGGAACAGTTAAGACAATTGAGAACTACGCTTATTATGCCTCGCATATCCAGGAGGTGTATACCCTTAGCTACCAAGCTCGTTCTGTGTGAGCTGTCTAAAGAAGGATGTCTGTGTTATGGATTAATGGACATTGAGTACTTCTAACAGATGAAATGTTTTGATGTGTTTATTGGGGTAGTTTGGGTTTATAATTTTTTAAGATTGTGAGTAATTTTTAAAGATATTTCATTTTCATAGTTGTTGGGTAACTTTGAGTATATGGCGAAATGTTGTGTAAATCATTCTAAGTCAGTTGTTGTTCTTCCACCTTTGTGAGTATATAGAGAGTTGAGAAGTTTTTCTAATAAAATTTGAGTAACATTTTATTTGGAAAATATCTAAAAAGTTTAGTTTAAAGAGTGTTTGTTGAGTTAGTATTATTAATATTATTATTAATATAGACTGCTATTCCCTTGCTAAAACATTTATATGAAATGCATTTTTAAATTTATGAAAAAGTTTTGATGGTGTAAACGATTTTTACAGTGTATCCTATAACGTATTTTTGATGGTGTAAACAATTTTCATGGTTTAAAATTGATAAATTTTTATGGTGTTCACAAGTTTGATGGTGTCTAGTAACACACATAATTTTTTTAAAAAGGACATTTAAGATGTCAAGTTTTTACCTTTAGCAAATGCATTAAAAACTGGGCTTAAAAATTCAATGCAATAGTGTGAGTTCAAATTTCAATATTGTAAACTAAGTCAGCTTGCTTCAAAAATAAAAGGTGTGAAAGATGGGCGAGGCAAGGCAGGTCGTGTGCTATGGTGAATTGTTTAGTGGTAAAACAGCTGCTGTCTGGCAATTTGTGTCATGGAGTGAAGATATTGGTGAGGCGGGAGTGGAGGGGAAGTAAAAACACTCCATCCTGCTAGCACACAGGCGACTGTAGGCTCTGTGTGCTGAGCGATAGTGTGGTAGATTGGGGGGAGGGGTTTGTCTGGCTGATGGAAACAGTTGGGCGGGGAAAGGGGAGTGTACCTGGATGGTGGAGCATGCTGGCTGTAGCTGCAGTTTACTGGAACATTTTTCCATTGTCTCATCCAGACGCACCCCAAACACCTGCCTGCCCACGTGGTCTAAACTTTTATCTGCGCCGTAGACTGCTCCAACCCCGCGCACATCATCTTCTTCAGCTTAAGATAGCTATGTTTCGCACGCTCCCCCATGCACTCAATTCTCGACTGTCTGCTACCTGGCTTTGTCCATGCGGCTTTAGAAAGCATCGTCCATGGTATTTTTGGTAAAAAAATAAATAGCTCGCGCTTCTTTTTTCCTCCAAACAAACAGAACTTCGCTCCCTCCCTTATTTAAATTTTCTTTAAAATAAACAATGCAGTTCTTTATGTTAGTAACACATATTATATTCACAAGGAAATGAATAAAGTGTCGTTCTTTTTGTTTCTCTGTTTTCAGAACAAGGCACTTCAGATTAATTTATTGTGGTGTTGTAACTATTATATCGGGGAACCTAAAAAAAATTAGTTATAATGAGTGACCATAAGTAACAAAATATTGACAGTTTGCTTGAAGAGCTTTATGTAGGTGATTCAGATTCTGAATCGCAGAGGGAAAGCAAGTCTACAACAAGCTATCGATAAAGTGTCCCTTCACCTAAGCAGACATGAGTTAATCTCTTGGAGGATGATCTCTACTTAAGTGATTCGAACACGGATTCACTTACGAAGATATCATTAAAAACAAAAGATCTAAATGTGTTTGCTTCCCACAAATATGACAAGGTTGAACTTTTGAATGAGGACTTTTTTCTATCAGACTCGGAAGATTCTTGTGATTCGGAGAGTGCTTCATCTGGTTCTCAAACGACTTTCGAGTCGATTAGAGATATTTCGCCAAGGGAGCTGGAAATAATTCGTTTTCCGATTCCCCAGCCTCAGTGGAAGCTTTGCCAGACCTGAAATATGAGCTAATGGCTATGGTGTTCGTGGGTAAGCTAAATGATGTGAGGAGACTTAACAATAGGCTTACAGTGAAACTGACTTTACTCGTTTTTTTTCGAGAGGTGTAAGGTGAATTTATAAAATTTAATAATGGCATCACCCCGACCAGTTAGAATATCAGTTACCATTGCAGGTAAGTACTTGAAATCCCTCATGGAGGAAGAAGGCGATATGGAAACCCTCTATTTTCAATGCAAAACCTTCCCTGTCCTACACTCATTCTATGTACGTTTATCTATGAAGACGACATCATCTCTTATCTCACACACAGGCTTGAGGAGTTTAGTGCATGCAGATCTTGCTGGAGTCTGCAAATATTGACATACATAGATGTATATGTGTCTCAATAACGAGTGTTCCACTTAGGTGCTGCGCACACTAAAATACCGAAGTTTATTGCCAATCGCCTTGCTTGTATCGATGTAGACTGCCCGGAGGGAATGTGTTTCCGCTATGCAGTCATAGCATCTTTGTATTCTGCTACACAAAATACCCACAGAACTACTTCATATCCAAAACCTCACCAGGTTTTGAATACTGAAGGTCTGTTGAAACCTGTAGTCATACAGGATATTCGTAAGTTCGAGGAGAACAATTCTATTTCTATCACTGTCTACTGTGTGGTGGACAAAGATAGCAATATAATTGACGAAACTTGCAATAAGGGTGGGGTTATCATACCCATGTATATTTCTCTGGTATTTCATGGCAAACATGTGTATGATTTGGCGATTTGTGCTAGAAATTTGTCCCAGTTGTTTGGTAGTTAGCTTAGAAAGAAACAACCCAATAGACACATTTGGGATCGTTGCCTCCAGTACTTCATTAGTGAGGAGAAACTCGCAAGTCATACTATTCTTTACCAGCAACAAAAAGCTGTTTGCAGTACTTTCCCCACTGGGAACGACAAGTACTTGGAATTTTAAGATTTCAGTAAACAGCAGAGATTGGGTTTCAATGTATATTGCGACATTGAAAGTTGCCTGAAACACATGTCCACTTGCTTAACTAATGATGAAACTAGAAATACAACTACCATCAACCAACATGTTCCATATGCTTGTAGCTTTTTGTTGGTGTGCTCATACAATCCAAGTATATCTAAATATTTTGAGTTTGTGGGTGCCGATTGTATGTAACAATTAGTAGATAAATTAGTTAAACTTTCAAAGTGCGTTGCAGCCAAAAACCCCTGCTGATGAAGCTGATTTGGCGGCTCAGAAAAGTTGCCACATTTGAATTGAATAGCTCGGTACAGATGATATTGTGGTTGATCATGACCATCTGACGGGCGAAATCAGAGGTTGTGCACATAGTAAGTGCAACTTGAATAACAGACTGCCCAAAAGACAACTTGTCACTGTTTATCATAACCTGCAAAAATATGATGCACACTTTCTCATAAAGCCCTTGGCTGAATGTCATGTACAACAACCCTACGGCACCATGGTAATCTATAACCCAGGTAAAATTCAAGTGATTGGAATGACCCTTGAAAAATACAATTGTATAACCAAACAAATTAGGACCGATTTCAATGGAAAGGCGAAGTATTTTATGTTACGATTTATATATTCATTCCCATTCATAAACGCCTCTCTGGAACCTCTGGAAGGCAATTTACTGCCTGCACAATTCAGTATCACCTGCTCGAAGTTTTCCAGACAACACCCAATTCGAATTTGCAAAACAGAAGAGAGCTTTTCCTTATGACTTTTTTAAGTTGCCAGACAGTCTGATATGCAATTCACTCCCACCAAAGGACACATTTCATAATGTGATGAGAGGAGAAGTCATTAGCAATAAGGATTATGCTCATGCTCAAGTCGCATCGGATGCGTTCAACTGCATAAAGTTGCTGCAGTTTGCCATTCACTACTTACATGTGGACACTTGTTTGCTGGCATATGTATTTAAGAAATTCAGGACCATATGTTCGGCTAAAATTATGGTCTTGACCCCACCATGTATGTCACAGCTCCGCCTCTTTCATGGGGTGCTTTATTGTCAATGACATGTGCACGGCTAGACCTGTTAACTGACCCACTAATTTATCTTTTTGTATAATGTGGAGTTAGTGGCGGCATTACCCAGGTTTCAAAAATATGTGCAGAAGCTAGCTATATTTACATGGGTGAGGACTACAACCCAAGTGTGGCATTGAAATATAAATGCTATTTCGACATCAATGGACTGTACAGTCATACGATGTGATCCAAGCTTCCAATTGGCAATTTTGAGTAAGTTGAGGCCTCTGTGTTTTCAATATGGAATTTTTCAAACACAGTGAATGACGGTGACACTTTTTTTTTTGCAGAAGTGGATCGGTCTTTTCCAAGACGAGTGTCATGATGCATTATCTATCTGCTTTGTGCCACATAAAATGCAATACCCCTGTACGGCTTGCATGATAACCTTCTTTTGACACTTGCGCTGCAAAAGAAATATGTTATACACTGGGAAACCGTGAAGCAGTACTTGATGTATGGAGCCACATTTGACTCTGTTCATCGCATTTACGCTTTTAGCAGAAGGCTCGGAAGACTCCATACGTCGAGTTTAACATTGAAAAACTGTCCAGGTTGCGAACAAATTCGAAAAATTGTTATTCAAATTGATGAGTAATTCTGTTTGTGGAAAAAAATTGCAGATTGTGCACCGGGAAAGGGCCACAAGAGTCGTTTTGTGGTATGACATGATCTACGGGGCTTCGGAGCTGAAAGGGTGTCCAACATTCCAGGAAAGGCAGATTACCGATGAAAACTTGATCCTTATCGAGATCTCAAAGTGTTATGTTGCATTCAACAAACCTTTGTAAACTGGTGTTGCCATTCTTGATCTTTCAAAATTAGCCCTTTGCGAATTTCACTATGAGTACATGTGTACAAATTTCTTCTCCCAGCTTTACACCTCCTTTATTGTGATACAGATTCCTTGGTGTATTCTATTGCTTGTGATGACATTTATAAAGTAATTACCCCAGATTTAAAGGCACAGTTTGTTACATCCAACTAGTGCTAAATCGTTATATATTGTGAAAAGTTGTAGTGTATCCAATAAATTCGTTGTCTGTTGTAGGACATAGTGTATTCAAATCAGTTCTTAGTAAGTTTGCATATTTTTTGCATGTGCTTTATTCCATCTTTAAGTTATCCGAAAGGGCATTAAATGTGTTGAAAAATCAGAATATTTGCCTGCCAGATGTAACATTCATTGACGAATATCACAGATGTCGTCCATGCTTATAGGACTCTGCATGTCATGCACTGAAGATATTACTTCACTGAACTTGCAGCTGGACAGAAATGTTTTGGGAGAGGGTCTTGTTTCTATTTAAGTTATTTAAAAACAGGATAGCTGGGTTCTGTAATTCCTTTAGTGATAATTACATACTCGTGTTCGATAGCCATTTAATTTGTACATATATATATAATGACAGGAATATATTTGCTTCACTAATATTTATTTCACACTGGAGACTCACGTATTTGTGATCGTTTAGTAAGTTAGCACTTGTCGACACCAGGTTATTCACGTAGTTGTGTTCATTTGATATTTGTATTTCTGTTTATTTCTCTCATGTGTTAACTATACATAATTTTCTATTTCTGTTTAATTAATATTACAAAAAAAAATCGCCTATTTCCAACCACTATCTACAACAAATATCACTACCAACACAAAAAAACCTATGCCACTCTTGTACAAAACTCAGCATATATATATATACACACACACACACACACCTGTCCCCAACACATCACACCTCATCCGAGTGCCAGTCGTCGTGCTGACAACATCTACCAGAGCTGCTCTGCACCCCATTAACCAATGAAAGAAAATAAATAACTAAATACACACAAAAAAATTTCATAGATGATATACGATCACTCTTTTTCTTAAAACTTATTTGATCAAGTTTCTTTAATAACATTGTACAGGATTAAAATCCAATTCCATCGGATTAAAATCGGATTAAATTTTTTGATCGAATTAAGGATCAACCCTCTCAATCAATTTGATACCAAAGGGCTATTCCAGTTAATCAAAAGAGAAGCGAAACCGGCCCGCCCCTACTACTCTTGTGTAACGAAGTGAGTGAAGAGTGAAGATATTTGGGCAGCTTAACATCGAGGTCTTGAGAGCCGATGAGGGTGAAACGAGGTGAGTATGGAGCAGCGCCGAAGTGCAGGGGTGGGGGAAAAGGGATATCCCGAGAAAGCAGCGGCAAAAACATGCGAAAATCCGGGAGCGACCCCGCCAGGAATACATAGCTTTACACTAGAGTATGCCCGAAATATAGCTACTGCAATCACCCTTTTACAAGGACCATTCAAAGAACACTTAATAGTTAATGGTGCTTGTCACCAAAAAGTGCGCTATTACCTCATTATAATTTTTAAAGCGTTATTAAAGCGTTCTTTTTTTTTTGCATTACAGCTTTTGAAATTAGAGGTTCGGTGTTTCTGAAACGTATAATAAAAATAAAAGAAAACATTAACAGAAAATTTAACAAGGCTGACTGAAAGGTCAAGTCTTAGTTAAGTTTTTTGTAATGTTTAGTAAAGTTTATTTTACAAAGAAAAAAATCATAGACTATCGCAAATCAAAAATTCACAAGAATTTCTTTATGTCGAACAATTTACTTTTTAGTTGTAAAACAGTTCATAGCGTCATTTTTAATATTTCTTGAAGTTGATCACGTTATCTTATTTTAGTGTGAACTATCTCATTTCGATAAGTGATTTGGTTTCGATTTATTATTTGTATTTCCCAAAAAATTCTAAAATTGTGATTTTGAAATGCCATAATGCATAAATAATGTGTTCTAAAATTTTCTAAATCTATTAATTAGTACCTGTAACTAACAGCTACAAGCGGAGCATTATTTCCTATAAATATATAATAACGAGTGTTATCTGACAAGCGTTCTTAAGAGACACTGTCAACAAGCAGAATAACGTTTGGAAAGAGGAAACTCATTGCTTATGTGAGGTTTTCAATCGCAAATCAAATCTTATACTGTGCTTATATTAATTGTAACGTTTCTTTACTTGGTAACCTTTTGCCGTGAAATTAATTAATTAAACATTAGCTTTGAAGGAACTTCCGTGATGGTTATATACATACTAAGTTGTGAGAATTTCACCTTTACCATTGCATAAGTCTGCGTTCAAATATTTTTGTCATAATTTCGGCGTCCAGTCAAAAGTGTTGTTTCGTCAACGATGCAGATTGCGAACAAAACGACGAAAATAGCACAAGATTGCACTGCTTAGCAACGATAAAAGCGAAAAATAAATAAACATGCAACACGAGGGATCCACTTACCTAACAAGGCTACGACGCCATCTTGACTGTTGTTTCCAAGGTTGCCAGATTTTTTTTTGTCAAAGTCGCCTAAAAAGCCAATCTTTTTTCGCCCAAATGACGCCCAATTTGAATACACTTTATATTAAATGACTTTTTTAGTACATTGTAAATTTTTCATGTAATACTTTACATGTATGAAACACGAATTGTTTTAAAATTTAAAAATGAAATAAGCATACACAAAATTAAAAAAATGTCAAACGCATAAACAATAGCGTGATATGCAATTCGCCTATTCATTGTCCGCTGCGAGTAATAAGAGTCTGAACAAGAGACCCTTTTTGTATTGTATCCACAGTGGTTGCCGTTTAAAAAATTGATCTTACTTATGAGAATTAACTACCTTGTTCACAATCAAAAAAATACCAATACTGTGTAAATAATTCCAAGTAGCCCAAATATCGCAAATTCATTACAAAAATCGCCCAAATTGCGATAGTCGCATTTCCCTAATTTTTGGTCGCAAAACTTTGCCTTGAAGTAGCTTAAACGGTGAAAAATCACCCAATCTGGCAGCCTTGGTTGCTTCCTAGTTAAGAAACAAGCTGACTAATCTGAGCGGCCAGAAGTTCCCTGTTGTATGCAGCGTTGCCAACAATCCATTACAAACTAGGCCGACTTTATCTCCACAGTACACTATATACACTTCCGATAAATGCATGAAAATAAATAGCCGACCATATAAGCCCTGAAGAATAACAATCTGTTGACGTAAGAGTTATAAATTTACTTAACGTAAACACAGAGAGAATATGGGACCCAATGCGCACGCCGATTAACAAACAAGTTCCAACATAGAATTGTTTTTCCCACTATAATTTCAATACTCCATGGATTAAACAAAGGTTGTTTTATTTTACTTATTTATATTGCGTTTTGTGCATAACTTACGAGCAGGTTGCTGGAGGACGTAAAACACTGTGAAGTTTACAGTTTTAAAATTTTACACAATAAGCAATAACATGTTATTTGTAAAATCAAATCAGGTTACCAGAACAATAACTACAAATAAAATCAGCAATTATGTAACACCCTACAATGAGATTAAATTTATATTCATAAAAGAAATAACTTCACTGTATGATTGTCATTGTCTTGCTGTAAACTTCTCCTTCTGGTATCAATGACTTAATGCCGAATTCATAATACGTATTTGTACGATACTTCGTTTTGGACCAAATGTAGCAATGCGGGAGTTGTAAATCTGTGCCGAAGCGTTTTTCACATAAAGATTGTAAGTATATGGCACAAGGGAAATAATTAACACGTTCATTTTGTATTTACTCATTTGCAACGATCAGTGTATATAATTATTATCCATGAATGATGGAAGTTGTTGTTATTCAAGTGACCCTGAGAATTCAACATTTGGATTCAACATTGTTCTAAAAACAACGTGACGTCTACTCAGTGGTTTTTGTCTTCAGAAAATTTGAGTCATTATTATGAGTAGATGCCTAATCTAAGAGAAGGAATTTTAACAGTAACTTTACTAAAGTAATACGCCAAAATTAATACAAGTTGCGCTTTTCAAGAAAGTGGCATAACTTAGCTGTACGCCCTGCAGATGATTGGAGAAAATTGCGTCTCTACTTATGATATTATGTAGCACGCAATTCGGAGCGGTGTGTGCGACGAAATGTGCGTTGTCATGGTGTTGCAGGCTGCTAATACGTAAGTCGTTTAACACCTTGAGTTGAAACGATATACGTTTTTTTCAGAAGAAAGGTTGAATGTTGCAAAACTGGTTGTCGCAATTCGAAACGTATCTTATCGGCAGACCCCAGGGCTTCGTGACATTTAGGTCAAGACAGTGAACTGACAAGCGGCGAATGATATGAACCTGTCCTGTCCTACTGAAAGTGATATGAAGTTTTAAGGAGCGGCATGACATTACAAAGCCGTCCTAGAGTGTACAGGCTGTTGCAATAAAACCGTAACTTAGATCTATTGACGTATTATGTTATAGCAATGTATATGTTTATGTATATTATACTGAGTGTGTCTAAATTCCCATTACACAATGTAAGGGCTTGTAGCGGGGACCAAAACTGTTAAGTTTTACATAGGAACTTAGGTGCGGAAACGGACCGTTTCCCTCGACAAACAAAACACTGTGGTCAACTTTAGAGAATTGTATTATTAAATAAATGAAACTTTACCTTAGTATGTTCTATAACTTGTCATATTTATTTATTTTTAAATATGAATTAGCAACAGCGAGAGCAGCGACGTGTTGGCAGAGACAGGTAAGAAATAGATCACAGTTAAAATATTATTTTAACCTAGTTTTTTTATATAATATTTGTAAATTAAACGGTGCCTATTGAAATATTGAAATATTTAAGTAGCCCCGACTTCAAAATATCTCATTTTTACAGTTTAAAATAACAGCGGAAAATATTGTGAGTAGGCCGGAATGGTACAGTGCTGTTTTATGAAGCGAGAACAACTTTGAAGCAACTGTCTGCTGAGCGAGGCTTGTCGCTCGCTCTCTCTCTCTCTCCCCCTCACCACTCTATCACATTGTCTTTGTCTCTTTCACACTCGGGAAGTTTCACTTCGCTAGTACGCAAATTGTACATGTTTTCAATTGTAGAATATTTCATACTTATTGCAGCAATATAATGATTTTTGAATTTGTAATTTACGACTGAAAAGAGATTTTAATGTTTGAATACTTATTTTATTATATTTAGATATGATTGCGGGGCAGAAACAAAGTGAAGTTGGCAGACGTGGCGACCCATGATGTCATTTCGTGTTACTGTTTTACCAAACGAAGCGTAAATTATACTAACTCCGAAAAATACTTCAAAATACCACATCTCGTTGGTAGACGTTGTGTTTTTTAAACCTACCTAAGCAAGTTACGATGTTGTGATAAATCTTTTTTCCCCTATGCAGTAATAAATATACTGTTACAGTGTGTTTCGTTAACCGCTGTGTGTGAAATTGCTTGGATGCGTGGTGATCGTTACGCTGGATCTGTGTGTGTGCGTGATTTCAAATATTTGATATGAACTATTTATACTTTATAAATTTGAACTGTTTTTATGACGAAGTTAATTATTTACATATGCATCTGATTATTTATCACAACGTTGTACCTTTGCCCTGGGTGTTTTAAACACAGTCGTGTAATGTAATTTACCACCAATCCCAACAAAATAACCAAGCCCAGCCCCAATAAATTTCAATAAACCTAATACAAAGTAAATTGCAATACATATAAATATGAGCGGAATAAAAGTTATGGTAGGCCTATTTGTGTGCATGTTCACCGCCATATTTTAAGTACCTATAAAAAAAATGAGCGACACGAGTTGCGTGCTAGATTTTAATGTCACCTTTTCATTGGACTGGCTATTCCTTCGTTATTCGAACTGATGTCATCCTTTTAAAGAAATAAAACAACGCATATCAATAACAACAAGTTAAGTACTATAGTTCTTTACCCCGCAGTTGTAACTGTGTTTAACACAGTCGCGGCATAATATTAACATGCATTACGTGTAATGTGCTATGTCGTGGAATACAAATATTTTAATGTAACGTAACCGTAAAAACTATCGTTAATTCAGGCATTTTTAAAACGTCATAAAGCTGACCTAAATAATGTTATAGGCTAAATTGTGAATATTCGTACGAAATGTTTTTTTTTTTTAAAGACCTAAGACAGAATACTTTGAAAAGCTGTAAACAGTAAACAACACATTTGACAAGTATAAAATAAGTCACAGTTCAAGGTTTACTTTAAGGTTTAGCGAAAGTATACGAACACATGTACACACACGATGGCATGTAAACATTGATTTTGACATATGCTACATTGCTGTCACATGGCTATGTTTTTATTTACATTTGGCGGAAGGATACGAAACGGGCCTGCAAGTAGATATTTAGCAGGGTTCCGATAAAGTAGCTTCTAATGGGGAATGGACTATATATGTGAGATGTTTTATCTGTTTCAAATTAATTAATGTTGTACGAATTTTACTGTATAATATTCAGGTGCGTATAATGTTGTTTTAATTTCTCAAGAAAACAATCGAACGTAGTACTATCTGTTGGCGTATTTTCAAACTACATTGCCGACGATTTGCTGCTGACCTCGGATCGAGATTTCGAACAGCCGATTTCGGTGGTTCGAAAAGGAAATTCATCTCGATCTAAAGTTCAGCTCTGAACTCGAATGATGCAACAGCTTCTGTGTCGATCTTAGTACGATCTCGGATCGAGTTTCGAACCACGATGATGCAACCGAGCATCACTGTCTTCGCACAAAGACAAGCGGCCAATAGTCAATTGAAGACTGCAAGTGTGCACATAGGATATTGAAGTCTACCCTCTGCGTATATCTTTTCGCGAGAAAAAAATTGGTGGCCCTAGCCGATCATCATGGATACTTCGGCCGTAATGATGACCGATTTACCGACCTATGTATTTTTTTTTTCTCTGAATACTATTGCCGCTCTGTGAAACGTAATCAGAATGCGGAGCTTTAACCTTATCATAAAATTAAACGGAGTTTTCTTATCTACAGTAAAGTTCATTCATCGTCCCCTTGTAAACATGCTTGTTTTTCAAATATATGACGAGACTAATCAATGCAGGTAATGGAAACCCAGCTACCCAAACCAAAACTTCCGCTTTTAACCCCGCCTGAGTCTCGCCGTAAATAAAAGCCAATCAGCCACACTGCCCGGAATTACCAAACATTATGTCTCTGCGCGTTAACATTTCACGCCAAATGGGCCATGCTACCATTCCTCTAATATAGCCGTTCGAAATGGCAATTTCACATGTACGTTTGTTATCGTCCAAGGGTCGCTGTCATAAACACACTCCAAGAAATGGTTTGGGAATTTACCATACCAGTGTACATGCGTAATGAGAAAGCAGGAATGGTAATGTTTTCCCTTGTATAGTCATTGTAGCATTCCTACATTTTCTCAGGAAACAGTCAAATGCGTAGGGAAGTTACCAACTTTGAATAGCAGCGCTGTCAAATATCCCTGTATCTGCAGCTTGATGTGTGGTATTATTATCATACATTGTATAGGTTAAAAACTTCCATTACATTTTAGGAAGTTTACCAGAAAATTTTTTAGAGTGCAAGATGAACAACTTTTGAACAAGCGCGTGCGAATTATAGCCAGAAAACACATGACAATACATTTTCTGCTTATTTATTATCCCTTCACCTCTCTTGTATTGGGAAAACCCACCCGCCATAATATTAATTATCTTCTGTCTACACCAAGATGCTGTACATGTGTACAAATGCAGTTCGACTACAGCTCTCTTAGATAGCATAGACGGGTGCGGTTGCAGATGACTATGGCTATGTTGTGAAGCAATGACTTCATCTCTTTCAGTTATAACATACCTACTCAGTGTTGTATAACAAAGTGGCAGTTTTTGTGTTGAATTTGCTGTTTTTGTAGCCTCAAAAATAATACTCAGTCATATTTTGTGTAGGGTCTATGTATTTGCGTGTATGTGTTTTTATACACGTATGTGAATTATATGGATTTAAATTTAAAATTATGCAACAAAGGTACATTAAATTTAGCGCCCACGTCCTTCAATGTAACTTTTGAAAGGCACAGACTGCAATATTACTTCGAACTATATCTGTGAAAAAAAATAAAAAACACAGCAATGTTGCAATGTGTCAAGACAAGAATTGCATGTCAGCCGTCTGCCTGTACCTCGTTAAAACAAGTGACAGAAGTCGGCTGAATATTTCAAGAGCACTGACGTGCCACTGAAATGGAAGTGGGAAAGAGTTAACAAACGTGACGGAAATATTAAGGGCTCCTCCTGAACAGCTATGCGCGTTAGAGACCTCCAAACGCTTTATAGTCTGTTCACGGAAAAAATGAGCCATTTTAGACCCTAGTTACTGTTTTTCTTTCAGCCATCTGTTATTCCTTAACCAGGTTTCTAAATAAATTTTTCCTTTTAAGTAATTAACAGTGCGTGTTTGTTCCACTGCACTCGGAAGTTTGCGGCCATTAATTCCAATGAGAGGGCTTTCAAATGTGCTCACTTTACATTAAACAATCTTTAGCGCTGAAAGGTCCTTTCACAAGATCAAATTACAATTAAAATGTTCTTCTGGTTTATTGGATTCAATTGCTTGAATGCAATGTGACGCCACTCGGACGTCATCATCACACCCATTTTGTCTATCGAGCCATTGAATGCTAAAATTCCTTCACAGATTTTCGTTAGGAAATGATCTGTAATTCCTTTAATCCAGTTTTTCAATTAGCTCTCTGAATAATTAAAACAATAGGCCTATAGAGTGCAGTGTCAAAAAACAGTAATTTAAGTGCATTTAAGCGACAAAAATATTTGCATACATTTATTTCAGACAAGGTAAATATGTTATCTTTGGAAAAACTATTTGTGTTGATTTTGACAAACAAATTTTCGCGAAATGTACAGGTTGTAGAGGTTTGAAAAAAATGTTACTAACTTAATTATAAAATTTTTTAACTGAAATATTTGCGAAGAAATTTCTAAGTTGCCACTTCAACATTTGTTAAATACAGATGCATGTGTGAAAAACCTTTAAATCCTTGGAAGTAATAATCCTATTCCTTCCTAACTCAGTTTATTGGCATGCATGCCTATTTCTTTTTTCCGCGTTTGAGGCCGATAAGCGTGGGGCCGATAAGGGTGAGACTGCCACGCCCATCAAGCGCGCCATCGCCGCTGAGCACAAGGCTATGAACCGACGCGCAGTGCTGTTGTCGCGCTGCGGGTAATTACGGTACTTTCAGCGACAACTCTGTTATTTTACTAATGGAAAGTCTGTAGGAACGTTCAATGCAGGGCCGCTGAGACGTCTTGTGTACATATTACGCGTATATTTTGAGATACAGCACTTTGAAAAAAAGCCGTCTTTGCGTGAATACGTCTTTCAATTTGCAACCATAGTGGGAGGCAATCTAGAAAAAAACGATCATAACAAAATCGGGGGATATAGTTAGTGCTGTACGTGCCGGAGACGGCGTCGTTTTTCTATTGGCTGCTCCATAGATATCAAGCCACGCCCTTTTATATTTAACTACACGTGATTGGGGCACACAATTCTGAAATGTTCAATGATTGGCGCAGCGTTACCCAGAGCGTGTCAGGTACAGTATGGTCCAATGACAGACGTATTACAAAGGTACGCGTGTTTAAAGTTTAACGTGTCTCCAAATAATAACGCGAATTTTCCAGGTCTCTAGGGATATCCATACATTCTCTTTTTTCACATACAGCTTAAACTTAACACTTAACCTTTTTAAAAATATTTACATATTGGTTATTAGTCTTTCATGTAAACAGTTTTCAAAACGTTGGTTAATAACATGAAATTATGTTCCCATTATAAGTTAACATTGATTATGAGAACTAAGTATCAGGAAAATAAACCTGTATACTTACAGTTGTTTTAAACATCATAATATTTAAAATACAAACTGTAGCTCAAAAAAAAAAAAACAGAGTTTTTTTACACGAAAACTTATGATTTCAAAATAACTAGTAGATAATTATATTTAATCAGGCCTAAAAAGACGGGCATTTTTGATCTCTACGAAAAATCCGGCTGGCCGCAAAAACGTGTTTAAAAACATTTACCCCTATTTCCGGATATCTGGTAGCCCTACCTGCGATATACGGATCTCGGAGAGTAATCATCGTCTTTTGTGCCCTGTACCCGCTGCAATTTGCATTGATAAAATTAATGCATTCAAAATATTATTGATGATTCCATGTGTACGGCGCATTCTTTCGTCGGGCAGTGGTGCCATAATTTTTTCAGCGTTCTGCGAGATTCCTTTATAGATATAAAAAAGTTCGGAGACCAAATGATTTTTTCACCGCTTGACACTCGATTTTTAAACGATCCTGTATCTCGTAGGCGTAAATGCGAACACTGGAATTATTTCATACCTGGAAGAGGTCTCTCGGGGAAAATATGAACATTTAAAAGCATTGGGTTTATCGAACTGCATTCGGAAAACCCGTATATCAAATGCATGAAGTCGAAAGATGGGTTCACAAATGGAAAAATTCAGCGTTAACTTAGAAATACGACGTGTACAGAAGAACTCAGTGCGTGTTGTTTAACGTTTTGATTTATACTGTAAATTAGCTGATCGTGCGCGCGGTTCGGTTTCACTTAAGAGTTAAATGAAATAACTATACAGGATATAACCAGAGTTAATGTTAAAAACTTTCAGGAATGATGGAGAAAAAGACACTCTAAAAAGTTTCTGGTAAACTTCCTCAGCGGAATTGGAAGTTTTTAACCCATATATCGTATTGAAATAATACCACACATTTGGCTACAAATATGGAATGTTTAACATCGCTACTATACAAAGCTGGGAAGTGTCATACGCATTTGACTGTTTCCTGAACAAATGTACGAACACTAGCGTGAATGTATGGGAAATAAGTTTACCATTTGCGCTTCCTCACTCTACGTATACACCTATATATAGGCTGTTCAAGGTAAAATAAGCAATTTTTAAATCCCTGCTTAAAATCTACTTGTATACACGTTGTATATTCCTCCGCCTTATGTAAAATTAACATTGCCCTGGGCCTCATAACTATTTTCATGCACCGGCCAAATGAAACTGTTAAATTATTAAGAAAGTAAATACTTCACAAATATGCTCATTTTTGTACTTCAGTGCATTAAAAAAAATAGAGTGAAATAATTAATTTAAGTTATTATAAACGGTTACCTAACACCTTTTATTCGATGTTAAGATATGGAACTACTTTCCACACATCGTTACCGACATTACTGAGCGAATGTCACTCAGTGCTCCCATTAATATATATGCATGCAGGGGCAGTGACTTTTTTCGAAGGTTCATTTCTACAGTGCTCACTTTATCGTGAACCGCATTTAGTAAATTTGCGAATAATTTCTTAGAGTGCAGTACTGCTTGGAAAGTGATACAAGAACAGCAGACCATCCTCAAAGAGATCATACCTTGCATCCAACTGACTTCGCAACTCGCATCGTGCTCAGTGTGTGGGTACAGCAGCGCATGTTACACGACCCTCACTTTCCCGCGAACGTACTTTCCGCCGAGAAACCTGTTTCACAAGAGATAGAATGCTTAATAGCAGGAACAGTCGTATATGGGCCGATGTGTAACCCTAGACCACGGTCTTGCGGAGTCACCAGGTACGATTTGCTGCGAACATGTGGGCACGCATAGTGTAGGATTACTTAATAGGAATATATCTTCTTCTAGCCCGCCTAACTTGGATATGTGTACGCTATGTTTGTGAGCACGACACTCCCCTAGGGAGTGAGTGAAGAGATTTGGGTGGCTCTTAACTTCGAGGTCTTGAGAGCCGATGAGGGTGAAGTGAGGTGAGTACGGAACAGCGCTGGAATGAAAGGGTGGGGGAAACTGGACGTCCCGGAGAAAACCCGCCGACCAGAGGCGTCCATCACGATTCCCACATGCTAAAATCCGGGGCGACACTGCCGGGAATCGAACCCGGTCCGCCTCAGAGGGTGGGTGTGTAGGGGGGGGGGGTTCGTAGGAGCGGATATCCATTCCCTCGTCCGCCGGGAAACGAAGGCCTGGGTGTTTAGAAGTGGTACTTCGATGTCCTGGATGATGCTTAGGGGAAAAAATAAAAATAACAAAATATAATAGTGCAGATAGGGAGGGGGCTGGGGGCCTTCGGATTCGTGGGCGGGGCCATTCGACCGTTGGGTGCCATGTTGGACCGGCCGAAAGGCTAGTTAGCTGTGTGCGGGCCCGACTTCGTGGGAATTCCGGTCCCTTGGCCTGTTCCGTCGGTGGCGGCGAAACGAGGGGCGGCCGAAAGGATACTCGTCGGGGAGCTGTCACGGTCGGGGCAGAATAGCTCACCACCTTCCTAGGAAGTGTGAATGATGTTTTTGAATAGAAATAGAATTTGTAGTTAAAATTTCGATCTCCCAGACGAACAATCTCCCTCCCACAAAAAAAAGAAGTGAATGTATATAACTATACTGTTTGTTAAATTGCAGTAGTCACGATAGAATTGAACCCCCTGGATGGCTATACTGCTAAGTAGGGTTAATGAAATACATCTTTAAAAAAAGTCTATCCACTACAGCACCGCGGCCCCTCACGCTCCCCCAAGTTATTGGAAAATGACCCACTTGATGGTCGACGGCGCACGTGGTTTCAGCATGACGGGGACTGTCCTCACTTTGTACATGCTGCTCGTGACTGCCTCGACCAGACGTTTCCCGACGAGCGAATAGGAAGTGGAGGTCCTGTGTCTTGGCCTGCTCGTTCGCCTGATCTAGCCCCACTAGATTATTACTTGCGGGGGTCATGTCATAAGCCTTTCCTACGAGACACCCGTGGAGAGGGACGAGGAGCTCGTGGCAAGAATCCCAGCCGCCCCTGTGATAGCAGTCGAACGGCTCCAGGAATATTTGACCAGGTGCGACAGAGCTTCGTGCGACGTTCATGCTTGCATCGAAGCTGGAGGACGCACCTTTGAATTCCTGTTGTGAACTGTGGTCTTCATAGCTTGCCCGTCATGTACGTAGTGCATTAATACACACAGCCCTGTTGTATTCTACTGTAATAAGCATCCCAACACTGTTTCCGTTGTAACGTCCAACACAGGTATTTTCGGACCGGAGTCTCCCGTCTTAAATGTACAGAGGTGCTTTCTTCCATCATGCCTGGCGACGGCCAATCAGAACAAAGCAGTTAATGTTGTTGGCAGGGAACAGTTATTTGCGGTAATGTAAACGTAATAAATATTAAAAAGGTGTGTGATGTGAATATTTATAATAATACTTGTTAATTAAGTTCACACCAATAAGTTTCTCTGACAGAAAATGTCTGCTTTGTAGAATTATCTGCTTATATGGTTGTTACACCAAGTTCGGCAAGGAATAGTAATCAACCCAAAGTAAACAGAGAAGGCTCGTGTTCTCCGGCTGGATTTAAGGATTATCGCTTGAATTGTGAGTCGTCAATACAGCGTGAACTGCTGTTACGGCGTAATTCTTAATTCATAATTTTTCAATTGTAAACCCACTCTAAAGCGCTGCTCTTGTCATAAAACCGAACAAGAGTAAAGTTGGTTCATGATTGAAAAACGAGTATATGACGAACGAGTGCACAACGACGTGTGGGCGTGAAGGAAAATGAAAGTGCTTCACTGTATAGGCTGTTCGCGGTAAACTGAGAACTTTTTAAGGCCCTTCTGAATTTTTCCTTTCATCCAATTCCCATCTTCCTGCTGCTTTTTAATATAAACATTGCAATGTGACGAATAAACACAGTGGGTACATTTCACCACCCTCAAAATTTAATGTCTGTGGCTGCTATAAGATATATTTATTATTGGTTAATGCCTGTTGGGAGGGCCTTAAAAAGTGCTCACTTTACCGTGAACAGTCTATAGTCATGTACTTGTTCAGCCAATCATAGTCGAAGCTGATTTTGGCGCTTTGGCGGGATAAACTTTCTTATGTTGCATTCCGTGAAGTTCTTAGGAGGATATGGGGCAGTTAGAGAACTTGTTAATAAGTTTGGTCAAATAAAGTTGCACATTTATTACGTCATTGAAACGTCATAGACGCAACCATATATGTCTGAGAAAGTTGGATGGCTTGAGTTCCCATCAAAAATTTTAAGATTGGACCGGTTATAAAATTTCTTTGATGTTTGACGGTCTCAGCCAATCATAATCGTGCACGAAAAAAAAATGGACGTCAAGAAACTTTAAAATAACCAACTATTGCTGGAAACGAAGTAGGTAATGAAGATAATTAATTTATGTAGAAGCTGTATTGACACGAATGCTATTTTAAGTGAATAGTGCACATAATATTATCAACTCAGAGGCATTAAATTTCATTGTGTAGGAAAAATCGCCTATAAATAAAATCTGAATTGAGTAAAGAAGAGAAAACACTACAATTTCCCTTAAATTTCTGAACTAAATTGGGGGGGGGGGGGGTGGACAAAAGCAATATCTCACTACAAAAATAATAATTCAAATTATACTATCACAGTAAAGAATTTTGACAGTGTGACACATGTTCGAACAAGTTCAAGAGTATTTGATACAATTTGTTGGAAGGAAAAATTCCGATGGCCGTATTTTGTCTTCGAATGTATTGTCAAATATAGTTGAAGGCGAAAATTTGACAGAGTGACATGACAAGGGCTTTACTTCGCGACAAATAACAATATTGAAACAAATGCGGTATCGTTCAGTCGGGGGCAAGGCTACGAGGCGACCTCGACCTTGAGTCGGCGCCGTACCTGCGCGAGGCATGGGCATCTGGCGGCAATCTCGGGCGTGGGCGAAAATTTCCGCTCAGTATATCTCGCGACTCCGATGCTCTGCGGCCTTCATTTTGGCGCCAAACGAAAGATCTTGTCCAGATCTGTCGATTCGAACCATAAGCGCCAAGTATTCATTTCATTGCCTTCATTTTATTTACGTATTCGAAAGAAGAAAATATCATCCACTATCAAAGACGTATTCACGTCAAGGCCGCGATCCTCCATTTCTACGGCTTTTGCAGGAATTAATTTTCCTAACCAAACGGGAACCGATTTTGTAAAATCCTCTTACAATTTCGTTTCAAATTGTTTTATTTTTTTTGTGTAGTCTAATTTTTTCAACACAAAAAAACTGTATAATTTTAACTAATTAACAAATAAACAAAATTTTCGTTAGTTAATTAATTTGATAAAATTATACATATTTTTTGTGTTGGGAAAATGAGACTACATAATAGAAACAATTTGTAAAAAAATTGTAAGAGGATTTTACAATATCGGCTTACGTTTGAGTAAAGAAATTAATTATCGCAAAAGCTGTAGAAATGAAGGATCGGAGCTTTAAACCCACGGCCATGTTCTCGACACAGCCACACCCCCGGTTTTCTTTATGTCGCCTAGGTTTGTACGCAAAAAAATTTGTCTACTAAATACTTGAAGAAGGCTTTCGGTGTTCTAATACTGTTATAAAAGTCGTATATAGGCTGTTCACGGTAAAGTGATCACTTGTTATGGCCCTCCCAACAGGCTTTACACTGATAAATATATCAAATTGCAGCATCAGGCATTATAGTTTGAGGGTGGTGGAACGTGTATACACACTGTGTTTATTCGTCACAAAGCAATGTTTATATTAAAAAGCAGCAGGAAGATGGAAATAGGATGAAAGGAAAAACCTCAGAAGGGCCTTAAAAAGTGCTCACTTTATCGTGAACAGCGTATAACAGAACGTGCAGCATGGAGCACAGGAAGGGGACGTAGCACGTGCCCTTTGCTGAAAGGGCTATCGAGGTTGCATTCTTGGAATCGAAAAGCGGCACACCTACGTCACGACTTCGTTGCAGTTTTGGAGGGGACGAAGCGAGCTCAGAACATTGTCAGGCGAATCCGAGCACAGGCCGTGTCTAAGACCGTATAATGTCCCTGGTAAAAGCGCAAGGCAGCCGAACGAAATCAATGACGTCACACTTGCGAGGTGCGTTTTCCACACTATGAACAGGGGGTCGAAGCTGTATAGGGATTTCGTGGACCACTAAATTATTAGGTAGAATGACTTCGCCAACCAGTTGAAAAAAAAAAATGAAAATAATGCTCTTTAATAAAGAAAGCTATATATTTTATAAACAATATAATTTTATTTTTAAATATACTTAACTCACAAGTAAATTGATTTCAATTATTCTCATAATCATTAATAAAATATATAATTTATATGTAGGCGTGTACTGTCAGCGCCTGAGCGTTGAGTTGTTCACTTGTTTTGATTCCGTTGTTATGTTCGTTGCTGGAGAAGATGGAGTTGATATTTGCAACCAACTGCTGGAATTGGAATAATTGAGCTTTATTGAATTTTCAAATGCTAATTGCCTAAGAATAAATGGTACAAGAGGTATTGACATCAGCGACAATGCCTTTTAAAAGAAATAATTATGTACAATAAGCATCTTAATAAACTATCGTGCAGTTAACAGAGTGGCCAACCTATGTAGTTTCTACTATCTGTTGTTAAACACGCATTTATTTCCATTTTACCGTTTGTAAATAGAGCATTTAATTATAACATTTTTACCAAATTGTTATTAGCAGTAACTGAAACGTCTGTCTGAAAATTGAAATAATTATGTTTAAGAGTTGTACGGTTTGCAGCAAATTCTACTTAATAGAGGGAAATAACGGCCCACCAAAATAGCATTGAGTTTCATCTCTTTACCTGACTCGATTTGTGCCTATGCAGGCTAGATTAGTGGTACGGCAACTAAGAGGGGTGGGGCATGGTCTCCATTACCCCTCCCTATATTTAATAAAAGGTGCCAGACAGAGAGCCAATGGGCACCCGAACTGCTTTTGTTCACCGAAATACGTTTATGTTTTCTACACAAACTCTATTGAATTGTTTGGAGCCGCATTGGAGTGGTGGTTTAGATTACTCGCCTCTTGTCCAGGCCAACCGGCGGCGTCGTTTGACGATGCCGCTGGTCGGCGGGTTTCCTCGGGGAGCTCCCGTTTCCCCCGCCCTTTCATTCCGGCGCTGCTCCATACTCACCTCGTTCACCGTCATCGGCTCTCAAGACCTCGGCATGTATTAAGAGCCACCCTAATCTCTCTCTGTCTCCACTCTTTAACGAATTGTTAAAACACGTTTCTTATACTTTCACACAACTTCTTTTCTAGGCTAAAAACTTTTCTCTATCTTCTATGCAGCGTGTAATTTAGGTTTTGCTCGCGCAAAAATAAAATTTATCAGCGAAACAAATATATCTTGAGAGAAGCGTCCAAAGTGGTCATTACTTGTCGCCTGGCGGCATAAGCGTGCACACGGGATGTGCCCAGGCAATGACCTGATAAATGTTCCTGTTTTATATTTTAATATACTTACAAAACGTGGCTCGGGTCTTAGTATAATATTGACATGTGAAGTGACGACCTAAGTATTTGTAACGTACACTAATTTTTTTGTAAATTTCAAATGTATAACAATTAGTTTCTTCTCTGTTGTGTTTCCCGAAAATATATTTGAGGAAATGATTGCAAAATGTATTCTTCGTATAGTATTATACCAGGGGTCGGATCCGCGGAAAACGCAGGCTGGGCCACCATAGATGAAGCAGGTAACCATACGAATTAGTATTTATGGTGCAATGTCGTCTGGAAACTTCGGCACTTGCTCGCTCACGTATATCGGCGATCGCTCTCACATACCGACATGCAGTAGCAATTATGGTAAAAGTACGACTTAAGACTTAAACTTTAAGACTCAAGACTTAAGGCATAAAGCCTACGAAGGACCTAACTGCCAGGGGGGGGGGAGGACGGGGCACGGAAAGGCAACCCTCCCCCAAACATGAAGAAAATCGGTCGGATAATGCACATTCCAGACCCCTTCCCCCCAGGAGGGCTTTTATCGCCGATCAAAATGGTCGCATGTACACCGACTCCACACTGATTTCGGGAGTCAAATATCCACAAACAACATTCGCGGCCATTGAATAGCCCCCTCCCACCTCCCTTGTGAGAGGGGGAAGGGCAATTGTCCCAAATCGTGCTTAGAACTTCCCCTGCGTGCCTACTATAAATTGCCCATACTGGCTTCGCCATAAAGACCCTCAAAAAAGTGAAATATGGGACGCACTACAATCCCACGAAATGGAAAACCTATCCCCCTTGTCCCTCTATAACTCCTCCCAGGGGAAAAGAGGGGCACTTTGGGGCGGGGAGGGCTTCAAAGAGGATAGGTGGAAGATCAGAGAAGGGGGGAGGTCGGCTTCTTCCCCTCCCTTCCGTTTGCCCACAGTGGCCATCCAAAAACAGTGTTTTTGTGAAAAAACTTCCGTTCTTGATTAATTAGTATGATCCAAGTTTGGCACAACTTGTCAGCAACTATCGCTATTTTAAACTTAAATAAAAATTTCCTGGGGGAAACTCATAGACTAAATATGACGTAGGCCAGTATCGATGGACGCACAACCAGTCTCCATGTCCCAACATTCAACTGCTTTTCTGCCAACACGGCCACCATAACCAACGTGGGTTAGACTTGAGTTTATAATACCGTTTAGTTGACAAGTATTTAACTTTGAGACGTTTTTGTGCTTCAACTAACAAATTTGCGATGCAGTTTGATTAAATTCGGATTGGTACTCTGTAAATCTGAATAAGTGAAATAACATTCACTGAAAGTCAGTTGATAAGCTACTGCCGAGTGACAAATCAATTAAATAAACTGGGATCAAGCGACTTAATGGCAGTGGAATTTTTGACATTCAGTGGGAATCACACACAAATCAGTGAATATTGCAATAGGAGTTACCACTTTTTTCATGCGTCGTTCAAATGCAACTGTGTAATTATTAGTAAAGTAAATATGTTACAAATCTGCTCATTTTTTTTGTACGCTTGTAAGATATCAGGCCGACATAATTTCTGTGATATATCTGATATTATGATAAAAGCATTGGTCCATTGTCTTTATCGTAAACGCTAACAATGTCTCTCAAAAAGGCGTCATACCATTAAAGGATAGTTCTCTTTGAGTCTATTTCGGGCAGTAGGTGACAGTAGTGGTATCAAGCCGACAATTTGCCAACAGTTTGTGTTTTCTGGGAGAGTTCTACACAGTAAAAAAATTGTAACATTTTTAATAAACTTTTTTTTTTTGATTATGTACTGTGATTTTGTAGTGCCATGCGTTAAAGTATAAATTGCATAGAAGTATAAACATAAATGTTCTGTACTAAAAAATGTACATATAACGCTAAAAAAAATTACTTATGTACAGTACGTAAGCTGAAAAACCTGAACAAATTGTTCACAACTTTTAATGTATTAATACAGTTGAAATTAAAAAAAAAAATCTTACCATACACGAAATATTTTTTCGAATATGTTTATGTCATCGAAGTCTTGAAGTATATTGATTTTATGTTGTTTCATAAATTCTCTGAACATATTTTCTTCGTAAATTAAGTTGCACTTATTTTTACAGCTTGTATGTTAAAAGTAGTTATTAAATACGAAACTGAATTATTTCAGAATTTAAAGAAAACGCTTTTCCTTCTGGCATCGCGACACTGAGGCAGGATTTACAACGACGCGTCGCGTCCGTCCGCCATCCGTCCGTCAATCACGTGACCAACAGCCAATCAGAGGTAGCCATTGATTCTATCCGCTCGTCCGTCGAAACATTGGCAAGCTTTAACTTTTGACCGGACGAACGGATTAAATTACAGCCTTTTAAACTTGCACGTTTTGGTACTCGTTCATTACAAGGATGTGTAGTGTGTGCTGTGTTTTGTTTTGGCTGTCTTTTGTTGTCATATGTTTGTTTATGTAACTGTAAAATGAGATTAAGTTACATTTTTCCTGAAGAATAATTGATAATTACGTTTAGAAACACGAGTTCATTTTGTGCAATAGTAAAAATAATAAAATTATGCTTTATATGCTATTTAGAAATTGTTTTACGGCTATTAATTTCCGTTTCATACGTGTATGGCCAAAAATGTTCACTTTTTATGGAAAATTGTTTCCTATTTGTAAACAGTTTTGTTTTTATTAGTTTGCAGCAATGAACGTACAACGGACGTACGAAGTTTGGTTGTAAATCGCTCGGCTGTGAGACGGACGAACGTATGACGGACGGACGCTACGGGTTGTTGTAACAATTGAATACTTTAACATTCGACTTTACGATTTGACTTAACGTTTGCTTTCCGACATATTGTTTCTTACGGAGCTTGACACAATGGAACTGTCAAAGGTAAAGTCAAGCACTCTTAACTTTACGATTTCGAAAAGTTAAAATTTAAAGTCAAAGTCAAGCAGCCATTTTGCCGAGACTCAGAAGAGCTCTCAACAGAGGTTATGTGAAAAGTGCGTTATTTTATTGCAGGGAGATTTTTAACCTCGGTATATTAAACAAAGCTCATCTTAAATTAAATAAATGGCGAATGAATATAATGTGAAGAAGAAATATATGAATAGACATATTTAAATACAGTAAACATATGAGTTTTTTTGTTTTGAAATAAATTTTAATATAAATTTTTAGCCTATTTTTAAAAAGGCATGTAAATGCGTTTATGGAGAGTATCATATTTATTTACATAAAAAAATATAGTCCATTCATGGTTACTTCAGCATTTACTGAAGCCCTGCTAATGTTCTACTTCTAGGATATTCCTCCGCCTCGTGCAAACTAAGCTTAACTAAGCCTGGAAAATTACACTAGAGGACAACGCACCGCATTCGTGCGCTCTAAGTATAACAGTATTTTGTATATGGACTATTTCTCACTAGGCGCTACCACAATACCTATTTTCTCCCTGATTTTTATTCAGATTATTTATAAATGAAAAATTATAATTAATAGATAAAATATGAATAACATTTCAATTTAACAGGGAAAAAAAAAGTAACTTTTATGAACACAAGTATAAAACGCTTGTGATACAGGGCGTATTTAGAAAATGACTAAACATGTCATACGTGGGGAGATTTTTCAAAGGTTTGGTTCAAAAAGGCCGAAGATACCGTGAATGAACTATACACATTTTTATGAGCTCGAAGAACCGATGTTCAATTGTCTGAACCCTGACTTGTCAGTTGTATTGTGTAGGTTTCGTCAGAGGAAAGGAAATGTAAAGTCAGATGTTAAAGTTTTCTATTGTGTAAGAAGGTTTAAGGCGCTTGCACACACACGAACACACGCGCACACACACACACAGGCACTGACACCAGCGTAGTCGGTGGTTTTGTTTCGGAAACCGCGGAGGAAATATTTGTCCCGGAGCCCAATGTTTGAAACTATCAGAATAATTACGCGAGCTTGTTCATCCGATATTTCCATTCCTGTAGCAAGTGTCGGAGTGACAAAGTTCGATTTTCTTAGATGGCCGAAGCGGCTGTCGGAATGAAATGTATGGGATTTTCAAAAATCGATATAACTTGGCATCGTCGCATTTCTCGTTTCATCGCCGACGCTGGAACAATTTTTAAATCTGTTGGGACAGGAAAATTAATTTTATAATACACAAATATTTTTTTCCTGGATAACAGGTTCTGTCCAATTGTTATTTTTAAAAAAATACAAAACTATTTAAGTCGGGACATGGGTTGTACTTGATAAATAATTTAATAGAGTTAGTGAGTGCGAGTTTAACTTTCATATTTACAAGTCTTCCATAATTCCCAGGAATTCTGCAATAACGATTTGTTTCGGACGCTTCTGTTTGTCAAAAAGAAAGCATACTTTACTACATTTCATTACTTGATACCATGTCTCACTTGCTTCTCTTAAACAAGCGCTGCTGTCGGAACACGACCTTGCGAAAAAAAAAAATATATATATATATAACCTCTTACCGCATGCAGGCACTGATAGCGGACTGCGTAGTTACGTGGATAAAAATAGATATCATAGCTGTGTGTTTCTTTTCTGAACCTAAAGCGCCTCGTGGCTCATTACGAGACTTATAGTGTACAGGCTGTTCACGGTAAAGTGAGCACTTTTTAAAGCCCTGCTATAAGATCTACTTGTGTGCACGTTGTGTATTCTTCCACCATACGTAAAATTAGTGTTGTTTATGGGCCTCATCACTGTGAAATTATTAAAAAAGTAAATGTTATACAAATCTGCTCATTTACACTTCTATGAATTAAATAAAACGGAAAGCGAAAGAAATTGATTTAAGTTATTACAAATGGTTACCTAACATTTTTTATTCGACGTTAAAATATGGAATTACTTATCATCCATTGTTACCAACTTCACTGGGTGCATGTCACTCAGTGCGCCCGTTAAAATGTATAAGACAGGCAGGGGCAGTGATTTTTCCATAATGCTGATTTCATAAGTGCTAACTTTATCGTTAACAGCTTTACTAAGATGTTACGAGTTTTTTTTTGTGTAGTTTGGTTTCCACTAAAAGGGACATTGGGAACATTGTAGGACGAGGCATTCAAACGTTAGGCTAATTAGCAAAGTCGGTATTTATGTAAATATAGAGACTATGGTAGCGGTCAAACATGTGGTTAGACACACGTCATTTATTTATTTATTTTATTTAACGCTCCGTTGATCCCTAAAAGGGTATTGCCCAGGGATATAGAGTTCGTCAACATAATAGAATATAATACACATATTAGATTACATAATATACATATTTATCACATCCGTAAATTAACAACAATCATCAAATAAACTAAAACAACTAATTCATATTAGTAAATTCATTAACTGAATAAAAAACGTTATCTAACAGATATTTTTTTAAGGTATTATTAAATCGTTTAGTGTTAGTTCAACTTAGATTGTTAGGGTCAGTTAGCAATTTATTAAAATATTGAATTCCAGCTAAGTGCACACCATTCTGCACAATTTTTATATGATTTGTTGGCCGATGTAAATCGTCTTTCCTTTCGGTTGTAAAGTTATGAAATGCTACGTATTTTTGCTGACATTGAAAGCTCTGAACTTGCATACCATTTTATGCACTTATAATCGTTAATTTGCGCGAGATACAGATTCTTATTTGCACTCCAGCTGGTAACGATAAATTCTGAATAAGTTTGTCATTTCAAAACTGTTTCCATACTAAACTTAATAGCTATCTGGAAAACTTAGAAGTTCTATTTCACCTTTCTTCAACTTGTTAAACTTCGGTAAAGACAAGTGCTGGAAAAACAAATTCTGGAATGTGAGGGCTGTTGAAAAAGAACGTTAGTAAAACGAAGGTTCGATAGAACGGGTTTTTTGGGGAAGGATTGCTGAACAAAAAACTACACGATGACGGGTAGATGAGTTTGAAGCTGCAGGAAAGTATTTTCACCGAACTTCCAGGAGGCGGAGATGTACGGGGAACCGAGAGCTGCCAACGGGGATGTGCGACGGCGGAGTGCTTGATTTGGTGACCCGGGGACGGCTGAATCTGCTCGAGGTACTCTCTGAATCCGAGGTGCCAAAAAAAAAAAAAAAACTGGGTTTCCTGCATCGCCCCCTAGATGAATGAAGTAAGCCAGCGTCAGAGTAAATTTGCTTCTACAGTATAATTATTTTCTGCAAGTTTAATTTTATGTCAGTTTATGAAGAAGCCCTGAATTTTTGTTTTAAGAAGTGCACGGATACAGTACTTGTTTTTGTTGAATCTCGCTTTTGAATAAGGCCAGAGGATACCGAGTCATTTACAAAAAAAATATATAAGAAGTAGTGTTTACGACGTACAGCTAGCAGGACTCATTAAAATTATAATTTATATTATGAAATTGATTCAACCAGATGAACACTTAACGAAGTCAATTTTCGAGTTTATGATGCTGTATCTGGTGTTGACAGGGTCAAGTCACAATTTGATTGAACAGTTAAAGTACCTTGAAATATCTGACAGTAAGGTTTCGTGTTTTTTTCTTTAACTTCAAGTAAAGTGATCGTATGTTTGTTTAGTATTTTCTATTCTTCATTAAGATAATTCAGATATATCAGTTGTTCTTTAAGAGAGCCATGTGTGATGATCGATTTATTTAAATGTCTTCATTAAAATTGCTTTTTCTATGCTTATTCATGTTTCTTTTCTGTGTAGTGTAGGTGCTTGTTTAATCAATATTTTTATCGTAGGGATATATAGTTGTGATTGCTGTGTCCAGTGTATGTCTGTTAGCTTCTGAAGTTTATGATTCCTCTGACACACTTACTTAAAATGCTTAACAATTCTCTCGTGGCACACATCACATATATGTCTTATATATTTAATTTAGAATATATTTTGACACAATAATAAGTACAAAATGCTTGTACACGGTGTTATATGAGCGTATTATATCATTTTTATCAAAATTGCTTGGTGAATCACTTTTTTTGCCCTATTAATGTTTCTGATTGCTCTTTTTCGGAGCCGAAATAATGGTAGGTTTTGAGAAGAGGGTGTCCATTGTATGATTCCGTATGACTTTACTGCATTAAAGTATGCTAAGTATATTTGCTTCAGAGCAGAAGTGTTTTGAAAAATATGATGAAATAATGCTAAATATGCTGCTGATAATTTTGGAATTATTTGATAAATATGAGTGTTCCCATTCAAACAATTGTCAATTTGTTAACAAAAATATTTTTGACTGCCTATGTTTCAAGTTATGATCTCTGTAACTGATTAAGAGAGATTATAATCCTGTTGGTTTCTAGTCATACATTTTACCAAGACTGTTTAATCGAAATTTAATGTAAGACGGTTAGCCATACACCAGTTATTTATGTTAATTCGTTTGGCAGTCACGTTTCATCAAGTTTGCGGACAGTATTATTTTCAGTTGTTACATCTCTATAACTGACTCCGAACAAAACACGATCGAGTAATTTTATATTGTCGCTTCGAAAACTATTTTTTCCTAATTTTTTATACGATTTACGTTATATTTATTGTAACAGCATAACTGATATTGCGTTTTGTGTATTTCAATGAATGCAGAAATTCCTCCAGTTTCAGCAGTCTTAATCATACTGCATACCTGCTAACTTGTAAAGTTTGAAATCAAGATGACTGAGGATTGCTTAAAATAGTGAGTAATCGGGTAGCAGCATTTTATACAAATATTTTCTTGTTCATAGACCGTTACCAGTATTGTTATGAAAATGCAAAACTATTGATGTGCATTTTGATAATAAATCAACTTAATAATTATTTCTAGATGCATGCTTGTCTAGCAAAAATAATCATATAATTTTTACGTGAAATTACCACTTCCTGTATTTTAGGTATCATGGGTATCTGTTAGCAGTGGTAATTCAATAAATTTAAAATATCGGCAAACACTCGCACGAAGTTGTACTGTTATATTCATGCACCCATGTAGTAACAGAACAACAGTGTGTGCGCCAACACGTTAAATAACACTGCATGGAGTTTGTGAGTTGTGTCTAAACGAGGACATTTTAGGAGTATTTAAGTGTGAAGAAACACTTTTATAACGATTTTCCCAAAAAAAAAAAAAAAAACAAAGGCTGGCTTTAGTTTGTCTTCATAGTCTGGTGCACATACATAATTGCTGTAAGATGTGTGAAAAACACACCTGCATATTCTGAGCAGTTTCCATTCATTCTGAAATCGGAGAAAAGTGAAAAGTATCTATGCGTTTTGTAGTGTATCGCTGTAACATAAATATTTGTCATAGTGGGAAAAGTGACGTTACAAATCATGTTAAAATTGCATGATTTTTTTGGAAATTTTTTGAATGATTGCCAGTATTCTTGTGTTCATTTGTTTGATTTTGTAACTCACACAATGTGCGGACAGTGTTGGAATATTTGGTAAGTAATTGAATAAAAAAAAAAGTAATATATATACATACATACATTTTGGATTATTCACATCAAAGTCACTAAACTTGCTGTTGAGCATATTCATTATTCCAATTTTTTCATTGTGATAGTTGTCATTTCCAGCATTCTCTTCACCATAAATAACGAGAAGTCAATCAATAAGCATCCTAACATCATCCATCCATATGTATTCTTTGGGAGAGTCTGTATACTTCTTTATACCTTTCCTCTTTTTAAGTGAGGGACATTTCTTTTTAACCGAATCGTAATAAGGTTTAACAATAATTTTCCATTTATTCCCTTTACTCTATTTTGGCATTCCTAAGTTTGGATCATTGTTTTGAAAAAAATGTGTCCGTACCTGCTAGGATACGACTATAGTGTTCATAGTCGGTTGCAGTGTAGTCGCTTTCTGTTACTTTCTTGCTAGTTAGTAATTTCACAAACCATCGGTTGCAGTGTATGTTCGTCCTTTTACAGTAAATTTGTCATTGATGAATGTTACTTCGCTATCACCAATATACAATCTACCTTTATTAGCCTTTAGCCCAAAAATATAGTCTTTGCAGTCAATTAAGAAATCGGCTACTTTCTTATCAATAAATGTTGTTTTGTAGTTAGTTAACTGTGGAATTTCAGTTTTCAAACGCCCCAACACTTCGTCATAGCATTCATCGCCATAGCATTCATCGCCATAGTGTTCATCGCCATAGCGTTCATCGCCATAGCGTTCATCGCCATAGCGTTCATCGGTGCCTGTTTACCAAACAGTTTTCTATCAAAAGAGGTTTCTGTTGGTGTCTGTGGGTAGTCTAGATTCTTAACAGCAAATGGAACAAGTTCTTTTATTAATTTCTTATTCTCATTTGTTACATATCAAAATTATCTGTCCCAAATCTTCTATCGCATCTATCAATGGTTGATCGTGTTTTTTATTTTTATCATATTCATCTTGGCGAAATTATCTAAAAGTTTTAAACTTTTCAATTAACTGTCTTCTTCTCTCTATATTCTTCTCTATATTGTTTACAATGTTTTGTTGCCTCATTTATTATATAAAATGAACAATGATAACTTAAATGTATACTCTCAAATATATGAAAAATACACAAAGTTCATATAAACTTACCAATAATAACAAAGTAAGAATTAAATGTGTTTGTAGGTGTCGTGTTACCAATAACTCCCTATTCACTGGTGGAAGTACAAAAAACGATATTGTAAATGAAATTCATATACCAATGCATAAAAACTTCTCCAGAAGAACTGTTCTATCTTTTGGTATCGATGATCTTTGGCAAGCTGATTTAGTTGAGATGAATTCTGGATCTTTAAAAGGTATACATAGAATTAACAGAGGGTTTAAAAATATGTTAACCATGATAGATGTTTTTTCCAAATATGCATGGGCAATACCAATCAAAGATAAAACTGGTGAAAATGTTACATTAGCATTTAAAACTATTTTGAATGATCGCAAACCCATGCATTTACAAACAGATAAAGGGAAAGAATTTTACAATAAATTATTTAAGACATTAATGGCCAACAACAACATAACACACTTTTCAACATACAGTGGAAAGAAAGCTAGTGTTGTAGAAAGATTTAATAGAACATTGAAGGAGAAAATGTGGAAGATATTTATCATGCAGGGAAACTATAAATGAGTGGCTATATTACCTTAATTAATAAGTGAATACAATAACACTATACACAGAACAATTGGAATGAAACCCGCCAATGTAAATGCAAAGAATGAAAGTTCTATCCTAATCAACATGTATGGAGGAGAAAGAAAAATGGCTATTCCAAAGTTTACAATAGGAGATTAAGTTCGTATAAGTAAAAGTAAAAACTTGTTTGAAAAATGATATACATGAAATTGGTCCACTGAAGTATTTGAGGTGTGTGAAGTATTGCGCACAAAACCCACGACATACAGAATAAAATATTTAAAAAATGAACTTATTAAAAGTATTATTTATGAGCCAGAGCTGCTTAAGACCAAATATAATAAAGACTACTTAGTGGAAAAAGTTTTGTGAAGAAAAGGAAATGAGCTGCTAATTAAATGGCTAGGTTTTGATAGTAGTCATAATTCTTGGGTTGATAAGAAAAGTGTAGTTGTATAAGAATTTTTTTTCTATATAATAAATGGATCAACACAAAATTGAAAGTTATGAGCGTCAGTCGTTTCTGCCAAACGACCAAACAAAAAATAATTTGAATGAATACAACAAGCACATTGAGTTTGATATTCCTATTGGTGATGCATTTTCATATCCGAATTAAGCTTATGTATACCAACAGCATATGCTAATTAAAAGAGATACATATGAACCTTATGAAAAAATTTCAACTATTCATCTTTGTTAGAATTTCTTCCCATTCCAGTTCTCAAGAATAGAGATCTGTAAACATGGTTGTATAGTCGAAAGTATTGACAACCCTGGCATCACTTCAACAATTATGCATACATTGCTAGGTTCGGAATCAGAATGAGCATACTTCCAAATGTCGGGGACAGAACTAGGTAAATATGTTAAGAAAGATAAGTTTAACTAAATTACCTATCCATTAAGATATTTGTTTGGGTTAAGGAGAGATTGTAATGAAATATTCTGGAAAGGTGGGTACAAGATCACATTCATTCGAAATTCTAGTGACGATATTTCGCTTTACAGAAGACATCCAGAGAAAGCAGGTGGATCTGATGATGCAGATAATATGCCAGATGCTGGTAAAATTATTATTGAGAAATTGGAAATTCTGTGGCCAATTGTTGAATACGATCCTATTTATGGAGGCGAAATTAAAGCAAAATTATACAAACATTCCAAACTTCCAATTAGTTTTAATTATTGGCAATGTCTTGAAAAAACAGTACCTACTAATGCAAACTCATTTCAGTTTGATATAAAAGATCAGTTCAATTCAATACAATTCTATATGCCAGACTTTGTCATTGTTGGTTTTCAGCCAAACAGAAAAGAAAATTCTGGGCAATACAAACATAGTTCAATGTTTGACTCTTGTTTTGTAAAAAATATTTCTATTAAGAATGGACAGGATGAAGTGTTTCCCAAAGAAAATTGGAATTTAGACATCGATGAAATTTTTTTCGATAAGATGTATATTGCTTACAATGATTTTAGAAATTCAAAGACTAAACTAGATACTCCTTATCGTAATAATGAACTGCGCTTCAACTCTGAGTCATTTATTGGGAGAAGACAATTGTATATTATTGATTGTTTTACAGAAAAACAGCTATTGTAGAAAATCGAACTGATCTGAAACTTACAGTTGATTTTAATAACCCAATATCAGCTACAACTATTTGTAATGTGGTACTAGTAAGCCAAAGAAACCTAACTAATGATGTTAAAAGTGAAAGAATCACAGAAGCCCAATATTATTCAAACATGTATGGTTATTAGTTTTTAATGGATGGTTATCCATTAAAAATGTTTACTGTTGTATAATAGTGCTATAAGAGTGTTTTAAATGGGATCTGAAATAACAACAGTCGGAGGATGTGCAATCTTGCAAGGGATAACTGTTTCTTATACTTTCCCGTTACATTCACTCGCAATGCTTTTTCCAGATCAGTATTCTCGCAACGTCTTTCGCTTTGAACCACGGGTTGCCTTCTGTGTCGATAACACATTCGTCGGCAGTAGCGCGTGCTTGTCGACGATTGCATTCTTCGTGTCCAGCAGCAGTTTATACTTCTGGTCGACGCCGTGCTTGGATATGGACGACAAACCTTCTTCAAACATCCAGTCCTGGAATTGTTCTGTGGCTGCCATCTGTGACTTCAAGGACCAGTTCATTGATAAATACGGTATGCCGAGTGCACTCGGCAAGGGTCGCGATTTGTGACCCTTTAACTTTTCATATGTATTACCATGTTTGTCTCTAACATGGTCTATGATTGCCTACACTTTTCTCTAACATGTTCTCTTATTGCTTCTCGTGGATCCTCATATTCGAGTATTCTCTCAATGTCTTTCACCTTGAACCACGGATTGCCTACTTCGTCGGTAATCACATACACCTCTCTACGGCCATAGTTGAGTTTGCCGTTTACAATGTTGATGAGCGATTGCACATCTGCGATACATTTCGAGATGTCATCTCGAAATACTTACTCCAAGTCGATCATCTGATAACGTTCCTTTAAGCTCGCAAACGACTTTATGTGTACGATCCTGTCAATCAAGTCATCTTGATTCATCTCCGTGATTAAGCAGTTACCTACAGCTTTAATGGACAACTGCTCTTTCATAAGGTTATACAGCATTACGGGATTAACATTGGTGAGAAAAAGAAGCACTTGCATATTGGGGTATTCTTGTCTTACCTCATCAATACAAGCACGTACTATACGCGTTTGGCGTCTGATGACATAGTAACAGATACCATCAGTGTAGATAAGAATGAACCGATGTTATTTACCGATATCTTCCATTGGTGGTAGCGCACATTTATCGATAATATCGTTAGCCATTATAAGTTACTTGTTCAAGTCATCCAGTAGCGGCTTGTATTTTGCTCGATATTGTACTCGCCGTGCTTGCGAATGGATGGTAGCACTTCTTCGTACACCCAGTCCTGGAATTGTTCTGCAACTGCCATCTTTGATTTCGTGATCAATGCATGCAAGCCTGGTTCATTGATGAATGTGGTGTGTGGATGTGCACTCGGCAAGGGTCGCGATTCATGACCTTTTAAATTTTCATATGTATTACGTTGTTTGTCTCTAACGTGGTCTATGATTGCCTGTTTTGTGTTCGCATACTCGAGTATGTTCGTAACGTCTTCAGCCTTGAACCTCTTGTCTTCTTCATCGATAACCACATACACCTTTTTACCACCATAGATAAACTTGTTGTTTACAATGTCGATGAGCGATTGCATTTTATTATTCATATGATTTACTTTAAGCTCACACACGACTCGCGAACGATATCAGCTATAAGGCGACTCGTGCTTCATGATGGGCAACTGCTCTTTCATAGTGTCACTCTTTTGCAATTTTGTAGTGTCCCCATGGTAGTGTATTAATGCCATCTTTAAGAATAAATCTTTTATCATATTCGGGACTTAATGATTTTTTTCTCATCTCAATCGTATAGTTCATGTTTCTTACATCTAATAATATTCATGCTTTTGTACAACACTTTTTTTTTACCAAACAAACACTTTTTGTAGTCACCAAAACTAATCTTATTTCTGACTACAGTGTTTTTCACACTTTTGCTTTTTTCTTTACACCACCTTCCATATTTATTACATACATTTTCGATTTCAATCCAATAAATTCTTCCATTATTTTTCCATTACATTAATTTTTCATTTTACCAATAATCTTTTTGTTAACTAACACTATATGATATGGGTTATCTTTTCTATAGTCAGAAGTATCAAAATGGTCGACCATTTCTTTTATGTCACTGTAGAAGTCTGGTGTTTTTATATAATATATGCATGAATCAGTATCTTGGTAGCAGAGTCAATATTTTCCCCATACTTTGGCTTCATTATATTATAGTGAAAATTATACATTAAGACTTTCGATAGATCAAGTATACTCATTCCAACATAAATGGGTTTGTTAAAGCACAGTTTTGTTTAATTCATATTAACTGCAACCAAAGAGCTAGTAAATATAGTCCTATCTTTAAAGTTTGGTTTAGCCACTAGTTTATACATTTGCTTAGAACTTGTGCACAACCGTGTATCCACTCTGTTTTTAATATTCTCCATTGTTTTTCCAAATATGGAATTGTTCATTAGCTTATAGAAATCTTTTCAAAGTCATTTGTAGACTTTGTTGGCATATCTGTGTTTAGATCAATATAGGACTTGAGCCAATCTGATTGATCAAACTCCAGAACTCTATGGATCTTTTTCAACTTCATTCCGAGAGATAGATATTGCTTAAGATTTACATAGTGTAATACATATTTTTCTTTACCATCCAGACTAGTCAAGAGTTTGGGTTTTTTTAACCTTCCAGAATTTTATTCTCTGGTGCCAAAGCCAGATCTTTGTGGAGATCGTGTAGTTCATGTGGGTATTCCAAATCAACTTCCAATATATCCCCTTTGCTAGCATAATCATCTATTTGTGTTACATCTATATTTGCATTTACCCACTTAAACCCACCATAGGGCAAATACTGACTCATAGCCCATCCATATAAGTTATTGTCATCCAGATATGTAAGATAAAAGATTTGCTTTGTGCTGTCATAAGCATTCATATATTTATTATTTGGTTTAGCATATCGCTTACAACATTGTGAAAATCCACCACGAACACCTTTTTCTATCATCATAAAACTTGTCGTAATCTGTTAATAATTCTAGTTCTATTTTAGTGTGTTTGAGCATAGCATCCCACACTAACCCTGGGGCTGTGAAATACCATACTGGATATAGCTTATATGTTTTGAGACACACATCTCTAAAATTTTCCATTATATGAGACAATATCAACACATAAGATTTGTTATAGAGTTCCGTGTACTCTCTTAGAGATTTTATGTTGTATTTTTCCCACGCCTCACTCGCAAATTTGTAATCTTCGTCTGTAATGCCGCATTTATTGAGTTTGTTATAAAATGCATCTTTGTATGGAAGCGATGTCTCACAACATTTTTCAGCGCTGTCCATGTAGTCATATGGGAAGACACATTTTCTTGTAACAAAGTCAAGAAGTTCATTCGAAAAATACTTACATGTTTCTCGGAATTGGCTTCTGGAAAGGTTGTTAGAGAGTTTATCGATACTACCAGCCATAAATTTAAATGAGGCAATAAATCTAAGATTTACACTTCCACTTACGTGCTTTGTAAAAGATATATGTTTTTCTTTGTTGTTGGGATTAGATCAATCTTATTTTCATCGATGCCAAGTTCTCTTATGAATAAATATGTGTCACAGCCAGATAGATTGTGTATAAACACTGGGACAAAACATGGATTTCTATACGATAAGTTACAATCTCTGTGTGCAGCTCCCCTAAATTTCCCCATAAGATGATCATGATCTCTCACAGAATCACCATTCAAAGGCTTTTCACATATATGGTAATGGGTAGATGTATCATAAACAATTTGTTCTTTCTTCGTTAGTGGAAGCATTGGTTTTTCATTTGTGTATATATCACCAATAGACTTTGCTTCTTCCATTAGCATTTTAACGAACACAGTGTATGCATCAGGCCCTTCATAAGTTACTGGTGGTTTATAGTACCCATGTTCGTATTTTACATAGTAACAGAAGCTAATATGATCGTGTTTTTGGCATGGTTTCGTGTAACATTCGCCAGGTTTGGTTGGCAAGTTTCGATTTGAATCAACAAACACTCAAAATCAGCATATATCACAAAAGGAACTCTCAATGAATGATTTTGGTTTTCAAATCTTAATATGTCCTTTTTTCCTTTAGATGGTAGTTCTACTCTCGACAGAGTTGTTCGTGATTTTTTAGCTTATTTTCAGAGTATATATGTTGCAAACATCTATCACATATAAATATTTTGTGATCATTTTTTTTACTTGTGATGCGATAAGTCTCGAAAGACTTTTTACCCAGCAGTAGTGGTTGCTCTTTTCGTCTTTGATATAGAGTAGGTTTATGTGCTTATCCGTATTTTTTTTGTTATTTTTAATGGACAGATTATATATTTCTTACCACCATCTTCTTCTTTATATGTGTATACATTAATAGAAATTCCACTTCTCTTCTCAAAGGTTGGTATGCTATCCAATTTCATTGGAAATTTCAAACCCTTAAGTGCATCATCAAACTCATGTTCGTAAGCTTCGAATTTATTCACTCTTTGAGGGTTTCTTTGTACTTGAAGCAATGCAGATAGAACAGACCACAAAAAACATTTTTGATCATCGTTCTTAACATTAATTACCGCCTGCTTAGTTTTGATTTTTTCGGAATATCAACATAAGAAATACCCTTGAATGGTAACATATTTATTTATTCGCACTTCTAGTTTAAATAAGTTCTGTTGAGTACCCACTGAGATCCATTTGCTTCGAATGCCCCCATCTCAGCTATGATTTTCGATTTGCTGTTGGTATAATATTCTTCCAGATTAGTCATTTCAGTAAAATTTCGTACTTTGTTTTATAGTAGCTTTCTACATATTCAATATTCTCGCCAATTTCCCTTTTGTAACTCAGTGAATAATTTCATGTTTCTTTGAATGATTTTGAATGTCTACTAATTAGTCCCGTGACAGTTTCTTTTACATCGTTTAGGAAATGCTTTGGTTCTTTGTATGCATTCACATTATTTACAGCATAAGTCTTGATCGTACTTTGAAATGCCGTTTTGATTTCTTCTACACTGAATATGGGTGTGACTTGTGAATTTTACTTCTCAAGTGACTTCTTATGAGAGACGGTTTGTAATAGTGGCTACACGTTTCACATTTCACTTGTTTCTCTTGTGGGAACTTCTGTTTTGATATTAAGTGTTGTGGCACTATAAAAATTTCCCATGTATTTGTTGGTTCATGTGATTTATTATGTATTGGTGTAAGACGTTCGTGCAATCTACTTTTAAAATGGCTTCTTATGAGAGACGGTTTGTAAAAGTTTTTAAAATTTCACATCTTAGACATACTTCTTTTGAGATTTCTTCTTCTTTCTTTCCGCAAAGACACCTTTCTTAAACTTATATTCTTTTCAAACATTACCAGTTGCATTAGTCATTTTTCATTGCCATGGTCGTTATCATATTAGACATCGGTTGATTTTTATTTGTGCTCATTTATTATGTACAATATTTTTTTTTTTAGCATTCAAATTTTCTTAGCGCTCTTTGCAACTTTTTAAGCCACTCTTTACAAACAGTACATGGATAACGAGGTATTTATGAGCATATCGAACGTGCAACTGCGCCATTAATACGCTACATTGTCAACAAAAGAATGATAGATATGGGCTACAAAGAGCAGTACCCGTCCACGAAAACCTGTTGCCAGATTTCGAGGTCTTGATCAACGTGCCGTACACACCAACTTTTTCGAGAATCAAAGCACCGACTATGCAAAAGTTGATAATGGCGATTGGAGTCGGTGTGGAACTAATTCCAAAATAGTTAACACTTATATGATGTTAAGCTTTTGGCGACGGCCTATTCCATACACATCGCCAATGATGGCAACTCGCCAATTATCTCCACAACGTAGCTCTAGTGCGTAACATATTGTGCGTCCCAGCGTTTTTGCAATCGTTCCGCTTGGACAAATTAAACGTATTGGCCCCAGACAAACGAATCTTTTTCGCCGTCGCACGGCGCGATAACACGATGTTCGTACAGTCCGTTTTGTTGCTACAAGCACGAAGTTTGGGGATGGTAAAGAGAAGATGCAGTCAAACATTACATTCCGCGTGTCTGACTTTATCGTTTCACGTTGGTACAATCACACCATTTGGGAAGGATGTAAATTGTGTATGTTATATTAAAGTGTTTAACGGTTCGCGAGCCAGTTAACCACATAAAAATGGTAGTACTTGTAAATGTTTACTCTTTAATAAAACGAAATAGAATGCCTTTGTTTAGCACCCCATCCACCATTCCATCATATGCAAAATTTATACCTCCACGATTAACACCACTAAAACTTTTTCGCTGAAAATCTGAAGATATCTGTCTGGTAAGGTTACTTTAAAATTTCCAGAAGTAATTATCACTTTGTATCCATACAGTGTATCATTTATTTCAACATGTCTATGGGATAGGTCTGCCCAATTGAAAGTTCGGAAAGTTTCTTAAATTGTTGGGTTCCGTTTAATACTTTCAGCAACTGGTCCATCTTTATTATGTACAATATTTTATTTTTTATGCATTCAAATTTCTTGAGCCGCTCTTTGCAACTGCTTCCAAACGGAACTTTTTATAGTCACTTTTTGGAACTGCTCCCAAACGTAACTTTTTGCAGTCACTTTTTGCAACTGCACTCTAACGCAACTTTTTGTGATCACTTTTTGCAGATGCAACCAAACGCAACTTTTTGCAGTTTTTTTTTTTTTTTTTGCAATTGCACTCTAACGCAACCTTTGGTAGTCACTTTTTGCGGTTGAGCTCGAATCGGCAGTTAATGTTTTCTGATGGACTGTGCATTTAATTTACCATTTGTTTTCTGATAACTGGAGGCTGCTCCCAAACGCAACTTTTTGCAGTCACTTTTTGCGGCTGTGCTCGAGCCGGCAGCTGATGTTTTGGATCAGGAAAAGAACGCTAATTTTTTCTAGTGGTTTTCTGGTGGTTTGGGCAGTCAATTTGCCATTGGTTTTCTGATGGTTGGGGACTGTGCTCGAACCGACATTTCTATACTACTAACCCGTTTTATTTTAATAAAATATCTTCATTAATTTCAAATTGATCTGATAGCATTAAAATTTGGTTTAAGGAAGCATACAAACATTTCAATGCACATTTTTTTTTTTACACAAACAGTGCTCGAACCTTAATTGCTACCCACATCGTTCGTGTTAGCAGAAAAGCAGTTCAATGTTGGGACACGGAGACTGGTTTAGCGCAGCTAGCCTGATCACTCTACTCGATGTTCACTCTACGATACAGAGCTGAAAATGTTTGAAAGTGAGGTAGTTCTGTGTTTCTCGTTATCGCGGAGTGAGAATTGGGGCGGCACCAAAACTTCGCTGTTCCCGGTAACGATTTTTAATAAAAGTAATACGTAAGACATATCTACCCATAAACCATATCAATACCAGTAATTTATTTAAACGATTTTCGCTAACCAGAGTTTGCTGTAGGCACACGTGTTTCGTGTTTCTCAATTTGCGCATAAAATGCACCATAATGGCTTGAATACCAGTAAATTGAACACAAAAGAGGCCTTGCAAATTATTCCTCTTTGATGGGAATACAAGTGTAAGACGGTACATTATTTGCTACGGTTACTGATTTACTGTTACGTGGACAACGCAAGTGAGGTTTCCCCCCATCGCCTAACTCCCCCTCTTTCTTTTTCGCACACTAAAAACCTAACCACTTCTCAGGAAGATGTATGTTTACATTTTTGTAAATAAATAAGGTCCGTACTTAACACAGTATTTTCAACGATTGTAACTCATGACATTTCCGTCTGTTTTCATTGGATGGAGGGAAAAGTAGTCTTATATATTAACGTCAAATAAAAAATGTTAGATAACCATTTGTGATAACTTAAATTATATCTGTACTTTATTTTTTTATGCATCAAAGTATAAAATATTTACTTTTCTAAAATATTCCCCTGACCGAGAATAAAGTGATGAGGTCCGTGGCAATGTTAATTTTATATAAGGCGGATGAATACATGACGTGCATACAAGTAGATCATAATCAGGGCTTTTAAAAGTGCTCGGTTTACCGTGAACATCCTATGTCAAATATTAGTCTCGTGGCGCGTGTGAGAGCAGCGTGCTTCTACTGTCCCAGATACGGGCGACTGTTGTACGCATGTGCGGCTTCCTGTTTGTGCAGTGCAGCGGCTCAATGAGCCAATTAACCTCATCTTCGTTTCACAACTCCTCATCCTGCAGACAATTGTTACTGTGTTCGGTACCCTTGACGGACTGTAACAAGGCATTATTATTTCTAGTGACGTTCCGTCCGGATGAACAATTGTGGATAAACTGGTAGGTTGTCATGCGTCGTACATCCTCCTCTATTACAAGACTGTTAATACATTGCAGTGTTTCGTTTCAAAGGAGAACACACAATACCTTAGTTGTAGGCTGTTCACGATTAAAATGAGCACTTTTGAAATGCCCTGCTTAAGATCTACTTGCATGCACTTTGTGTCTTTTTCCGCCTTATGTAAAATTAACATTGCCAAGGGCCTCAACACTTTATTCATGCGTCGGTCAAGTGAAACTGTAAAATTAGTAGTAAAGTAAATCTGCTCATTTATACACTTCTGTGCACTAAAAAAGCATAAAGTGAAATAAATATTGTAAGTTGTAATAAATGGTTAGCTAGCACTTTTTATTCAACGTTAAGGTAACATCTTTCCGTCCTTCGTTACCAACTTTACTTGGTGCATATTACTCATTACATCCGTTAAAATATATGCAGGCGGGGCCAGTGACTTTTTTCTAAGGTTAATTTCAACAGCGCCTACTTTATTGTGAACAGCCTTTACTAGGTTTGACCTTCCTCTATGCTTTCTCTAATGCCCATGAAATGAGAATGTTTTTAAATATAAACTGATTCTCATGTTCTGCGTATGTCTCCCATCAGTGGCTCAACAATTGCCAGAAGCGCTGCCATACTCTCGTGTTTCAACAATGATGTGACCTTAGGTTACATTTGATTTGACCTCAGACTCAAACTTTTACGAAACGAAAATCCTTTTGAGTAGTTTGACTCTGCATAATAGGGTGGAATTCGTTCGACAAAATTCGCGAGGCGGTTCCTTATGCAAAGTCAAGTGGGAAATAAATGCACGTTATCGGAAACGAAGTGAAATTAAGTCACAGTTCTCCGAGCATTGTTTTATGATTTCTGGCATCTTCAACTTAGGAGAAATAGCTCATTAATATCTCCTCCTACTCCTTCGTAGTGAAAATAACAGGGATGGTCACCCTCTCATTGCAGACAACATTTTTACCGTCAGGAATTATGGACTTTGATACTGGTTTATTGAGCAGTATGACGTGATATACAAAAATGACCCTCTTGATGCAAATGTCCAGGACCCATCGTTTTCGTGTAAAACGCAAAGAAAACTTCGGTTGAAGAGGTAAAGCGCCTAGCACGTAAGTAATACTACATACATGCGTGTAAGGTATGCCGCTGTGTACACTGCACAGACGACAGTGGAGGGTATTTTTATCGCTTACCGTAAACAGCAAGTACCATAAATTAAAGAGAAAGTGAGCACTTTAAAAGATAACCTTAGAAAAAAGTCAGCGCCCCTGCATGCATACATTTTAATGGACGCACTGAGTGACATTCGCCCAGTAAAGTTGGCAACGATGCATGGAAAGTAGTTCCATTTCTTAACATCTAATAAAAAGTATTAGGTAACAATATGTGATAACTTAAAATTATTTCTTTCGCTTTCTTAATTTTTTTTTTTTTTTGTGCATCATAGTGTAAAAATGAGTAGATTTGTGAGGGGCCACGCCGGGATTTTCGCACGTGGGAATCGTGCCGGCAGATGCCGCTGGTCAGACGGGGAGTCCCTGCATTACGACGCTGTTCCATGTTCACCTTACTTCAACCTCGTCAGCTCTCGAGACCTCGATGTTAAGAGCCGCCCAATTCTATATATTAAATTAGAATTGTCGTTTGCAGTTGTCGAATAGAAATATGACGATCTAGCTTTACCACTCATAAATAAAATTTAATAAGAAATGGGTTTGTCTGTGTTGGGCACACGACCGTTTGTTTTGCGTGAATGCATCTACGTTGACGCGCTCGGACTTCATGTTTATTTTACGTTCCCGTCTCCGCTTCATTCCATAATATAGGGTTTTATGGGTATCACTGGATTGCTTCTGAGATGCTCTTTCCAACCGTATACGATTTCTGTGTTTCGACTTGGTTTTTTGACGAGTATAGGATGAAATTGTGTTAATTTTTCTTAATTTTTTATATTAAACGCTTAAAGTTTCTCCATAACCACGCCGCACAAATGTTTTTATACACGCACTCGATTGACCCCAACGAGAGCTGTCGATTGAAACTCAAACGAGCGTCGTAGCTTCTCCTAGTCTAAAGTTATACTGCGCGGAATTTATGAGACGGGGCGAAACGAACTCAAAATTGCGCCCTCCCCCCCCCCTCACCATTTTTCTTTCTCCTTACACCCCGGTCGCGCGCGATCCTTCGCAATCCTCACTCAACGCAACATATTCTTTGATCTTTTGGCAATCGAGTGGTGTAATTGAATTTTGAATGTAGACTATAAATTCAAAGCTGCAATGCCAAACTGTATCCTGCGATTATATTTTCGGATTTTCTGGATTGCCACCCACTATGGTCGCAAATTTAAAGATGTATTCAAGAGAGAGAGAGAGAGAGAGAGAAAAAGAGAAAGTGAGAGAGAGAGAGAGAGTGTGTGTGTGTGTGTGTGTGTGTGTGTGTGTGTGTCCGTCTTTTTTTCCCCTGGGAATTTGTACATTCTTATCCGCGATGTTAGTCAGAAGGATGGCAAAATGAACCGAATTGACCACCTCGAACTATTAACCCCGAGGAGTACAGACATCTTTCGTAAATGTCGAGAATACTTTAGAATATAATAAAATGCGGTCCCTTCATAAACAATCACTAGAGCCACGAATATTTCGCGAATTCATTTGGAGGCGAGGCTAGACTACAGGCGCTTGTTCTTTTCTCCTACTGTTGTGATTGGACGACAGTTCTTTAGTCACGCCCATTTTAACTGTGAGCCAATAATAAGCAAGAAGCAGTAGTGTAAGCGAGTGTTCAAGAGTCCTGTACAGGGGCTCACTGGATTACAGCAACGAGTGTATAGAGGGCTGCTCAACCTAGCTTACTGTCAATTCAATCGGCGAAATACTTGTGGCTCTACCAGTCACTTCAACCCGATCAGCGGCCGTGTCCGCAATCGTGGACACGTCGCAAGTGAGTTAAAGTTATGACCGGAAGTGTACACAACAAGGCTTCAGTGGCCAGCCTTCCTTGTGGTTGGTCTGTCTTGTTTGTGATGGGCTTTCCCGCGTCTCTCTCAGACAAATGGTTAATGCCAATATCATCGAGTACGCAGAACAGTGTTCATAGGATAAAAACAATTACTGAAGTACAAACAGCGAGTACCAAAAATAAAAAAAAATTACGTGTTTGCAACTCTTCAACTCGGACATTAACGTGTGACCGGGCGGATTAAATTTACTAACACTAAAAAATAAACAACATTACTTATGAATAGGGATAGGAAAATTTCGCGAGCTCAATGACCTGTACGCTAGACTCCACAGTGCTGTGTCAAATCAAGCCTCAGATGTTTGGTTATTGGCTGCTGCCCCACAGGTTAGCAAGTGTTACCTCAAAACCTGGCAGATTGGGGTTCGCTACTTGTTTTCTTGCAAGTCTGCTATTGGTTCAGAGTCGTCCAGGGTGTTTCTAATAAACTGTGGTACAATTGCAAGGGTGACTTCTGCGTACACGTGTTTGGCTCCTTTCTTATCCTCAAGTGAATTCGCGAAATTTTCCTAAACCTACTTATGAAAAAAAAAATCAAGTAACTATTCACAAAACTGTGATAAACATTGTGAACAGAATCCGTAAAAGAACGTTTAGAATTTGGTGTTCTTTTTTTCAATTTGTAACGGTTCTGCCTGGCATATATCACAAGCGTATTTAACTTGTGTTAACATTGAAGTACCTTATTATATGTTACATTTAACTTTCACTTATATTTGATCTATAAGTTATAATTTTTCATTACAAATTAATTTGGTAATAACTATCAAGAAATAGTTCATATGCAAAATATTATTACACTGATTGCGCAAGAATGCGGTGCGTTGGCCCTCTGGTGTAATTTTCTAAGCCTCGTTTTAATGAGGTGGAAGAATATCCTGGAAGTAGAACTTAGGCAGTTCTTCAGGAAAGTTGTAAATAACCGTGTCACTTTCTACTTTTCTATGCTTCCTTAAGGAAATCGGGTAGAAAAGTCCAAAACATGCTATTTTTAAATATAACAATTGTTTTCTTATTGTATATACTTGCAGTTATTTCTGCGTAAGAAATCATATATTTATTTAAGCTTGTAAAAGTTTGCGAACGTAATATACTTCAATCTTAAGGTGGCGTGGTACGTTAATTAATACTGAGCACGTTAATTAAACTACAGTATTTGGAAGCCAGCACAGAAAATTCTTAAACAACTGTTTTTGTCAACTTCTTGTGTGAGAAAATATTTTGACTGAATCGCACATTACTTCAGCGCGACACCTTAACCACCGCATTAAAAGGTGCAGATTTGCGGGGTTGGAAACATTTTGACAGTAATGCATCGCGCTGGAAAATTATTTGCTCACATTGTTAGCGAAAAATTTGATCTACTAGTTGTTACCCGCGGCTTCGCCTGCGGGCAAAATTCAAACCTTAATTATAATGACTTAGTGCTCTGTCTTAATGGTTGGTGGCATATTTTATGTACTCCCTAAGAAACTGTTCGTTTTTCCGGTATTAAAAGTACCCTGCGTGCTAATACAGAATATAATCTACTCCTGTATAAAATTTCATCCAAAATAGTCGAGTCGTTACAACGTGATTGAGTTACAATATAACATACACACTTTCGCATTTATAATATTATTATAGGCTGTTCATGGTAACGTGAGCAATGTAAAGGCCCTTGTTACTTTATCCTTTCAGCCATTTCTTATTTTTTAACCACAATTTAAAATAAATACTACCATGTAAGTAATAAACATAATGTATGTATTCCAGGACACTCGGAAGTTGACACATAAGGATAAAATTAAATATATTTATTGACGATTATTCCAAATGAGAGTGCTTTCAAAAGTGCTAACTTTAGCATGAATAGCCTATAGGAGGATTCCCGCTTCATAGCCTTTCAATATTCATTCCCAAAAAGGAGAATCTGGATATTTTATTAATATGAGTTTTGTGCGCATGCACCACACCCCTTTTAAAGTACGTTACAGTGATATTTTTTTCTCTCGTCTGAATAAGTACTGATCAATCGCGCGCGCGCTCTTGTTTACGAATTGCGTACTCACAATGACACGTTGTCGGTGGAACGAAGGTTTCTCGCCGCACCTATTTCGACGCAGACCAACTGCACGCAACTGGCACTCGAACACTCGGCAACAAGATTAAAAGCGGGTGATGGAGGGGATAAACTGTCTTTCTCGAGGGGGAAGAGGAGAAATACAGGAGGGGGAAGGGGAAACGCGGAACCGGGGTGGGGACGACAAAAAAATGCTCTACCGAGCGTTACGCAAGCGTTTTCTGACGACGAACCATCCATCACATTCCCGCGAGTAATTTGTTCCGTCGTGCAACACCTCGGCTGCCAGAACAGCAACGTTCGGGTTGGCGAACAAGCGCGGGATTTTTTACACACGACAGACGCGAGACCATGGAACTGGGTTTTGGGCACGAGAAGGAAATCGTCTTTTAAAGGCTGTTCGCGGTGAAGTCAGCATTTCCGAAATCAACCTTTGAAATGAATAAAGTGATGAGGCCCATGCCAATGTTAATGTTACATAAGGCGGAAGAATACACAACGTGCATACAAGTAGATCTTAAGCAGGACTTTCAAAAGTGCTCATTTTACCGCCAACAGCCTATAACACATTTTATTCGACATTAAGACGTGGGACTACTTTCATTTATCGTTACCAACTTTACCGGGCGCATGCCACTCAGTGTACCCGTTGAAATATATGCAGGCATGGGCAGTTTCCTTTTTTAAGGTTTATACCAATAGTGCTCACTTTATCGTGACCAGCCTTTAATGTTTATTCTACTCAGATTGGGAAGCTCAATGCTTTTAGCTTGGCAATCAATGATATAGTTAATTCACGGGTACTTCACACTTTTCTGAAGCCCTGCTAAAGTCCCACTTCCAGAATATTCTTCCGCCTCGTGCAAACTAAGAAGTTTAGAAAATTACACCAAGGGATAACGCACCGAGTTCGTGCGCTCTCAGTTCTAGTGATATTTTGCATAAGATCTATTTTTTACTAGGCATTACCAACACACATTTTTTCACTGTTTTTATTCATATTTATTATAAAGGAATTATTGTAATTTATAAATAAAATACAGGTAAAAATTAAATTTAAGAAAAAATTAGATACTTTCATGTTAACAGATGTATAAAACGCTTGTGATAAGTGGCATGTTTAGGAAATAACTAAACCCGTCATACATGGGGTGATTTTTCAAAGGTTTGATTCGAAAAGTGCGAAGAAACTGTGAATAGACTGTGTCAATGTAAACAGGTTTATATGATTAGGTCTATGTTTTGGCAGAGCTTGGAGGTTGAGTTCCTCAGAGCCTGCGAGGGCGAAGTGAGGCGCAGATGGAGCAGCAGCGGAATGCAGCGGCAGAGAGGAATGGGACGACGCCGAGAAAACGCACCAGCACATATGCGAGCATCCAGGGCGACCCCGCCGGGAATCGGGTGCGGTTCGCTGTGTAGGAATCCGATTAGGGCCAGTTTCACCAACGAAGATTAACTTTTCGGAATATTGAGATAATTTTGTCCAGATGAGAGGTTTAACATCGATTTTAATCTCGATAATGTTGAGCGTGTTTCACCCAGTTTAATCGCCGCAAAGAATATCGCGTTAAAATTATCTCGATATTCTGACTTAATCGCGATTTTCTCTTGGTAAACATTAGAGAGTTTGCTTTGAGCTTGTGCGGAGAAATCGTTTTGAGAAAACAATAGCAAATCGTGAAGGTATATTGGTCGTAAGGAAACAGCGAAGCAGGAATTTCTCATCCATGAAAAACAAACTTTGTTAGAGTTAGTAACAGAACATTTGAATATAATCGAAAATAAACTAACTGATGCTGTGAGACAACAAAATTAAGTGAGCCAGTGGCAAACGATTGTGAATAGTTTCAATTGTACGTGCTGTACATCTGGTGAAAGCGGCGTGGGATAACCTAACGCTAGAAACATACGCAGGCGAACGTGTTCAAATAGTTACTGGAACAGGTAATATATGAAAAGCCTGTTTGACAGCCACGTGTTTGAATTACAACAGACAAGTAAGTGTTTGACGTAAGGCGAAAGTGTGCACTAAAATCCTCATCACTTTCCTCTTCAAAAATTAAATGGTGCATTGCCTGAGCCATTTTCTCTTTATTATCGATGAACTAACTTTGCCCTCCCGTCACCTTCCCATAGTATTTGTTTATGTTTTACAGTTAAATCCCGATAATGTGACTTAAACCACCAAAATCGGCGAGTTAATATTTAATCTAGATGTTCAGAGAAAATCGATATTAATTTGGGTGGTGAAGCATGAAATACAGATAATCGAGATTATTTGTCAGTTAATCTCGATAAACTATCGTTGTCTCGCGTGGTGAAACCGGCCCTTGGTCTGGCTGCTATCCCACAGCGACCCCGTTTAAGGGTTCCCCCCTCCAGCAGCCATTTTGCGCGTCCGAGGCCGCGAATATGCGTGAGCTCTAAGGTCGACTCCTGCTCGCTCATCACTCGCCTCATCGCCTCTACGTGCAACGCCCTCAACTGAAGTGCAGTCTTCACGTTGGCCACTCGCCTGAACGGGTCTTTAAGCGGCGACCACTTTGTTTTTATAGCACACCAATAACGATAGAAGTACGATGCGTTTCTAGAGACAACTTCGAAGTTTCTGCACACAAAATTGACGAACAAAATGTGCTTCTGATAACACACGTTTCAACCATTCTTTAGAGCAAAAAAAAATAATCGTTGGAACTTGAAACTTGTTTTTAGGGGCGAAGCGTTTCTTATGTCTTTCGTGTTTAGACGCCACTAAAAAATATCCATCCTTTTGAATCAGGTGTTTCCTATGAAACTTGTACAAGTATACCATGCGCTAGCCAGGAACTTCCCCCCCCATATTGGATTCTTGATTTTTCTAGACTGGTTATGTTTTTAAAAACGAACATTCCGAACGCACCCTTACACTCAACTATACGCTGTTCACGGTAAAATGAGCACTTTTGAAAGCCCTACTTAAGATCTACTTGTATATACATTGTGTATTCTTCCGCCTTATGTTAGATTAACATTTCCATGGGCCTCGTCACTTTATTCATGCGTCGGTCAAATGAATCTGTGAAATTATTAAGAAAGTAAATGATTTACAACTAAGCTCATTTTTACACTTCGATGCATAAGAACAACAGAAAGCGATAGAAGTAATTTCAAGATATCACAGATGGTTACCTAACACTTTTTAATCGACGTTAAGATATGGAACTACTATCCATCCATCGTTGCCAACTTTACCGGGCGAACGTCATTCAGTGCGCCCTGAAATGGATTGGTGGTGCTAGAAGGGTTATACCGTTATACCGTAGTGTATGACAGGATTAATTACCATATGCAAATATAAATGCCCATACGTTGCGGCGCCAGTGAAATGAAGTGAAATATATCGAAAAGAATAGTGCTGTGTAGAAGTAACCTATGTTGAGGCGGCTGGATATGCAAATTACCCTCCATATGACACACTAAACAATGAGACACAATTGACGTATAAACACATATGATGTTTCACTTAAAGGTTGTTCACTATAAAATGAGCACTTTTGGAATCAACGTTAGAAAAAGTCACTGCCCATGCGTGCATATACTTCAACGGGCGCACTGAGTGGCATGCGCCCGGTAAAGTTGGTAACGATACATGAAAAGTAGTTCCACATCTTAACGTCAAATAAAATGTGTTATATAACCATTTGTCATTATTTTATTATTTATTTCGCTTTGAGTTTTTTTTATGCATCAGTGTGCGAAAATTGGCACATTTATAAAATGTTCACTTTTCTAATAATTTAACAGTTTCAACTTGACCGACGCATGAATAAAGTGATTAGGCCCATGGCAATGTTAATTTCACATTAGGCGGAAGAATACACTTTCAAAAGTGTTCATTTTACCGTGAACAGTCTATACCACGATAGAACGACAGTAGATTACATTGCCTATATTCCCATAAGGGAAATCTTTCCCTTACTCCAAATTTCAACACACATGAAGAACATTGGCAACATATTGGCACTGATGGAACTGTCATCCGTATGTGAAGTGATGCTTTAAATAAGAAATGATTAAGTCGTTTTAAAGAATAAACTTTCACCTTAACCAGTATCAAAATATTCAGCAGCTTAATAAAATACATGTTCACCCTTATGTATGTTACGAAACAACCATTATACGCAAGGTATCTTGTAGTTGGTGAAATAATGTTCTTAAAAGTGCCAATAAAAAAATTAATTTTCTTCAGCGAAATAAAACAGTTCAGACAATGCCTCAAATCTTACACACAATTAACAAAATCACTCGTAAATCAGATTTCAAAAATTTACTTTGCCTGGCTAGATAAAACTATTTACGTCGGTAGATCAGAGTTCGTAAAGCTCAAGTAATTCGTGGTAAAACTGGGAAGGTGTTAAAAGATATTTCAGGAGTTTATTTGCACTTTATTTAACTTCACCGCTGGACTATTAACTACTTAATTATAGGCGATGGAAATACCTTCCATATTTCAGCATTTATTATGTTATACTTGCTGATTAGTCCTCTTGTTCGAGCTTTCACTCACTTCGTCAGCTATTAAAAATATTCTAAGCAATAATTCAATTGCCGATGCAGTAACACACACTTAAAATCTCTAATTGCAAACGGAGGATCAGAATCCCTGGCTGTCTACATGGTGACCATTTGAAAACAAGATGGAGACGAGGTCCATTCATTACCATATCATTTTCATTCATTATTCCAAATTTGAATAAATATAAGGTACTGTAACAGCTAGTTTAAAATTAAAGAGGTAAACTTTAAAACTGTTCACTTCAAGCAAAATGCTAATTCAAATAAGTTGCTCCAGCTAGCTTCTTATTTCTGTGGTTATCTGTAACATAAATATTATAAAATATTCTTATTCATGAATATATACGTTCAACACATATATCAGTTTAGTATTCCGATTTAATGTAAGATGACATATCATCAAAGCAAAAATAATAATATTAGAATTCTGAAAGACCAGGAAATATTATATGCAAATGACTATACTTTAAAAGTATTGTAAGGTTTCTTTCCTTTTTCAATAAAATAATTAAATTCAAATGATATTCACTGATTAGAAATTAAAAGCTCCTCTGATGAGTATTTAAAATACATCAAAATTTCAAATTACAACAAAATACAGTGTCAGTGCTAGTGATGAAAATTCTGCATCAAACAACTCTAGCTTTCATCCATAAATTATCAGTAGTGGAGCGAACAACGCTATTACAAGGACTACTTCAATAAAATTAGATAAACTCCGTCACTGAACCAGTTTTAGTGATGAGGATGCAAACGGCTTATCTGACGCTGCAACTTCAGAAATGGCAAACGATTTGTAAACACACACACGAGCGCTCTCTCTCTCTCTCTCTCTCTCTCTCTCTTGATGGAACCTCTCCAAGTACGTCGTCTCTGCTCTTAAGTGTGCGGGTATCGAGCTTCGTAGACGATCCGCCGCAGAATGATCCCGGTTGTACAGCAGCTCACCAGTTGACTCTGGAATCCTCGATGAGATTGGACTTCCCGCCGTCAGCAGGAATCTCTTCTTTACAGTCTTGAATATCGTTAAATATTATGCAGAGTCTTCTTCCAAATTTATCTGCAAACTAAATTATATTGCAAATTTCACGTAATTATAATTATCTTCTTCTTGTGGAAATAACACGTTTCGTTTATACGTTATAATGATTAAATATAATTTGTTAATTAACATTTGTTTTGTCCTATATCCTGCCATCAGAAGAGACAGGGTTTGGTTGTATTACTACAAATATTAAGTGACACCCATCATACATTATCGTAATTATGCTGAGTTGATTAGTATTGCACATTGTGTACTAAAAGGCTTACGTGATGCAGCTTTCAAAGTTAACTAACTTGAGCTAGCGCCTTAAAGTCGCACACATATCGCGACTTACACGTGTCTCGTCTTAAAGACGTCAGCTATGGAGTTTTCCGACATTTAATTTGCTTGCTTTACATTAACCCTTTCAAAGCCACTTTAATTTACGGTGTAAGGTGTTGCAAACTAAAAGTTTTATGGCGCGTCTGTACTTAAGTCGACACAACACTTGTTTCGTTGTCACAATTGAGTTATGGGCTATACGTTCGGCTGCAGTAATATGATTTAGACAAGTAACACGGTTTGCGAATCATTAACCTACACACTGAGTTGAGCAGCGTGCAGTACAGAGCAAGAATTACCTACACGTCCGTAATGTATACAGTTGTGCACACTGGGTCTGGATGGGTTAACACGCTAATTATTTGTGATAAATCAATCATTCGCACTGGCTAGGAATACGTGTATTAGGTGAGTAAAAATACTGGTGATTGTTAGACAAGAATACATTTGAAAACTACTCAACAAGGTTTCTTGTATTAAGCAATTTTGCTGAAACTCAGGTACTGGCATGCTGTTTCAGGAAAGCAGGTGGAAAGCGGAATAAAAATGTCCTAGACCTCTTCGCGGCATGACTGAGAGCGTGGCCAAAACCCACATTAAAAAGTTGAAACACGGTTATTAAAATTCTTGTGAGTCTTTTTTCCCCGACTGACATAATCTGCGCTTCGCCTTGGGAGCCCACGTCGGTCAAGATCATCTGATTCGCTCTTGAGACTTGAGTGGCAGTTCCGGCACCAGATGGCCTCGTGCACCTCCTCACCCCCTTCCCCCTCCCAATAAAAATAACTGACGTAAAATTCCCCTTGAAACAGGTTCTCAAATATACAAAGAATCACTATTACTACTATTATGCACATTGGCAGCGTTGTGCGGCCCTGAAGAAAGGAAGCGAAGCGTGGAACGAGTATTAAGGCAGTCACTACTGGACATTGCAACCATATTCTCATACACATACTACCCTTAATACATGCTATAGATTATAACATCATTCATGTTGTCATTTTGTCAACTGGTGGGCATATTTATTTTTCATTATACGTCTGCTGAAATCCTTTAGCCACAACTCGTGCTTTGTATTTTCCATCAGACTTGATTTTATAAATCCATTTTACTTCTATTAGTTTCTTAAATGTTGGTTCATTAACGACCTCTTGAGGTTTTGTTTTCCATTAGCTATTTATCTATTCATTCATTACTTTTTTACATTTTTTGACTCTGAACTCTTTAATGCTTATTCATAACTAATAGGTATAAATCCATCACAGAAGTTCTCCTATACGACATGATCTCCTTTGGAAATCTTCATTCCCTCAGTGGAATACAATTTTTACTCACCTCCTTAATCACATCTTTCTTTTCTTCCTGGAGCCTTTTCTTCATCCTCTTTCTCCTTTGTTACATTACTTCTTGTTTTGTTATACTCCTTTTCATCATTAGTGAACTTCATGTATTTCGCTGTTTTTTCAACAAACTTCGCATGAAGACTGAAAATGATTTTATTATTTACCAATGTTTTGTTACCCGTATCGGTGTATCCAAAGAATAATTCACTAACAGCCTTTGGATGTTTCCTACACTCTTCAGGAATTTTCACAAAAACTGCACCTCAATATATTATGGAAGCAGTTCGTTTCTTGTTGAAAAATATCCCATATTCGTATATGTCAGTAATCTATTAAACGGCTGTATATAAATACGCTGAGGCCAGTACCACTTGTTAATCTTTCTTTCAAACATCAAACATCTGGAGCGTTCCATAATAGTTCTGTTGTATCTTTCCGCAACACTATTTAATTCGTTAGTGTATACTTAAACTGGTTTTAAATTTGTATCTCCTTCTTTCACGAATCTGTAAAAATTTTCGTTGATATATTCCCTTCCAATACCACAAAGAATTTCTGTTATATTTTTACCAGTCTGGTTTTGTACTAAAATTTTTATAGTGTACAAATCAGTCAAAAATTTCCTTTTTGTTTTTATACAATGCACCATAGCAATTCTACTGTAGTCGTTAATAAACGTTACAATGAAATCTCTCGCCTTTATATACAGTATGATTAATTGGACCATACACATCTGTGTGTACAATTTCCAATATATCATTGTCCCAATGTCTGTCATTTCCAAATAGCAAGTTACGCATTTTATTTGCTAAGCAAATTCGCATCGCATATCAATATTTTCAATTTGGTTAGGTAAACCATCTAGTGCTTGATTTCCACACAATTATTTTAGGTTAGTGAAATTAGTATGAAAAAAGTCTTATGCCATTTTTCTTTATGTTAAATTTGAGTGTCACTTACGTTATTGTGTACAGTGGCGTAACAATATATTTATATTACGTGGGGACAAAACGAATTTTGAGCCTCATTGATTTTTGGTGCCTCTTTTTTCATTGCTGTTATTTAAACCAATATATATATATATATATATATATATATATATATATATATATATATATATATATCTGACATATATGTGGACAATGTACAACCACATAATAACAGTTCGAACTGAATACAGATTTCCATTTAATGAATAACTTGTATTATGTCACATGGACTACTGTTTATGTCAATGTATCACAATATCACATGAGTCACTAGACGTCCAGAATTTAAGTCTCATATGTGTGACACTGTTTTCCTTGTTGGTGCAGGCAGCAGGTTTATGTTGGGTTATACGTGTGGATGTTATTTCTTTTGATTGCAATATAACGAAATTGATAGTAATATCATAATAAAATAATATATACAAAAAATTTTAAAAAATTTTAAGAGACAATAAAAACGAAATACCATTAATTACGATTAATACAATTTCTTACGGATGAAAAAACAATTCCACATGACCAAGGATATGCATATGATCAGTAATACCAAATAATTTACAATACAACCAAATCTGATCACCAAGTTCCATCTTCATCTTCTTACGTGAAAACATGGACACAAATTACCAAATACACTAATTACAGCAGTATTATCAGCCTTCACCTCATGAACTGGAAAAGTCTTCCAACATATTATATCACTAGTATTACATATGGGCGACGCGGAGATCAGTCCCTATGTATAGCAGCCATCTTGCCAGTTCACTGGTTTCTTCATGAATTGACCTTAGACCTTCAACAATTTCACTCAAGGAATTTTTTCTAGGTACAAGTTGAGCCATGACAGATACTTGTGACTTAAATTGCTGAACATTTATTTCATACATACTAAGAACATATTCTGCTGCAGAACTCCATTTCTCTGGATCCAATTATAAGGCTTCCTCCAACATTCGAACTCTCTCAAATCCAGGCTGCTTGAAACGTTCATCGAGTTATCCGACAAGTTTTTCGAGGGTCTCGAAGTAGATCGCTTTAAGTCTGTGTCTAGGCGTGGTGAAATTGAAGTTCGCTGAAGATTCTGCTTGGTACTCCAATTATCGTGGAATACATCGTTTTCTGGGAAGCATGGGTGGTTCCAGTTCGTAGATGTTCATTTTCACTTCCATTTCAGTCCACAATTCATCGAACATTTCGTCAGTTCTGCATTTCAGAAAATGTGTTTTTGTAACTTCAACAGATTTAGCAGCCAAACTGCGTGTCATGGATGGACTCTGTAGTGTACCACTCAGTCGTTCAGAAGGTCCGAAAACACTGCAGCAAATGGCAATTCCTAAATATTTTTCTGCTTTACTAAGCTGGTCAGAAAGCCCTCGAGCTTTAATTGCAGCTTCATTTCCAGAATCTTTGGAACAAACAATTTCTCCTAGCAATTCTAATATATGAGATTAGGCTTGCAACAATACGTCAAATGCAGCAGTATGCACCCACCATCTAGTAGGACACAATATTCGCGGGGTAGCAATGGTTACATATTCTTTTTCTTTAACGAGCTCTTCAAATCTCCCTCGCCTTTTTGGCGATTGACATACCAAAACGCCCACATCATTCACCCACTGCATACAATCTCGTATTAATGGTACTGCTCTAGCATTATCCTGTAGAGCTAAATTAAACGAGTAATTGCTACAGTGAACGTATGTGGCAAGAGGTTGCACAAATCCAGCATTATTTTTTGTACTCCCTTATTTATGCCGGACATATTACTTACACCATCGTAAAACTGTCCTCTGAGATATCCAAAAGACAAATTAAAACGGCAAAGTGCGTCCCTCACAAGTTCGAAAATTGTCTCTCCTGTTGGACGCTGTTTCGTACAGTCCAAGGAAATGTTATTTTACTGACATATCGCGTAAAACTGTCCGAATACTGATAGACACTTGTTCGTGCCCACTTATGTCAGCTAGCTGTTTCATCAAAAATAACAGAATAGTATCCAGAAGTTTGAATGTCGCTCACTATTTAAATTAACACAAAATGTGCTGCAATTTTAGTCAACTCATTCTGAATAGCTTGGGAAGTAAATTACTTTTTCTTTTTTAGGAAGTTACTTAACTCAGGAATGAACTGATTCTTCCTGTTGAGTAATTGCATGAAATTTCCGGAATTATCATGACCTCGAAATGCTAGGCCTTGGCGAGCTAAATATGACAATGATTTGAAAATAGCTTCCAAGGTTTTTGCTTTATTGTGCTCTAGTTTATTTTTACTACAGCTTCTTTATGAGTCTGGCTTTTTTCATGATTATTAAACCTTGATTCTGCCTTTTTCCAGTTTTTTAATCCTTCCCCATTGACCAGTTTCGAAACATTTTTGTTGGGTTGGGACAGAAGTTTCATCCTAATCGCTTCTGTGCACCCATAACACACAGCACATTTTTAATTTCTCGCTGTATTGGCGATTGGTGCCCCTCCTTGAAATTTGGGTGTTACGCCCTTGATTGTGCATGGCTTTCCATTATTTCTGTATCCTACTTTACCTACCAGTTCAAATAATGTATTTATCGCCTCCCTAGAGGAACATTGTAGTTTAATGACAAGTAATACCACGTTGAAGTGAATCTCGCATGTTTTATTTCTGTCATACCTTCGGACACTTAAGGGTGTGGGTCCTCTTAAGGGCATGGGTCCTCAGAATTCCTGTCGAAAGGGTATTTGTGTCGTCAAATGTTTTTGTGTATTCAATCAAGTTAATATGTAACTTCATAATTACTATGTTAATTTTTGGGGAGTGTGTAATACATGCCGTAATTAATTTGCAATGAACTAATAAGAGGAGTACAGCTTTTAACAACACAATGGTACGCCTGTACCAAATATGAAAATGTACCATCGCCTCTGATGTCATGCCACTTAAGTGACATTTGAGAGATTATAGATGAGATAAATAATGTAAATACTACACAAATTATAAATAAGGTTTACTGTATTTTGGAGAGTATTTCAGAACATTACTAGACGACAATCTTTAAACATTTTAATCAATCATTACCCACCACTTACTAATGAAATTTATACAGTACAGCTGGTGCTAGGATGAAAATGCAATTGGTCAAAATATTTAATAGTACATACTAACATATGTACTCAAGCCATTCAGCTTATTTACTTCACCTCTCAAGTTTGCATTGAGGACTTTTAATTTTGTAATTCACTTTCAAAAACAAATCTTATTTCCAAATTTTTATAACATTAGAGCATCGTGGACAAGTCACTTCTAATAACCAACCTGAATACTACCACAGATATCCATATGCTTCATGGCAAGAAGATTGGAAAACATGTTGCAGAATTCAAAAGTAGCTGAATTGAAAATAACTTGCATTGGTCATGAATTTAAGGTACAATCTGTTCAAATGCATGGCATTTGTTATTGCAATGCAATTTGCAAGTGCTTTCTCCAATACTGTGATCACCGCAAACAAAACTGTGTAAATAGGCTAACAGGTCGAAATTAATGTGTGCATATCACTATAAGTGACTTATCTGCATTGCAGAATGTGGCAAAATAATTAATTGAAAAACACCTCTTTTAAGTTAATACTATAGGTGTATGCACAAAGTTAAAATACTGAGTACTTCAGGGAGTAAATAAGAGGAATTGAAATTAAAAAGTAAATCCTTTATTTATTTGTAAATAATTTATAATAAATATCACTGAAATATAACGATGACTTACAGGAGTGAAATACTATAGCTTTAAAGTTTTGTACACAGTTGTGTAAACAAATGTGAGTATGAGGAGGGGGGGAATGCTGCTACTACTTTTGCTTGGTTTCGACGGCAACCCTCACGTCGCAGATGGTTCACCCTCTGCAATATATACACTGACTTGCCAACTATAGACAACCTGATGACATCTCCACTGCTGCAATTAAAGTGTCTGGTGTGCGGTGTTAATACATGGTGTTTAACATACAGAATTAACTTTGATGCACTGGCTGGAGAAGAATTATTCTCGCCACCGAAAGCTGTACTCAACAACTCTCCACTCATTCAAATTAAAATTACTTGCAAACTCATTATGTAAAGAAATTAAAATATTTGCACAGTAAAACAGTAATGATATGCAGACCTTATGGTATGCAAAGGGTAATCGACTACCTAGAAAGGAAACTATTACAGTTTTCATTCAGTTTTTTCTTTAATAAATCATCGAAAATATTTGGTAGTTGGTGCAAACACAACCCAAATAACATACAAATTAATATTCAAATGCATAGCTTCCCAAATGTAAACAATAACATTCCAAAGTATGAAAATACACTGAAAAAGTAATACACTGAAAAAGTATAGAAACAATACGGATATGTACACAAATTAAATTAATATGCTGAAACAGGGCAATTTTTAAAAAATGGGGGCTTTTCAATTAAAAAAATATCAGAAAATCGTATAGTTACACTCTACTAATTGCACTGAACACGAATTTACTAGAGGCATTAACATTTTACGAATAGAAACCCCAACAACGATAGTGAAGATAAGGGAAATTGTAGGGTAAAAAAATACAAAATATGTAAATTTTCGTTATAAACTTTTACCCCTCAATTTCCCTCAAGTTCATAGCCCTCCCCACTAATGTATTTCTAAATTGTATGAGTAACATTGTCAATTTACTTACAGCGCCTAATGTTCAGTTCAATCCTTTTGCAATTAAACATGTTTTCATGAGATACAGTAATATTACAAATAGTACAGAAATATGTTAAATTACAAAACACACATACATTATTTCTCAGTGCAAATAGGCTATACATGACAATCATTTATGGGAAACTCTCAGTTTTACTGATGCATTACTACATAAAATAAATTGTTTTGGGGTATTTATTACCCTGCTGACACTGGTACTCTGGGTCGGTGCATAATGTTTGGCTAATATGTAAACATTCTACGAGCAATCACCGACACGAATGTGAAAAAACTATTTTGACACAGTTAATCAATTTTATCCCTAGTTTAACTATACAAACACTTAAGAGGCCCCAACCAGTTTAATACACTGACGCGCCTCCAGAAGTGCTGGTGGTGTGTTCGTGTCCCGCCTGAGCAGGTGGGGAACAGGAGCTGATTATGTGCCCGGCGCCACGTTCGGTATAGAAAACGTTTGTTGATGGGGCTCGTACGACCGATGGCCTACGGCGACTCTGGATACATGGCCAATATGAAGGAGGTATGAGTGAATTTGTCGGTTATATTACATAAAGGTAAAATATTGCATGTTGGTGAAGCTGTCGGCCACTTCGCACACCTATATTACCACTGAAGTTACCCTGCTTAAGGTAGGCAGGCCCTGTAAATGCAAAACACAGTGAAATACACTTGTAAATTTGAAGGCTGCTATTAGGGCGCAGTACCCGATGAACTCTGGAGAGTTAAATGCAATAAAACACTTCTAATTATTGTATGTCTGTTTTATTACAATAAAGGTACAACGGAATGTTACTGCACTTGTTAATGCGTACCTTAGTTTAGCGGACCCTGCACTCTGGACCTGCCGGTGGTCGCTAATGCTGAAAATAAGGTGTGGGCCTTAGATTAATTTCATGAAATGCATCCTGCGCATGAAGCCCTTGTGTGTTACATAAGGATGCAGGGAGACCTCCCCTCGACTAAATAAAAGCACTAAAAGGGTGCTTGAATTATGTTAACTATGGATATGAAGAAAATTGCAGCATATATTGAATTACCGAGTGAGGGGGGGGGGGGGCCGGAGCTTACCGTCTGCCCTGCTAGTTGTCTGGAGTGCTGAAGTCTGACTAACGACATGGCGTCGGTTCGCCGCACGTCCGGCAAATCCGGCGCCAAAATGAAAACATGAAAAAAACTGAACTTAATGAATAACATGATAAGTGAAATTGATGTTGTACATAATTAAAATTGCTAAACTAAAACACATTTGTGACATACTCGTGCACACCGGCGCCCCAGATATGGCTAAGAATGTGATGTCAAGAGAATGTCACTGCACTTGGAGGGTGATATTAAATGAAATCATGCCTCAGGTGGCTGATTCTCGAAAGATGATTACATGTACACTCTTATAATTTACATTTTAGAATCGGTGTGTGTCGTTATGTAATTAATTTCAGGAATGTGTATGGATGTGACGACACACGGGTTTCGTAACTAAGGGCGGAACTACACCCTGTTTTCTAGGAAATGTTGTCGACTCTTTATGAAGGGGCAGGTGGTTTCCCTATTGAGTTATGGTGTAATCACAGTGAATTATGCTTAAAAATGCTCCTATTAATTAATGCTGCAAGGGAACCCCTCGCCACTTCACACTTCCTTCGGGAATTAGATTCCCCGCCTTTTGAAACCACTTGGAGCCATGTTGCACTCTGGATTCGGCCACGGGGCCCGTCGACATAGCGCACATTGGAAAGTTGTGGGAATAAGCTGCGCCGTTTACCCCAGTGTTCCCTCCATTGGCTGTTGTGTCTGTCATGGCTTCACGGGACACACTTGTTTAGGTCGCATATCCATTCATCACGAATGTTACCTCTTGTGGTGAATGATAAATATTATGACCCGCGGCCACGAGTTACAGGGCGGCAAGAAAAGTGTAATGCAGTTCTTGTCGACCTGCACTGATCGAGACAGCGACCTAATGTCGATCAGTCGAGTGTTGCTAGTGGTTGATGCGTCTGCGATGGAACAAATGGCCACAAGGTATACGTGGACTTCAGGAACACGTCAACACAGACACTGATTATGTAAACATTGTAGAAGCAATCACCGTCACACATACCTATGTAAACAACTTTTGTGAAGCAATCAATTAATTATATCCCTAGCTCAACTTTCTGAACTAAACACCCACTTTAACAAGAGACTTCAGCTAGTTTAATAGACGAATGTGGAATTTGTAAATATCGTTTACTTTTATTTTTCGAAGGTGTCGTTCCAATAAAAACAAACATGCACATTTCAGGTTAAGGGCTATCAAACTTCACAAGGCCCTTCAGTGTGCAAGATTATATATAACAGCTACGACACTCAAGTGACTTCGTTCTTAGTCTTGTTGAAGCAAATTTGGGTTGTGAAAATTCTCTTTTCTGAAAAGGTTGAAACACACTATTCTCCCCGTATAGGTGTAAACCATCTGTTCCTTTTTTTCTTCATTACATCCAGGTCTGCTCTTACATTTCTGCAGCCATTGCTTGCATCTAGAAAACAGCAAACCAATAGGTTTCTGTGAATGGAATTTGCAATAAAACAGAATGGAAAATGGTATCCACTACAGCTTGTGTACTTACCGACTTCATCCTTTGAAATTCTTAAAAAGGACTTGCTGTAGTTCGCAAAGTTGTAATTATTGCAACCAAAAACTACACATATCTTTCCTGCCATAATAAATTACCACTCAAACGAAAAAATTTGAATTAAAACGCATCCAAAATACTCAAAATTGCCCATTCAATGCTCTGCTTATTATTCTACGAACAGCACAAACCGCTAAGAGCGCTGGCATCGGTGTCTTGCATATTTTTTCGGCTACTTCCCCATATTGTCCTTCTACCATATTTGGCATAATCGTCTCATTTAAAAATTTAACAATAAAAAAGTCTAGCAACTATTTTTCACATCATTTGAAAAATAAAAATGTTGATAGTGTCAGATTGTCCCCGATAACATAATGTAGATTAAATTTCTTTTAAAAAACAAGAAAAAATTTATAAGTACATTAGTCATTCTTTGGTTCGGATGCATTTGTTTATAGACTGTGAATGTTTAGTTGTTTTGTTTTAAGAAAGGTAATTTTTTACGCGTGGGATTCCTTAATATTTGTAGCGTTTCGTGAGGTGCGCGGTATTGGAAAAGGAAACCTACTTTACATATTGGTTTTGCGTGTTTAGTTGAATTATGGCAGATGTCAATAGTGAAAGTGAGTCCCCAGATTATGCGGCGATGAAGGTAAAATTTTAATTGCTTTAACTAACCTAAGTGTAGAATAGTATTTATGTATCGTGATAAGTAGAAATTAAAATTTTTAAGGGTAGCTGTGCCAGGTTTTACCACCCATGCTTGGGATCGAATTTTCGGCAACTAAGGCCGTGTCTCAATTCGCTGAGAGAGTACTCTCTCGCCCATTCTTGACGTAACGAGAGAGTCCTCTCTGCTGCCCCAACTCCAAAGAGAGAGAGAGTGAACGACAATGTACACTTTCTGCTCACTCTCGCACCCTCTCTGACAGCCATATGTTTTCAAGTCTAACATCAAATATCCAGACACACATTTTATTGTTTCTGAAGCAGTGTTAAAAATATTTTATCGACTTAATCATTGCGATTGTGAAATGTGTAATAACAAAAATATTTCATTTGACATGGACTATAATGTTATGTGGTTTCCAAGGAAGAAAATGATAAGCAGAGACGTACAGATAGGAGGGACAAGAGAGAGGAAGCTGCAAAATATAAGTATCTAGGGATTGTACTGCAGGGAGACCTCAGATGGAAAAAAACAGGTAGAGAGGGTGGTAGCAAAGGGAAGAAGGGCACTGAGGGGAGTCAGCTGTGAGGTGAAGGCATATGGTACAGCCCATCTTAGAATATGCTGCAGTAGTATGGGACCCGTACATGTAGGTGGAGGTGCAAGAGCTGGGAGAGGTGCAGAGAAGGGCAGCAAGATGGGTGAAGGGTAGGTGGAGAAGGCAGGGGCAAGATGGTGAGGAAGTAGGGAGCTATAGGCCATCAGTGATGATGAAAGAAATGGGGTGGAGTTAATTGAAGGACAGGATGAAAGTTGAACAGCTAGTCAGGATGTACGGGATGGTGAATGAAGGGGGAGGATGGGGAGGGCTACACTGCGAGCTAAGTAAGGAGGTGTTTAGAGGAAGAGGAAACGACAGTGAGAAGCTTCAGAGGATGTGGAGGAGAACGGAGCGGGGTAGGCAGTCCATGCTTGTGAGGTCTGTGAGGGAGTGGAATGTGTTGAGGGAGGAATTGGTATCTGCCAGAGGGGTTGGTAAATTCAGGAAGGGAGTGGAAAAGGAGTTGGTTGGGTGAAGGAGAGGTGAGAGAGCTCGCCACCGGCTTGTAGCATAATTACGAGTGTATTGATTTCATTTAGGTTAAGTGTGTGAGATTTGCACAATTATGTTTTTAGCTATGAAAAAATGTAACAAATTTAAATAAGTTACTATTTCATGAAATATTGTGCATTTCTTTGAAGAAAGCGAAAGGCCAGCAATATATTATTTTTCTCTATTTATTACCTTTTCTGTTAGAGAAATAATGCCAAAGGCCACAAGTCTCGATCCGCTAAAGTGAGACAGAGAGTGACAGAGTGAGTGTTTGGACGCTGCCTAAGGTTGTTTCCAAATTATCAGTATATACGTGTAAGTAGGCCTACGTATATTTGCATACTAGCTGTGATGTGTACGTGTTGAAACTATTCGGACATGTCATTGCCTCTTCATGTAAGACTGGTCGCACATGCAAGCGGAAATATCAGAAACTGTGTCGCAACAGAAAAATGTGGTGCATGGTGTTGTATATATATGTTATGACAACTTCTATGGTTATGCTTAACGAAAACACATAAGTAACCATACAAACATTTGTTGGTGAAATTCCAAAATCGGGGCTTTTTCGAAAATCTGGAAAATAAGTCCTGGATATGGTAGATATGATTATTAGTAATCATAATTATTAGGAATTTTGGACGGGCTTCAATTAGTTTTCTGTATAAATAAATAAAATATGGTAGGAGGATGGTTAAAAAAATTGCTGTGTTTATGCAATAAATCACTTATAATTTACGTAGAATATATTTATACGGGTCGAATAACTGTAGTAATTGAGAGATTACCGTTTGAAACCAGTTGTTAATGTTTAAATGTCATTGACAGGGTATATTTATGCAGCGTAAATTAGGTTATTCAGGTATAAACAACACATATGTAAAACAGTGTCAGAAGAACTTGTAATTCTGGTGAATTACTCAAGGCTTACGTACTGATCAATATTTAAGGGGGCTTGATGATATATTGAGCAGAACTTTGAAAATATTTAAATATACGAGCGGTCCGCTCAGTATGTTTATGTTTGGCCTGCACATGTTTGACGTAGGTATCATTTATGGTACATGAATTATTTGGATTTGCGTACAATGATTAAGTAGTGTTGGTACGAAATGTACCATAATGTTGTGTCAGTGTACCGTTAATTTGAATACCGTATAGTATGACAATTTGTCCGTTGTTCGCGTCAGTTGCATTCTGGGAAGTTGCTGAATGGATGTTTGAAGTTTTTAATTGTTGTAGGTTTTGCAAAAGAGTGCTTAAAAGCATGTTTTATTGCAATTAATTCAGTTAGACATTTTAAATAAAATAATTGTGTGAAAATTCAAGTGTTGTTGTGGTAATATCTGCATGCAGAAAGTGAAATTATGATATATGTGCAGTGATGTGAGTGTATGAAGAGTCCATGGAATGTTATGTCGTGTTGATGGCGATGCAATCGGTGAGTTCGTTAATTTAATTTAATCTAACGTAAGGGGGGAGGGTTATGAAGAACTGGGAAATCGTGGGGTAAAACAAATAAAAAATTTGTGCGTTTTCATGTTAAATTTTACCCCGCTATTTCCCTCAAGTTCATAGCCCTCCCCACTATCGTATTGTAAATTGTATTGGTAATATGGTCAATTTAGGTAATGTTTAGTTTGATCTTTTTGCAAGTAAACATGTTTTCATGATACAATATCACAATAATATTACGAATAGCATGAGAATACGTTAAAACCACCTAACCAAACAATACCTAAATTCACAATTTTTCCAATACACCAACACTTACATGCAAATTTTCCAGCGCGAATGGGCTACGCTTGGAATTCATTTCTGGGGAAAATGTATGGCTATGCTTGAATAGTATTTATCATTGCAAGGGGACTATGCTTGAATATCAGACATTACAGCAGTAACATTTAGGTGTGTGTATTGATGTTACTGTGATTTAAGTATTGTTTGGTTAGGTCATTTTGCAATTTAACATATAAAGATCTAACCAAACAATACCTAAATTGACAATATTACCAATACAAGTTACAAATTCGATAGTGGGGAGGGCTATGAACTGGAAGTAATGTGTGGGGTAAAATTTTATCATGAAAACGTACATATATATGTATATTTATTCTACTAGTAATACATTACATAGTACAATCCTCTCATAAATATAAAGGTAAGCCTCGGGTAATTCACCATTATGAAATAATGTTCTGACAGTGATTGCTGTTAGTTACCTGTCTAACCTAGGTGTTTCTGCATAAATATACCCTGTAAATTAAGTTTTATACATTAAAGATTCATTTCAAATTGTATTCTTATATGTCATACAATTTTGCGACCCAATATAAATATATTGGATGTAAATTATGTGTGTCTTCTGCATAAACACCGCAATCTTTTCATAGGCATCTCACCCCCCCCCCCCCCCGTGAACTAAGTGAAGTCCCACTAAAATTCGTATTAAGTGTGATTAGTAATACTCATATCCAGGTACTGTTTTCCCGATTTCAAAAAATCCCCTATTATAGAAATTTACTGCAATCTGCATTTCCAAGTTATTACAAACCCCATTGAATTGTATTTCTATTGTGTCATCAATATATTTCAAACACATGTTAGGGTGTGTATCGAGGGATGAGGAAAGAATGCCAGTTTCTGTGTACTACCCCTGTAAATATGATAAATAAATGCAACAAATCCCATTACAACTGCCCTAATTTGTTTACAATCTTCCACTGGCGTGATAAAGCAATATCCCAAGGCTGTTGGTGTGGAATTAATACTTGTGAAATCAAGAGAAGTTGAACAGATAAACATAACCTCAGGATATCGATGTGCAAGACTTTCGATATTACCAAATTTTTTTTTTTTTTATGATGTACAATTTGTACTCAAGTGTACAATGACTAAAAAACATAAATTATATTGGCATATTTTTGTGTATTAGTTTTCGTTCAAAACAACACGAACTTGTCCTGCTGCTCTGCCAAGCAACGAGTGTACAATAGTATTTTTGTGCTGCCGTTCATTTCCCTCATGTAAATAATATGCGCCCACTAATGCTCCTATTAATTCCTCATTCCTGGCTAAAGCCATGTTTCAGAGCTTAAGCTCTTTAGATGTTTTTTCTTTACGCATAACCATAGAAGTTGTAGTAATGTATATATAACACCATGCATCATAGTTTTCTGTTGTTACATAGTTTCTGATATTTCCATCAGAATGTGCAACCAGTCTAACATGAAGAGGCAATGACCTGTCTGAATACTTTCAACAAGTACAGATCACTGCTAGTATGCGAATGTATGTAACGTATATACTGACAATTTGGAAACAGCCTTAGACTGGAGTAAAGTTAGATTTGAATCTCAGATTCACTTCACAAGTGTATGGTTTCACACAAGGTGTGCAGGCATCCAGGAGGGCGAGCTGGGCTCGTTGGGAAAAGAGTGGCAGTGTGCGGAGCATAGTAGCAGGACATAGTGTGTTGTGGAGGTGGCAAGAGACAGACAGGATATGGGGAAAACAAGAGAGAGGGACACACGGGGGATGGAAGTGAGAGGTGACTGGATGTGGGGAGTGGACGAGATGATGTGGAGGAGAATTGGAGTGGGGAGTTAGTGGAGATGAAATGTAGGATAGAGAGGGTTGAGGAAGAGGTAAGATGGGTAGGTGCAGTCTAGAAATGATGTTGGAGAAGTTGTAGGTGGAGTTGAAAGAGTATCAAGGTATCATTTATTGAAACCAAGAGTATAAATGTTAATTAATGTGGAGTACTGACATTTGAAATAAAAAAACAGAATTATTATTCATGTGACCACGGGTTACCATACATGTAATGAAACCAAGGTCAATTACAACGGAATTTTATTCATGTGACCACATGTTGCCATACCTACCACAGCATCTAAATTATTACGCACTTTACTTCCTCCAGTTAAAAATAAGCCTAAACACATAATAACAAAATGGCTCAATTAGTGACTTACAAAATGTGTTTCTAAAACATGATAGAAACTCGGTATGCTGGAAACTTTTCAGTACATTCTGGTTACAAAATTCAGTTTACACCAAGAACATTACACACTATAATCGCAAATGCAAAGAACCCTAATCTTTAAAAGTCACCAGGACGTTAAATAAAAGATCTTGTATTCCTCTTCATCAGGTACAGGTTTCAGCCAAAAAGGAGAAAGAGGGCGGCAACATGTGCCCTTTCATAGCCTCTTCTCATAAAAAGAACTATTAAAAACTTTACATAAGAAATTATTATGTAGGCCTACTTGTTGAACAAGGCAACTTAATTGTCGTACCAAAGCTTGATCAACATAAAAGCAGAATCGACGATACAACTAAAAGACGTTTCCTACACCCTAGCAAGTAGAGAGTCGTGGCCCCATCAGAACCATCATTTGATCTCTGAAACGCTAGCATTTAGTTTACCAAAACAGAATTTAGAATGGCAAGCAAGAAACAGAATTTTGAAAAACACTGCGAACAGTTAAAGCCCGAGATCAAACACAACTATGCCACAACCTTACTTTCAAATAAAACTAGCCGTACTATAGCATAGGCTACCACGACTCACCATGAGGTCTGTTCCTTCTGCCAATTCTATGTGGGTTTCTTGAGCCGAAATCCAGTTTCATCTCAAATTTTAACGACAGACAAATTTATGCAATCTCCTTGTTCAGCAGGCGTCATCGTCCTATCCAGATGTCCATTGGGTAGAGTGCTGGGGTATAAAAAGATGGAGGAGCATCTCATGCAACCCATTAAATAAACTGATGCCTCTGGTATGAGTAGGAGGGTGGGAACGAGGGGAAACCAAGGGAGTGGATCGAAGCCTGCCAAGGAGCTAGCAGAATGTTCGGAGCATAAGCACTGACGAAACACACTATGGTGGCGTTGTCGCAGAATAATACAATGGGAAAAGTATTTACCAAATGTAGTGATTAAATATTCTTTTCAAATTATCTTATTTATTTTTGGTAACCCCTGAATTTTTTCTCTTATTAGAAAACCTCCTGAAAGTTTCTTCTTAGGCTCCATCTTGGCAGTACACATCACCAGGTGCTAAATATTTGAAAGCATTAACGAACAATGTAATATCCATTGACGCCGGCTAACAGCCAGCAGCTTTAAGCCCATGACGGCCCTCATCACTCACGTGACGCGTGCACATGCGCAAAGGTGCTCCAGTTTGAACTTTCCCATATCGGAATATAAATTTGCAGTATAAAATGTGTCTTTTGTTTTGTTCCATGGTTAAAATGTTTTGAGTGTTTGAAAATGTATGTTTAAAATTATTGCACAATGTTTGGTTATGAATTCAAAATGTGTGCTGCACAAAGATTAAGAAAATTACTATTCCGGCTTGAACGCTGTCATAAAAAGACATTCAAATAATACAGAAGAAGTAATAAGAAAACTAAAATGTAAAACAATATTTGAATTACTTTTGTGCCATTTATTTTCCAATATAAAAGTTTTACTTGGCATGCATAGCACTTCCGCTTATGTGAACCCCATATGCAACCAGGGTAGGTCCGTAAGACGCTGTCAAGTACGCACTTCAAACTTTTTTTACTGATGTATATTACCATAGCTCACTCTTAGTATTCTGGGTAACATTTGCTTGCGTACGATTTTGCCAGATATTTTCCCCAGCATCATGCTTCCGCTTAACTTAATAATTTGTGCCCCTGCGGCTTTTTGAAATGTAAACGAGGAGAAAGGAGGAAATATGTTCGGCCAATTGGTATATTTCTGCAGTATGTAACTATAAACATTGCCATGTGTTTTACCTTTCAAACACAATGTGCATGTTATACTGCTCGGAATTTAAGCATTTCACTGATTGAAATAAAGGAATTTTTACTGATTCAGGTTAGTGTAACATCTACTGAAATTTTTTGTGTATGAAATAGTGTCATAGTGAAATGAATTGTTATCTTATATCAGTATCAAAATGATAACCCATATCAGCTTGACTAAAATAAATCACTGAATAAACCTTCAGGACTGCAGCTATGTGTTAATCATTCTTGAGAAATGAATAACTATCTATATGCAGCAAAGCGCTGTGATTTTTTTTCAAGGGTTGATTTTGAAATTTTTAATAACTTATGATACCATGAGCAGTATATAAAGGCATTATCACTTTACAGAATCGTCAAAAGTAAAGAGTTTTTGTAGCTTTTATATCAAATTTCAAAAGCAAGGTCTAATGCTGTGTTGTACTTGTATTTACTGCATTTCCCATGAATCAAAAGCAAGGTCTAATGCTGTGTTGTACTTGTATTTACTGCATTTCCCATGAATCAAAAGCAAGGTCTAATGCTGTGTTGTACTTGTATTTACTGCATTTCCCATGAATCAAAAGCAAGGTCTAATGCTGTGTTGTACTTGTATTTACTGCATTTCCCATGAATCAAAAGCAAGGTCTAATGCTGTGTTGTACTTGTATTTACTGCATTTCCCATGAATCAAAAGCAAAGTTAAGCAGTAAGTTACATACTACACAGTGCACCCTGTCGAGAAATATTCTCCAGAAAAATACAACGTACTTTACTTTATTCAGAGTTTATACAGTTTAATTTTTGTGCTTTCTTCGACAAGACAAATTATTCATTTTTCGAATGCCAATGAAAGAAAAATAATTTGTTTTATAAATATTTAATTGGTACTAAGGCTGTATTTATAATACAAAGTACACATTTCTGATACTTAAGGCCCTCGGATACAACAAATTCATCACATTACAGTTCCATTTAAATAATATACATCTTTAAAACAGAATTTCAACAACATATCTATTCTGAATATGTATTCAAAAGTGTCTTGCCTGAATCAGTAAAGTGTAAATGTAACAATCAAGCTTCAAAATTATGGGTCTCTACTTCCTGAACAAGCAGGACAAACCAACACAAAATATACTTGCCTCTAATGTTGAGTTTCTGTGACTGCAGTGACGTGAAGCATCTTTTCAACAATCATCAATGCTAATCACTCCATGTTGGAATAATGGAAAGAATGTGAGCACATTTGTAGCTCAGTGTATAGGATTCAGCACTCTGCATAGACAGCAATGGAAGCTCTGCTGATCACGCGTCTTGCCCTTGGTGAAATTCATGACCTTCCATTACTCATTACTTTCTTATTGCCCTAGCTACAAGGTCGCATACTCACAATTTGGGCAATACGTGTACCTTGTCATTCAGTAGACTAGAACTGCAAATGTTATGTTCATTAGAATAAACACAAATTTTTATACACTTTTGTTTTTTGAACATGCATTTCGGCGCCCCTTTTTACTTGGCGCCCTGTGCGGTGGCACCTGTCACACCCCCTAAATCGGCACCTGTACACTAGTTATTTAATTGATCAAAACCTACGGTTAGGTGTCTTGAAGGCTAAAGGATAACTTTCTTTACATACCTATCACTTTTGACACCAGGCTGGGTGTCTCCATGGCGTGGAGAAATGAAAAAGGAGCATTTAAGTGGAGAATGGATTAATAGGTTATGATTTGCCCGGTGCCAGGCATCGCCAGAGGAGTGCCAGAGTTATAGAGCTGACTCTTGTTGATGCTCCGGGTCGTGCCACCGATGACCAATGCCTTCCTTTCCTGGCTCCTTGAAGAGTGATTAATAAATGTTGAATGTAAATCTTCATGGACTCTCAGGGTGGACCACATGCTACCTGAATTAAATACGTTGAAATAATGCAGTACAGAACACTCTTGAATAAAACACGTAGAATACACACTTGAGAAATGGCATGAAATGAGGTGTAGACACAATTAAACACGCACTTTCCTGAGTGGCAGTTGTTTTAATTCAAAGGGATTTCGCCTGCTAATGAAGCTGATTGTTAGCATGGGTAATGTGGAAGTTGCCATAGATGCAAGTTCAATCACTGGATTTCTGCACGTTTTACTATTTTACTACGGTAAATGACTACATACATGTAATCACAGTACACATTGTAAAACACGCATCTGCTGCGTGTCCTACAGCTTGTGCAGGAACGCCATCCCAGTCCTCGACCCGTTCTTCCTCCCTCGCTCCACACGTCAAATCTTGCACGGCACTGACTCAGGTAGCAGGGAATGTGGGCCGTTAGGTTGTCCGGTCCCTCCCTTTGTTAACTTGCCCCCACAACCCTCCAATGACCACTACTAGATAAAGTTTTGAGCTCACAAACTCAGAGATACGTAACTCTGCAGAAAAGTTTTCGTTCTGAACAATGTATTTATTCGTTCATAACTCTACTTGTTCCTCTCGGGAACAACTTGCATTGGTACCGAACTTAACCTGTCTGTGACAGTAAAACTGATAAAAGGCGCCACGTGGGCTTCACAGTGATTACTGGTACAATTAAGCTCCCGTTGGCGATGCAAACCAACCGGGAATGGAGGGGTGTTGTCCTGGGTGGCTAAACGTGAAAAAGGTTCTGGTAATTTAATGTCTATTGCAGATTAAAATTGATTAGTAACAAAAGTTGTACACCACCCGGGCACGCGCAATGCTGAACACGACGACACGACCCACCCCTCCAGCTGCTGAGCGATGACTAGTTTGGCGCGTGGGCGCAAGGAACGGCGGTGGTGGGCCCATGCGTCACACTGCACTACTTTCTTGCACAAAATACCATTAAACTTATTTGGGATCAAGCACTGGTATAGGAGGCGCACAATAAATTAAAGAACATTGCAAAATACATAATGAACACTTAATACAGGTTGATGAATGAGATGGGGGTGAAGTCTCTCCCAATCTCACAATATGTCTCTGAGTATTGCGTGAGCCATTAATTACACATTTTACCTTTTAATCGCTATTGGCACTTGTTACATATTACTCCGTCATGTGGAGTAGCTGGATGGTTGACCGCACACTAGCACTCCGACACTAATCTGCTCCTGCTACACCTGGCTTGCACTGCTCTTTACTTGCACTCCCTTGAAACACTCGCCGGACACTGCATGCTTTTGCGCCCCGAGTAGAGTGCGCATTCTGTCAGCACAGGTCCCTCGTTGCGGTGGATAAACAGTCCAGGGAGAAGTCATGGGCGATGTCGCAGTAGTATCATCCGCAAATAGAATAATATTTTATTTGCTATTTATAACCACAGTCAGGTCATTAATGTGTATCAAAAATAAGAATGGTCGTAAAGTAGATCCCTGAAGATCACCATGTCTTATTAACCCTTTATTAGAATAACTTACATTAATGCCATCAGGATTAGTGATTGCAACTTGTTGATATGGATGTATAAAGACTGATGAAAGCCATGACAGTGCTACTCCTCTGACATCATGGAATTCTTATTTGGGAAGTAAGGTTTCATGATTAACACAATCAAATGATTTTGATTAGTCGCAGAACAAACCAGCTACTTTATCTTTATTATCAGAACCCGTTGAAACTGATGTGGACAAATTAAACAGAGCTTTATTCACAGATTTTCTAACTCTGAATCCAAACTGTGAATTTGCTTGCGGCATTTCATGTCGACAGAGCCCAGGGCAGTATCCGAATTCACTGCAACTTACCCTTGTTCACTTGCCTTTGATCCCTTCAGTACTTACAATTCCCCACATTCAATTGGTCCCTTTGTGAAGTGGGTGTAATTTCGAAGACGTGACTTCAATTCACAATTTGCAGTGCATATACGAAAAAAAAAAAAACATTTAATTAAACATATTTTCATACGTTATCTCGGTTTATTTAAGAACAACAGTGTCCAGAACATGGCGGGAAGGAGTTGCATGTGCCCTTAGCTGAAAGGAGCTTTCAACAGTGCATCTGTGCCCTTAACGCCAATTCAGACAGTGTGTTAGTCTAGAGTATAGGTAATATGTCTTTATGCTGTTTTCCGTCGCCATCACAATGCTTTCTTATGGCTAGATGTGACCTTGAGGCAGCTAAAATGTTTGGTAATTTGTTAAGAATTGCATCTAGGTGGCAGCAGTACGTAAGCCCATCATTGGCCACACTAATGTACAAGACTGCACAGTACAATTCATTATACTCACTTTCCACGCTAAAACTCAACTATAACTTACGTTACTTTACTCACCCTTGTTAGCTGCCAATATTGCTCCGTGGTGATGTATTGCTGATATTTCATGCACAGGATACATTAACTTCTATTCTGACATTTCTATAATTCTTCAAACACTTGTATTTCAACACAATAATTAGATTTAACTTTTTGCATGGAAATATTTGCAAAGAAACACTCTTATTTTTGCACAATAATGTGGATTTACCATGCTAAATGGGAAGAATTGCAACAAAACATGCATAGCATTCATAAATCTAAAACCTTTGCTCCGTCAAATTTACATGGTCCATTGCCCTACCCACTGCATTTTCACTCACTACCAGCACACAACCATCATGCGAAATGAGTAAAAATTAAACCGGATAACCGAAATTGATGTGCATTGTTTCCTGTCTATGTGCATTTTTGTTCAACAAATGTATCATGGCGATACACACAAACTGCATGTAAACAATACCTGGGAATGTCTTTTGTATGATGTAGTGTATATATATTTTTCTACTACTTAATATGTTACATAGTACAATCCTCTCTTGAATATCACACAGGTAATCCGTGAAAAATTCAACAAAATTAAATCATATTCCAACACTGCTTGTTTACTGTGGTGTATAAGCTATTCATGGTAAAGTGGTGGTCACTTTTGAAAGCCCTCACATTTGGAATAATATTCAATCAATATGTTTTCCTTTTATGTTAATATGTTAACTTCCGGTTGTGTTGGATTATACTCACTGTGTTTATTGCTTACAGGGCAATATTTATTTAAAAAGGTCGTTAAAGAATAAATAATAACTGAAAGATAAAAAGTTACTACTGCCTCAAAAGTGCTCACTTTACTGTGAACAGATTATACCTACACCTGTATATCATTAATGTGTCTGCAAAAACATACAGTGAATAGCGTAGAGTAAATTAAGGTTTGGTTTCCAGAGGCGTTCTCGCATTTAACAAGGTTCAACGACCCAATAAATATATATTTGTGTTTTACCATAACAATAACTTGATCTTCATAGCCCTCTTCACAATCATATTTCATGGTTAAGGCTCAAAATAATTCTACTTTAAATACTTGCACACATTCAATTATAACTTCCATTAAAAAATTCATCAGTTGATACAACAAAACATGACAATCCTCTTTTTGTCTTTGGAATATCCAATATCCATATTCCTCTATGACGTGTGTTCTAGAAGCACTTATAATTCTGCGAGTGCTTTTTTTCCCCAACATAATGCAAATCCCCCATGAATTTCCTATTAATTTTATGTATGGCCATATACACCATTTATAGTTATTGTCTAGTTTTCGGAAAAGCAATGATTCTTAATAATTACAAGATAACTGCATTTTAACCAGTTATGGATAGCATGTTCTCCACTTAGATTTTATTTTTCTATTTATTAACCTCCCTTCCCTCGTCCCACTAGCCCCACCACCAAATCGATATGGTGAAATTTTACCCAGAAATGGCTATGTTGTGGATTGAATAAGAAATGTAGAACCCAGTATGAAAGCACTAGAAGTGAAATAAAAAAACTAGGGTGAGTGTGTTACTCAATGACAACATTAAGTGGAGGCAAATCTAGTGCTTGTATACAAACTGAAGTATTGTCATTTCTAAACTCGGAGGTTTTCTTTTTTAAGCCATTAATATGCTGAATAAATTTTGTTGCACATGGTATAATTATTTCCACCAGCGGTGATTATATGTGAATTTTTAAAATAATACTTGGAATTTTTGCACAGGTTGCAGACCTGAAGAAGGAGTTGAAAGCAAAAGGATTGAGTACTGTAGGTAACAAAACAGACCTGTTGGAGAGACTTCAGCTAGCGCAACAGGGAATTGAGGGTGGTAAGATTATTTTTTAGTATTTTCTCTATCCGTGTGTGCGTGCACGCATGCGTATGGGAAAACATACATTCAATCAATGTCTTGGATCTTCTCCGATAATGGAGTACTTTTTAAGTAAACAGTTTAAAAAAATTACAGTTTTTAACTGTCTACTTTTTAATGCAGTTTTCACAATTATGAGGTGCAGCGCTGGCAGCTGCCTATGAATTTTCTTCCTGTTTTTACAGTAGAGAGATGGATTGTCGCCAGTCTCCTGCGACACACTCCATGCTGCAATTTGTTATCCCGAAAGGAAGTTCACACAGAGATGCGAAAAGCTAATGAAAGACTGAATTTCTTGTCTTTTAGTCATTAAAATGTGTTCTTTTTTGGTGATATAATTATTTCTTTCTTTGAAAAATTTAAATAGAAAAATGTAATTGTCATTTAGATCAAGAACAACTCTCAAGGCATCAGAAAAAATTACACCAAGTTTTTTTTTTTTTTTTTTTACCTAAACATTTGAGAAAACCATATAAATTTGTACTAATGTTAGTACCTAACAGCAAACAGCCAGTTTATTTATTAAGAAGTACACAAATGTTGTCATTCTTATTTCCTGTCACCGGCGGCGAGCATCATAACCTATGTTTGTCGCTTGTGCAATGCTCTCGATGCTTTTTGTCAATGTTAAAGTTCTGATTGGCTGAAACTCATCACGCCACGTCGGATTGCTCAGTTATGAAAACTGCTTTTCTATGAGGAACTGTTTGCTGTACTTGTAGTAAAGCTAAAGCTGTTTTAAATTTACTAAAACACATATAAAATTTTTTAAATTAACATAACAATTGGGATCTTTCATCCGTCTCATGTTCGTAGGGCTCAAATGTGATCTTGTGTAACAAGTCGGAACTCTGGAAATATAGTATTAACTTATTTTATAACTAAGCCATTTCTGTATCTGTTTTCAGTGAAGGCTTTAACAATCTGTTATTGTTTTTGGACAAACGTAGTTTTTGGTTCTTGCATAGTTTTGTCCTGACACTGCAAGTGTGCCTGTAAGCAGTTAATTTAAATCTTTTAAAGAAACTTTGGTTGAGTGTGTGCAATTATGGTTGCAGTATTGTGCTTGGTTTGAGATAATATATGTGTATGTATATTTATGTTTAGTAGCAAATTAATGAGTGAATATATCTCCTCATTTTTAATAATGTCACAGAAATGCTTGATACTGCGTCTTGAACATCCCTTTATTTCGATAAATACATCATAGTGTCACAGTGTTTCGTGTGTCCCTTATGTAGTTTGATTTGTGCAAGTTAATAGGAACTGTTTCACTTGGGCTACTGTACCTAACCTTTCAGTCTTAATGATAAGTGGGGAAAAAAAAAATTGGATTAAATGACAATGCAATTTCATGAATTGCAATGCCATTGGCAAAGTATTAATTATGTATTTTTAATATTGTTTTAAAAAATTTGTACATTTCGGTACATGCAATAAAATTTTATAAGGAAGAAGTAATTTTTTCATTAGAAAATTATTGCCGTATTTTGTGGTGTTAGGAACTATTAATAATTATACAGCATTTACCCTAATAAAAAAAATGTATTTTCCTCTGTTTCATCTTTATTTACATGCAATAAAAATATATGTAGGTACTTTCACTGCTTGAAAAGTCATGTTCAGGTGAGTTGGGGACAAGATTGCACACCAGTTGCACCTAGTGCTTAGAGGTGATTAGCCAAATGGTGAGTGAGCAAGATTTGACCTTAGAGCTCCCTTGTTTTGAGGCCTCAAACATGCAAAATAGCTGAAGGCAGGCAGAAGCGTTGAGGGAAAAATACAATAGAACCTTGTTATGTAGTCGGTTTGCGGTTTCTTCTCACTTTTTGAATCAAACCTTTGAAAAATCACCCCATATATGACTTGTTAGGTTGTTTCCTATATATGTCATGTATTAAAAACATTTTAATACCTACTTCTGTTATCATAAAAGCATCTTATTTTAGTCAAATTCAACGTGTGCATATATTATGTCTTTAAACTTAAATATTTCATTTGTTATGAATATGAATAAAAGCAGGGAGAAAATAGGTGTGTTGGTAATGCTAGAAAGAAATAGTTTATATGCAGAATAATATTACACTGAGTGCGTATGAATCCAGTGCATTGTCTTGATTGATTGCATGAAGCGGAGGAATATCTTAGAAGTAGAACTTTGGCAGGGATTCAGAAAAGTTGAAAGTAACTATGAACAGCCTATAATATTTCTGCAGATAAAATTGTTCTGCAGGTAACATTGTTATTTCATGATCACCCATCATTTTTTCACAAGGTTTATGTAATATTTTCATTTACTTCCTATAAAAATGTTTATATTTTTCATTTCATGGGTACAAAATTTTCCTTGTCTAATGGAATTCAGGTAGTAGATGATAATTTTTCATCGCATGATTCAGATGATGAATCTCTAGAACTTAAATTGAGTAAAGAATATTTCTACAGGGTGAGTATAAAAGAATACCCCAACTTTGAAGGTCTATAATATCAAAACCAAACAACCTACAACCTTCAACCTTGGTTGACAAGGGAACAGTGGTACCATGAAGTTATTTTACCATATCGTCATAAATGTTCAATATGACCACCACGAGCGGCCAAAACGATGTCTATGTGTTACTCAAACTCGTTCCACACTCTTGTCATGTTCGGTGTTACGGTTTGGATGGCATCCGTAACTCTCGGTTTGAGGTGAAGCGAGCTCGCATTTGATACTCAATGTGAAGGGGACAGTCTGATGTTTCCTTTGTGGGCCGAGATATTGCACTGGGAGTGTCCGTCGTCGCACTATAAGCGTGTGGAGCGTGTGTTGTACGTCCACATCACAATGGCGACAGAACAACAGAAGGCGTTCTGTGTTACTCAGTTTGCTAAATGTGAATCGGTTATGACTGTTCAACGAGAATTTCGTTGCAAATACGGACGTCGTCCTCCCGATAAGTGGAGTATTGTAATTTGGTTTCGTTAGTTCTGTGACACAGGGTGCCTATGCAAGGGCAAAAATTCCAGGCGGCCACGTATGTCCGAAAAGAATGTGCAACAAATTCAGCAAGAGTTCACAGTCCCAGAAAATCAACTCGACAAGCTAGTCGGGAAATGCAAATCCCTCAATGAATGGTATGGACAGTGTTGCGGAAGCAATTGCTGTACAAACCATACGGTTATAGTTTGTACAGGCTGTTACCGAAAGGGATAAAGAACTGCGATGTGATTTCTGCACGTTCGTTCTTGCCCAGAACGACGTCGATGATGCCTTCATGTCTAGCTGGTTTTCAGCGATGAAGCGATGTTCCATACAAATGGTAAAGTGACCCGGTACAACATGCGGATGTGGGGTCAGGAACATCCACGTAAAACCACCGAACATGAGCACGCTTCCCCAAAGTGAATGTGTTTTGTGCTGTATCCAAGAACACTGTTTTCGACCTTTTCTTTTTTTCACGAACCCACTGTTACTGGAATCCCTTATTTGGACATGTTTCCAGGGTGGTTGTTTCCTCAGTTAGAAGAGACTGTAGGGGGACGTCATTTTCCAGCAGGATGGTGCGCCACCCCATTGGCGCCTAGCTGTTCGCGGATACCTGAACGATACCTCTTTATCCCTGCCCCCAAAGAAGCCCGGATCGTACCCCGTGCAATTTTTTCTATGGGGGTACATAAATGATTAGGTGTTTCGTCCACCATTGCCGGCCAACGTTGACGACCTCCAAACGAGAATTATGGACGCCATCCAAACCGTAACACCGGACATGCTGATGAGTGTGGAACAAGTTTGAATATCGCGTAGGTGTTGTTTGGGCTGCTGCTAGGTGGTAATATTGAACATTTATAAAGGTATGGTAAACAAATTTTGTGATTCCACAGTTCATTTGATTGGTCAACCAAGGTTGTAGGTTGTTTGGCCTTGATATTATATTCCTTCAAAGTTGGGGTATTCTTTTATACTCATCCTGTATTTTCATCTTCAGACCACTCAAACCCTCTTGGCTATATGTGACTGTTGTACTTAAGAACGAGTGTTATGTGGAAAATGAGAACTATTGATATGTGGCAGTTTACATTTTTTTTTAATACAAAAATCATAACAAAGAACCAATAATTGGTTTTTGATACAGAATAATTGTTATATACATAGTAATTTGGTTTTTTACATTTTACGAGCCTTTAGGTGTAAGATTAATAATATTGTACTGATTCCCTGAAAAGTGTTGCACATAACAAGGTTCTGCTGTAGGCCTAAATCAAATCGTTGAGGAGATTGTTTTACAGCAAAATATGTTGTTGAAACTTGCTGGAAGTGCCTTCTTGCAATGTTTCTGGACAAAACTTAGTGCTGGGAGTATGCATTGATGTAATATTTGACAACCTTGAAAGTAATTAAATCAGTTTTCTGTGCATACAGATATTTTTTTAATAAGACATATTGCAGGCTTTTGCAGCTGTTATCATCTACTTACAATGGGATTTTCCAGGAACTGTCAAATTCTGAATATCTTCTCAACCCTCCTACCCAAGCATAATAACCAAACAGCGGCACTCAGTTTCATTTTGCAAGCTGTTGGGTAGTCTTGTCGTTACCGTGCGTCTGTCAGATTTGGCGCGACCTAAGTAGTAACTCAAGTAAGTTTCATTGTAATTGATTTAAATTATATTTTACGTTTTTATATGAATATATTGCTTGATAATCAATGCATAAATTAATTGTATGCAGTTAGGTGATTTTATGCAATACTTCTGTACATCTTTATGTAGTACTTTATCATTTTTTTTCAGTCTTGGGATCTAAATAGAGGAAATACAGTTTAGAGGACCCAAGGGATGTGGCAGATGTATACAAACAGTTGATGGAACCTGATTTATATGATTCTGCAACATCATCAGAAGAAGATGAAGAAGATTGTGTTGAATGAAGAAAGAAGAAAAAACTCAGAATCAGAACAGGATGCAGAGACTAATGAACGTGATAGTAATAGTGAAACAGGTATGTCTCAAAACATTTTTGGTAAAAACAAAATTATTGTGTGTTCTACAAATTCACCAGTGAAAAACATTAGAACTACTTAGAAGTCATAATATTGCGTCACATTTGCCTGTAGTAAAGGGAGAAGCAAAAAAAAAAACTGCAAAACTGTGAGGGAATGCTTTTTTGATGACAGCATAATGAAAATTATTGTAGATAATACTAACCTTCAAATTAAAGCAAATTGCAGGCAACTACACTAGGGAGAGAGGTGCAAAAGAAACTGACTTAGAAGAAATCAAGCTGTTGTTTGGCCTTATATTTAGTGGGCGTCATGAAAATGAACCATTTCAGTTTAGAGGAAATTTGGGCTTCAGACACGACCGGTATAGGTTTTCAGGTCACAGAGATGTTTCAATTTTTTGTTTCGTTGTTTACAATTCGACAACAAGGAAACTCGGGAATTGCAAAAATGTACGGACAAATTGGCACCAGATCGGGAAATGTTTGGAAAATTTGTTGACTATTGCAAAAAAAAATAATAATATGTGCACTGTTTGTGGAAATACGACTGTAGACGAAAAACTTGAGGGTTTTAGAGGTTGATGCAGTTTTCACCAATACATCACAAGCAAGCCTAGGAAATATGGCATAAAAATATTTGCTCTGACAGATGCGAGGATTTTTTATGCATGTATATGCTGGGGAAACAACCTGATGGGCCATTTTCAGTAAGTAATAGTCCTGCGGTTGTTGTAAAGCGATTGTGTCCTCCTACTATGGAATTGGCAGAAATATTAAAGTGGATAATTTAGTTTACTAGTCTGAAATTATAGTAGACTCGTTGGAAGAGAAAATAACAGTTGTCGGAATAATCTGCAAAAATAAGACTGAAATACCTTCTAGTTTTATTCATGCAGAAGGTAGACCTGCAAAATCAAGTGAATTCACATTCCAGAAAGACATTACTCGAGTTTCCTACATTCCCAAGAATAGCAAGAATGTTGTACTCATCTCTTCCAGGATTTAATATACTGGACCAGCTTTGTGCAATGTATGATGTACCTAGAGAAACTAGATTCTGGCCCATGGTGGCAATATTTTCTATTCTTAATACTGCTGGTATAAATGCACTGATTATTTATATTGGTATTGGAAACCTTGATAAAGGGAGCAGAAGCCATTACATCGGGCAGTTTGCTGTCTACCTTGTTGAAAATCACGTGACCAGAAGCAGCGAGATAAAAACTCTACCCAAGCATATTGTTGAAAAGCAAAACAGGGACATGTCTACATCGACTCAAGAAGTGCAGGACAACCACTCCAAGTGCTCTACATCAAGAAAGAGAAGTCAAGATTGTGGCATGAAAAAAAGAATCCATTTACGAGATGCAACTGTGAAAAGTGTGGTAAGAATGCATGCTTATCACATGCACATTTTAAGTGTGAACTTTGCTTCCGCAAGAAAGTCTAAGTTATGGAAATGATTATTGGTATTATTTCACAGTATTGTTTGCTTATGTACATCACATATATGCATAAATTTTGTTTATTTGTTAAGCTCATAGTATTTAATACACTTAATGAGTTTATATATATATATATATAATAATAATTGTCCCTGCACATAAATTATATATATAAAAGGTTGAAATGTTAAATTTATAATTAATTTACTTTATCTGACATGAATTAACATAAATACCATGAAAACATTCAAGAGCTTCTCAGGCCCAGCACGACTGGAAATGTCACTCCTGGGGCTGCAACCAGTGCAGGGTTAATAAGCACAAGTTGAAGGCCTGTCAATAAGTGTTATTTTATATTTATACATTATACACTGACTGAACATCACCAAGTATGTGAACATCACCAGTATTCTGTATTTGGTTGCAAACGCAGAACCCCAGTAAATGATTGTAGATAATTCATTTTGTGTGGCAGCTTATAATATACTGTCATGCGTTTTAAGGAAAAAATTAATTAATATCATTTAGTTTCTTAAATGGCTTATGATCTAAGGTAATGTTGTTTTTAATAACAAGGTTTTGTTTGAATTGTTAGAAATAATGTTTGGAATTAATTGTTTTCTGCTTTAGATGTGACCCTGACAGAGATGGAATCAAATGCAGTAGATTCTGAAGAAATGCTGGATGAAGATGACGTCCTTGCAGTAATGTTCAGATATTACTTTTATATATAAGAAGGACCTCACTGTTAAAACTGCTCGTGGCTTCCAGGAATAGGGTTGTTAGTGATGGACTGTCTTAAGGGAGGGTTTGGAAAATTTGACAGGTTTTCACAGTTCCTGACTAGAGCTCTGAATATAGAGAGTATGATCATTTAACCAGTCATGACCGTCTTGTCCCTATCCATACTCGCGGAGCGCTCCTCTAGCAATGAAAGAGCAAATGCAACTTGTCGCTCATCTCACTCGTTCTCAAATGTTAGTTTTAAAAATATCGTCAAAATTTATCCTAGTCATACACATTTTGGGAATTCTTATGCAGTTGTCATATTTCATTGGTGCATTACGGTTGTCATTTAAAAAACTAAAGATCTCGCAACTAATTTTTGCCGATAAACTTGCTGGAACAGGAAATGATATTGACACGTGTCGCTTGAACTATCGGTCCTACAAGTAACGTTTGGGACTGCGCTAGGTCAGCTGCACATAAACTAGGAAACTTAGTTTACCTTCTTACCTGTTACCAGCATTGGCTGTGTGGACTGTCGCTGTCTACTTGGTACAAAGTCTGGTACAGTTGGTCGAGCACTATGTGGTGACAGTTACACTGGCCCTCTGGGACAACCTTGACTTACCAGAGCTCGGTGAACTTAGCTTTGATGAGCTGGTAGCAGCGCTGCGGGATGGTGGTGTGGACTTCCTGGTCATGGCGGGGGTGGATCTGCTGTAATGCTCTGCCAGATGTTGGCGATTATACTGCGTTCCTTCCCAGCTGCCGAAGTGTGGATTGGCAGGCCTGAGCCTGGTGTTGCTCCTGGAGACTAGGGCCCGGACTGCCGTGGTCGGGAGGAGTAAAACACACCATTCCCGACGAGAGATACCGGTCCACACACGCACCCACCCCCCCCCCCCCCCCCCCTCGTGTTGAGCGGTTTGGTATTTGCCCCCATGTGGTCTCGATTCCCGGAGTGACAAGGTTAGCTGCACACCTGCTTAGCGGTACTGAACTCAGTCTTCTTCTCCGCTCTCTAAGCCCCATGCCTGACGTGGAATGGCATACAAGTACAACACACTAGTTTCCTTGAAACTGCAAGCAATATACAAAATCCTGACTAGGCGTGTATGCTGATAATGTCTGACGGTATGTTCCCTGGCTCCAAACAGTGCAGGCACCTTGAAGTGTGGGGTGTAGACCACCTTCTTTAAACTGCCGGGTGTGGTCCACAAACGTAGAGCCTCCAATCCCAAGCAAATACCCCTGCCAGCACCTTAGCTAGGTGCTCCGGTCAACGATACAACTTGAGGTGGCTCTCCTACCTCGGTGAGGTGTGTACCTAGTGGTTGAGGCTCTACCGTTCTATACACCGTGGTGTACAGAATACGTGGCCTCATCGAAAGATGAGGTGTATGTGACAATGGGCAGGCCCCTGGAGGGGGTCTGACTTCCTACTCTAGATTCATAGTAAAACACCCGGTACCTTGTTTGCCCTTTTAGGTCGAATACTGTGTGTCAGATAGGTTCTACTTGTAGGATAAAGAACTCTGTGATACGTTAAAGAATTATTATTTATTGAAACAATAAATACTAGGTGACTCGTACATAATACCAAGCAAGTTTGTGCGGCGGAAGTATTGGCTACACAAATAACAGGTGGAGGTGACCCGCTCGTAAGTCGTCTTACGATGCAAGTGAAAGAATAACTAATTGACGCAACTAATACCTATTGGGGGTTTCTTAGAAGAGGCCCTAACTTTATGGAGGATCACTACCAGCACGTAGTTGTGGTTGTTGTCCAAGGAGGGTCGACAACGGTAGTGTTAAGTCACTATTCTGTGTCATCTGCAGACAATGGCTTCTGGTGGTAAAAATTTAACAGAAAATGTTGAAGCCTCTGGAAGGTGGTGGCAGCAACCACTGGTGGTTGGTGAAGAACTGGGAGCTCTTGGAGAGGACCGTGAGGGCCTAGAATACTAGACAGCCCCAGCACACAAAGTGTTGAGGCGAGCTACTGGAGACGATAACTCCAGATCTCAGGCGCGCACAGCCTTATATGCGGCTCGCTCTCGAGTGCGTGCCGGGGTGGAAGGCGCGACGTGCCCCTGTGACATCTGCCTGGAGTGTGCGGGGTGGGAGAACTACCCTTGTGTGCTCTGTATATGACATTAGGCACTTGGCGGCACTCTGCCATCTTCGGCGGTGTGGCGACACACTCTCTGCTGGGTGCTTTGGGAGGCTGATTTGTCACGCGGCCACTTTGAATACCTGGCGTTTTACGTGCATAAATGGTGCGTTTGAGGTGAAACTACTCTCTGCACATTCGTAAAATGCCATGCGTGGTTTGCTCCTTCCTCTGATTTTGACTCTGTAGTAGAGAGAGAAGGGCGGGTCAGGCACAGTCTGGAAACCAAGTATCTTCAATGTACCTTCCCGGGAATACATCCTGCTAGACGACTTGGAGTTGTTTCCTGTAGTTGTTGAAGCATGTGTGGATGAGTCGTAGTCGTGTTTGGTATATAGATATAAGTGGCACGTGTCATTATAAACTACCCTTAACTCGTGAGTTTTGCGTAAAATTCTATATTTACACTACTGAAGCCTAAATAAAGTATTAAATTTTATTGTTCTGCAAAAAAATCTTTTGAATTTCAATAGTTTTTACGAGGCGGGGTGAAATGTGTTACATGTCATGTCAGTTTACGACTATGCATTGTCTTAGAAAAATGTACTTTTTACAGACGTACTACATACTCAGCTAGCCTCTTGACAGTTACAAAAATTGTCAAATTAATGTTTTTAGAATTATTAAAAAGAAATATCAATTCACAACAAATTTTAAGGTTTTAACAATGTTGTATTTATCTGTAGTAAAGTTTTCCATAATCCTTTTGAATATCAGTTTTAATTGCAACAAAATCCAGTTTGCAATTTTAAGCATTTTTCTGAATTTGTATGGAAGCATCAAATGCAGAGTCGTCAATTTGCGACGTACAAGACAACTATAAACTGTCACAGTGATTATGCAATTCAAGTTTTGTTTGTAACATGACGTGATGTAAAAGTAAATTGGCAGTGGATTAAATACAGAGAAGATATGAAGCTCACAGATGAACCATCTAGTAAATACTGTATTTATTCTGCGTGGTATATGCAATCATTTTCATTTTATGCAAGTAACAGACCTTTCCTACTCATGGTAAAAGCATTATTTCCCCCATTTTTCCATATCAAAAATGCCAAGATATTTTATGTTTGTTTTTATACAATTACTTTAATATACATTCCTTTGACTACTGCAACATATTATGATGTAATCCAAAACACAGTTTTGATAGCTTAAAATAAAAAAATCTCATGCACATTGATATACAATATGCACTAGTCACCTATATTCTGATACTTTATTGAGTAAAGAGCAGGGCTGTTTCCTAGTATCTAATCTTTTCTTCAAATTTTTTATACTCAAATTGCCCTTCTTTCGGCTTTCCTTTTGCCTGAAGGTAACTGGTGATATTGTACACCTTTTTCAGCTCGGGTATTACACCCATTAGTTCAACAACTCTGCATAGTTATCAATTTCGGAGCACAAGACATGTTCCCATTACAACTGCATTTATATTGCATGGCACAGTTGGGGACGAAATGGCGTCCCGCTACATCCAGCCAATCACCGTGTGCTATTGGCTCGGACAGGCAATGACCATACTCTCCTATATACAGAGCTTTATCCCTGACCCCTATACATCAAATTGGGAGTGATATCTCTTTTTAGATTTGCACCACTTGGAGTACGCATATGACAAGAAAAATGAAATGCGTAACTACTTATTTCTCAGCTGATTTCCCTCAAATTTCCAATATTTTTTTAAACAGAATTTTTGTTGTTCCTCAAAAATGGGGCTTTAAATAAATCTAGATAGTCTTAAAAGGGGTTACATAAGTGAGTGAGGTTCTACTGTATTGTATTTCAAAGCACTAAAATAGCTCTTGTTTTGGTTATTCATACACTTGTAACTTTTTGTGCAAATTCTTCATAGATATAGTTACTGTTGTATCTTTTAAGGGCAGACAGAGAGTCCAGCATCTGTGTTGGTCCATTCTTTGTGTTACAAAATGCACACTGTTGAGCTAGGAATTCATGTTAAAATTTCTCATCTGCAGGGAGTCATTCTTCTGCACTGGGTAACGTTGTAGTACTGACATTATGGTTGTCAAGACCTGGATAGTTCCCTAGTTAATGGATTTTGGTTAAATATAGACAATGGTGAGGTAGATAGACTGTCTTCTGCACGTCAGCAACATTGTCTCGCAAATTGCCAGCAGAAATCTCAGAACCAGGTGGATGATACTATATAGGGCCTACAGTGTAATTATTATTATTATTATTGTAATAATACCAACGTCATTTATGCACGTTAATATTGTCCTGATATAGGTGTGAACCCTATACTTCTCCCTATCTGCAACCCATTCAGCAATATGCTTGAATGTGGAAGTTTGTAGCTCAGAGAAACAAAAATGAATAAACAGAAAAAGGAGTGTATCAAAAGAATGGCTACTCACTCTTAGACCAACTCCACAATCCCCGAGTTTGGGATTGTAATTTTATTATTTAGTTTCTTCCCCCTACAGGATGGTTGAGGCGTACTGCCAAATTGAAAACCAGATTCAAAGACTATGATAAATACTCTAATCGTTATCAACACCTTAACTTATACATGGTGGGACAGTGGCCGGGGGGGGGGGGGGTCTCGTTAAAAATTACCTCATTTATTGTTAAAGACTTTCCCGAGGAAGGGTTGAACCCAGAGTAATTCATGAGTTCCTACAGGATCTCTCTCAACCTAATGAGTGAGTGATAACAGACAGGTGAATAAAACCAAGCAACGCCATTCACGAGTGCCATTTAGATCGCTAGTATCTGGGAAGGTGATTCTAGACAAGTGAATGAGATATTGTGAAAGCAGTCAAGATGTACACCCCACCCTCTCGCACGCTCCAAGAACCACCAAGTTGTCACACCTGCCATGAAACATTCAGAGCACAGCCGAAGCGTGCAGAAGCCGAGTGCCTGTGGGTAAAGGGTAACTACCCCCACCCCGACCTTGCATTAGAGGGACATTACACCTCCCACCCCAGTCCCGGTGGAGACATGCCTGGCGTACTATAAAGGACCATGCGCGGCCGAGTACAGGAGTTATCTTCTCCAGTAGCTCGTCTCAACACTTTGTGTGCTGAGGCTCTCTACTGACTGCCAGGTCTTCTAGATCTTCAGCAGCCACCATTGTCTGCCACCGCCAGTTACCAGAGGATTCTGCAACCTCTACCACTAGCTAGCAGAAGCTCCATTAGCTTCAAACCACCATCTGCACTACCAGATGCTTTCCATCAGCAAGACTGCAGACACCATCACACCTTCCGTTGCCATTCCTCCCGGTTCAGCATCCGCCTCTACTTGCTGGTAGAGACAACTACACCCACTACCCTTAAAAGTAGTGGTCCCCTTTTTGTAAAGTACCTTCTAGACATCCCTTGGTTAGAGTAGATGCAACAGAGTTGTTTTCATAGCCTTAGGAGGGAGTGCATGTCACCGTATTTATTATTCCTAATGAATACATCTTGTTCCTATTCCGAGAGTGTTTCTGTTCTAGAGGTAATACCTACGATCACTATAAATAATATCTTCATATGTCAACCTAGACGTATGAACCACAGAGTAGGACTGCGGATTCCCTTCAGAAATCTGTACATCAGAACACACACCCATCTTTCGACGGCCACCCATTCTATACACTCCGGTGGATAGAAAGGTAGAGCCTCAACTACTAGGTACTCATCCAAGATGGGCGAGATATTCTGGACTGAGGAAGGAGTAAAAGGCGGCATATACCGCCGTCAAGCAAGTGTGCATAACTATACTGCTACCGGAGCGCTTATGGTGCTGGAAGGAGTATTTGCCTGGTTTAAAGGCCTAACCGCTGTTGCGACTACACCCAGTAGTGGTAGGAAGACGGCCCGCATGGTTCACCGCTTCAGGTTTGTGCACACCAGAGGTGCAGGGCTTATTGGAGCACTGGACTCGTGCTGTCAACCACTACTGGAAGTACACCTAACTAAGGTCGAATATATCGCCGCCAAGCAAGTGTCCATAACTGACACATCTGCACTTAGCAGAGAAGCTGACCAGCCAACATCAGAACCGAAGACTCAAGCACACCCTGGTAAGACAGGTTTACCAAGCCGAGCCAGTGTTCCAGTCCGGCATGTTATTGTACCCTCTAGTGCTGATTGCGTACACAGCCGCCAACCTACACGTCTGGTGCTAGTTTCTAGCCGGAAGCTTACCAATAATTAATTACTTTGATTATAATCAGAGCACGTTGACCATGTTACAGTTCCATAAGACGACACGTGTCAACAGTATAGAAAAAACTTCCCCTTCTTCACATGTTGACAGTCCTTATCATTTTCAATATTTAAGCCCTTGGCACAATAGGCTGTTGGTGTTGACAGCAGTTGGACAGGCCATTATATGCGAGAGCTCAGTTTCCTGTTGCTGTTTGGTGTTGTAGTGAGTTGGAATACATTGAACTTTACCACCACCTGACCAATCAGAGAGTATTATCTAGGTTCCAAATGAGTGATAGTGGAAAAGCTTAGAAATAAAGGGAAATAGTTGTGGAAATAAAAATAAAATATTTATCATATCAAGGTATACATGCTGTTAACTCAGAAATATTTCTAAATATAATTTTTGTATGAAGTGCGATACTATTATTTTTCAGCTTTAGGAAATAACTTGTAATGTTTTAAATGTCTGCTTTATTTCAAATAGTTACAAATCTCATGTCTGCTTAATTTTGAAAATTCAAATTCCAGCAATAGCCAGTTAACGTATCAATACACCTTTCTTAAGAATTTACTCCTATCTGTTGGCTCAGTTGAGAAACAATTTACACCAGCGCCAACACTGACTATGGTGTCAGTCTATTGAGAGTAAAATTATTGGAGGCAAAGAATGAACTGAGCTTTTTTCTGGACTGTTATGTGATGAATTGATATGATACATTGCATTATCTGATTAGCAAGCTCCATATGCATCTGTTTGTCTGAATGCTACGGTGAATATTAAAATTAGATGTGGACAGATATGATGCATCTACCTATAAACCCAAAATAGTTATCTGTTACAATCGGCCATGGTCCAACAAGTCATTTCATAAACCTAGATGATATAATCATCATGGATATTTCCACAACTTGGTTATCTTGCTGGGAATGTTTTCACGAACAAGTGTGTGTGTGAGGTTGGGGGGGGGTTATTTCACATGGTTTGAAAGTACTAACGGATAAAAATATGGCTGGCTTTGGTACTGTTACACATTTAATTTGCTGGTTCTGCTACACATTTAACTCAATATAAGCTGCATCTGGTAAAATAAAGTTTAATTCATTTGTAAAAAGAAATTTACCACTATAATATTTATTCTCATTTTCTATCACGTTTACATAAACAAACAATTGCGAAATAAATACAACCGTATATCAATCTTATTCGCAGCATAACACTGTGCATGATCGAGAAAATGTTTTGGATAGCAAAGTGCCTCGGCGTAATGACTGGTATGAATTGGGAAAATTTAATGTATAAACATGAGCGTATAGGTGTTATAGTTGTTTCATTTTCTTTTAACAAAATTATTACAATAATGGAATTTATTTAGAGTAGTTGGTGATTGGCTCAACGTAAGACAAGTAGAATTCATTGTGAACCAAATGTTTCCTTTTTCATAGCATACATATTTTATATAAGTATCACACACATTCGTTTTTCATTGTGGACAAAACATTACCAGTGAATGTAAGTCATCAAAGCAGCTGAGTGCACGCAGCACAAAATACATGCTCATGATTGAGGTTACGATGCCACTTTGATCACGTCAATGCCCTAAAATTCTAAAGTGAAAATTTTTGACAGTTTGGGACCAACTTTTAGTTCTTCTATAGCTGCCATCTGTGTCAGTTCAGATTTTTGGGCCTCTGCATCGGGGATGTAATGTAATTTTGTGTGTGTGCATCCTAAGACAAAATAAATCTCTTCAACATATAATTACATACTCATCATTCTTTTTTACGTACTTGTTCGTCATATTGGTTAAACCTATGAATTTTTTAACAAATAAATTTTAAATATCGCATTGCAGTAAAACTGCTGGGTAAACATTTGGCACCTATTTTAAATACTGTAAAAAGTGCAGATGTGTTAATAAAAGCTCTATAATTGCATCTGTCATACATCCTGTAAAAAAATAATAATCACGTTCTTTCTATGTGTCTAGTGCAAATAGTGTATTTGTGAACTTAGTTGGACCTGCTGGCCAAATATGAAATATATGAGCCTGTAAGTCTGCATACTTATTTGTGGGCTAATTTTTAATTTAACACGTAAGGAAACAGAAATAAAGTGAAGTTTGGGAGTATTTATTTGTACTATCTGCAGGATCAGCCATACAGTATCAGGATTGGTAATATCTGCAAAATGAGGTTTGGACCCACCTCTAATTAAAATCTTATCACAGCTCAGTATTAAAAAAATCAGATACTATGTCAGGATTTAAAACAATCAGACATGCACACACATGTGTAATATATATATATAAGTCTTTGTAATTGAGTTCACTTTTAACCTTAGTGTATAAGATGCCCATGTGTTAGCTCAATGTACCAATTAAATTTACAGTTTGCATAATTTTTTATTATGCTGAATATTTGTCGCCATAAGTGTACTTGCAAAAAGTTACTGGTGCCTGAACAAAAAGAAATTACTAGCAGGTCTAAAATGAAGTATAAAATAACTTGTTACCAGTTGTAGATGCTTAATATCAAACCATTAAAATCATTTGAATTATAATAACCTAACTGTGAGTCAGTAAAGTGCTTCTTTTTTGTTAATAGGATGAAGATGCATTAGAAGATGAAATAGCAGACATTGATAAAGCTGAAGAGGGATTGGAAGCGACGTCTACAGTAAAGAGGAAAGCTGACGAGGAGGAGCCAACTGAATGTGCACCTGAGCGCAAAAAGATTGTGCTCAACCGTAATCGCACTATTTCTGATGTCGAGAAGGATGCAAAGGTGGACCCAGATGCTGAGAATACCGCACCAGACCTGCTGCAAAGTGAGGATGTCAAGAAAGAGGATGAGAACAAAAATAAAAATATTATCAAGCTTACTTCGCTCTCAGCCAAAGAGGTATGTGAAATAAACTGTTTTATCCAGAGTTGTGTTAACTTTCGTTGTAGTTCTCGCATGTATTAGAGTATTCTACATATGTAGCATATTTATTATAGACAGCATGTAAAAGCACACACCAGCCAAATGCTGTACACCAGAAGTTTACCATCTGTCAAAGTTCTAATCTTTGTTAAATAATTTTTCTAGCCAGTCTATTGTAACTTATATAACCCAATACTTGTAATCATTATGTTTGAAAATTGAAGATAAAAGGGATATTTTATAAACAGTGGATTTTTTGTCACAGTTATTTGGTGCCTGTTGAATGAATGGACTGTTAGTAGTTTTGTTAATAAACCCCTGTAAGTGACTCAACATTTATGTGTATTTACAGTTTGTCTTGTGAAGTTTTTATACAGGATGATGTTTTTCTGTGTGCACATTGGTTTTGTGTTAGTTCTTTAACAGTATGTACAGCTTTAAAAGAATTGTGATTTGCTGAATTTGTTGCCAGAAGTCATGCTTGAAGTCAAACATTAAAAAGTCGGAAAAATTATAACTTACCTCAAAACCACCACCTAGTTTGTAATAAGAATGTAGAAAAACAGCATTTTTGTGCCCCTGTACTGTTTTTTTATCCAGCAGTCGGCAGACATTCTTGTAGTTAAATTTTTTTAGTGTGGTAAAGCCATACTACATACATGCCAATTTTCATGATGTCTGAGACTCATGATTTTGTAGACAATCTCGTACCCTCATGCTCAGATGGTTTTCTTCTCATGATTTTTAGGTTATTAGAATTTTTTTTTATTTTGCATCAAGAAATAGTGGCTACATTTGTTGACGCGCACCCGTACTGGTTCTGGTTGCTGGTGGGCGGCGCCAAGGTTCTTCCTTCCACCTCCTCCCAGGCGACTGTGAGGCAGTGGTCGCTGCTCTTACGGGGTTTTTCTCGGGGCCTCTGGTGTTGGATTTGGTCACTTCAATGAACTGGCATTGGGCCTTGGGAGGTGCGCTGGTTAGAGATGGTCGGGTTGGCACACACATAGATGTGTACCCAGGTGTAATACTTAGGCGTCTGACTACTTTGTTGGCGCTGGCTGGCCGTGTGAAGGAGCTCGGCTTCTTAAGTGGTGTCGGCGGGAGCAGTGACACTGCATGGGGCATATGCCAAAGAAGACTCTGCGATGGCTTGGACAAGCTGGTAGCTGACCCCCTCTGCCGAGTAGCCTCCTCTGTCTTCTAAGTGTATACCTGGCTGGCACCTCAATCTCTACTCTCTAGGACTCCAGCCAGAGCTAGTCCCTGCTTGGCTGCTTTCCCCTGCCCCTCGGCCCTATGGTGAGGCATAAGGGGGGTGATAGAACAAATAGGTAGCTAGTGGATGTCCAAAAAGGGAGTAAGCATGGCCTAATGGGAAAAAGGAGGTAGCTGTTGGCCAGGGTAGGCAGCCTGGACTGCTGGCCTTTAGTTAAGTAGATTGGCGAGTGTGACATCGTTTAGCAGACCCAAGTACCAAACTGAGGGTTACAGTATAAGGTTTGATGGCGTCCGTTCTCATGTCTACTTGGTAAGCAGGACGTCGCTGGCGGACACAAATATCATGAAGAAACAGGGCTCCTTGTTGGGAGTTGGCCTATCGTTTTCCAGCAAGTAATCTGGCAAGCGAGATGTCGCTGGTAGACCAGGCACATACTGGAGGGGCATAGTCCAAAGGGACAACTGCTCTGGTGTTGCCCAGGAAGACGGACTTCCCAAGCTCAAGTTCCCAAAGGGTGAGGTAGGGAACGAGGTGCCAGCTTATTACTATCCCTGAAAGAGTGTTACTAGGTTTGGCGATGAAACAGTAGATAGTGGGTGCAAGGTGAAGAAGAGAAAACGCTGGGAGTGACATTGCATCCAATGTGATTTATTCCTATGTATTGATTGCTCATTAAACACACATAAACCAGCCTGTATCCTGACCAGGGCCTGAAGAGCTGATCCTAGGATGCCAACCGGTATGTGACCTAGTCTGGGTAGACGCAACAGTGCACAGGTCTAGGGCGACCCAAAGTCAGTGGACTGTGAGCTCTATGTATACGCGGCACACAGAGCCAGTGTGGAGGTAGTGGTAGAGAGAGATCAAAGAGAGAGCGGCGGCGGTGAGCGGGCGGAGAAGGCTGAAGGCGCCCGAATCTGGCAGCTACTTCGTCTCACGCAGCCGAAGGCTGGAGGGGTAAGAGAGCGGCAGCATGATTCAAAGCAGGTTGCGGCACGGCATGAGGCATCAGCTGGGCAAGCCAACCGGTGGCTTCAAGGCGAGCTGTGGCATGTGTGGCGTAATGGCTCTTCTTAGGAAGCGGCCCTGGCTGTCGCGAGGTTAGATAGGGTAAGTGACGCCTGTGGCACGTCGTCATACTGCTATTGTAGCTGTAAATAAGGGTTTCAGAAATGTTTAACTGATGTGGCAGTCGTGTGTAGTTATACATGCATGGAATTTTTTATTAGTGTTGTTCTCAGATTATGGCATACATGTTGCAGTTGAATTGCTATAGCCAGGCATAGGCCTGTTGACCAAATGGAACTGGTGGAATAATTTGAACCAGCCTTAGTGTTGCCCAATGAATCAGTTAGAGTGTAAAATTTTGCATGTACACTCATGTTTGTGATAAATACAAAACTGTGAAGAAACAATCAGATGGAAGGAAATTTATTACACAAATTTTAAATGCATAGTATTATAAACAAACATTTACAATTTCGGAGCAATGCAACAATATTACTTACAAAAAATTAGTTCTCTATGTTGTAAAGCCTCCACAAGTGCCAATAGTACCTGCTACACCCGACCATGACACCGAACCAAACAAGCTTTGTATGTGTTCCGACCAAAGTCCACAGTTCATTGGTATTATTGCTCGATGTGAATTGTGGGCTAGTTGTTGGGTGATAATATCCCAGACATGTTCAAAAGGTGATGTCAGGAGAACATGCAGGCTGGGGAAGTAGTGTTAGTATCCACTTTGCTTCAAAGATGGCCTGGGCATTTCTGATTACATGTGGTCAGGTATTATCTTGTAATATGGCGTCAGGAGTGTGCTGAAGGAATGGTACAACTTCCTGGAGGTAGGGGTTGCTGTTGAGAGTGCAGACAGCTCCTAGCAGCCTAGATCTCCTGTGATCAAACCATTACCACCTGCCGTTCGTGTAGTACAATACTTTCTGGAAGGTGCCTTGGCATACATCCTCAAATGCATTTGTAGCTATCATTGTATTGCAAGTTGCAGCTGGACTTGTCTGAAAACGTGTTGCCACTCCGCACACCAGTGGGTGTGTTTCGGAGACAATTGCAACATGAGGTGTTGATGGTTGAGACTCACGAGAATCCTTCGCAAATGAATATGTGCATGCAGTCCTTTGCAAAGCAGATGTCAATGAACCATTGAAGAAGACAAGGTTAGACCTGTTGCAGTGTCCCAACATTCTGTGTAACACACCAAATATAGCTGAACGGTCTGTTACTACCATGCAAATGAGGTGTCTGGCATCCCAGTGTGTCCTTACTTTTCATGGTCCAGTTCTAGGTTTTCGACTCATTCTGTTCTCTTCAGTCTATGGCTTCCACACGTGCATCACTGTCATGGCATTATACTCCATATGTTCAGCAATTTCACAGTATCAAAAATCTGCCTTCTCTTAAACCAATCATTTGGTCCAATTTAAACTCCATAATGTGCATGAAAGATGCCCTTTCACATCAATGAGGCATGCTGTCTTCAATAGGATCATTTACAGATCACCAATGCTGGACATTTATACTTGTCTCTATCCTCAACAGTCCTTTATTTGTATGCTTGTACACGTTGGTACAGAGGGTGCTGTTGCATCTAAACATGCTTGATCAGTCTCGCATTCTAGTCATTTGTTTATCGTACGCTGTTGTCCATTTTCTGTAGTGTCTTTTCATTTGTGTGTTTCTTTGATGGTATTGAATTTTCACACACATGTGTGCATGTGCGTGCGCGCAGCTTTGGAAATCTGAGCTCTGCAATTTTTTGTCTTTTCTCATGTGCTAGGTGTGCAATAGCTGCAATACATTCCCTTTTCCCCGTAGTTGGTTTAGGTAGTAGAGTGAGCATTTCATAATGTTCCACCACTAACAAAAACTAATATTGCTGTGGATTTTATGACTAATTTCTTTGTATAGATTGAGTGATATTGTGAAATTATGAACGTAAATATGTCAAGGTGGCCCAACAAGTTGTGTACAGGTCATGAAAGTCATAAAAGGTCACGAGTCATGAAAACGTCATGGGTTATGATCTCAGGGTATGAAAATTTCAAAATATGGCATGTTTTTATGTATGTACCAAGATTCTTTGTGTACAGTGCAGCCTCTATCCACATTTCTTCAGCAGACCAACAGAAAAAAATTGGGTGCAGATAGGATATAATTTAAATGAAGGTATAGGAACAAAATGCCTTATTTCGGAGTGTATAGGCTTCACATTTGTACAAAAAAAAAAAAAAGAAAAAAAAAAGTGGGGTGCAACTTAAATACGAGACATTGGCATTAAAAAAATTTTTCCCCCAAAACATATTTAGAAATTTGTCAGCATACAGTACATTTTAATGTTTTAACTTAAATGAAGGAAAGGAAGAAGATGAAGAGGAGGAGGAGAAAAAAACTTTTTGCACCTTTGGAGTTATTTATTCACTCGCATTCATAAACAAAATAACCCCTTCATCCTGCGCATGTAAAATGTAAACATGTTGGAGCTCAGCCATAGATGCTGTACAAGAGAGAGACATAGTTTGCACACCATGGCACTACAAGTGCACATTGATACAACTCCATTTTGTGTAACATGTTGCCGTGGTTTTCCTTTCCCAAGTCCTGCTACCATCTGTGGAATAGTAATCACGCAATATATAATTTTAAACATTGCAAAATAATACAAATTTTCTGTCTCAAATGTTTTGTAGGGGAGAAAATTAAGTTGGAATTTATTATGTTTGATCGGATTCATAACTTAACAATTTTTACAGGAATACAAAAATTCAGTGCGGCCTATGCTGGAAATATTAATTATCCCAAATTTTTCATCAAAAACTTCTGGTGCAGCCTATATGCGCCAAAATACGGTGTTGTCCATTTAATTTAAGTGAGGTAAAATCTGACAGACAATGTGACCAACTTATGCACTATGTAAACAGTAAATGCTCTCGTTCGTAATTATTGTATCAGCTGATGAACTGCTGTGGGATGCGTGTTGTTAAGTTGGCTATTTTGATGATGACTTTGGAAGAAAATATTACTCAGAACTAAATGTTGTCGATACATACGAACAGTAAACGTTTCCAGCCAATGGCTAACCATGTTAATGTTTCCAGTTTCCAGCCCAGTGAAAGTCGTTGTGCATGTGCCTTTTTCTCATTGTGTTTATTACACGAATATCTTGCTGGTGTTTTCTGGATGTTTAATAAGTAGTAGTAGGGGGGGGGGGGGTTTGTGCGTGTGTGCGTGTGGGGTGTGTGTTTTTTTTTTTAAGGTACAATTGTAGTGCGTTTTCTTGAGTGAAATGCAATATTAATTGCCACCCATTTACCGCTTCGTTAAATCTGCTTGTTCCACCATTTTCCTTACTCCAGTCTGCAAAGAAGTGACACAAATATAATTTACGTATCTAAGTTAAAGTTTGTTGGTTTCTGGAAATGTGCACAGAGTTGATTTTACCAAATGATTCTGCAAATAAATTATTTAATGCTAGTGACAAACAAATATGATTTTAGTTAAGTAAACTTGCAAGAATTGCCATAGAAAAGTAAAAACCATAAATATAATTATTGAAATGCACGTTGCCTGAAAAAGCCGTACTTTCCAACCTTTTGTAGTGAGTGAATAATAATTGTTTATTTGTCTATATCGTTAATTCAACGAGTGTAAGGTTAACTTCGGTCAAAGTGTGTTATATATTGCTGCATCTGTACGAATATGAATAGAGACGTATGTATCACGTTTTGTTTTTTCATTAAAGTTAAAAATTTTCAAAGTTAAATAATTTAAATGATATTTCCATATGAGCAAATTTTCCAATGCTGCATCAATAAATATGCAACACAAAATGCCACACACTCGCAAGAACATCAAAATAATGCCCCCTCCCCCTCCAGCGCTCATTGTTTCCCTTTTTCCTGGAAATGAAATAAACAGAACCCCAACAAATTTAACACCGTAATTAAAAAAATAACAGGTTAGAATGCCAACCTAGCTATAATATCCTAAATGAACTACTGGACGTAAGTTAGCTAACGTCAGACTTTCAGTGCCTGCCATGACAGGGAACCCAAGGAAGGAGGAAAATGCAAGTGTGCATTGGACTCAAAACATTTGTTTACAAACGTCTTTTTCTTCAGTGACAAAACAGCTGTGGTGGAAGGATACATTACGGCTGTGCTACTTTTCTAGTACTGTCAAAATTTACCCCATTTACATTAAATGGACAATATGTATTGTCAGAGAGGCCACTGATTAGTGTAATTTGGTTAAGTGTAGGCTTTTTTTTTTTTTTTTTTTATTATGTACTTTTTTTTGGCAAGGTCATAAACAAGTTTTAATGTCACAAAAATGTCATGAAAAATGGCAAATCCAAATCTGTAGACACTCTGTGTGGCTACAAGAGCAAAATAGCAACTAACAACTCTGTCTTGGCTCAACCAGGGGAAATTATAGTTTTAATTTTATTTTGGTGAACTTTTGCTCACTTCCGTTGGAGGAAAGCATTGAGGACATTATACAATTTTCAATTTCTATTGTAATAACAAGTTGATTGATGTCAAAAAACTGCAAATTACAGTGACTCACAGTGACAGTGGTATAGTCCATTCACGGTTTCTTCGGATGTTTTCAAACTTACGTTTGAAAAGTCACCCTAGGAGTAATATGTTAATCTGTTTTTTAAACAACTTGTAGATCACAAGTATATAACACTGAATTAACTTTAAAAGTATTATATTTTTTGAATAAATGAAACTTTAACTTTGTTTATTCAATAACTTGTAATACAGTGGAAACTCAATCATCGAACACAATTGGACCGAAAGTCTGTGTCCACATATCATTTTGTGTGGTCCCAACGAAATTCCTATGTAAATAATGCTAAAAAAAAAAAAAAAAAGTCAGTTTTTGCCTGACTCAAATTTTAATTTTTACAGTATCGATCAAACAAAAATTTATGTGGCATTGCCAAAAATTACATGCTCGGATCATTAAACAGTGAAGTATTAACAAAAAAGTATAAGTGTCAATTGTACTCACCAAGCCATACCATATCAGTATACAGTACAATACATATGCGCAAGTAATACTAATAGATAACTCAAATAAAATATATTTTCAACACACATTATTTTTGCTTTCATCTCACTGCTGTGCACTTAGTCATGTTTATGAAATTTATCACTTCAGAAATAACCTGTTGTTAATTTCGTCATGATGTCGCACTAACTTGTACTTTGTAATAAATAATAATAATTAACAATAGACATCTCGTACTACTCATCGTGTATTTAGAGAGCATGAAATACAAAAAAAAAAGTGGAAATGCAGTACATATGTATATGAAATATGTACTGTAGAATTTTATTGCAATGTTTACAGCAGCAGCCATTTTGGTAACAAACTACCAGCAACCACAAGAAACAGCTGTGCCATATTTTTGAGATATATAGATTCGAGATGCGACATTGCCAACAACACACTCGAATTTTTCACTTGAATATTTTTTCATGAAAATTAAATAAATATGCCCGGAAAGTTAGAAGAAAGCAATGCAAAATTAACCAAATCCTATTCACTTCACTTCATCAATTGTAATAAAAAGGACATTTTTATTTCGTAGCTAGTAACTGCGATTGTTACTAGTTGCTCTATGGATAATACTTTCGTTATGTCGGCAGCTATTTCTGTGCACTGTTTTTTATTAAGTTTGAGTGTGAGTACTGGAAATAATTAGAGGGCATTTTGTGTGCGTGCGTATGCACTTTTTTCTTCTCTCCCTCTCTCTCTCTCTCCCCCCCTCCCTCCTCTCCCCCTCCCCCCCCCCCCCCCCCCCCCCCCCCCCCCCCCCCCCCCCCCCCCCCCCCCCCCATATAAGTTCAACACTTCGTGCTTCCCTTGAGAACTTTAAAACAGGGTTCTACTGTATTATGAATGTTTTTTTTAATATTCCCATTTGCATTGTTTTCTTTTAGTTAAATTTGAAAAATACGTAATATAGCTCTATCAATGTGTTCAACATAAAGTTTATTGAAGTTTGGTGTTTTCGGTTGACTAATGCATATTTCCAGTCCATATCTACAGAATGTATTATGCAGCTGTAGAATTTTTGTCTATCCCATGAAATTCTATGAATACGTCAGTTCCTTGAAATTCTATGGATATGTCAGTCCATTGAAATTCAATGGATAGAGCTTTCACTGTATTTATTTTGTATACAATATGAATTAAAAACAGTGAGAGCAGTGATGTTTTGGCAACGGCTAGTAAGAATTAGTTTACAGTTAAAATAGTGTATTGACCAAGTTTTTCGTAATGCTATGTGTAAATTAAATGTTGCGCATTGAAACATTAAAATTTTTAGGTGCCGTAATGTAAACACATTTCATTGTTACAGTTAAAAATATCAGCACAAAATGCGGTGCATAGGACCTAGTAATATGGTGTCTTTTTTGTCAGAGGAAGAAATATCATTAGGCTGTGTGTGTGTGTCTCCCCGATCCCTCCCCCTCACATCATCGAGACTCTTCCGGGGGTGCGGGGGAGCCTTTCTCCACAGGGGCTGTTTATCACAGGGTTGCGGCGGCGCAGCTCATTCCTTATCGCCCTGAGTTGAGGCTGGCAACAGGTTCACAACCTCCGATTGAGGCTCTGCTACTGTGATGTCACTGGGTGCAGGGGTACTGCGATCTTGTGGTGTTTCTTGTAACTTCCTTCTCTGTTATCTGTGGGCAGTGGCTCATCGGGTAAAACAATCTTAGTACGAGAGGGTGGCGACCGCGCATCTGAATTCCGGGCGGGTAGTACAATTTTATAATTAAACACGCTAATTATAAGTGTGACTGAGGTTGTCCAGCATGTAGAATCAACTTTATTTGCACGTGAATGTTAGTCTGCCACATTTGTGACTTGTGCCAAGCTCTTCCTTGCTCATTGATGGGGTGAAGTTGCCCGTAAGGTGCGCAGGCGTGCTGTGCAGCAGTGTGGCATGTGTCAACGTTAAATCCATCGCTCGTCTGATGCAGTGAATAATTTTCTGGAACTATGCTTCTCTTAGTTCTCTATTGTACTGTACTGACGATAGCGACAAACAATTTTGCATAGTAGAATTATTGCGATTAACAGTTTTGCCACTCTCACACAGAGATTTATCCCTTTGGTAATGCAAAATTAAATGCCCAGCTTTCTCACTGCCACAGATGTCTGACCTCTTTCATGTTATATGTTTATCTACAAAAGCTTACTTGAATGTAATGCTTGCCTTCATGCACTGAAAGAAGGTACGTGTGATTTAGAATGTGTGAGCCTGACATGACATGCCTGGTAGTCCATTGGGTGGCATGTATTGAGCAGTGTACCACTTTCACTGTACGCGTGGTTCAGAATGCGTGAGCCCGACATGACATGCCTGCTAGTCCAATGGGGGGTCCATGTGTTTGGCAGTGTACCACTTTCACTGTGGCATTCAATCTGCAGTTGGTTTAGTGTTTCCCATTTAATGCAGATATAATCATAGAGATTTTGTGTATCTTAATAGATCCTAAAAACTGGATAGGTAATGCATTAAATACTTCGGGTTACCACTAATATTTATTTAGAGGGAATATTCATTTCCAATCTTATGTCAGTTCGTACTAGGTGTTCCACTTTCACTGTGATTCACTGTAGTTTATTTCACAATCTTTTATTTTTCGTAATATCATCATAAAAGTTAGACATCTTAAATTTTACAAAAAAGTAATATCTAATTACAATTAGTAGTTTAGGTTTCAGGAACGGTTTGTTATTTTTAGGATTTTCATTAAGGTGATGCGTAATGCCCTGTCGACTAGGATAACACTGCGTCAGGTGGAGGTAACTCAGGCACACCCTATTCTGGTAGAGAGGTTCTTGTATTTATTCAGTTCCTACATGGTACTGGGAATCGCCCAGTGTAGAGAACGGGCCTGGTAGCTTTGTAGCAGGGCACAAAGTCAGGTTCTGTGCTTTGGGCGGTATACCTAGGCTAACTGATGTTACTAGTACTTGGACGAGTATTGGCGGAACAACTGTCCATGCGGCTGCTTGAGTGTGGCGAGAGTAAGGTGGTGTTCTTGTCAGTGGGGACAGAGCAACAGGCTTGAGGTACACAATGGAAGCTGTCTGCTGCTGATCATGCTTGCTGAGGTACTGTGCGGGCCACGGGTGTACCTCTTGACTCAAGCGGGTCGGAGCCTGGAATAAATCCCTTGGTATCTCTAGTGTGATGGTGACGAGTAAGTTTCGCGTAACTTGGGCTTGTTCTTTAGGAGTGGGCTGTGTGATAGCTGCGACAAGGGAAAGGGTCAGCTCTTGTAAACGCCCAGAGGTAATTAGCACCTGTTTTACTTCCTCTTTGAGTCCTTGACGTCTGGAAAAAGGCATTTGTAGTTCACAACACACACTCACGTTCATGAGGCAAAAGGCAGGTCTCTTGCCTCTCTCTAGTGCTGAGCCACGTGAGCTGCTGCCGACGAGGCGGACACCCTATTTCAGCACTCTGTGCAAAGGCGCGGTGAGTATTGAAAGTCAGGTCTTGCTGTCTGCAGTTCCTACACTTTGGTGTTGGCTTTGTCCACGTCTTCCTAATCCAGGGAATGTCCCTGCCGGCACAAAGGTGCGGTGGAAAGGACGAGCACCGAACTGACAAGCTGGTCTGCAAGCCGTGTACCTGTGATTGAGCTCCGCATTATATCTACCAGAGTATGTAGAAAAGTTGGCCCTAGCTAGTGCTTGTGGGTTGAGCAAGGTGTGTCTTGGCTGAATTGATTATTGTTCCTGGGAACACCTTTTTTTTTCTCTCAAGGGTGAGGTCAACTAGGATAGGTGTAAAGTCTACAGGAATGTGGTACTTGGGGGATTAGTTTAGACTCACTGTTTATTCCGTGCAATTGGAAGTAAACGTGTGGTGACGCACTACCTCATACGTTTGTTAAGAGCTTATGGGAAGCTGACCTACGCCGGATAGGTAGAGGTGCTTCTAGTCTAAATGAGACGGGGGTAGTATAGCGCTGTGAAAACAAGTGAAAACTATGACTGATTCCCTACACCATCGTTGCCCAGAAGGGGCCGCAGTGTCTAGTGTGGATAGACGTCGTTGCGGTTCACGGGTTGGCACAATGCTTCGATTACTAAGCAGGATGTGATAGGATAAGTCCCAACAATGGGGCTTAAGGAAAATGTAACCTTCTCGCACAAAGGTGCGGTGAAGGAAGAAAGGCATAGCAAGAAATGAAGCTGGCGAGATCTTCTGTGGCTAGCACAGTGAAGACTGTTAGACTGGCCAGTTCCGGCAGTGAGTGCGGTGGAAGACTAAAGACTACTTCTGAGTCAAATTCTGACTCCGTTTTTAAACTCTGTTCATTGGCTGGCATCGCGGAGCGAAGGGTTGGAGAAAAGCATGGCTCTCTGGCATTACAGCACCGGCCGGCTGGGAGAATGGAAGACAAGCGACGAAAAATACTAGTGGTGCCATCTAGCGATGGTTACTAGTACTTGCTGCCTTGAGGTGCATAGCTTCAGTGGGCCGGTGAATAATACAATCTCCACTGGCTGTAACATCCACTCTTGCCATGGTCGACAGTACAATCTTTTAACGTCTCATGGCCAACAGTAATACAAACTCCGTAGAATCAGTTGCAAGGCAATGCTATGCTGATGAGCTGAAGTCTAATTACCACTGGTGAAACGCATCATGCATCAAAGGTTAAGGAGTTCTTTTGACATGATGCCCGAAACTAATTACTGTAATTAATTTTTGTCTATTTACAGTTCATAGGCCTTCATGTAAATTTAAAATCTAATTGGGACCTCTGCTAAATCAAAAAACCCATTGAGAAGTGACACATGTAATCTTAATGAAACATCAAGTTAAGGAGCCCCACAGGCATAGCTCTAAGTTTGAGTATCTCTTTCCAGGCCTCAAAATACCATAATAGCATCACTTCAGCTGCCCCAATACCCACCAACAACAAAGATGCCCAAGTCCTCACCACAGGATGTGAGCTTGAGTTTACAAATTATATGCCCATCAGTACTTTTTAGTTACTGTGAATGGTTCCTTTGGACTCTGAACAAGGTATTTGTTTAAAATTACATACCTGCAGGTAACTTACACTCACATGCCTCTGGGCATGGACATCTACTTGGGTCATAATGCTCCAAATTACAATTTTTTTTTTTCTGCATCTATTGCCAACTAAAAGTGGGGTTATTTCTGTAGGGTGGTGACGTCGAATGCGATATCCCCTTTATCGGAGTTTGACTTTGCATGGGTTTCGGTCAAAACTTCAATGACAGCAAATTGCTGTCCACCATTAACTCCTGGGTTTGCACACCACACAATGTTTTCATAATTCTATATTGTTCCACAAATTGTAACCACTAAAATCCCCACTAGCTGCAACAAATGTTATCAGCATTGAGAATCCGAATTAATACATTTAACAGTTCTTACTTTGATTTTAATAAATCAAAAAGTAATTACATGTTTATTGGAGACAAAACACAAGTACTCACAGGGCGGTATAAAAATGCACACACACAAGTCAGGCGAACACATTTTCCATGCAGATGTGTGGTCGCAACATTTTGCGTGCTAGGCTAGTTTCTTCAGGCTATGAGTGCCTGAGTGGTAGCATACTGCAGTCTTGTCAAGTGGTGGTTGGCAAACAGCGAGATTAGTGGCCAGGAGGCAAACTAGAGTGAGGCGGGAAATTTGAAATGTGGCGGAGGGGTTATCTTACTTATGTTTAAGCCGGGTGTCTGTCGGGATTTGGTGTTGTATTGATGGGCCAGCTCCCAGTGACACAGTTCTGCACTGTTATTAGATGGTGGTAGTGCCCTCACCACCATGTTTGTGTAACAGGTGTCCAAGTTCTGGTTGTGAGATGTTGCATGTGCTGTAACTTGCTTCTCCTGTAAATTTATGTTTCCTCAAATATAGCTTGTTTAGTGTTCACTCTGTGGCCATTCACTCTCTGTCTAAGTGTGTTGGTAGCAAGGCCAGTGTGCTCTGCATTGCAGTCAGTGTACTGTAACTGGTAGCTAAGAGTTTCTGTTGCTCAGTTGTAGCTGCTCCAGATAGGATAAGTCTGGTTGGTGAGCTTGCTGTTGAAGGAGGTGGAAGACTGGTGCATAGTACAAGAGCTACAACGTGGTCTGTTACTAGGATGAGACCTGTCAGGATGGATATATTACTGACTGGTATTGGGGTGGCAATTTGTGGTGCGCCACTTTGTTTTGATGGTTGGGGGGTTCTTTGAATACCAATCTGGGTGGTTTGGAGCACAAGTTTTGAGTGAGTGATGATTAAGCCAGAATTTTGTGTCCGCAGTTGAGAATGGTTCTGTTTGACCATACCCTCGTGATAGGGGACAACCAGAGGGATATCTGAGTTGCTGATCTTTGTTTGAGGATCTGTGGATTTAAGTGACATGCTAAATTTGTTTGTGAACCAAGAATTTGGGGTAGCCTCTATTGAGAAAGGCCTTGGCTATTAGATAACATTGTCTGTTTAAGTCAGTTTGAGTGGAGCAAATGTATTTAGCTCTGGTGGTAAGACTGTACTGCAGAGATTTCTTGGAATGAAATGAACGGTAGCTATCAAAATGTAGGTATGTATTGTATGATTTAAAGTAAATCCAGGTGAACTTGGTTGTCGAGGAAGTATGCGAGATGGAAAATGTGTTAATCTGACTTTTGTGTGTGTCCGCGAGTATCGTGGGAGTACTTGTGTTTTCTGTCTCCTTTTTATTATGTAATTACTGTAGTAGCTTAGCAGCGTTTTACCACAATAATACATAAAGTACATTCCAGTAATCATCAGTTTTAGACATTACACCTTTAACATAATATTAAGATATAAAACTACTTTTCATAATTGTCTGCCAGTGTTACTGTAAGTTTTCGAATCAGTGTTAAAATAGGTACATGCCATTACAGGCAGTGATTTTTTTTTAGAAATGTCAGTTTGGAAAGTGTTCATTTTACTGTGAAGCAGCTAAAGTGAAGTTTTTCTTTTTGTCTGTCTTGTTCACCAGTGGCCCTGTTTATTCCGGGGTTTAGTGCAGTGATGCGCTTGTTCTGTTGAAGTTTTCCTTGGGTATTCTACGAATTATGCTATATTTCTTTTCCTAGAGTTAGTATTCATGGTTCCATGAATGAACTGTGTTACAGCGGCTGGAGATGCGAGCTCGCAAGTTTGGTATTGGAGCACTTTCGACGGAGGCCAAAAAAGCTGTAAGGGCAGCAAGATTTGGCTCGCAGTCGTCAGATACTGCTGTTGTAAGTGAATGTAGAAATGTGTGCTGAATATTGAACACACTCTTCCGTGCAAAGCGTATTAAACTTTGCATCTTGGCTGATAGTTAGTGTGGTTGATGAGAAGGGGAGGGGGGTGCTGCATTAAAAGCATTAAAATCCTAAGTGTTATATAGATGTCCACAATTAAAGACCCTAATTTTGTTAGTTTTGCTCAGGAGAAAATGAATAGTGATATGCGCAATTTGTTGACACATGAGTAACACAACTATTCGCAAGTTAAGAAAAAACCAGTGGACTTCTACACGACCCTCTTTGGTGACACATAAGATGTCTGTCCAGTTTATATTCAAAATACATCTAGGTGACTAGTCGGATGGAAAATTGTCGTGTGGAAAAATTGTATGGTGAGCTGTGGTTGCATCTTTTCCAGACCGGTTGATAAAAAGCAGTGGACAAATGTATTGACCTCCATGTCCCCATGACATAATGCCATTGGATTTATTTTGGTGGGTCTATGTTGAGAATACAGTTTATGCCACTAACGACCTCTGCACCAGGATTATGGGAGCAATCCGTACTGTTACTCGTCTAGTGGCGGGAACTCAAATTGGGACACTCGTATCCAAACAACCAGGAAAATAAAGATGGCATGAAAAGATGTTGACAACTGTAGTTTCTTGGAAATACTCGTAAATGTTTAAAAGGAATAAATCTTTGTAATAATACCATTAAATTACATAATTAAAATTGTTGACATATTTCTCCATTTTAAACAAATTTTTTTTTTGTATTAGTTATTTTTCTTCATTTTACATACGCACATTGTGAAGTGTGTTGAAACACAATTGATTTAAAAGAAAATTAATAAATGTACTGTTACACGTTATGTAAATTAAAAATATAAGTAAAACCCTCAAAAATACAAATATAATCATAAATAATAAAAGTCTTACAATTTACTAAAACTAGAACTAGAAACATAAATTTTCAATTTAGGATGACTGTTGTGCTGTAAGAACTTGTTTGTTGCAATTTTTAAACACAGCTGTTGATGTATATATCTGCTTTTAAGCCTCGTATAACAACTTTTCAAGACATCAATTGTAAGTTTCGAATTCAAATTGGTCTCGAAATGAAACACTTAAGTATACAGATGTGTGAAATAGTTCGCATAAACTTCACAAAAACTATAGCGCAAAGGCTTTATAAACACCATTTTCTTTCCCTAATACTGTCATTTTATTAGCCTTAAATACATTTAAGACTATTGTAGATCCTAAAAATTATTGTGTCCTTGGTAGGTAGCTAAATAGGTAAGAGTTAACTAAATTTTCTGGGTGCATATATTTTGTACTGGTTGGCTGTACCTTCACTGCAGGCACGTCAAAAGAAATGTAACAATGTATTTAATAAGTTTGTTATGAGAAATTAATTAATATTTTGAAAAGCTACAGTTATGTTGGGCGTTTTATACATGATTTACACACGTAAAAAAATTGGTCTGTTTCGATTAGGATTTGAACACAAAAACTTTGGGTGACAGGCCATCACCTTACTTATTACTTTACTGCAGCCACAAGGTAGAATATGTAGAAAGAGAAGTAAAAAATTAATTAAGTTAACTGTAGATGATGATTTTTTTTTTCTGCTTTTTCTTTTCATGTTTGGTTCATTTGGTCACATTATTATTGTTTATGTAAATATTAAAATTTATTATTCACTTTTATATATGGTTTTGATGCCTTAGTTGTCACGTTAACCAATATTTTTTAATTGAGGTGGCCATTTTAACAGTGAATGAAGGTTTCTCAACTTGAGTGCTAATTTTGTATGAAAGTTCTAGTGATTGCAGCATACCTGTTTCCAGAGAAAGCAGAATTTGTTTGCGAAAATTACTATTCAAATTTGATTGAATACAAGCCCTCAAGCTGTATTTTCGAGCATAGGTCTCCTGAATGGAAAGAGTACAGACTAGATTGACATCCTGAGTGTCGCAGAAAGGATTCGTGTACAAGTCCACTGATTTTCTCTTAATTTGAAGTGTTGTGCTACACTAGTGCACCAACAAATTGCCCATATCACCATTCATTTTCTCCTGAGAACCTAACGAAATTTGGGCCATTCGTTGTGAACATCCTGTATTCCATTATACGTTAGAGTTATTTTAGTATGCAAGAGTTCCCCTCCCCTTCAAGTGCTTCCCCAGTTTTCATATAAAGGAATGCATTGAGGGGTTGCTAATACTGACCTGCAAAATTGTACATGTGTGCTAAAATTTAAGGGAAAAAAAAATTATATATATATATATATATATATATATATATATATATATATATTTTTTTTTTTCTCTGCACAAATCATTTATCTTAGAAAACGTATCTTTCCCATCAAAAAAGAGTAAATGTTTCTATAAAGCACTGTAAATAATTGTACTTGTGATCAAATACCACAGTCACCATTGGTTTAATACCATTTCTTTTAACTAACCCATGATAGTATCTTCCAAAGTGTTACACTAAGAATTTGTTTTAGATGTAGACATGTTTTGAACTGACGCGTATCGCAACTTTTTTTTTCTAGAAAGATAGTGGAGTGAGATAACTGTTCCGTTCTGAATGTCTCGTGCGGCATCTGCGGATGTAGCAGTCATAGGTAGGCTCAACTTTACAGTCGTTCCCCAAGGACGTGCCGTGCGATGGGCAGTCAAGGTATTAAGTTGTATGTCTAGCAGCGGTTGAGGATGCACTGAAAACCCAGAAGCAGTGGCGTGCCCTTACGGGCTTAAATGCCAATCGCTTTTCAGGCCCTGTCTCCTGAGGAGTCCAGCACAAATCACAACTGTTTGCTGGCGTGCCAAATAACTGCAGATGTTAATTTACACACTCTGGAATCAAATCAAATAAATATAACAGGGTAATCTTAACTACAATTACTGTAGGCGACACACAAGTTTTCGGTTCACGTAATATTTACTACGTTCAATAAGGAAGTATTACGGATAGAGGCCCGGCTAATTAAATACACACTAAAGTTTAGCTAGTACCAATTAATTAATTAATTACTCGACAGGCGAAGGCAAGCGTGGGAAAATAAATGTTCATAATCTACGTATGCAATTTACAATATTTGACGTGATTAAGAAAAGTCTCCAGGGGGACGTTAATCGCTTACCAAACTGCTGCCGCGGGAGTCGAGGGAAGTTGACTGAGGTAAAGGGAAGTGGGTAAAGGTGGTTGGATTACTGTACGGAGAGTGATGATCTGGGCGGTCACTGGCGTGGACGAGCCTTATCCAAGCTGAAGGGCTGGAGTGCTGACGGCCTTCCCAAGTGGGCGGCTGGATAGTGTGCTGCCTTCCCAAGCAGCGGGTTGGAGTTCGAGCTCTTCCGCAGGCTCTGGAGAGGGAGTAAAGTCTTCTCAGACTGGGGTGAGCTCACGAACCTATTCGGCCGGTGAGCCCAGTGTCTCTGCTGGACCTCTATTTATACTTAAATTTTGCTGGTCAGCAGTTCTTCGGGTGCGGGGTGTAGTGTCGCCTTCCAACACGGGTGTTGGTTTATCAGGGCGCTGGGGCGCCGAACATTTCTCATCTCCCCGCTTGTAGGCGATGACAATTTTAAACACCTCTCTCTGAGGCTGGCTGGATGTGGCATCACAAGGTCACAGGGGGTGATGCCATCTCGTGGGTTGATTTGAACTGCTTGTACTGCTTCCACGGCTAACCAAAGGGTTGTGGATTTTCAATAGTAATAATTTGATTCGTAGGGGTGGCGCTTGCATGTAGGTTTCTGGGCGGGCAATGTGTATTGTATTGTCGTGCCTTAATTACAATTATGTATTCAGCTGTCCTGACTAGTGGGATCTCCGTGCTCAATACGTGTGTTATTCACCACTGATATGACTTGTCCCAGAGCTCAGGTCGCTCGTAGATGGGATAAAGTCACCCATAGAGAGCGCAACATGCTGGCATGCATCAACTCCACGCGTCGGAGGCACTGTCTCCTACGACTTTGCAAGTGCATCACATCTGTCACTTCAAGCAAACGTCTCAACGCTGTCATCCAAAGGTATCACTACATCTTCACTTAAAACCCTACCCAGAAAGTGTTCTCCTTTCGTGTCCACGGTAGCACGTTGAAAAGATGTCCCTGCTGGACTATTAGGCAATTTTACTTTCCCCAATAGCATTTGACATTAGCACATTTTGCTCCATACATGTTTCTATGCAGGTATTCTTGGCCTGCCATATAATTAATAGTAATATTAATTTTGATATTGTACAGGGCTAAGCATCCCATTGCTTTCTTAACATACTTAATTAATATGTTAATTATCAAAATTTGTGTATACCTTCCTTTACCTAGCTCCAAGTAAAATTAACATTTATAATTTTAATGGTCCCAGGTGATAAGCATCTTGCTCACGGATTAGTGCAGATAAAATCAATACCCTTCAATTTCCCTCAGCCTGAACAAGGCCAAGGGGTCCCAGGACTATTGTTGACTGCCTGACCTACCAGGTAGTAGAGCAATCAAAACCACCAGGGCCTTATCCCGTCACCATCTCAAGCCCATCCTGAACAAGGCCGGATTCAGGAGATACCGTCTGTTGCCTGGAGTTTTGGGATTCACTAATTGTAAAGGACCATTTCTGACTGTAATTTATAGTTGCAAATATACAAGAATCTCCTTTTATTTTATACTGAAAGGGAAGTACTGGATAGGCCCAGTCTGAACATGGCCAGACTATTCCAGGAACACCCCAAAATGCCCAGTGGGATATAACACCGGGATCACAGGCTCGTTTCCTGTCCTTTGCTACAATCCCAGCCTGAACCAGTCCAGAACGGAGAAGGATTCTGCCCAGTGAGTCCGGAATATATCCTAGTGCGTTTACTTTATTATTGAGATGCCTTACGATGCGAAAGGACATAGAAGCAATTTAAAATGGTTAGATCGACGAGCATGACAAAGAATTAGATGTCCTACTAGCTAATAGCACATCAATTAGTGAAATTAACCATTCTAGCTCCAACCAACTTATTGATTCAGAACCATTATTTGGACAGAGAATGAATTTAGACAGTCCCACACCCTTTGGAAATAAGGTCGTACAAGGTGGGGATACAATACTAGGGTTAGGCAGGCCCTACCAGACCATTGATTATCTAGGTTGAAGCATGACATATTTCGCGCTTAGAGGAAGTGCTCTCCAGAAGCAAGACTTCCACCCCATCGGATTATGGCAAGTCTCACAACAGTGATGAAGGCAGGACAAGGGGAACTCCCAGAAGTTTATAGTGTCTCAACATGCCTTTAACCCTGTGCTCCTAACTTGTACTATCCGTCAGAATCGACAGAAAGCCGACACATCAACGCCCTCCCGAACCAACGTTATCCTACTTCACTGTGCTCTCTAACTAAACAGCTCACCATTTGAATTTGGCTCCGCAGGAGTAAGTGGTCAATCACAGAGAAGTGTCGACCTGCTTGAGCGTCCTGAGTTTGAAGATTTTCACACCAGGCGCAGAGCGTCAGACAAGATAAACATCCATGATCCATCCATGTGATGTCACAAACTCCACCCCTAAGAGGCAGGGCCAAGCTCCCCGCAGCTCTCGGAGCACCTAAGGTCATTGGAGATCACTATAAAAGGCGGACCCGAACAGGCCTTCAGAGTTGCTCGGAGTGGCTTGTTGGAATCACACTCTTCTAGGCTGTGAAAGCCGTAGTCGACACCTGCGGCAGTGATAGTCTTGCTATGCGCTCTAGGCTGTGAAGTCGGAGGGTATCCTCATTGAGGGCTGGACGTCCTGCACCCGTGTTGCTAGTTAACCGCAACCACGATGAAGCAGTCTCTCCTGAGGCCATCATTACCAGAAGGACGCCACTTCTGCAGCACCTCCAGTTGTCTCCACAATGAGCACCTTATCACGTCGTCCTAAACCTTTCTAACCCCATACCTTCCGGGTAACCTAAGGTCACGATGACATGGTCCCCTCAAGACATCCCTTAAGGCCCTAGCCTTGCCAACTTTACTAGTCAAGTAGAGAATCCCGTTTGCTATATTACGAGGTCCCTTCTGGACTCCCCCACAAAATTATGTTAGGATCCTTGGCTAATTTCATTATTTATGAAATTAATTATTAAATTCACAAACCTACTTGAACGTAACATAATGTAATCGGGTAGCCTTCACCTGACTTGCAACTACAGTATTTTATTGTAATTAATTTCCGCAGTTAATTGATTTAAAATATTTTCTAGAAGTGAATTATTTTGTGATAAAGTCTGTTACCGTAGTTCTTTTAATTTCACTTTGCTCTATTAAAATACATGGATATACTTAATAGAGTTATATCGATACAGATACCCCGATACCAGTACCCTTTGTACTGAATTTTAGAAAAAGTATTACTGTAAATCATACATTAAAAAATATTTCTCCTAAACTTGTTTAAATAAAGAAAATAATGTCTCAAAATACAGTATGTAATTTATTGCAATCGGTGACACAATGCAAGCTGATCTAAAACTTTCAAACCCTCTGAAAACAAAAAAAAAAAAATATGACTCAGAATGCAAGCTAAATTTAGAATGTCCCGCGTGCACTCTTAATCAGCTAAGAGGGCGCGGAGAAGTTATCGATCGGGCAGTGTGTTCATGGCGGCGGGAGGATTACCCCTCCACATGCCGCTATATGTTGCTGACGCCTTACGCCCATGGTAAATGTCTGTCTTTTAAAATAATAATTATATTTGACTGTGAAGAAACTTGTAATTTTGGTACTCTGATTTTTCCTGTTACAAGTTACACTGCACTCGGCTCGGTGCTTACCTTCCCATTATTAGACGGCAAAATGTGTCGAATATGCCTTTACATTTAATCAGTTTATTCAAATATGCAATTCTATTGAAATAAATTAATATAAATCCTCCGATTTCCCAACAAGAAATTACTGGAAAAAAAACCTTATACACTTATAATACAAGTTGCTGGATGTGATGTTCAAACAATTTTTGGTAACAAGGGGAGCTCAAGTATATGCCTTTGGGCATATAATTTTATTCGCGAAGATGCTGCCCCTTGAGTTAAATAAATATTATGTTTTAAAATCATGTTAATTTTACGCCATACACAGTGAAATATCAATCTTACGGGGGGGGGGGGAATGACCTTTAATCACAAAATAAAACATCTTTGCAAATAAATAATAATTCTTCGTTAAAATGTTTTGCATAACATTTTCAGGTGAGGCCGTTTTCTTTGAAATACAAGTGGTGATAGGTGCAACTATTTTGAGAAATGCATAATCTTTATAAAAATACGTTCGCGAGCCATACATTTGTTCTAGGCCGACGTGTGAATTGCCTTCCGCTGCAAAGTGGGCATGGCCGAGAGAGATAGAGGACGTGCTTTATCTTTTGCAAGACAACTTCCACTCTCAGTGGCATGTAAGGCATGTGAGGGGAGGAAGGATGGTACGGGGCTGAGAGAGATAAAGAGGGGAGAGAGAGAGAGAGGATGCTAGGTCACCACACTCGTTACTATGGGTAACCACTTCCCATCTCGTTGGTGTTTAGCAAGCCAGTCTCGCTCGCCGCATAACACTGCAGTGTCAGACAGATGTGTTGGGAAGACGGACAGCACGCATCAGAGCAGTGGTAAATGATGGCGTACATTACGTATTTCACATCCAGTCAGATGTTTGCATAAACAACCAGCTTAAAAATGATAATTGCTGGAAATCTTAGGTGACGGTACCCAAAATATACTTCGATCAGCACAACATACTGATGCGTGCCCAGGTTAAAGACTAGTCGCACGTTTGTTGTGGCTTTGACTGTTCTAGGCCAAGCACGCAGCATTAGGGATTTATTGTTCCAGTTGGCGTTTTCGGCTCGATACTTTAACTGGACACGTAGCTTTGTGGGTTGGTAAAAATTTATCAATAGTCTGGCTGGCTAGTGTCTTACGGATTACTACCTTCTGTCCCACTATGGGTTTACGTGTCAAGGTAGGTGACTGGCGGGAGGTGTCGGGTTTACCTGGCTTACTTATTGTTTCTTCAGCCGGCTGTAGAACTGTAGCTGACTGCTGGCAGGAGTTGTTGGCGCAGTCCACTGACTTCAGGTCGGTGATACCGTGTCGGCCAACATGATACCACAGATTCCAAGCTGCTCCTCTGGACTCCAGAACCTGTGGTTGGAGATCCTGTACCTTACCTCTGACCCATACACCAAACCACTCAGGACAGGATGGTAGGCTTGGTGTGTGCGGTTGTGCGGAGGAAATACAACATAGTCAAATACTGGAGAGGCCGGTTTCTCTAAAAGCCTGACTAAGGTAGTGCAGTCTCATTCTGCCTATCTGTCCAATGTCGGAGGAGCCAACACAGACTGTTGCTTGGCAGTGCGAGGTGAGCTGTCCTTTGCTCTTCTCTCCATGAACCATGCCTCACCTTAAAGGCATAGAGTGTGGTTCACCGCTGAACAGGATTGGTAGTGCACTGTGGCCGCGAAACAATTCCCTATAATAGAGTTTAGCCAGTAGCAGCTGCTGGCATGAGCTTGGTGTTCCAGAAGACCTCCCGCCACCGGCGGGCAGATCATAAGTGTTGAGCCGTATGGGTCTTCTTCCTGCTACTACTGGGTGTGGTATCACAACCAAGGCCAGGCCGTAGCACTCGAGCAAATATCCCCGTCAGCAACTTGGTGCTCCAGTAGGGATAAAACCCAAGCGTATTGTCTCTCCCTGGTTGGAGAAGTTTCTAGTGGTTGTGGCTCTGCTGTTCTATCCCCGGAGGCCTAGAACAGGTTGCTGTCGGATGGTGTATGTATGGGACTAGTGGGTTCCGGAAGGGGATCCCCAGTCGTAATCTAGTTAGTCTTAAAATACCCGGTCTCTGTTGGCAGTGCACAGTGTGTTCCGTTCCCAGCAGGCACAATGAATTACTCTCTATAAATAATACTTGTGGCTAGAAGAACAAAGCTGTGTTTATTAATAACGTAATAAATACAGTGATACGTGCTATCTCCTACCAAACAGATGGCATACTGGAAGTAACCTACGCTGAACAGGTGTAGGTGACCTGGTTCTAGGCTAAGCAGGAAATAAATAAGTGACTGCTAAACAGAAATACTAACATTACTAACTATTCGTAGGGTGTCTAGCCAAGACAAAGAAATTAAAGGTCCACTGCTCTAGTAGCAGGGAGTGTTAATGTTGAAGACTGTAACAGAAGCAGCTTCTGGTAAGTGGTAGCTATTGGCGTCACTGGAAAGTCTGGTGATGGCAATGGTGGCAGCTGCTGGTAGGCTGCTAAAGACTTGGAGGTCATTGGAGGCCCCAGCACTAGAAGTGGTGGAGTGAGCACGGTGAACTGCAAGAAATAACTCCCGAGCTCTGCCGTGCTCTGACTTATATAGTCTGAAGGACAGATGCGATTGCGGAGAGGGGGAGGGGCATGTGACGTCCCTCAGGTGTGAGGCCGGAGTGGGGGTAATAACCCTCTAGTCATCTCTCTGCTTCGTGTATGATCGGTGGTGCTCGGTCGTACCCTGAGGCAGCTGACGGCTTGTAGACTCTCAGGGGAGGAGAGTGCGACGTGTCCCCTGGCTTGCACAACCTTCATATCCATATGTTCGGGTGCCCTCCAGGATTGTGATGGCCTGCAATGTCCGTGTACAGGTTGGCGGGGTTTGACTTTCACTCGGGTGTAGTAGATATACTGGCGTGGTGTGAGATGAGTCGCAATCGTTTACAGTAGTGTAGTATACTAAAGCAGTATATTTCACTGCGATAAACGATAAAAGGTTATGTTAACATTATTTAAATAGGAATTTCGCTGGGACCACAAAAAATTATTGGAGGATGCAATTTATTTGTTCTTGATTTTATTTTATTTTTTTTAATGTGCTGTGTATACACACTGAAATGCGATAATTTTTATGTCTAGAGAAAGTAATAACCTGATTTCATTGTCTACAACTGATACCATACCCCGATACAGATACTTTGAAAAATGGTGTAGTATCAGCCCATACAAATACTTTGTATTGGTATTGGAACAACTCTTAGTATTAAAGCCACCATGCCATTGAACTTGCAAAGACATTTTAATCCTAGCTGTAATCATCCTTGTGTCCCTTGTGATTCGAAAAACAAGCCAAAATTAAAATATTTAACTTTCTGTGTGTAAGTGAAGTAACGCCGGTTACGCGCGAACAGCCAAATGGCAAGTAGAAGTACCACCGAGTGCTATTCTGAGTTTGGCCAGGTAATGCTCAGAGTATTGCACTGGCTAATCTTCGTGAGAACCCTCCACTAGGAACACTCAATACACCTTGGTCCTGCAGCTGCTCACGTGATCTGCTGTATAACACTTGGACTAGTGAATGGCCAGAAGAGGTTAAGTAGCAAGACAGGTTGGGTCTAGTTGTACACTATAGGACCGCTAACTATACCTGGCTTCACGGCATGTACACATCTTTATTTATAATTTTTTTATTATTATTTCAGAGTTAAGTTTTGTAGATCGGTCTCATGCCGGAAAGTGGTGAAAAGAACCGTCTTAAACGGAACCTGAGATTCCGTTAGGAGGAGATAAACCACAACTCTATTCTGAACCACAAACCACTGATTCATTATTTACTCTACCAACAAGAACTCCCGGTAGACTACAATTTGAGTATCTAATTATACTACATAGTGACACAGCCATATTAGACATAAAACCCTCAGTATTCTCAGCAGAATATACCGCCATCTCTTCACAGCACCAGCACCACACCGTCGCAGCCAGAGTCGGCCACTGTTCCTCAGCTGATCACCCCAGCACAACCAATGGAGCAGAGGAGAGCTCCGCTACCTGAGAGACATCAGGTAACGCGTTGGCGTGGTGTGTTGCCCAGTGTATCTAATTTGTCCCGACACGTAAACCCACACATCCCACGACATATGCTGGTTCCTTGCCCAAGAGGGAATAATCTTCCCAGGGCATGCTCTATGTGACGCTTGTGTCCAAGTATTTGAAAGCCACCCAATCCTCTCGTACACACAGTCCATGAAGGGCTGTAATGTATTGCTGTGACAAGCGCACACACACTCAGGTGATGTCGGAGCACGATTGATACAAGTGTGAGCACTTACAAGATGTAACTAACTATTACCTTTTACTCATTGTTATCACGTGACTTTTGGTATGTCATTGTACTGCTACCTTGTCTGTCATTGTGATGCCTAAGCTGTAGATTCCACATGTTTGTTGTGCAGCATGAAAGGGGAAGGGGACTCCGTGTGTAATAATTTGAACAGTATGCCAGTACTTAACTATATAATTTCATCTATTACTTGTATGCATACATAATCCTGAACTTAGTGATAATACATTCATGTATTGATTTAACATTTTATGCTCTTTGCTTGTGGACAGTAATTCAGCAGCTTTTCTAGTTCTTTTCTGAATATTATTGTAGTTAAAAAAAAAAAAAGAAGCATGCAAATGAAAATGTTTTTATTTCCAGTCGACCACCACAGATGTTTTGAAGAAAAGAGCAGAGAGGTTTGGTTTAATATCATCCACAAATGGTTCTCCATCGTCCGCAAATGGTTCTGATAAAAAGGTAAGGTTAGATGCCAAGCCATCATGCATTGTATGATAAATTCAACATAATAGTCAACATGCACTATTACTTATAATGTCTGTTTTGAATCCAATATTACAGTATCATTAAACTATAAATAACTACAGTTTAGAATTTTTTTTAAATTTTACAGTCAAGGCAAAATTTTTGTTGTTAAAATTTCTTTTAAAAGTCATTATCACATTGAAAGTCATATGCAAGCTCTCCCATAGCCAAAGTTTATATTGGCCTTGAAGTACAGTAATTTTAAAATAAAATGCTGTGATGTAGTCATCACAGATTCTAAGCTGAGTGTTCAATTAAGTTGATGATAATTGTTTATCAAAGAATCTGTTTAAAATGTGATTGCATTGAACATAAATGATCTGTTACAGTAGTTGTACATAAAATATCAAAATGACCTAGCATTAGTGCCAAATTAAATTTTTATTATTTTAATGCATGTATTGTCTGTCATCAGTAAGTTTTTTTTTTTTTTTTTTTTTTTTCACTTTTTAAACTATTTTATTTTTTTGTATTTTGAAGTAGTCCTGGTGGTGAGATTAACAGTATGATTGGTACTGTTCATCAGGTTGAAGACGACAAGCTGAAGAAAAGAATAGAAAGGTTTGGAGAAGGAAAACCATCCAACAAGACAAAGATTGTCTTTGACTCAAACACAGTTTCATCTGTGTCGGGTTTGTCCCTTGAAGAGAAGAAGAAGTTAAGAGCAGAAAGGTTTAAAATAAGCCAGTGAAGCAATCCACGTGTGTTTTGAGCATGTCCTCTTTCTGTAAATCACATTCATTAACTGTGACGAACAGTGCTAGCATATGTTTTACTGATCACCAATGAAAACTTCTATCTGGATGTTGTGTTGAGAGACTAAGTTGTTCTTAATTGTGGTACGTGGAAAATGTGTTAAAGTGAGCCAAGTGTCCAAAGCTTTACTAAGTTTCTGGTACAAATTTCTGCACTGTGTAGCCAGAGGTGCAACACGTCGAGAAGTTAAAAATAATTATTGTTTTAACACATGATTACAGTGTGTAGCTGGCAAATTACAATATGACCCTGTTCCTACAAACAGATGTGCAAGAAATGGACTGATTTAGAGAAAAACTGAGAGGCCAGTTCTCCAGAGACAAATCTTGTGCATGTCTTTGTTCTGGATGGAACTTGATCAGTTGTTCGTTGAAGCTATTTCGTTCTATATATCACCAGTGTGTGTGTAAGTCGTGTTTAACATACTCAAACATTTCATGTTTTCCACTCCAACTTTTTTAATAAATAGTTGATCTAAAGAAATGTAGATTTCATGACTCTTGTGGGTTTTCAAATTCAAAATTCTATTTCCAGTAACAATTTCAAGCTGCTTCGTATTAATGTTTTGTGAAGTAGTGTCACTGTATTTTTATCTACATATTTTCCAGTGCTGTAGCTGCACAAGTAAAGTAAAAATAATAATTTCACCTTTGTGTGCAGTCTGGGCAATAGCAAATATAATGAGAGTTAAAGGGGCACATTTGAACAGTATTTGCCATGTAATTTAGCAGGACATTTTATCTCATCACTTAAATTAATGCAGTACTAGTTTAATTTTTTTAAAAGATTTATTTAATGAAACAAATGTCTAGCCTACAAACATTAACCATAAAAAATAAGACCACAGTCAATTTTTGGGAGGTATTCACTGAAATAAAACATTGTTGTATGTTTGGGTTAATACATTGTTACATTGTCAGTAGTTTGCAAGAAGTTGATGGCAACATAGTACTGTTATAGCCACACAAGACTGCATCTAGAATTGCTTTTAGTAGCGGTGGAAAACTATTGTATTGGTGACTGTATTTTTATTTTAAAATCTCTGTACAATTTTGTTACGTACCATGCTTTTATAATGACGGTACACATTCCAATGGGAAATATTTACTAAATGTGACATTACAAATTGTGTATTTATTAATTTTAATAATAACGCTTACCGAACATGTTTGCACAAGCACACAAATTCCTGAATTCATCAGGTTTTACGAACTAATTTCACTGTGGTAAAAATTCTTGGATTACACTGCTTACCACCATGAACATATTACCATTTGGCAGTGGTTTGTGCTGTATACCACTGCTATGGTATTTCTGTCCAGGATTGTGGCACATTTAAATCATGGTGAAACCATGTATATTATATGTAACATAATAAAACATTAATTAAAATCAAGTCAAGTTTTGGGGGAACGAAACTAGTTTGCCAGACACGTTAAGTGTTTGTCCTTACACCAGCCTGTTTCCACTGTCTGCACCAACCCAGTTATTTAAAGGCTATTAAAGTATTAAGTATTTTTAACTTAGTGTTATCATTAACGGGGTAATGACTGACTATGTTATGGATTTCAGAGAACCTGTAAAGAACTGAGGTTTGGAAGAACTTTGAAACTTAAGAATATGGGGTGGGAGGCGTATGAATGACAAAATGAAAACTTTTGAACTTAAGACACACATGATATTCTCAGATTTTTAATTTTCAGTTGGTAAGAGTTAGTGTTTCTAATTGAGTGTGTAGTCTGCGGTGCCCTTAAGTTGGGTTTATAATTAAAAACAGGTACATATCGGAATGAAAGTAGATGTCATTATGAAATTGGTAATGATCGTCATGTGTGTTGTGTTAGAAAATTGTGTAGATTTGTACAAAATTGCAATATGTTTTTTATTTCATATTGTGTGCATAAGTTCTACAGCCAATATAATTTAAAAATATAATAAAGATAAGTTATTTATTACATACCTTATTTCATAAGAAAACTTACGCTTTCTTTTTCCTTTACTAGTTTAAAAAATACATCAGAAATTATGTTATTTACTAAATAATTACTGTTTAGTTAAAGTCAGTTAATTTACAGTTCTGTGTAGTTGAACATAAGATGAATACATTCACTATGAACCAAAACTTTTTTTGTAAACGTTATATGCAGGCATCTTTTACGTACACAAAATTGATCGTGAACTAAGCTTTATTCCTTTGCCATTTAGTAATGGGAAAAATTGTTATACCAGTTGATATTAACAACATTGGTGGACCATATCCAAGAAAGCAGTACCGTATTACCTAGAATGAAAACCCTCGTTTTTGTAAATAAAAAAAATTGTTGATAGTAACAAAGATGCCTAGTGACATTTTTGTGTACAATTTCTTATGGCCTCACACGTTGAAAGGTTGGCACTCTTTCTTTTTTTATCTTATATAATAAGGGTGTGGTCACTTGAGTTAACATCTTTTACAACTGAGAATCTGTTTAAAATACTGAATGCCTGTGTTTGCGTTTACAAATTCACGCACTATTCTGTAAAGTATGGAATGTGCTTATGTGACTGTTGGATCACACTACCTGTCCAGATCTCAAGGCAGATAAACTCCTCATTCTCTGTTTTGGCTTCCAGCATATTTTTGTTTGTAATCTTAAGCACTGATGATAAATTAAGTTGTAGTTTTGTCGTGCATTTCCCGTAACATGATTGGATGGTGCATCTTTATTCATCATGCCAGTTAACTTGTCTCCTCGGCACTTACCCTTTGTGGAATTTGCTGTTGGAGGGTAAGGCCGAGGTACTTCCTCCCCTCGATTGTGAAGCCGTGGTCATTGTGTCACATCAATAATTGTGTGTTGAGTTTTGGCTGGTGCGCAGGCGAGTGATGGGCAGGTAGGTGCCCTGATTGGAATGTAAGCTGGTGCGACATTAAGAGCCATGACTACCTTGGTAACGTTAGCTGGCCGGAAGAATGTTGATCCTCTTTGACGTGCTGCCTCCTCTTTCTTCCGGGAGTATACATGGTTGTTAACTGGGCAGCTTCCTCTTCATACCCTAGCCTGAGCTAACCGTAGCGTGGCAGCTTTGCCCTGCCAAGCCCTATAATGAAGCATAATGTGGTGGGGCAACCAGTTATGTCGATAGTGGGTGATCAGAGGAGTAGACACAGCCTGATGGAATAAGGGATGTGGAGGTCAGGTGAGATGGGAGGTCTGTACTACTGGTCTTCAACCCGGAGACTTGGCGCGTGGAACTTCGTGATCTGACCCAAGTTCCAAGCTGGAGGTTACAGTAGACGGGGTCAGTGAGGATTCTTTGTCCTAGTCACATGCCTCTAACTTAACCTCCCTGTCCATTATCCCTCCTCTTTTGCTGTAAAAACAGCGGCACATTACACAAACTTGTTTCTTAATCAGTGTATGTATGATAACTTCAAATTTAATTCAATGGCCTTTTTTTAATTATTATTTCTAAGGTTATGTGCGCTCACGCCTACGTAATATGCTAATATTTTATGGTGGGCGATTGGTTTTTTTCCTTGTGAAGTCAATTTTATGTGTAAAGTGAATAAAGATAAGTGTGTGCAAATAAAATGTGTTATGTTACCGGTACCATATTATGGCAAGTGAGGCAGTGTGCATGTATAGGCAACGTCAAAAGTTTTTGATGAAAAATTTGGGTTAGTTAGTAATTCAAGTAGACCGCACTAAATATTTATATTCCTGTAAACATTGCAGCGCCTCATCGTGCCAGTGCAGAGGCCAACACGCCTCCTACATTTAGTATAAATTCAACACATTGACGTGAATCGCATCTATCAGCATGTTTTCCCAACGCCGGGCCGTTGTTAGGAAGTGAACCGGTCCTGTAACGACAACAGTGGCTGCCGGCGGGCGGGCGGTGCCCGCCATCTTGTAGCGACCGACCGACAGCTGGCCAGCCTGAGGATCTAGGGCCAAGCTTCAGCAGCAAACCGTCGCCTGCAGAGGATACAGGCGCTCGCCCAGCTACGTACACGGCCAGACCAAAGCGAGAGCATGGGGCGCGCACACTTAATGCGCAACACCACCTAAACTTTTTGATCGCTACGTGCCTCATAGCAATGTATGACCCACGAGACCTGTGTAATAGATCTTTAATAATAACTGTATATTTTAATAATATATAGTCTTAATCTTTTCACACACTTTCAATGGCCTTCATATTTATGATAAGAGGTGGTAGAATATGGCTTTGTTGGGTATCAAATTAATCAGGAGATGTCCAGCTATTAAAATATACATATTTATATTACATTTAATTTAAAAAGTGGTTTTATGTGCTAGAGACAATTGAACATACTTCATGCAAAAAATGGCAAGTTTGGGGGCATAGGGGTTAGGGGTGGATCAAAAACAGCCCAAAATTTTCCAAAAAAAAAATTTATGCCCCCCTATTATGACCCTATTCTCGGGAATTGTGAGAGGTCATAATAGCGAGGTTCTACTATAGGTAACTCTGCGAGATACATTTCAACTTCAGCCTCTGGACACCTGTAAGCAGATGGTATGCTTGTTTTATCAATAATATTAGAGTAGATTGAAAGCATCCCTTTCAATATTTTGGAGTCATGTTCCTCATCTGTAGGTATGCCATACGAAGTATTTGCAGATGATGTAGATTGGTATTCTCTAATCTCTTCAGTTAAGTGTTGGGTTGCAGAAGCACATGTGTTAGGTTCTGCAAATACTTTAATTAAATAACTTAGGTGCATAAAAGCCGAAATAAAAAAAATCCAGAATCCTCGTGCTCGTAGTTACCAACATTTCCAGGTTCGTTTATTTTTCTCCCTTCTCCTTTTAGAAGTGCCGGGCTCTTCTTTTTTGACGTGCTAGAATGTTACACTACCCTTCTCTAAAAAAAAAAAAAGGGTCTCCTCGGCCCTTCTCCCCCTCCACACCCTTCCCCTTTCCCCTATCATGGCTCACTAGCCTCTGCCATGGAAACCAGAAGGATGGCGGAATTATCGACTGGCAACATCTGGGTGTTAGTACAAGGGGGTGGGGGGCCACAAACACGTGCCAGCTCTGGTTTTGTGGCGTGACAGGATGCTATTGCGGGGGAGGGAGCGGGGTTTCGACCTACACATAACTGAAGGATCGCTGAGAGAGAAATAGAGAAGGGAGAGGAGTGATGTAAGAGCGAGAGATGAGACAACAGACAGTCCCGCCACTTCCCTCAACATCCCCGGAAAATTTATGGCTACCGCTCCCCCATAGTATCGGCGCTAATTATCTGCAGTGATGCTACTGATACAGATACTACTGATATTGGCCGATACTCGAATATCGGTATCGGCCAGCCCTAATAGTAACCTGTGTCTTGGAAGATGTGGCAGCCTGTGGGGCGAGGGCAATCCCAAGACTGCGGTACTCGTACTCATGATGGCTGAGAGTAAATTACAATATAGCTTGAATCATGGGGGCTTCGGTATGCTGATGGGCAGTGTGGTAATGGTAATATTGTGCAGAGCAGAGCTCTCAACTGAGCAGCACAAGACTGTTGCGACTTGAAAAAGTCTTAGTTCTTCGAGCAGCGTGACATTCTTCAAATGCGAGGTGTGAAGTCTGGTGACTCTCAGGCAGCGTGACAGTCTCGAACTGAGGACTGTGTGTCCTATTTGTATTCTGTGCACAGGGCCAGCTCGGGGGTTGCGGGGTGTGGAGAGGGAAAGGTGAAGGAGAAAAGAGAGTAATTGAGAGCGGCGGAGACTTCTCTTTGTGCGCCAGACGCTGGAGGGGTAAGACGTGATGCGAAGCTTGTTGCAGTGCCGGGGGGGGGGGGCTGTAACAAGGCTAGAAGAGAGAATGACATCACTTGTGGCGTTTCAAACTGTTGTCTCCAATGTACAAGAGAATTACTATAGTTGTATTAGTCATTGTTAGTGTTATTGTGGTGATAACTGATGTTATTACATGTGCATAGCAGCGTTTACATTTCAGCTATAGAATGATCATTCTCCAGTTATGCTAAACTGCAGTAATTGGACTACAGGAATTCCATTTTTTCATGGGCATGATTGTTTATGGCATCCTGTTTACCCACTCCATACAACAAGCATTAAAAATTGGCTTTGATGTAATAATTCACAATTTTTAATATAAAATCTGTAATCTGTATCACTGTTTCGTTTCAATGGGTTGGAAAAATTATTGTAAATTCCTCTACGAGATACTGTACTTTTATGACTGGGAGGTGATACCTCATGTCGAGCCAATCAGTTAGTTCCCTTCCACACTTGTATGACAATGCTGTTGATGAACCGTAGTAACTTTATCAGTTTCATTTTAATTTGTTACAGGATGCTGGCACATTCAAGTGTCCAGTACTGGGCTGATTTGCATCTTCGTCGCACATCCCCACATGGTGTGTTTGTTACTGTATTATCAGTCAAGGTACCAAATACTATATTACTGTTTAAGCATTTCAGGAGTAAATTCAGACTTGGTAAAATGATGGGAATATCAGTAAATTTACATGTACCATATTTTAAACATGTGTAAAGTGAAAAAAATTTGAATATTATGTGGCATTAGGAGATTTTGAAATGGAAATGAATAACTAAGGCAATTAATAAGAGTTTCTTCACTGTCTTTAATAATTAATCATTCAAACCCTGTAGTTACAATGCTCTCTGCAAGGGTCTTACCTACCCATTATTAGATGGCAAAAGATGTCGAATAGGCCCTTACATTGTATCAGTTTGATCAAAAGATGTGTGTGTATTGAAATAAATCAATATAAATCCTCCGATTTCCCCGCAAGAAGTTACTGGAGATGAACTTTACATTTATAATACAAGTTGCTCGACGTCCAAACAATTTTTGGTGACAAGAGGAGGTCAAGTATATACTTTTGGGCATATAATTTTATTCGCGAAGGTGCTGCCCCTCTAGTTAACATGATTAAAAATTATATTTATTTAACACCAGATACAATGAAACACCAACATTACGGAAAGAACTACCTTTACGAATGAAAACATCTTTGCAAATAATAATTCCTCGTTAAAAAGTTTTGCATAACATTTTCAGGCGAAACCATTTGCTTTGAAATACAAGTGGTGATAGGTGCAACTATTTTAAGCAACGGATAATCTTGATAAAATTTCTACGTTCGCCTGCCACACTTCATTTGCTCTGCTGCCAGTGTGTGAAGGCATAAGGCAAGCGCACGCGGCCGAGAGACTTGCTTTTTCCGTTTGCTAGCTAAGAGCTTCCCCTCTCGGCATGTAAGGGAGGAAGGAGGGGTGAGAGAGAGGACACTAGGTCGCCACGCTGGTTGTGGGTAACCACTTCCCCTCTCGTAGGTGTGTAAGGGGAAGTAGCAAGCCATCACACTATGACTCAGGCATTTTGGGAAGACAGACAATGCACTGCAGAGCTGTGATAAACGACAGCGCGCATGATTTTTCCTTAAACAACCAGCTTAAAACTATAGTTGCGGGATAGCTTCGGTGACGGGACCCGAAATATACTTTGATCAACGCAACATGCAATAAACGATACAAGCGGGTTATAACAACATTTAATGGGAATTTCACCAGGACCATAAAAAATTGTTGGTGGATGCGATTTATCACATGCGGTAACAATACATAGAGAATTGAACTGTATTTTATACATGTGCAAATTGCACATTTTTAGATGTTTGCATTATAGTTGTCGCATCATTAGCTGCATCAAATCATTTAGCAATGATGAATGGCACAAGCATAGTTTCCCTTATTATTTATGAGCATGTGCTAGAAAACTAAAATAATGTGGCATTATGTACAAGATATTCTGCAGCAATTATACTGTTAATGACACAAAGCCATATCCTTCCTACCCCTACCTTATCTCAAGACCATGCATGTGTTACGTATCAATTGAAAATATGGTGGAGGATCTCTGTGGTCCTGGTGATAGCAACATACATGTATGACAGACTGGCATTTGACTGTATGCTGTGATGCGACTTTAGCTGTACTGTTATCTATGGACTGTGTGGGTTAAAATAAAGCTATCATTCTGTGCTGAAGAAATTCTGTTGCTAAAAGTATAGCTTGTAACATTGCAGAGTTTTGAGGTTTTCTTTACTATTAGTCATAGACATTTTTATTATGTGTAATTATAGAGTACTTGCTTATGTTGTCACTTTCTTTTGTTATCGTTCCAAATTATGTTTTAATATATGAGTTAACAGTATAATCTTTGGTTTATTTTAATATTTATTTACATAGACATTCATTTGTTTCTAGACAGTATTCAATATTAATGTTTCTTATTTTTTAGGGTTGTGCAAATGTGACGTTTTTCTCACGAAATTAAAATAAAAGATATGTTACGAACTTTCTTGAAACTGAAAAATAATACATAACATTAAGGCCCGGCCTTAATGAATTTCCTAACATTATAGTAGGTTATTCATTATAACAAATTCGTTAGATAATCAAACCGAAAATATGTAGGATATGGAGTATTTATCAAAGGGGTTTTTCCTGCATTTAAATTTTCATTTTATGTAATTATTTCTGTTATAAAATAATGAAAACAAGATTATTTACAGGCCAAAATTTTCTTTGCTGGTGCACTAAATGAATATTCATTAAACACCCAGAAATTCATTGAAATCGTGAATTTTTGTTTTGCTACGACTTTCGATAACCAAATTTCTTACCGAAACGAAGTTGAAAGCTGTCATTTTTCATTTAAAGCAATTATAAATGTTTATTGGACATAAAATTATCCTGAATGTCTCTCGTCTCGCCATGGCAGATTGGCGGAGAGATGTATCATGGTCAGACGACAGTCAGAGGACACGAGACAACATAAGTAATGCTGATGTAAAATAGAACAAAATATTTTCTTTAGAAGAACTCTCACCATCTCCAACGATGGATGTGCATCATGGAATATAAAAGTTTTAATGTTTTCAAGTATAATAAGATTGTTGTAATAAGTTTTAGTTGAAGTATTAATACTTGGAAAAGAAAAAATGTGAATTTTATTGTGTTTGAGAAGGTGATGTAATTAATTGTCCATTTTGTTTACGAAGAAATAATTTGTTGAATTTGTTTGAGAAGACGTATGATGTAATAAAAAGTGATGAAAAGAATTTGTACATACTGATTTGTTTGAAATGTAACAAGCTTGTCCAAATTACCAAAAATAATTTGAAAGGAAGGGTAGTACTCGCCAGCTTATTCTGTAGCTTGTTCCATGGTAAATATTGTATGTTTCTGTAGATGAAGTTGAAGTGATTGTTTTAATACACTACGTAGTACTTCAAAAAATTAAACTATTTCAGTGTGAATTTTAAAATGACATTTTTATTGCACTGCAAGTTCTGCTGTGTGTATAGTTATGGTAAATATTTTTGTAGCATTCTATAAACTTCTTTTGTTTATTAAATACTGAATTATGTTATTTTCTGTTGATTTTTGTGTCAAAATTTTAAGTGTAAATACTTATAGACAGGTATGCAATCTGAACACACACAAATATATGACCCTACAAACATTGCAAGCCACCATTTTTAAAAGGGGCATGGTGATTAAGTAACTGGACATAAAATGTGGGTCATCACTTTAAGTTCAAATTCAAAATTCTTGTTATAAATTGGAAATGGGCCTGGTTCCTATTTTCGAAAAAAAAACTTGATTCTATGCTGTTAACACTGCTGTTGGAAAAAAAGTGTCTTACACTTGGGATGTGAATGTTATGATGCGTGATGTACCCAGGAGTGAAATACTTACACGTCGTGGAGGCATAGTCCTTTTTGTCTAGGTGTTAGACCAGGCGCTCCTGTATTCTGGGTGGTCTTAAGTCGAGACGGGGTACTGGTGCTTGTCCGTTATACAGGACTGGTCTGGTTGCTTGCTGGCAAGGCACAAAGTCGAGTTCGGCTACTACAATCCTGTGTTTAGTGGGCACTGCCTTGATGGGGATACCTGGGCGACGGAGTGCGGTGGGGTTCATGTTCAACAATGGTTTTTGAGGAAGCTGGCGAAGGTGCTGCAGGCATGGGTTGAGAAACTGGCGGAGGGGTTGAATGAAGAATAGCTGGGACCAAGTATGGGAAGGCCAGTGTGGGTTGTGGTTAAGGCTGGCTGAGGTGGCCTACTACCCACCATGGGTAGTAGGCCAGGGTGCGTACAGGATCAGCAAACGAGTCCCTTGGTGTCTCGGGCATCACAGGATCCTGCATGTACCTCAAGACTTGGGCCTGCTCCCTAGGATTGAGCTTAACTATCGAGGTGACGAGTGCCAGGGTATAGCTCGTGCAGGCGACCAGATGCAAGTAAGTTATCTTCGCTCTGTCCTTCAGATCCCACTGTGTGGAGTAGGTCATCAGGACACACAATTACCCTCCCCGTCCGAGAGATGGAAGGCAGGTTCCTTGTATAGCAATTTATGTGTAGGTCTACGTGACGGCTGTAGACTGCGTGGACACCCTATTCCAATACGTGGCACGGCTGCGCAGTGCGCGCTGGAAGTCAGGCTGCACAGTCTTGGGTCATACACGTGGGTGTTGCCCTGACTGAGTCTTCCCAACTCGGGGGACGTTCTCCTTTTCTGACACAGATGTGGAGTAGAAAGATTGACAAACACCGAGTCAGCAATCTGGTGCAAGGTCAGTGTACCTGTGTTGGCACCCCTGTTCTATCTATGCTGTTGATGGATAGCCATTCTAGGTGCTTGTGGGTAAAATTGAGTATTTTGGCTCTTATGGGTAGCCTTCTCGGGATCACCTGCATTCCCTTACGAGGAGTCTACAGGTATACAGTACCCAAGGATTGAGCTGGCACACGCTTATTTCCGTTGAACGGGAAATGCATGAGATGACATACTTGCCTAACTTCTGTGTCTGCACGAGCTATTGCCAGGAAGCTAAAGCACTGAGAATCCGGTAAAGGCGACCAGTAGAAAATTGGCTGGGATAAGGGGTGTGCGTAGCGTTGAACAAACTATGCAGATGCTCTCTCCTATTGTTGCCTGTGGTCTTGTGTATGTCTATGTAACGCTCAGATACAGACATGATGCTAGGACAACTAAGCTGGGATAGCACGGGATTAGTCCTAAGGAGGTCTGCAAGGATAGGATTCCCTTGATCCGGCACGTCTGTGCAGAATAGGGAGGTAGGGGTGCAGTGTTCATCACGAAGAGACACCTGACTAATGTAGAGGTCGACTGGTCACACTACTCATAGCGAAAGGGGCTTAACTAACGAACAGTTCTGAGCAGTGAGTGCTGGAGACTGAAATGTAGGCTGGTCGGTGTCTGAGCAACTAGTTCTAGATGACTGAAGACTGGCAGTTTGTTGCTTCCCTGGAGGCCAGTGCAGTGGGGATGAGAGAACTGGTCATAAGCAACGGCCTAGCAAGTGTCCGAGCAGCGGGTGCTGGACGACTGAAGACTTGTCAAGTGTTGAAAACTGAACCTTCTTTTATACTCATCCGGGCCACTGCCCGATGCTGATTGGCCGGCATCATGCGGGAGAGGGGTGATCGCTGAGCGGGGGATAGCGAATGCATGACTTGCTAATATGACATCACCGGCCAGTAGGGGTGGGCAAAGCTTCGAAAATTTCAAATTTGAATAGAATATTTTTAATATTCAACTTTGTATTCAAAATCAAATTGTTTACTTTGAACACCTCTAAACAAAAAAAGTGCTTTTGCGCGACTTAAATTATTTATTATTATTGGCCCAAAAAGCAAAAGAAGATAACTTGGGCTTAATAACATCAAAGTTTTTATTCGACGTTTGCCACACACATGGCTAGTGAATCATGAAAACAGAACCGCAACTCAACAGAATGCCCATAAATCAGTCCAAACTGCATTTTGGCGTAAAATAATTGTTAGTATCTAATTTTAGTCACAAGATAGCAAACCAAAATTATCTGGGAAAAAAAAAGTTTTATATTATGAAATACTTCATTCTTGTTGCAAACTTACTTTAGCACCGCAGATTTCCCTCATGTCCAACAGCGCCTTGGTGCATTATGGTGTGATAAATTGGCTATTAAATTGCAAATTTTACAGACTTAACTGCTGTAAAATTGCACCCACTGCAATTCAAATCTCAGAAATATAATTAAAAAAAAAAAAAAAGGGAAATTGTTAATAACTATGCTTCACTTCACGCCATTCTGAGTGGCTGCGGAATACAGATATAGCTAAGAGTGACAAATATGGAAATCAAACAAAATGTAAATAAACTTGACATTCCACAACTCGTGTAATTTAATTCTTTATAGGTACTAGTGGTGTGCTGGATCCAGAACATCTGGGAAAATTTCGGGGATACGTAGCGATTTTCTCGTTGAGCGGGAAATTCTTAGAGATATTTCTGGAAGAATTTATGTTCAAGTTTGTAGGTTGTTCCATCTAAAATACAAGTCGGATTGCCTGCGAGAAGCTATGTATAGACTCTTTATGTACGTGATTATTATTTGATGAATCAAATCTTGTCGAGAAAATTTTTATTTTTCCTCATAGTCGCAGATTTCAAAGTTTGTTACATAAGCTAAAGAAAAAATTTGCACGTCATATATTATGTAATGTTAAAACTACTTGTTTATTGCAAAAATGAACTAAAACTAGTTGTAAACTTGCACTATTATGAAGTTACGGTGAACCGTGTGTCCTGCATTTGTCTTGTGTGCTAGCGACGTCTATTATAAGTTGTTAGTATCAATTGTTGATTGATGTGTTACGTGAGTTTCGATATACATAACCTAAACATGCACGTAAAAATAAGCTAGTGAACAATTAATTTTTAATTAGACTCCAAATCTGAGATCTAACATGTTATTTTTTAATATGGGTTTGGTTAAAACATCCTTAACATACCAACAAATTCTCATAGGTTTTTGTTTGTAATTGTGTTTGTCAACACATAACATACAATTAAAAACAAACTCCAAATGTAGCAAATTTGCTGAGAAAAATAAATAAATTTACTTAGCTACTTTTTATTTCGTTATCCATAGAGGAATTATCTTTGTTAGCATACAGATTTGGCATGTTACATTCATAACCTGCCTGATGCGACTTGGCTGTGACTGCAGTTGCACTACGTGATTCGAAGTGTGTGTTCATGGATGTTAAGGGGACTACGAAGCTGTGCACCCAAGGTCAAGAAACGAGGGAGCGATACGGACGACAGTTGCACGCCTTATCGCTCCTACGTGCAAGGCATGCAGTGTTTCCATTATAACGCTGTACTGTGCAAATTAGATATGTAACATAGGGGTTTTATTACACGATGGAAGCCCACAGAATTAACTATGTCCGTATCTTTGTACTTTTCTCTTGCAGCTTATGGAAACTGCATAAGCGAGTTTTAAAAATGTGATAGTTGACCATTTTTGCGATTTTTTTTTTTTTTTTTCTCCTAGAATACACTTAATATGACAAAAGTAAAAATTATATTTCCATTTTGTTTTATTATGTTTTCTGTCAAAAAGTCATATTTCCAGAATTTTTATTTATCGAGATATACGTTTACGTGCAAATAACGATTTCACAAAACGTTTCAGGACATTGGACTCTTAAAACTTCCACTGAAAGTTAATTTGAGTAAATTTGTGCCAATGTACACACGTTTTACTATCAAAAATGGAATGGAAAGTGCACAAGTTCCTTAGTAGATGTCAAGAAATTATAAATAAAATAGTAGCAAACTGAAAACATCAAGGCAGTGTTTTTAAACAAATTTGAATTGACATTTTTGTTTTATCATTTTGTAAGTCCAATTTTTTTATTATTTAAATATTATTTTAAGGGATTTTCCTATTAAAATTGAAGCTAGTATTTTTAAGAAGTGCTCCAAACCCACAGGATCAATTTGTAGTGCAACAACTAAGTGTATAAAAATATAAAACAATACAACTTTCCTAGCTCGAATCTAATTTTTAGCACATAGAGTCATAATTCTATGTTTATTATTTGTTTTAATGTAATGAGTCATCATAGAATGTAATTCACTAGGTCAAGCAACCCAACTTCTTTACCCAATCTGTAATATTTTTTCTCGAAGTCCCATGAGAAATTTAAGTTTCCAGCCCGAATTTTTCCCGGTGCAAAATTCCATTCCCGCACACCACTAATACAAATAGAACTATATTATATTGAATCACACTGTTTAGAGTGAGTGGCAAGATTTGGACGGCTCTTAACATCGAGGTCTTGAGTGCTGATCACTCTGTTTAGATACACAATTTGAATGAAAAGTAAAATATACTGTGTAACTACTGGGGTGTAAAAACATGAGTTCTCAATTAATTATTCTTTTTTTGTATGTTCCACATGAAATAATTGTGTTTTTTTTTTCGCATATTTAGTATTATTTTACATTTTTAAATATTTCCTTAAGCCTGGATTAATTTTCAGTTATTTTATTTGTTTATCATAAAAGGCAACATGTGTACTTGCATGATAAAAAACTATGACAAATTTTTTTATAAATCAATAGAAATTTTTTCCCTGCATTTTACCTAGCCTATAAAAATGTATGTATTTATTAAATTGAAAAAAAATTATAATTGGTTTGTTATGTACGTGTCAACAAAACCTTTTATTTGATATTTGATTCAATATTCAATTCAAATTCGCAAATATTTTTCAAAATTTGATTACAATCAGCTTAAAAATGCAATTTCCTGCTTTGTTCACCCCTACTGGTCGACTGGAGGATGGGAAGCAAAGACAAACGAAAATCCTACTAGTGGTGCTATCTAGGGGTGGGTAAAAGAATTTGTTGCCTATATGCATAACTACGGTGGGTCTGTGAATAAAACAAACTACTGGATAGCTAAAACAATCTCATCTCAAGTCTGGACAAACGGTAATATAACTTCGAAACTCACAAGCAAAGCTAAGCGTAGGATAGAGCTGAAGTCGTATAATCACCATTGTTAAAAAAGTGTGATGCCTCAATTTGCCCCCTCTCCGCTGCGACTGAAACTCATCATTGAGGGAGATGGGACAGATTTCCCCCAGAGACTGAGGACAGCCTCGTCAAAGGTAATAAGCCTCTCTCGACTGGCCCTGTTTCAGCAGGATCATATTAGAGCTTATCCTCCCTGAGAGAAGAGATGGAAGAAGATTCTCCTAGGACAATTCAACCTTCCGCTTAGTGCTCACGCTTCAACGGGATGGCGTGGATTGATCCTTTCGGGTGGATGGAGAGGAGCGAATCGGTAGCTGCGAGAGAGACCGTCTTACACAGACTGCCATATCTCTCTCATTTAGCTACCCATCACGGGAATACATATAAGAATGACTCAAATCCTTGAGCACCCAGAGCAATAACTATTCCTCTTGACTAGTGCTGGCTAGCAGTACAAAGAAGAAGCAAATTCTTTCTGATCAAATCAACCTTTTTCCTCTCGGCCAATTACCTCAGGGTTATGATGGTTGAAAAGGAAATTCCTTTAAGACGATACAGAAATGCCCTCTCAACAGCTATTTGATTTTCTCCCGTTTGTGCTTCTACAAAGTGCTCTTCTCTGGGTGAACGGCACCTCGTACCGACTCCCTCATGACTGAACTTGACCTTGCTGTAAATACAACTGGGCAAGGTGAAGGTCGCTCCTTACAGGTGGCGCCCGAACGCACTTTTATTCCTACTTTTACACACTACTCTTGGCAGCAGACACTGTATCTCACTCCAGCACCCGGGCTGAATCCTACCCCTCTTTCTTCCCTTTGGGATAAAGAAGAAGTAGCCGAGTATCTGGCGGGTGCCAGGTGGCGTTTTGTTGTCTGTTATCTGTCTGCTGCTCACGTTACAGTGCATGTTTTATTGTGTTTGTGTTGTTTCAGGAAACCGAGCTGTGTGTTGCGGGCGTCTTTCATTAAAGTATGCATCCACAGAATACTTTAATGTGTGACACAAAACTGCAAACAACGTGATTGCATGCAGAATAGTATGGTGTAGGGAAAATCATTCTACAGATTATCCTACAACAATGGTCACAATTTACACTTCACACTTATATTCAATCTATTGCTCTGCTATGGCCATCTGCAATGAAGCATTCTTTACAACTTTGCTACAACAAACTGAAAGGTTTTAGTGAACTGAGCGCTTCCAGACTCATTTCACTGCTAGGGTCAAAGTAGAGTGAAGTGGTGGGGATATACAGAGGCAAGTACGAACATCACTGCACAAAAATAGAGTGGTAGAATTATAAGAAGAAAAACATATGGCACTGAGCAAAGAATATTTATTCAACAAAATATTACCTACTTTCCTCTCGCTACCTTAAGAGTCCTTAGTTGCTTGGCAAAAACTGATTCTACAAGCGTTAGCAAGCGTATTGTTATTGCATCATCTTTGGTATTACTGATTCTACACAATAGCAAAATGATTTAATAAGTCAAGCTGATTACAGAAATTATTTACGTGGAAGTTTTTAGGTTGTCAAAAGAAAAGTGACGACACAAGGAAAGAGATTTTTAACACTTCTTCAGTGAACCAAACTAATGTGCATTGGAATTAGTGTCTAAAAGTGCATACAACACACCAACATGTTGAATCGACTTCTGTATTTACGACACACTCACTTATTCGACGCCTAAATGCTTCTACACTCTGTACTTCTTTCTGGGAAGTCTTTATACATTGGTCGCACTTCTTTCGTATGCTAAACTGAGCTATCTACAAGCTGCTTCTTGATGTAAATTACGTAATCGAAAGGACTTAACGGTAGCAAAGCTACAAAAAGGCACTTCTGCCCAGTATCCTCTTGACAAGAAATACTGGATTACGTAACTGGCTGTGTTGACCTGTATGTGTACAGTCAATAATATGCAGCAATTAACTAACTAGCTAGCTGCTTTCACTTCGGCGATGGACTGACTGCTTACTGGAGTGCCCCTTCTCTTCTTGGAAGGCGCATACGGCGGGTTCGCCCATTGGAACCTGGCAGATGGCTGCCATGGAGTGTCTCGGTAATGCCCTGGCTGAACCTGGGCTCGACATGCACGGGTTAGTTGGACTTGATGTGTTGCACCAGTAGTGTTGCCTTACTGCTGCACAGTTGGCACTGGGTTAGCCCTTGGACTGGGAAGGCTGCTTGCCCCTAAGTTAGGCGGGTGTGGTGCCTGGTCTGGAGTAGTCAGCAGGTGGTCCACATTGGTCGTCTGGGGCAACTGGGAGGTGGGCAGCTGCTGTCTAGCCCCTTCAGTTGTCAGGATGCTGTCTGCGTTGTGGGCTGCGACTCCCTTGACGGGAGTCAATTAGTGCCAGGGCTGGCTGGCGTGTTGTGGGTGACTCGGGATCCTCTCCACATCAATGGTGAAGTATCTCAGATTTGGACTCTGCGTTCTCTGCCTCCTAGGGGTTGGTCAGGATCTGGGCTGCTCTCATGGTTCTGGCAGGCTCTCCCTCGCATCACTTTTGGGGGACCAGTGACTCGTTTTCAACTTTCGTAGGTGATCTGAGGGTAAAGGACCAAGCACAGTACACTGGGTTAAGCACAGAAATAACTACAACATAATTATTGAAACCTCCGGAGGTGATAGCCTCGGGTAAGTCCTGTACATACTCCTGGTGTTTGGCCTGGGTGCTGGGCTGCATCTCGTACTCAAAGATGGCTGCCTCTGCGTTGAGCTTGGAGTGGGCAGCTAGGGAAGGTGCACGAACCTCATTGATCCTAACTGCAGGGTCTGGAAGATGGTCTCGGAGTCTCTAGGAGTTCCTGTAAGGGTCTCATTAGGTGAAGGTGGGTTCTCTGCTAGGAGACTGCTGTGGTGTCTGTTGTGGCAGGTCCTTTGCTGAGGTGGCTCGAAGGAGCCATGCTGGTTGAGGTAATCCATCGAAGTGGTGGCTTGGGTAGCACCATCAATCCAACGGTGCTGGTTGGCAAAGTTCCTCTGGTGGCCGGCGGTGGGTGTTGGGCGCTGTCTGCTCGGTTCTCGCCAAGGGACACCACTCAGTAGTTCAGGCCTTGTACTTATCAGTGCAAACGAATTTGGAGCATTGTTGACGGAGTTTGCAGTCGCCAACCACATCTGCTGAACCATTTTGACATTATAAGTGTCGCTTCTGTGAAACGACCTTCACCAGCAGCAGCAATGTTCGTCAACATGAGAGGCATGGCTGAACAATGAGCCCAACCCAACTACAGTATGAGTGTTTGAAGTACAGTGTGTCGATTTCATGAATGGATGGTCGAAGAGGGCATATGAATATGTGCAAGATGTAACAAGTAAGTTTTTTTTCTTCAGTTGGTGATGTATTTGCAGGTGTCAAGTTGTTTTCTTGGTCGCTAACGTATACCATGAACGGAAAGGTGGAATGGTCATTGTAGTCTCTGCTTCCAGCGAGTTCGCGTCGATGAGATGTGCTCATGACGTACAGGTCTTCACTGCTACATCAGTTAAAGTAAGCCTTTGCTCTTAATGGTTTGCATTTTCTAAAAGTAGAGGACTACATAGTTTTGTGTGTTTGTGTGTGTGTGTGTGCGTGCATGTGTGTGCGCACGTGCGCATGTGCAGGTGTGTGTGCACACATGTGTGTGTGGTGATACATCCTTTCTTGTCGTTAGCAATTTATGGTGTAGTTTGTTTTGCAATGAGATTTCAGTATTATAAATATTAGCTCTCTCTTGCACGATAATGTATGTTGTTTCGTATGTGTGTACAGTTCTGCCATTAGGTACTGTATAACTAAATTCCTCTCCAAAAAAGACATGCACTCAATTGGTCTGCCACCCTGATGTCTCTCTCGCCCAGTGTTATGTACGTTCCCTTTGACTTGTCGATATCTGCAAGACACTTGTAGTGTTGTTTAGTTTCACTCAATTCATACGGAAGGTGTTCTGTCCAGGTCAGTTCAGTCATTTCGAGCATCATCTAAAGCGGCATACAACAACTCTCGCATGTGATTGCAATGGCTGATACATGCTTATAACTTTGTTTATATCAGTTTGCAATTGAGTGTAGCAGTGTTGTCTTTATTGTTCTTACACTTCCCAATGGAACTTTTTTTGTCGCCTAACATAACTTAAAATGCTTGATGCTTGTGCACATGTTGTTAAATACTTATAACCGATGGTTAAAATATATATGTTGTTTTGTATGGGCTTATACTTCTAGAGAGGTTCGAGAATTACAGCCAACAATGCTTACAAGTATACATAGGGTCTACTTCACCCCATGACCCTTCTCGTCCTGGTTGATGCCTATGATGAATTTAACAGTTGTATCTCAAATGGTTCGGAAATTATGGCCAACTATGCTTATGAGTACAGTAATCCCTTTCCAGCCGCGGTTTCAGGTATGCGCGGATTTGTTGTGGATGTTTTCTCCAGGTACAAGTTTATATTATCCTGGGTTTTCAGTCTATGGAAAACTAGCCTTTACTGATGCCCATTTCTCAAGCTCATAGATGTTGGCATTTGTTGTCCCCAGCAGCGTGAAGCAATAAATTACTTAATGCCAGAAGGGGACACTTGTGTATTGCCCGTAGTTGCAGGGGGGGGGGGATGTTGCAGGTCGGGTCAGTGAGGATTCTTTGTCCTAGTCACATGTCGCCGCCTCTGCCTTACCCTCCCTGTCTTTTTTCGCTTCCATTATTACTCCTCTTTTGCTGTAAAACAGCAGCACATTACAGACTTAGTTTCTTAATCAGTTTATGTATGATAACTTCAAATTTAATTCAATGTCCTTTTTTAATGATTTTTTTTAAGTTTATGTGTGCCCATGCCTACATAATATGCTAATTTCTTATGGTGGACAATTGTTTGATTCTTATGAAGTAAATTGTATGTGTAAAGTGAATAAAGGTAAGTGTGTGAAAATCAAATATTTTGGCGAGTAAAGCCATATGCGTATAGGCCACACACAATGTTTTTGATGAAAAATTTGGGATAGTTAATATTTCAAGTAGACAGCACCTAATTTTTATATTCCCATGCCAGTACAGAGGCCAACATGCCACCTACATTACGTATAAATTCAACACATTAATGTGAATTGCATCTATCAGCATGTTTTCCCAATGCCGGGCCGCTGTTAAGAAGTGAACCGGCCCTGTAACGATGGCAGTGGCAGCGCTTGGCTGACCACTGCCCTCCAGAGCAATCTTGTAGCGACCGACCGACAGCTACCCAGCCCCGAAGATCTAGGACCGGGCGACGCTAGCATGCAGCCAAGGCCCAGCCATGCTGCAGAGAATCTAGTCTCTTGTCCAGCTACTTACAGGTGGCAATGTATTCGCTGCCAACCCCATCACGAGTGATTAAATTTTTATTATTTATCTTCATGTATTTTATCAATAAATAAAGGGCTGTGTTTTGCTTCAAACATAAGGCATCTCCAACAGTGTTTAGTTACTATTTTGTGCTTAATACATCAGATTTTCTGGTTATGAAATGCTGAATAGTCGGCCGACTTAACCTATGCCCCTTTTCCCTATAAAAGCTTGTATTCTTCTACCGCTGGTTTTTCAACTGCAGTGTTTTTAAAAAATTAATCCCTGCAGTTGGCGAGGAATTACTGTAGTCATAGGGTTTACTCGAACCTGCTACCCTTCTTATCATAGGTGATGCATATGTTATGAATTCAACAACTATATCTTTAAATGGTTCGGAAATTATGGCCAGCTATGCTTATAAATAAATATGGGGTTTACTTGGCCCTTCTACCCTTCTCGTCATCATGCGGCAATGTTATAAATATGGTAGTTATATCTCAAACAGTTCGGAAATTACAGCCAACTATGCTTATAAGTAGACATTGGTCATGCTTAACACTTCTGGCCGTTTCTTTGTCATGGGTGATGCCTGCCTACGTTACGATTTTTGGCAGTTGCATTTCAAACTGTTCGGAAATTGCAGCTATGTCGAGAGAGAGACGTTGCAAGGGGGGGGGGTGGCTTTGAACTTGAATATTCTTTAGACAAGCTTAAACAATTCGAAAATTACACCCAACTAGCTTATAAGTAGTCATAGGTCACACTTCACCCTTTGGCTCTTTTCCTTGTATTTCGGGAGAGAGATGTTGCAGAGGGGGCTACAAACTTGAACATTCTTCAGGCAAGATGGATGTTGCTGATATGACCCCTGGACCCAGCAATAGTTTTGCTGCAGTATGGTTTCCAATATGGCGGACCATATTGACAGAGCAGGAAGTTCTTTATTTGTCACCATTTTCGCTAGACAGTGCATTGGCAGTAATTTTGCTAGGCAGTGCTTTCAAGTCAGTACTGGGTGGCTTCAGGCTGGGGACACGACCATAACATCTTCCCCTCCCCAAGTATGTTCCAACAACACCATTTTGCTAAACAGTGCTGCCATTTTGGCAGTGTTGGATGGCATCAGGCTGGGGGTGCAGCCGCCCGGTCAGTGTTGGGTTGCTTAAGGCTGGAGGACATGGTCATAACACTGCCCCTCCACAAGTCTGTTGGAACACTCCACCATTTGCCAGGCAGTGCATTGACAGCCATTTTGCTAGACAATATGATTTACAAGATGGCAGACTGGATTGACAGAGCAAGAAGTTCTCATCCAAGTTGATTGTCCCAGCTCCTCAGCCAGAAGCCAGGTGGCCTAGTCTTGGCAGCCATTTTGCTAGCTAGTGCCACAATTTTTTTCCTAGACAGCACGACTTCCAATATGGCGGACCAGATTGACAGCAGGAAGTTCTCATCCAAGATGGTGGTCGCAGCTCCCAGACTCCTCAGCCAGGAGCCATGTGGCCTAGAGTCTTGGCAGCCAATTTTTGCTAGGTAGTGCCGCAAATTTGCTAGACAGCACTATGTCCAAGATGGCTGACCACATTGACAGAGCAGGAAGTTCTCATCCAAGATGGTGGTCGCAGCTCCCTGGTTCCTCAAGTAGGAGCCAGGTGGCCTAGTCTTGGCAGTCATTGTGTTAGACAGTTCAATGCGCTGCCCTCACTCAAGGAATCCAATATGAGAACCGAGAACAGCAGAGGAGCAAGCTACTCCATTGTGCAAAGGGTAGAATTTCCAAAACAAGTGGCAGAATCCACTATGCAAACACTGCCCTCTACACCCCTCCAACTTCAGGTGGAAAATGGAAGGCCGTAAAGGAAGTTGGGCACCTTGTGTCTGTGAATTGTCGTGGCGCAACCTGTTGGATCGAGAGCCACACCTTAAACTCCCTCATCCGAGTCCTATACTCAAGAAGGAAGAAGGACCATGAGCCTTCGGGCAGACAGAGCCTCAGAAGCCTTCACCTCGAACAGCAACCCCTGAAACACCGGCTACAACGAATCACACTGGAGAAAAGTCTGCCATGTTGGATGAAGTCACAGCTGCCACCAAAACAAGGCCCTCCTGTATGCCCTACTCAAACTGGTACGTTCAGCTGCAATCTACCTAGACGGGGCGAAAACTCAGCCGACCATCCAGCGCCAAAACTGCCAATGCCAGAGAGATCCATGCGTTGCCTGATGCCGCTGCCGAGCTCCCCGAACAAGAGAAGTTTAGCTGACTTCAGCCGGAGCAGCAGCAGAAAACAACGTATTGCAGAGCCTGCCCCAGACGGTTGTAGATATCTAGAGTCGCCCCATGCCGAGACTTACACCAGTGGCCAACTTCCCAAACTACAAGAAGTTCAACCGCCTTCCGCCGGAGGGGCAGCAGAAGACAACCTGTTTCAGAGCCTGCCCCAGACAGTCGCCGATGTCCTGATGTTGCCCCGAATGAGAGGATGCCAATTGTAACAATGCCGAAGAGGGTTGGGAGAGGGGTAGAGGGCCCTGTCCAGCCCCCAGAACTGACACCACCAGCCATTGAGGCAGTAGCACCATTGCCTCTCTACCCCAATGGCAACACTACCGGTCAACACGGCCACCAATCATCACCAGGTACCTGCTGGCCTGACCCAGACCACTACCAAGGATGACCCCACAATGCGGTCCATACCGCCCTGGAGAGAGTAGCCACCTCGAGTCTGCCAGGCCAGCTTGATGCTGGGCTGATACTGAGAGGCTTCCTGGATGCCGATCATCAGATTCACCTGGCCGTACCCGCAACACGCTGCCCTAAGAAAGCAGGGACTGCCACTGAAGAAGACAAAACAATGTAATGAGTGAGTGTAGTGCCATGCACGAACAGACTTACGTAATTTGATAGCTGTCAATAAACTATCACTTAGTAACACGTACCTATAAAAAGTACACAATTAAATTCAGCCAGGAGTTATGTAATCCAAAATAATATGAACTAACTTTCAATCAACTGTTATAAACTGTATGAGAAAATCATTGCGATTACATAACACATATCAGTGAAGTTAAATGGCCACGTGCCATACAGCCTTTCTTAAATTACATAAACTATGTGGAGCACTTTGCTGTGCCCAGACAACATAATCAGTGCTAAGAAGATTAGCGTGTGTAAACATACGAAGCCGACCAAATTCTTGTTAAAAGGAAAATGGACAGAAAAAACAAAACTTTTCTAGTATGTTGAAGGCTATGTGAGAGACTTTAAATAACTCAACATGCTTTGCTTTATATAGAGCCCTAAACTAATTATCCAATTTCTTGCATTGTATGAAACCTTCAAGAAATCACAAACAAAAATAAAGACAGTTCAACAAGCCAACGAAAGAAAAGTTTGTGAAATATTTTTTTCTGAATATATAAAAATATTCCAAGTGCTTTGTTATTTGCAGTGCTTTCTATGTTTCTTCTCTATTTATGTGTATGGTGCTGGTATATGCATTTGCTTACATAGTTAACTTCAATTGCGAACACACTCGCTATCCCAAGCTTAGCTGCTCAGACGAGATGTCGGAAGGTCCCGCTAGCAAAACCCCGTAGCTCATTTGACACGTAACATTTTCTGCTGTCCGACAAAATAGGTAGCCCAAAGGTTGTGGTCGATTTTTTCATTTTTTTGCAGGACCATGTGGCCACAGCAGAATAGCTAGATAACACACGCCTTTGTCTTTCAATTATGCTAGTTAAATTATCCTCCAGGGTCGACTTTATTCCGTGTGCCACTCGCTGTGTCTTGTTTCTTTCCACATATTAAAACTGTAAACCATATTGTATGTAATCGAGCCTTCAGCTGAGATGGTAGGGCGGCACACTTTAAAAACGAAGGCTACGCATTATTATATCAGACACCAGAGACCCTTTGCGACACTCTTTTTACACAAAAAGAAGATGCCAAGTATCCACATGCAGCATGGTCCAGCTGCACACCGCTGCGAAAGAATGAGCAATTTGCCATGTAACCAAGAGAGACAGAAGCGTGTGCCTGGCTCTGCCGCTTCATGAAGGAGACAACGCAAGCCACCTGCCCAAAGCAGCCTGCCAGTCACGTTGTTCGAACTAGTGGGGCCACAGAGAAAATATACATACCAAGGACAATTATAGAAGCTGATGGAGAAAAAAAAATTGTTCTTGAGGGGACAGTTCAACATTCATTCAAACAAATTTTTTTCTTCCCAGACTACTCTATGTCGCAGAGGAGAGGGGGCAAATTGACGCGTTACATCTTTCTGAATATTATTGTACCAACTTTTACTCATCAGTGCAAAAGAATTTGGAGCATTTTTAACGGAGTTTTATTTGCCACCGCCAACCACGAGACGTCAGGAATTGTATTATCTACCCAAGGTGAAGGATGGACGCTCTACGTCTTGCATCGAGATCAACTGAGTACAGCAGCATGCCGCCAGATGCCACTACTAGTACAATCGCCGTGGCATGAGCCTGGATTCGTGCTGGCCACTGATGTTACGCACTGACAATCCAGGTCATGCCTTCACAGCAGCTACCCCATCTCCAAGACAACCCCCTATGCAAGCTGATCAAGGGACACGCCGTCGCCACCAGAGTATAAGTAGAGGGCCGCACCAAGGCTCATGACCAGTCTTCAAGCAATTGACATCTGCGCATCAGCTACCTTACCTTGGTCTTCACCGCATCCTAGTGGTGCCAAAGACTCTACCTTGGCTTGCACAGTAATCGCCAATCTCTTCACCGAACAACTTAGGCCTCACGTCGTTAAAATGCTAGATACGTACCGGTCCCTTCAGGACAACAGTAGTAGTGCTAGTTAAAGTCAGAGTTATTTTGTTACCACTTTTTACTACCTACTCTGTTAGCCTAGGAGCAGGTCACCTTCATTTGTATTCACATAGGGGGTTTCAACTTCCGTAAGTATGTGGATAGGAGATAGTACAACCACCACCACTGTTTATTTACTTCATACTGAATAAACGCAGTTTTATCTCACGAATATTTATCCTGTAATCTTAGTACCTCACCTCATAGACATCGGACCTGTATCAAAGACAGCAGTTGACCGGGGTTTCATTTGTATCGTCAAAACACAAAACTATCACAGTATAACCTTGGAAGGCCACCCGTTCTCTGCACCACATGTAGTGAATGGTAGAGCCACGACACTAATATGCCACCTCCTTAAGGATTGGACTGCCGGTCTGGGGTTTGCTCGTCACTGTGCTTCTGGTGCCGAGAGGAGTATTTCCATGTGCCTGGGAGGATCAGTTCCTCTGAAGCTCTCACCACAACAGAATTGGAAGGCCACCCATTCTCTGCAACAAGTGTAGTAAACGGTAGAGCCACGACATTAGGTACTACATCGTCATAGGGTCAGGAGAGACCAGCCCTAGAAAGAACTCACTCCCGTGCTGGGACTGTCACCAGTGTTAGGCAGCTCTAATTATCCCTGCACCCTTGTTGCTGGAGTTTGGGAGTGAGATACGGCACTCGGCTGACAGCCACGATACGCACACAATTAACCTACACATCAACTGCGACACCTCTGCGAGGTCTGATCATAGAATATTTTTTCTCATGTCCTCCCATTGCAGTGGTGGTCTTAAGAGAGTAAATCAGGCAGAGATTGCCTTTAAATATCCACAAGAGTTTAATCCACTCCCCAGTGGGCTCGAGGATTTCAGTCCACGGGAAGGTGCCACGGAACTTTGTCATCTGTCAAGACCTGTCTCACCGACCTAGACAGGTCATTTGGGCTTAACAATCTCTGGTTTTGGGGAACTCCATGTAAGCCACATACCTCAACGTCAGCCAAAGCTCGCAAACCTAGGCTGACCAGCACACCCACCTCAGGAGCGGCCCCTAGTGTGTCACGAGTCGTGCCTCAGCCGGCACCGCTACAGCTTCAGTTCTTATGTCACCCAAGTATACCAATACAAGTGGTCACGCCAAAACGTAAAATAGTGCTTGCCGAACCAGACTTTGTTCTTTGCCGGAAAGCGACCTTACCAGGGCTGTACACCTGCCAAGCACCAGTGCTGCGCAAAGATTAGAGTGCTCCATTTCCCCCGACCTTCCCCTTGCGACTAGCCTAGCTCCCAAAAAAACACCTTTGTACCGTGATTCGCCATCTGTCAAAGGCCGCCACGCATCAAAGTTTTGTTTGAGTAACTGTAGAAGTAATTTTAGTAAAAACAATACTTTATACTATGCTGCCAGGCTTGACTAAAACCATGTGTTCTGGTTGGTATGAATCAGTCTTCCTTGTGAATAATCTAACTACAGTGTGAGCAGTCACTCTTGAAATTTATTTTGCTGTAATCAATTTTATTGTAATATATAGAATTTCTCACCGTTAATAACTTTATGTAAGCATGAAAGGTAAAGTATTTATATTAAAAAAAAAAAAAAACCAGACATTGTGTAATTTATTTATTGTTAATTGACAATGATTTAATTTATTCGTAATAGTATATTATTTTAATAAACGATGCAAACACAGACATTTTCATTAACAGAGCAGTTTTATCTGCAATAACTAGGTACTTAGGTACTATGTTCATATATATGAATAATTTCTTCTTGGAGAGCACCAATTTGCTGAACGTTGTTTTACTTTGCCAAATTGATGAATGTAGCTACTGTTTTATTATTGAGGCACTTGTGGATCATAATTGGTAATTACTAAAATGTTTATTTTAAGTGGGTGTTCTGTTGGAGGAATTCATTCTGTTACATTGACCTAATAAAAATGTACGTTGCTTATTTTCTGTGATACCAGCTGGTATAGTGAAATCCAAATGAGAAAATAGTGCATAGAAGACCAAAACGAGTTGGGAGAGTCCATTGCAGCTGCAGGAAGGGGTGGGGTTGTCCAGTTTAGTAGTGCCGGTGGCCAAAGTAGTCGGACAAGAGCTGCTCTATGTGTGCATTAATTATCTGCTGAATAAAAGTAAGTAATGCAGTGAGATATTTAACAGCAACATATAGGAGAGTGATCTTAGTTTGGTGTCTACAGCACCAGCAGTGTCACTCCCTCCAGTGGCAGGCACTTGAGAGAGTCCTCCCTTACATTCCCTTCCACCAAACTGCGTGAAGACTATTTTCTCATTTGAATTTTTCTACAGGTGCTGATAAGTATCCTGCTGTCGCAGTGATATGTCACGTACACAGCATATCCAAGTACCAGCATTATGCATTTGTTATCTGAATGTGGCATTCAGAACAGGTGCCCCGTCTGAGAAGTGATCCACTGGAGGTGGCTGGAAACATTGGTGTAGCCAGTAGGATAGTTGGAGCATGTGTCCTTGGAGCCAAATGAGACCAAGCCTACCTGCGTGTACTGTCCGTCGTCTTCACGCACTGCCAAGGCTCCACCACTGTCACCCTGGGGGGAAAAAAAAATATTGGTTTTCAAGAGGATGAAAAAAACTGTATGAAAGGTTATGTTTGTGGCATAAAAGTGTGTGAATAACACAAAATAAGACAGAAATTTACATACAAGTTTTTGCATCTTCACTGACAATATGTTGAGCTTGTTAACAGTTACAGTAGAATCTCAGTTTTCCCCTTTTTTTTAAAGGGACAATAACAACATAGTGTAAATCAGAAGGGGGACGTGTAAATTATGAGAATCAAACAAACATGAAGTGAGTATAGAGGTTTTGGGCGAATCTTACCATCGTGAATCAAACTTGATCTACCTGGTGAAATTTTAAGTATTAATTAGAACTAAATGACAGAATAATTAATATATTTACCTTAATTTTAAGTTGGCTTTTGATTTCTAACTCTGCTGTAGATCTGTTAAAAGTTTATTCCCACTGTTATACATTGGTAATGTGTGCTATAATTTCATGGGCAAGCTACTGTGTGCAGGGGGCAGTAGTGGCGTTGATGTTCCCAATAAGGGGAGAGGAGGATCTGGGGGCCTCCCAGGGAAAGTTTGGATTTCAAGGTGCAAAATGTTGCCATTTGAAATTTTTTTGTACCTAAATATAAAATACACCGCCTGTAAAAATATTAATATTTTTTAATATAAAATTTGCCCGAGTGAAAAATATTACAAAAATACCTTCATCAAACCTGGAACCTTGTCCAATTAAAGCAATCACAGCAAATAACTCAGCATAATTGCCAGTCTTCTGATTATTTTCTCTCATCATGACCACGGAAAGGCAGTTCCTGTACACCCAATGAACAAACAACATCTACTGTGCGTGACAGAAACAAGCGGCCTTGGCGGTGGGGTAGGTGGGGCTGGGGTGAGGCTGGAGAATTCCTGGGAAACCCGGTCTAAGTAGCAGTCGTTTACCTGTCACCAGTCAGTAGTATAGTCATGCACGCGAATATATGAGTCGTGTTCTAATGTTTCCGAGGTTTTGTTGAAACATGAGATCTGTCAGTGACCCATCTGAACATTAGCAAAATGTGCTTGCATAATTGTCTATATATTTTCTTTAGAAAATTTAACAATTTTTATGGGTTCATTTATCATTCCTGCCATGGCTTGAAGTAAAAAGAGGGAAAGTAATTTATAGTGAGGGACGCAAAATCTTAAGTAGGTACTGTAATAGAAAAGTGCGATGACGAAGCAAAACAACGGTTTCTATCATTACCAGTAAATCAAGCAACCCGTCGCGCTGCTTTTTACATGTGTGTTGGTGTAACCACCATAAAACAGATCCCAAAATAAAATAATTACTGAAACTGACCCCAACAGATAATTATCTGGGGCTATGGTTGCTGATCGATTAGCATGCTCACCTCCCACCAAGGCGATCCGGGTTCAATCCCCAGCCGGGTCACCGGATTTTCGCAACTGGGAATCATGCCGGATGATGCCGTTGGTCAGCAGGTTTTCTCGAGGGTGACCCATTTCCCCTGCCCCTTCATTCCGGGCCCGATCCATATTCACTTCCATTACCCTCGTTGGCTCTCAAGCCCTCGCTTTTAAAAGCCGCCCAAATCTCTTCACTTACCCTTCACAGATTATCTACACTTGGAAAAAACTATTCCACTGAAAAAAGACACACTTCTTTGAAAGTGGATGATTTCAATAATTGTGTTATTAGAAACCCTATCCATGATTTCTATGTGCGCAAGAAGAATGTTCCAACTATTCTTAAACTGTTGCCTATCATCAAAAATTAGATAGATTTTCTATGGGGAGCAAGAACACTTCACCGCTTAATACGCATGAGATTTAAGTGGAGAAAGTGTAGGTTAAAGAGGAAAATATTTGTTCAAAGAGCCAACATCGTGGCATGGTGTAATGACTGCATATATAAGATAAGACCGTGAAGTTGGCAGAGAGATAGTTTACCTTGATGAAAGTTGGTTTGCTAGTAATTTGACGTTTTCTAGGCATTGGCAGCACAGCAAAGAATTTGGAGTGCAAGCAAAAGCAGGCAGAAGACTAATATTGTTGCACGTAGGTAGTCGGGATGGATTCTTTCCTAATGCACTACATCTGTATAGTGCCGGAACTGTCACTGGAGACTACCATGGCCAGATGAACCATGTTAACTTTCAAAAATGGATTGATGAGAAATTACTACTTAACATCCCACCTTATTCTGTTTTTTGTAGTGGATGATGCACCTTACTATACTGTGGAGCTCAATAAACCTCCCTCAAAATATTCCGTAAAAACGACATGTTATTGTGGCTTAAAAACAATGGGGTAGAGTGCAATAAGAGCATGCGCAAAGTTGATCTGTACACGCTCATAGAGATGAATAAGCCGAAGCAAGAAACATTTTGTATACATCAGAAACTGTCTCGTTTCGGACACACAGTTCTCAGACTTCCGCCTTATATGTGTGATGTAAATGTAATCGAAATAGAGTGGAGTAAAATCAAGAGGCTAGTTAAGGATAGAAATGTTACGGGTGACTTGTCACTTACGAAAATGAATAAAATAACTGAAACATCAATCTCATCAGTTACAAAAGAAGACTGGGCAGGATATTGTAGCCATGTTCAAAACGTCGAAGACGAATACTGGCGAAAGGATGGAATTATTCCTGATGTGATAGACAGCATAATAATTAACTTGGGCGAAGACGAAAGTGAAAGTGAGTCGGAAAGTGAAGTGTCATCAGATGTTGCAGCACCAATTAACAACAGTGATTCTTAACTCAGAACTTGCGCGGCCATTATGAAGATTTTGCAGACAGATAGTTGGGTGATTTCTTTGAATGAATGTTTAGTATGGTTAATTTTATTAATTCTCAGATTAAATTTATTTCCTGAAGATAAAACTATAGGCCTTCGACACCATGGTAGTTCATGTTCCTGTTTACTGACAGACAGCCTAAATGACTTAGTGAGTAGATACTCAATATATATTAAATATGCATGTTTATCTGTTTGTGTGTCCGTGCCGATTAAATTTTTTTATCTGATTTTTAGAGATGAAATTAATTTTTACTTGCGTGTATGAAACGACAAATTACTTTGACTGGATAATCATTTTATTGAGCCCAAGATATTACTAAGTCTATTCTCAAGTTCGTCTTTTTGTAATCATTATTTTTAAAAAACACTTTTACTTACGACATATTTTTAGTGATTGTGTAGAAATATGAGTAAATGTTTTTTTATTTGCACGATAGCATGCCCTCGACCGACGGGCCAGACACCATGCCGCTTCTTCACCTAGGCTCGTCCGCATACCTTCCAGGCCCGCTCGTTTCTGTCACGCACAGTATTAAACATTTCAAAACTTCTCAGTTTCTTAAAATTTTTCGTTATGACTTGGTGTGATTAATTGTTTTGATCTATCTAGACCAAAATCAACTCTATTTTTACCAAATTCTTTAAGAGACAAAAACAAATTTATGTGAACTTCAGAACGCTTATGTTTTTGAACAGCATTGTACAGATTGTTAAGGTCAAAATACCCAGTTGCAGTCCACGGGTTAACATCCTTGGAAAACAATAAACATGGCCAGCAAAACAATTTGTTTAGACTGTTACATCCAGCTAACCATGAGTGTTTCTGATAAACATTTTTTTTGGAAATGACGTACAAAATAACCTTTCTTGCATGTTGTGATCGTAAGTTTAGGTATCGGCCTACCCTCTTTTATGGTGTCGCATCTTTCCTGAAAAATGAAAGCACTGCTGGAAAAATGCTTCACTCGTAATCCACACACACACCACACTTACATCCAAATTTTTCTGTTGTACTCATTCTATCTACTTGGTTCTCAGTCTCACACAATAATTTTAGAATTTTTATGTAAGGTATGCATCGCACACGAATATGTATAACATTCTCAGCACCAAAACTAAATTAAATAAAAACAATATGGTTCGTGTTGTGCGCATGAACTTGCCCACGTATCAATCTAGTTACTGTAAATTACGCCACGCCAACTGCCTGCGGCTAGGCCAGCTTCGGCTATGTCCGCTTCAGTTCGGCGAAGAAAGCACTACCATCGTAGCTTCTAACACAGGTTGACACAGCCATAAGCCCCCGCCCCTTCACGGGCTGTCTGCCTACCTTGCCACCCCTCTGACGGCGGGGAAAACCAGTGTGACCGCCTACCTGCTGAAAGCATTACTTACAGCGCTTCCAAACATCTTGGTTTTACTAGTCTACGAGCTGTTTTCTTATCCCTAACGTACAGTATTGTTTCCCGAGTAGAATGTGTACCACATGAGTGAAAAGTTACCTTAAAGTAAATATAAGTTACAATTTTATATTTATTTTAAATATAACATTGTCAGGAAACTGTTTGGGAAAGCACTGCTTGCCTTGCTTGCCCTAACGAGATGCCACTGGTGTTAAACATAATTTGGGTTGTTGCAATTTACTCTGTGTATCGTATCGGATGATAATTGATGGTCGAGGTGTAATGAATTTTTGAAATTTTTAAAGATTTTCCACTAAAGTGGTAACCGAACAGATATAACTAAGAAAATGCAAGTTTTACCCTTTTCACTTGGCAGACCCAAATGACAGTATTCCTGAACCACACAACCTGGTTGGGGGTGTCTATTTTGTTGGAAAAGGTATCGAACTGAAGTAAGTAGAGACGGACGGAGTCTGTGTCTCGTGTCGGCAAGGTACTGCTACATCATCATAGCTGTGAAAGGCAGATTTGAGCCACATAACAACTGAGGTTCTTGGTAATGGGAAATTATATAAAACTGAAAAGTTTTAGAATTAATAGAGCTTAAAATAGTGCGTAATCAGGTCACTGCATTTTATATAAACTTTTTCTTGTTCATTGGCCATTGCCAGTATTGTGTCATGGAAATGCGAAATTATTGATGTACAGTTTGATAGTAAATCAACACTATATCTAAATGCAACAATTCATACTTCTGAGCTTCATGGATCAACTGAGAAGACAAAAATATTACATGTATCCTAACACATTATATATATATATATATATATATATATATATATATATATATATATATATATATATATATATATATATATATATATATATATTATTTATTTATTTATTTACATTTATATTTATTCAGCTACTTACCAAATATTCCAACACAGTCCACACACTACGTCAGTTACAAAATGAAGCATGTAAACACAAAAATTCTGGCAATCATTCATGAGAATTTCTAAACAAAAACATGCACTTTTAACATGATTTGTAATGTCACTTTTTCCGCCAAGACAAATACTTATGTCACGACACACACTACAAAACGCATACCTTTCACCTTCCTTTGATTTCAGAATGAATCCAAACTGCTCAGAATATACAGACCTGAATACTTGGACTTACTGTTTTTCATACTTACCATATTTACTCCAAAAGAAGACCAGGTTTGTAACAGAAAAGGAATAGAAAAATTAGGGGTCGTCTACAATTCGGGAATCACCTTCATTTCAAAACCTAGGTGATTTTGACAAAGGCTTTTCATGCTTAAATATCATGGTTATACATGGTGGTACTTATTTTTGTAGTGCTGAGACTGAACCTGTCAACTTTGACAAGGGTCTCCTTATCTGATGTCGCCCAGCCTACAGCCTTAAAGAGGAAGCACTTTGCTGGGAAGCACAATGGCACAAGTCACGAATAGGTATATAACACCCACAAAAGTTTTACAGTGTGAGAAAAATGCTGCTACCATACAGCCAGGTTAGACACACCTATTTCGTTGTGATTAGCTTTTCTTTAAAAGTAAATCAAATATATCATATTATTCAGATAATAGCATTTCTTCTTGAAGGTTTTGTCATAAATTCATGCAAAAATACTTGAGCATAAATAATTTTTTCAGCACTTTACAGGGGTAGTATTTAATTCAGGTTTAAATATTTTTTTTTAGGAAGGGATCGTCTTAGATACAGGGTTCTCTTCCTTTCAGGTAAATATGGCATGAATGTGCACCAAACTATGAAGAGAAACTCAAGTTGACGTATTTCAGGCAAATCATTGTAAAGAATTTTATTCGTGCTTCAAATACTCTTAAAAAATACCTCGTTTATGCATAACTCACAAGCTCCACGATAAGCTTTACAGTGTTATTTAACGTTGTTGGCATGCAAAATCGCACACTGTTGTTTTTTTACTACATTGCTGCATGAATAAAACTACTACGTCATGCAAGTGTTTGCTGCTATTTTTAATTTATTGTATTACCACTGCTAACAGATGCTTTTGACACCTAAAAGACAGGAAGCAGTAATTTCACATAAAAATTAAATGAATATTTTGCTAGACAAGTAAGTCAGTGAAACATCAAGGCAAACCGAAGGTGCACACCGGAGAAACGTGCTGCCTTGCCGTACCTAACTTAGAAATAAACTAAATAAGATGTGACAAATTTACTTAGCAAAATCATTTTTACTTTGTTTTGTATCACAGAATGAAAGCTCATTCCCATTCTTTACCGCAGTAGAATTTAAAAAACGCTATATCAGCACCCGCCAACGCTATAATACGTAGTCTTTCGCACCAATCCAATGTCATTGCATGAAATGCTCAACTTCCAGACCACAAAATAAATACGTGCAGTTGATGTACCAACATACCGGCAAAGTTTACATACATTTGCTATATGTAAATTATGGTATTACATAAAAAAATATTTTCTAAATCTAACTCTTCATGCCCAATAATAGAATGCGCTTCACATCAATGGACTTTTCGTGCCACGTAATTTAAAAAAAAAAACACAAAAACTGCAGTATGAACTTCAAATATTTTTCTTTATTTAACACAAATTACTCACGTAAAGAGACAATATTAATGACTTTCAAACACTGAAAAGTAGTTTTAGTGTATAGACACAAACAATATTTGCATTTGACTAGCTGCAACGGTCTGTAGTGTCAGTGTGTTTCTCATTCAGTTATCATATTACTGGATGCATCCTGGGTAAGTTATTGATCAATGTACTGCGCCCAGACCAATGGAAGGCTACCATATTTTTTTTTTTTTTTGCGGAATGAACGTATGTACTTTCATGTTATTGAACAGTTACTGGCACCAGTGTCACTATAATAATCCACCTTAGGACCATAAAAACCATCTTAAAATTTTAACAAGACAAAATAAGACTACATACGAGTGAATCTTAACAGCTCCTGCGTGCACAATGTATTACTTGCAGCGCAGGTGCATGGGAAATCTCTCCCGCATGCACGTTCCCGACTGGTAGAAAAATTACTGGCATTTTCAAAGTTTTCCCGGCACTCGATAAAATTGATGACTTTTCCCCATATTTCTCGATTTTCCCGGTTAAGTGGCTACCTTGAATTATCGTGAAAATATGACATATACTTGTGACACTTTCACAGAGACCAACACCCAAGAGCCCAGTCCCCATTTCATGAATTTTGGAATCCGGCCAAGAGAAAAAGCGTAAGATATGGATATTTCCCGTAAAATCGCAAGGTACGAACTTTTACGTAAAAATTAAGGGAAAATGGTAAAAGGGTGCGCGCGTGCATGCATGTGCGTGTGTCTCTCTCTCTCTCTCTCTCTCTCTCTCTCTCTCTCTCTCTCTCTCTCTCTCTATATATATATATATATATATATATATATATATATATATATATATATAATGTTTTTTTGTGATGAAAGAAATAATTTTTTTTGTATGTGGTAATTGTTTGTTTTTTCGCTATAAATAATTATTAGGGAATGGTACTGGCATAATATTTATATTATTATATTAGAGTTGTTCCCACCATACTATGTTTCCCAATACCGATACCCAATACCGTGCCGATACCAATACCCTTCGCACTGAATTTTAGAAATAATATTACTGTTAATAATGCATTAAAAAACATTCTTCCTAGACTCGTTTGAATAAAGAAAATAATATTGTAATCTGACACAAAATGCAAGCTGACCTAAAACTTTCAAACCCTCTGAAAATGAAAATAGTATGACACCAAATGCAAGTAAAATTTTTTATGTCCCACGCGCACTCTCAGTTAAGAGCGCATGAAGAAGTTATCGATCGGGCAATGTCAGGGCTGTGCTGTGGATTACTGCACGGGGAGGAGGGGTTACCTTTCCACGCCGCTACTTGTTGGCGACACCTTGCGTGGCAAATGTCTGTCTTTTAAAGTAATTACATATTTTACTGCATAGAAAACTTGTAATTTTGAGACAGAAATAAGGCGATTATAATCAATTTCTTCACCATCTTTAAAATTAATGATTCAAAACCACATCCTCTGATTTGCCATGTCGTAACACTGCACTCGGCTCGGTGCTTATCTACCCATTATTATATGGCAAAAGGTGTCGAATATGCACTTACATATTATCAGTTTATTCAAAGATGCGTGTCTATTGAACTAAATTAATATAAATTCTCTGATATCCCCGCAAGAAGTTACTGAAAATGAAATTGACACTTATAATACAAGTCGCTCCACGTATTTTGCGGACAAGTATGTAGAGACTATGCTTTTGGGCACATAATTTTATTCGCGAAGATGCTGCCCTTTGAGTTAAATAAATATTAAGTTTTAAAGTCATGTTAATTTTACACCAGATACAATGAAACACCAACCTTAGGGATAGAAGACCTTTAATCACAAAAGAAAGCACCTTTCCAAATAATTTCTCGTTAAAATGTTTTGCATAACATTTTCAAGCAAAACCATTTGCTTTGCAATATAAGTGATGATAGGTGCAACTATCTTGAGCGACGCATAATCTTCATAAAATTACGTTCGCCAGGCACACGTTTGCTCTAGGCCGGCCGCCAGCAGGTGAACTTCAGTGTGAAGGCAAGGCAAGCGAAGCGGGTGTTGTGGAGAGAGAGGATGTGCTTTATCTTTTGCTAGACAACTACTTCCCCTCTCGGGGTGTGTATTGATTGTGAGGGGAGGAAGGAAGGTACGCTGCTGAGAGAGACAGAAAGAGAGAGAGAGAGAGGACGCTAGGTCGCCACGCTCGTTGCTATAGGTAACCACTTACCCTCTCTGATGCGTGCAGGGGAAGTAGCAAGCCAGACTCGTACCATGCCGCACTGTGTCGACAGACGTGTTGGGAAGACAAGACATTAGACAACGTGCCACAGAGCAGTTATAAACGGCAGTGCACGTGACATATTTCACATCCAGTTACTAGCTGTTTGCATAAACAACAAGCATAAAAACAATAGTTGTGAGAAATCTTAGGTAACGGGACCCGAAATATACTTTGATCAGCACTACAGGCAATAAGCAATAAAAAGTTATGTTGACATTATTTAAATACGAATTTCACCAGGACCACAAAAAATTATTGATGGATGCGATATATATATATATATATATATTTTTTTTTTTTTATTTATTTATTTTTTTGTTATTTGCAGCGTATGCACACCCAAATACTGTAATTTTCGTGTCTAAAGAAAGTAATAACCTGACTTCATTGTCTACAACCGACACTAATGTATCGGCCCGATACAGATACATAGGAAAAAAGCTAAGTATCGGCAGATACCTATTATTAGTATCGGCATCGGAACTACTCTGATTTATTTTTCAATCCACCTCATCTACATGCGACATGACAAGGGGTACCCAAGGACGCGAGATCTGAAGCCATCTACGCCTTTATGTCAGATGTCATGTGTCTTGTAATCATCCCAGCAAGCGACAGAACCTGAGCCAAGTGCTGCCCCTAAGCGAGTGGCAGAGATGCAACCTGCACACAAGGGAAATTGCCACGTCCAGCCTCCCCTGGGAGAATGCAGCCAGCAAGGCGAAGAGAGGAGCTCACACCCAAATTTCCCCGACCAGACAAATGAGCCATGCTGACCGACTATATACGCCAGCACGCAAACCCAGAACATCAGTTGAATACTCTGTAACTCGCTCCACCACTCATGTGCTGGATCACTCTGCTTACCGCTTTCCTCACGAGTGACCAACCGCCTTCCAGAAGTCTTCTAGACCAGCATCCAGCTACCCCTGAAGAAGTCTTCTCCCCCTTACACTCACTCTTTGGTAGTCACCCCTAAGACCTTTCAGGACAAAAAGTGTAGGTTAGTTAGGGTCCAGTTATTGTTATAGCTACTTAGTTCACCTGCTCTTGTTTAGTTGCCCCAGGTCGCCTTCATCAGGTTAACATTATGTACTTCCATTGGTTTCAGCACAATTGATAGCTAGGAGATAGTACAGGCCACAGTGTCTGTTCCTCTGAGGAATAATCCAGTGTTCTCATTCTAAGGTGATATTTACTTAATACCTCGTAGACATCAACCCACAATAGAGAAGCAGGAGACAGTATCTTGATGTAGATATTGGAGAAACTAGTGTAGGACTACGGGCTACCCTTAATCGGGCGCACATGTATGACACCAAACATAACACAGTCAATGGCCACCCGTACCTTGAACCAAGTACTCTGGTACTTATGAAACATTGTAAGGTAGAGCTACAACCACTAGGAACACATGCAACAAAGCGGATAGACATCCAGATCAGCTAACTCACTCAATCAACTGCGCTGAATTTCGCCAGCTGGAGTGACAGGATTGATTCTGGTTGGCCTAACCTTTTCTGGTTACACATTACCCAGGGAACTCATTGCCTGCTCCTCATTCATGTAGTAGACCTTAGTACTTTCCTGTATGTCCTTCGCTCATATAAGAAGTGCTAGGTGGAGAGCTAAGAATGTAGCTACTGCTTCCAAACTTAGTCGGTTGCTCTGCAACCCATGGTCGTCTGTTCCCAGCAGCCCCTTCTCATGGGACGTAGCTCAAGCCGCCCGCTGACTGTCGAAGCCTCACCTCCCAGCCCCCCCCCCCAGCCCCCAACTTCTCCAGAAGATGCCGGAGAACCACATCCCCTGGTGGTTTATTTTCACCTGGGCCTGCACGTGTCGTTGGGCATCTCCTGCCCACTCTTCAGGCTGTCACCATACCCAAGAACTGCAGAACAGCTCAGCCCAGGGGGCCTGTCCAGATCGTCATCCGTAGCCAGGGCACCGCAACCGGCCAGCATACCATCCAGGATCTACCCTGGGTGAGACCCAAGCAAGGTAGAGCGACACCAGTGCCACTTGTAACACGACGTAAGTCAGCGACCCTCAAACCAGACTTTTTACCTTGTAGGTGGGCTCCTGTTTATTGAGGCAGAGATATAGAGTACAAACTCCCCTTCAGTGAGTTGTGAACCAGTACCTCTGACTGGTACTATAGAACCCTTGACCGACAATGACGTCATGCATCAAGGTTTTCTTCATGGCATAGATGGCTATGAGGCAAAGACACTAATAGTATACCTTTCTCACTGTGTACTTTAAAGCAGTTGTACTGTCACAATTCTGTGATGATCTACTCACTTTGCAAGTGGATGTGCCTCTTTTACCCAGGGTGCAGAAAAGTGTCTCTGTTTGCACAATTGAGCCATAGTACTGCGCACATTCTTGCTTGGTGATTATTGGCAATTCAGCATACATCAAGTTGTAACTTACTTCACCATCTGCATTTAAATAAAAATATTCATACAATTGAACTTCCCATAAGTGTTAGGACACCAGTTAAAGTGTACATTAAAATAAAATTGTATTTTAATAACCACTGCAAGAACTTCAAAATCGAAAAAAAATTATGGTACTGTAATTATCACTTAGATAAGCACTTATTTTTCACAACTTTCAAGAAAGACATTGACACTTGATGTTGAAATTTGTTGTACAGTGGAACTTGTTTAATTTGAAGCTGAAGGGACCAAAATATATTTCGAATCAACCAAAAATTTGAATTAAGAAGAAAATTGTGCAGGAACAAAAATGAAACAAGAAAATTTTATGCAATAAAAATACATTATATACATATGTACTGACGTGTGCCAGGCTATAGACTGTATGGCACAATCGTCGAGGTTTATTGTGCTAGACCAAGTGACCAAGTAGAACTGACTTACTCTGAAGGTATTCGGTCGGTTGGTAACATGGGTTAACTGGCTGAGTGGAACTGTTGCTACAGTCCTTGAGTTAAATTACGTTGTACTCCAAGTTCCAGGCCGCTGACTCTTGACTCCAGAAGTTAGGATTGGCTAGTCCGTACCTAGCTTCAGTTCGGTAGACTAGATCTCTCAACACTGGGTGATAGACGGAACTGATTCAGATGAGTGGTGGAAAATGAATATATTGTACCATGTGGACAGTTGAGACTGCCCGTAATCTCAGTGAGGTGGCGTGGTCCCATTCCGCCTTTCTTTCCTGCGTAGCAGGGGCTAAGGTACTCCGCTGCTGGGCAGCTAGATGAGCAATCTGTTGTCCCCTACACCTTCAGCCGGGTCTTAACTTATAAGTCATAGAGTTTGGTTTGCCGCTGAACAAGATACGATGTGCACTCTGAATGAGAAACTATTCCCCTATAATAGTGTAGGTCCAGTAGCTGATTTGTGGCACAAGCTCGATAAGAGTCTCCACTGATCCCCGACGTCCGCGGGCAGATCAAAGACGTTGAGCCATGTGGAATACTACTACTGGATGTGATATCCAGCCAAGGCCAGGCCACAACACCCAGGCCAATGCCACCCCCACCACCTAGGTGCTCTGGTACGTGATATAACCTAGACTTGCTGTCTCTCCTTGGTGGAAGGTATTCCGAGTTGTCGTGGCTCCTCTGTTCCTTGCTTCCTGGGTACTCGAGGTAATAGGAAGCAACACGTGACTGTCTAATGGGTGTGTACTAGACCGGAGATCCCCGGGGGGGGCTCAGTCAAACTGGTTCGAATTTACAAAAGTACCGGTTTCTGTTGGTAGTGCACAGTGCAACTTATTCCTAGCAGGCAAAGTATATGTTACTCTAGAAATAAAAGCGTTAGGATAGAGAACAAAGCTGTATTTATTGAGGACTCAATAAATATAGTGACTCATGCTATCTCCTACCAAGCAGACGGAGTACTGAAGGAAAACTACGCTAACCAGGTGTAGGTATCCTGGTTCTAGGATAGAGGGAAAGTGAACTAGAAGACTGAATATTTAACTACTGAACTAAAGCAGTCTAATGGGGGTGTCTGGAAGAGAGAAACAAAGTTAAAGTAGCAAGGTATATTCGTGTCCGATGGGTGTCAAAGACTGTTGTCGTCGCAGAGGGTAGCCGCGATGGCTATTGAAGACTCGAGGTTTAGCTGGAGGCCTCAGCACTAGGAGTGCTCGGGGTTAACTCAAGAGAAGAATTATGAATGACTGCTACAGCCCTGCTGCGCATGGACGTATATAGTCAGAAGTCTAGGCTGCCGTGGCGGGGTGCGAGAACCCGTGTGACGTCCTTCTGCCGTGAGGATGGCGTGGGAGGTGAGAACCCTCTCATCAGCGCTCTTGGTTCGTTGATATTTGATGGCGCTCGGCCATGCCTGATATGGCTGAAAGCTTGTAGGCACTCAGCACGTGAGGAGGGGGGAAGTGGCATGATCGCTGGTTGCGTAACCTTGGAGGCACGTGTTCGGGCTGCCCAGTAGATTTAAGCGGCATGCAACAACCGTGTATTGGTTTGCAGTAACAACTCTCACATGGGTGGTTGACATATACTTCACATGAAGAGCGATGAGTCGTAATCGTAGTTAATAGTAGTGTAAGCGGCATGCATCAGTATTTGCATGGTTAAAAGTGTTTATACATGTACAGTACTGTATTTATAAGCAAGACTGTATGTACTACACAACACTTACAGTAGTACATAGTACGTTATTTTAATTTTTGTAAAAAAGCTTGAAATCTTTGGCTGTTTTTTTCTATTTGAGTCACTAAAAAATCTTCAAGGATATTAAGTGGTTTGAAAACTGTATCACTTACATTTTGCTGTGCTTCAAAGTACGTCCATAGCTCGTGGATGTACTCCATTGTTTCTACTGAAGTCGGCAGAGGCTGCACTGGCAGTTCGGAAGGTTCATTTTCTTCAGCTGCAGATCCGCTACTATGCACCCTGCTGCTCACAACTTCAGCCACAATCTCACCATCCGTCTGCTCTCCGCACACAACGTCGTCGTCCATTGTAACAAACTCTTCATACAAATATGATGAAGACGTCAAGTCTCCAAAATCCTCCACAGCTGGCATGATCTCATCGTTATCTTCTTGATTTTGATCTCGGATGCGCTTCTCGTTTCTTCGCTGTGTAAATCCTGCTTTCTTGAAAGAATTTGCAATTGTTTCGCTTTTAACTTCTTCCCAGGCACGGTTACACATCTGAGATGCCTGGAGAAGGTAAATTTTTTCCTTTTCGTCTTCATTAGCACTTACGATGTTTTCAACAACAAGCCGCCTGTAAAAGTGCTTAAAGTTACAGCCTGATCCATTGGCAAAATAGAAGTTATGTTTGGTGGGAAAAACACCACTTTAACATTCTCAAGTACAGGTATGCTTTTGTGGGCCATGCAGTTGTCAATAAACAATAAAACTTCCCGTTTTTGTTTGCTCATTTTCTTAACTAATTTTTTACAAGCCATTTTTTTTAAGAGTTCACATGTCATCCATGCCTTTCTATTGGCTTCATATTCTACCGGTTTGGATTTAACATTTTTAATAAAACACCTAGGATTGGCAGATTTTCTTATAATCAATAATGGCAATTTTTCGGAACCATACATATTTGCTCCTACTAAAAGTGTTACTCGATCCTTGCTAAGCTTACCACCATTGTAACTCTCACATTTAAAAATCATAGTTTTGTCTACAGTACACCTGAAAAACAGTCCAGTTTCGTCTACATTAAAAATGTTTTTTTGGGTCCCTGTCACTTATCATTTCTAACAAATCAGTTTTCCACACATTAGCCACATGTACATCAACATCCCCACTCTCACCAAACACAGACTTGAAAACAATTTGATTCCTACTTTTGAAGCCATCCAGCCAACCATGGGTGGTGCCTTGAAGTCATTTTTTCCCAATTCACTTGCAAACTGTTCAGCCTTAGCTCGGATAAGTGGCCCACTTAGCTGAATCCTTTGATCTTGTGCTTGTTTAAACCATTTCAACACACATTCGTCCACTTCTGGATTTTCTGGTCCTCGTGTTTTTTTCCTGCCTTTTACAATTGAATTCCCTGTGTTCAAAATTTTATCTTTGTTCTTCAGAAAGTTGACAAAGTGTTGGGTAAAATTCCGAAGTCCTTGACGATTTCGAATTTTTTCTTTAGTCCTTTTTCCACTTCTTTAATGACAGCAATTTTCTCAGACATTGTTAAGGACTTGTAAGTTGCACGCACAGGTTTAGAGAGTGACACAACAACGAACCGTATGTATACAGTACGCAAAACTAGAACACAAACTCCCGAAGCTGGACTTACGTACACTATGGTCCAAGGATGTATGTAAGCAGACTGACATGGCGAAAACACGTTCAGTTGACCAGAAGACTAAACAAACAACGAATTAGGATGGCCGGTACCTGGAAATTGGCCACTCGTGGTCGCTGACTACCGTGCCTGCTGTACAGAAGTATCTCCCACACCACGCACCATTGCCACATCTCCCGTGCTGCCTGCTGCACACTGTTGCCAAGTCTCTCATGCCTCGTGCTGCTGCACATACCTATGTACTGCATGATGCGCACCCCACTTTGGCAGTGTTGATTTTGAAAAAAAATATGACTTGGTACATGGGTGTTTGACGTTCTGCGCGCATATTACACTTTGAGTTATCCTAATAAAATTCGAATTATACATTATATTTTTACATTGATTTCATAGAAAATTCAAGGGACCAGCAAAAAAGTTTGAATTATCCATGATTTCGCAATAAAGATGTTCAAATTAGCCAAGTTCCACTGTATCATCTTGTGTCACACAAGACCTTTTACGAAAGTACTGTGAAACTACAGTCTAACATGGATTGCAGTAACCTATAAGGGCCATGGTGGTGTAGCAATCTGAATATACGCCTCTCACCAAGGCAAAATGGGCTTGATTCACAGTGGGTAACCTGGAGTTCACATGTGGTAAACAAGGTGGACATTGCACTTGGCCACCAGGTTTTCTTGGGTAATTCTGTTTCCCCCACCTTGCATTTTGCCATTGCTCCTTGCTCATGTAATTTCCCCCTCAATGGTGCTCAAGACTTATCTGTTAAGAGTGCCAACCAGAACCTCACAATTCAATAACCTACGGTAGCATGCACTTTATATTTGCAATTTTATTGGGCGACATCCCTACTTTTACGCTACTAGGTTTCTTGAAAAACAGCTTGCATTATATTCTGACTTAAAAACATGTTCCTAACTTTTTTAGAATTTGTATGTGGAACCTTTTGGTACAAAGCATTTTTATTACTATTTTTGTACATTATTACTATTTCTGCAGGTATAGTAAATGCATGATACACTGTAATAGCCGAATTGGTGATTAAATTTTTTCTTGCTGCACATCTCTTGTGGTTTAAGTAGACAGAACCTTTAACATTGCTTGTTTCCACAATGGAAAATATTTTTGGTGCATCTTATACAACAAATTTGGATTTTGGTGTTATACACTCTTTTGCTTTACCCAGTATTTTTTTATCATCCACTTGTTTTATTATTTAATGTGCAGGTGATATTGCTGTAGCTACCTTGTGAAGTTTTCCCATAGCCGCACACAAATCCACTTTGTCCCACGTAGGTTTTGCTGTCCGTAGAACTTGGCAACCTTATCTGTCTGAGGCTGGCTAAAAATTTAAAATCATCATAAATAAGTTTTACAAGCACTGTAAACATTTTCTATTGAAATGCATACAAGAGGGGATGCAATGAAAGAAGTTATTGCTGCTTAAGGTGGCCGCCTGGGTAGGTCGCCAAATGGTGTGCAGAGCTCCAGCACATAGCGTTTTATTGAAAACTGTCCAACATGTCGGAGTGAGGTCTGCTTACGAATAGCATTCAATAAATTGCATCTATATACGTTTTTAAGTTTCTCCATTTCGCTCTACCGTATGTTTTTGTGATAGTGAAAATGGCTCAAACGGGTGTTTTCACTATCATTTCTAGGTATGAACATTCCGATACAAAATATTAAAAAAGTTATAGGGACACGCATAAAACCTTCATTATTATTATTATTATGTCGTAAAATGGTAGGGGGTCTGCTGAAAGTTTCATAGAGGCACATTATCGACAGCAAGACTGCACGCCAGTTCAGTGCTTTGCGCGTAGAGGCGATGCGCATGTCTCAGTCGCCTCTAGTGCTCCCATGCTGTTAGGGCTCAGACGTACAAAATGCCTTCAACCAGGCGGCCTTCGTATGTTACCATTTTATAGTGAATGTATAGCCACAGACTTTTACTTTTTATGAAATAACACCAAACCAGTTTCATAATGTAATTTACAACTATATCACAAGAAATTCAAAACATATCAGAATTAACCAACACAACACTGTACTATATATATACACACACCCATGCATGCATGCACGTGCACACACACACACACACGCATGTAGGTACTATTCTTTCAGTTCACTTTCACCATCAATAGCCCAGATTTTGGTTATAAACATATTCAAATACAAAAAAAAATTAATTTTTCAGAAAAACTGTGTTTATACTTTAAATGAAATTAAAGAAAACCTTCTACTGGAAGTGAGCGCTTACTAAAATATTTGCAAGTAAGTAGTTAGAATGTACATTTTTGTATATGGATATAAGGTACGTGTGTTTATATATGGAAATTGTTCTGTGCTTTCATATGGAATGCATATATGGAGATTATATTGTATTTTCTATTTTCTGTGTGGAAATGCTCATAGGATAATGACATTCAACTTTTTAATCTGTTCATTTATTTATTTTTTCTCTTTTCATTGTTTTCTATGTTTTATATATACCCACATATGTATTGCTGATATGTTAGACTAACAAGCTAAGTATATATTTTTGACTTGTTCCATATCCTAAAGCCCCCATGGTGACCAAGGGATCAAAGAAATGTAAATAAATAAATAATAAAGCACAGGGAAGTGACTAAAAAATATTACGGTAAAATGGACTGTGTGCCAAGCTTGTAAAATTATTGTTCCACAGAAAGTTAGATTAAACATGTGAAAATCTGCATATCAGGCTTCCACTCTGAATGCTTGCTTGGAAAATTGAACATTTGTGAATAATTTTGTTGTATTTTGATAAGTTCACAAAATATTTAGGAAAACGATTGCAGGTGCGCTTGGTTCAGGTTCATGACCATGATGACGTCATATAAGCTGTTCATGGTAAAGTGAGCACTTTTGATACCTTAGTTACTTTTTCCTTTCATCAATTTCTTATCCTTTTACCATCTTTTTACATAAATATTGCAATGTAAGAAATAAAAACAGTGTATGTAATCCACCGCACTGGGATTAATTATTATTCCAAATGAGATGGCTTTCAAAAGTACTAATTTTACTGCGAGTAGCCTATAGCCGTAATGCTGAAAACCCGAGGCACTGACATGGTGGTGGAAACTCAAGCATACTCAGGGCGGCCAGATAGAGTGATTCTGCTGTGATTTCTCACTGCCTTCCGCAGTTTGAAAGTGAGCAAACTCCACCGATCACGTGGCAAATTACAGGAATTGTGCTGGGAATCAAACTGAAAATCCCTCTGTGAAAAGTAGCACATCTTGTTCCGAATAAACTGCAGCTTTATAGCAATTTTTTTTATCACACTTGAACAATAATGAATTCAGTAAATTTAATAAGTCTTAGAAACATTTGAAATGTGGGATGGGTAATGTTTGAATAACATGAATATGACTTTCTTATAAAACAAAGTAATTTATATTGTTACTCATTAAAAATGCAAATGAGTATATGTGCTTGTCTGACCTACCTGAGAATGAGACTGCCTCAGTTAGCTGTAGAAGTGCAATGTCATTCATGTGTGTTTGTTTATTGTAGCCAGCGTGCGTCCTCTTGTGCGTGGTCAAGTGGACTGGTCCATAGTCCAGGTCCAGTGTTACAGAACCTAAGTAGACTTCAAACTCGTCAAACCTGAGGAAAAAAATATTATTAACAGCATGACAAGAGAGGTAGACCTTTCAGAAATATGGAATTATGATGGAGTCTGTTTGTTGTCTTGTGGTTACACATACGTTGGTTAAATTCTGTAGTATAAAATATGCTACATCCAAATATCTTATACTCTGCTTATGCGGTATGGCAAAGGTTGGAAACCCTTTTCACCAGCTCACGTTTGAATGAGTAATGTGAAAACAAGTATGAAATTCTGTTTCCATACTGATATTTATTGTACATTCTCCGTTTCATTTGTAATTATCTCGTCATAATAAAACTTAAATTAGTAATTTTTTTAATGGAAAGCACATTTTCAAAATTGATACAGTTACACACAAGTGCTAAAAGGTTAACTAATACAGTATGATTTACAGTATATCTGCCGAGTGTCATGTTACTGATACATTAATTGTTTGGTTATATTTCCTCGGTTTTTGTTGCTGTTTGCATAGTCATTCAGAAGCTCCTCGTAATTTAGTAGGTTTTGCTATAATGTTGGGATGTGTTCCTGGAAACAATGGCTTCTATAGAAGACTACTTTGTACAAACCCTGTTGAGGATGTTACCTCACAAATTGCCAAGTATGTAGTTACATTCCAGGAACCCCAAGATATGTATGTATTGTACTTGCAACATTAACGCCGTCACATTAAGTTTATCAGCACATCTGTTTCTGTGTGGTGGTGTACACTCTGCTCTGCTCAGATCACCTTCTTTTTCCTCCCGGTTCTCCCTCCCTGCCTTCCCATTACCCCTTCGCGCATCATATTTTTTTATTGGTCGTGGTAGTTTATTTAAGGCCATGTACGGCCTCGTTCTTTCTACTTTATGCCCTTCAGACATTCGCTACATTACACCGCTACCCTAAGCCTGTGAGACCTTAGTTTGTTTCTGATTGTTTAGTTGCACTTCACCTCGCTATCATGTTTTCGAGCTGACGTTCTACTATTCACGCTACAGAGCTATGGGGCACTTAATAAACGGTGAGTCGTGGAAAATGATAATTTTGCAGTGGAGTTTTTAAATGTTTGGTAATTTGTATGGCAAGTACCTTGAGTATGCAGTAGTGCTAATCCATTTCAAAATTTTTGTTTTGGCTGCTCTTCCAAATTATGTTTCAGTTTAACTAGTTACTATGTGTCCTTTTTTAATTTGTCGTGTTCATTCTTGTTCGCTGCCCAAGTTTAAATAATACTTGTTATTTCATTGTTTCCACGACTTCATCATTAAGGCGATAATCTTTTAAATTGTTTGTTGTTGGTTTTTGTAAAGTTTTTAATGGTTGCAGCCTTGACAGGTCCCAAATGACTGCCTGCTACCGCAAAAGGTTTAATTGTTTTTTAATATTATTTTTATTGGAAATGGAGGCTTTGATGGGCAGTTCTGCTGCCCTCCTTTCTGTAGTACTTTAAAGGTGAATGGGGGCTGTGAATAATTATAATTTAAGAAGTCAACAAAGGATAGTCATTTTTTAGCTGTTGTATTATACTAGTGATGCATTTGAATGAATTGTATCAATTTTATGAATTATTAATGATTTATTACTAATTGTGATCACTTTTTATCCACGCCTGATTTTTATATACACTAGATTTTATTAGTCTTTTATGGGTTGTTTGCCATTCAGTTTTTGTATTCTTTCGTAAAATTAAAATAAAAAATGTTTAAACTTATCTATAATTATTTGTGAGCTTGTCAACTAACAACTTTTAAAATTTTATAAACTGTGTACTTCATAGAAAATATGTTGATGCCCCAAGATATGTAGTGTACCAATATTAACAACGTCTATTATTTCATAAACTGTGCACTTCTTACATTTCATTTATATCTGCAATGTACCCTGCAGCTTCTTACAGTTTCTACTGAGCACTGCACGCCCTGCATTAGAATTATTTTTTCAGTATCCATTCCATTGACATCCACATAGGTGGCAGTTTAAATTACGTGTACATAATTTATAATTTTCAGTGTAGTACATCATTGATATATGCAAAAAAAACCCTTCTGCAAATTTTTTTTACAAGTTTTCTTTACTACATATAATTGTCAACAGTATGAATGCAGATAAGCGCGACCACATGGTTGACTCACGAGTACGTGCAGTGTGCTGCAGTTAACAGCCATGTACTGGAGATGAGGGTGCTACCACACAGGGCCATCCCATCAGCAAGTATGGCTGCATACCATGGGAACTCCCCCAGCGATGCCTGAATGCCGTTGATGATGCGCGGTGCAGGAGAGTCTGTAAAAGTAAGTTTGGGTACTATTAGGCATGGACATGGTAAAGACAAGGGAAACTCCAAGATTATTGTCATAAGTCATGTTGAGAGTGGATTGTAAACATTCTTCTTCTTACCCTCCTCACCAAATGAACAGGGCACCTTTGTTTGCAAGGTCACTGAGCATTTTGTACCTGTAAGATAGTTTCGTTATTTAAACGTCAGTGAAAAGGAGAAACAGCAAATACAGTTATTTTTGTGACACATCCTACTGCAAGATCCTGTTAATTAAGTCAGTAGTGTAACACATATATGAAATTATATTTATTTCTCATTGCTCACACCATGGCTAAGAGGTACTTTTTCATGGGTGGGTGCGATAGTAAGGAGGTATATACTGCATATAGTCTGTTCACTGTTTCTTCACACTTTTTGAATTGAATCTTCGAAAAATCACCACATATATGACATGTTTAGTGGTTTATAAATATGCCATGTATCACAAGCGTTATAAGTGTTGATGCCGTTGGGTGAGACACGAGACGAATGATGACACAAATACTTACTGGTAATTTGGGTGCCAGCGGTGCTTCCCAATCACTGCACTATTGAGACTCAGGGTTCTCAGGAATGCTGTGGGTTCTGTGTGTCCGTCTCACCCGTGTGTACTTACAAACATGTTGGCAATACTAAACTTTTAATATAAATCACTGAAATAAACAATTGATACAACATATGTGGCTAGGACACTGTCACTACTGAATTAAAAATTGAGTTCACTGTAGACAAATTTTTATTGATATTGTTCATACACATCAACGTGCCAATGAAATGATTATCTTGGTCATGACTAGCCAATTCCGCTTGGGTGCTCCCCAGCCCATAATTAATCTAGCGCACGTCTAAATGGATGATCTCACCAAGGTGCGTGACAGCACAGCCTTCACAAGGGAAGAGGGCCGACAGCTGCTAGGGTGGACTGACGGTTTTTCCCTGAAGACAGGACACAGTGAATTACAAATGAATATCCTTAATACACATTAACATGAGTGATTACTCGGCATCACTAACGCAAACTTGTCGGGGCTCGCTCTCCAGCACGTGGGTAGTGTTGTGACAGCCTATACACAGAGACGGCTAGGACAGGAATAATTGCACTATACACTAATTACAAATTACATAGACAGTTGAATGATATATGAAATAAGATGGGACACGAGATGAATATTCACAATAAACACACACATGTGTGAAAACAAGCTTAGGTGGCGCGGATGCGGCTGGATAAAGTCCATAGCGGACCACGTGGTGCAGGTGAAATTGCAATATTTCTGCGGTGAAACTGCAAACAAAATTCAAATAAAATATTAGTCATGTTGAGAAAGTGGTTCTCTTTATGGTTACAGGCTTTTAATATGCCTGATGGCAGTGAAATTGAACATTACTGTGACCGCGTGATCATGTACAAAAAGCTTCAATTTACGTGAAAAATACATTAAACCCTGAATGAAAAATACATAGAACCCTGAAATAAATGATTGCACTTGGCTTCAGTTGGCCACGTGGTAATACGTGATGTTGCCGTAAAATATTCAAACATGAAAACTACCCTCAAATACATACATAAAAATAAAGCTCTTAAAACTGCATATAGCAATTATGCAGAAGTTACACTGAAATGCCATAAAACTAGACAGATGGCGCCTGATTCAAAATGTGTGGGTTGCGTGACCTCTCCGACATCTTTCTCTTCCTTCTCCTCAATTAGTTAAAAATGCTGTAAGGGCACCAGAAATTAATAAAGCGGAAGCATAATGCTGGGGGAAATGTCTGGCAAAAACATACGCAAGCAAAGATTAACCGGTAAACTACATTATCTATGGAAACCTAAATCAGTGAACAAAAGTTGTAATGCGTAAGTAACAGTATCTTACCTCGCCAGCTCTCCTCGACAGACTGTCCAGATACAAGCATTGCACGGACCTATCATGGCCGCCTACGGGGTTCACATAAGCGGAAGTGCTGCTTTGGTAATGCCTAGTAAAAAGAGAGTTCTTATGCACAGTAATATTACACTGAGTGCACACAAATGTGGTGTGTTGTCCCTCTCGTGTAAATTTCTAGACTCGATTCAGCTGTGTTTACACGGGGGGGGGGGGGGGTATCCTAGAAGTATAACTTTGACGTGTGCCCCTCTTGGGTCTTGTTGGGTAAGAGGTTACTATGCTGACCACCTTCACAGTTTTGACGAAAGAGAGGGGAATCAAACCCCAGGGTGAGGCAGATCGATATGGATTCCCTCCCAGGGAATTCCACCTACCTTATGACCAGGGCTGCCAAAAGACGGGAAGCCAGCAGTCCCAGGGGTGTGAATGGTAACAAAGTCATTGATTACACTAGGGTGATGATGGCGTGGATGATCTAGCCGGAGCTATGGGAGCTATCCACAGATGCCTCGTCTATCGGCATGCGAGGATATAGTTTGCTGGGGTTTGGTTTCCACATGATTTAGGAATGACATTTGGTGGGAGTCGAACCCTGATGGTTTTCCCGGATGCCAACTTGATTACACAGCAATTTGGCACAAAAGTGATGAGCACATTTACCACAACCAGTTAATGATAACTGGAGTATGAATTATAGGGTTTGTTTGTAGTTGACGTCGTCGGGTGAGACACGAGACGAACGGTGAAACAATAACTTAAGGTAGATGGGCGCCAGCAGTGTTTCCCAGTCAACGCACTGTTAAGACTCAGGGTTCTCAGGGATGCTGTGGGTTCTGTGTGTCCATCTCACCCGAGTGTACTTACACAACACGTTCCATTAGTAAACTTTTATCACTGAAAATTTGGCGAGAGGTGGCTATCACTACAAAGAAAGACTTTGGGCACTGTGATACTTGCTTTTTATTCTGTTAACCATACAAAATTGTGCCAACATTAATCTTACAAAAACTCAGACGTGTCTGGCTAACTCCGTTCGGGTGTTTCCCAGCCCGCATTTAATCTAGCACACTCCTAGATGGATGACTTCTCTGTGGTGTTAGAAAACACAATCTTCACAAGGAAAGGGGTCGACAGCCTCTAGGGTGGACTGCCAATTTTTCCTGAAGACAGGGCACAGAGAATTATGAAATGAACAAACACGTGTGATTACTTGGCATCACTAACGCGGACTCGTCGGGGCTCGTCTTGCCGCATGTGGTTAGTGAGGTGGCGGCCTATGCACATAGCTGGCTAGGACGGAAATAATATCACCGTACACTTTACATACATGGCACAAATACACTTGAAATATGATGGGACACGACATGATGGTCACAATAAACACGCAGATGCGTGAAAGAAAACTTAGGTGGTGCGGATGCCGCTGGATACGATTTGTAGCGGATCATGTGGTGCAGATGAAATTTCAATCTATCTCCGTAAAACAGCAAATTCTGTTCAGACAAATTACTATTATTGATGGTAGAAATATTCTCCGGCAAATTGTGATGTTGATAGGCGTTTAGAATGCTTGATGGCGATAAAATCACTCTTGGAATAGACTGCGTGGTCATACATACACAGCATCAATTACGTGAAAAATACAGGGAACTCTGAATGAAAAATTACATAAAACCCTTAAATAATGATTTTGCACTAATAAACTCTCAAAGCGCATGGATGGCGCAGATATTGACTTGGCTGCTATTAACCACGTGGTCGCAAGTGCTGTGGCCATAAGACAATTATAATAAAAATTACCCTGAAATACTTACGTGAAAATAAAGCCCGTAAAATTGCATGCAGCAATTATACAGAAATTACACTGAAATGCCATTAACATAGGCGAATGGTGCCTAATTAACTTGCGCAGGCCGCGTGGCCCTTCCAACATCTTTCTCCTCCTCCTCGTTTATATTCAAAAAGCCACAAGAGCACAAATTACTGGGTTAAGCGGAAGCATAATGCTGGGGAATGTCTGGCAAAACATACACAAAGCAAAGGTTAACCGGTATACTAAAGTGAAACTATTGTAATCTACATCAGTGCAAAAAGTTTGTAGTGTGTACGTGACAGCATCTTACCTCGCCAGCTCTCCTCGATGAACTGCCCAGAAGCAGGGGTCACGTGGACCTGCCATGGCTGCCTATGGGGTTCACACAAGCTGAAGTGCTATGCATGCCGAGTAAAACTTTGATATATTGAAAATAAACGGCACATAAGCAATTTAAATATTGGTTTACATTTTAGATTTTACTTATGAATTTTCTGTATTCTTTAATAAATGTCTTTTTATGACGGCATTCACGCTAGAGTAATAATGTTCTTAGTCTTCATGCAGCACACATTTTGAATTCATAACCAAACATTTTGCAAGATTATCAAACATACATTTCAAACATTTAAAGACTTCAAATAAATATCCCGTTATGGAAAGTTCAGGTTGCAACCTCCTTGCGCTCGTGCATGCCCACGTACCATGTGAGTGGTGAGCACTATCATGGTCTTAACGCAGCTGGCTGTTAGCCGACGTCGTAGTATTGCATTTCGGTCCTTACTTTTTGTCTACAATGGACTGTTTTAAGCTTAGAAATACCTGTGTAAAAAATATTTGTGGTGATTTTCTCTATGATATAGGAAAAAAGCTCAAATCGACTCTGAAAATATGTATAGTTTTACATGTACAGTAACTACGTATGACTGTGCTATAAACGTGTATAATTAGTCACAGAGTTCTGTAGTTGGGTACATTTTGCATTAATGTGTACCAATTACAACCAAAACGACTTGAGTCGGTGGTATCTTTGAATGTATCTCTTGCATAATTATGGTTATGTAAAGGAAGTAACATTCCAACAATAAAATGATGGCCTTGTTATTTTAGATACAGGCTGTTGATGGCTGATGTACGTAGCACTTTTGAACTCGGCCCCACTCAGGATCTGTATTTCTGCTTGATTACTTTAGTTATGCATTAGTAAAGTGAAACCGTTGAATTACTAGGAAAGTCAATGTGTTTACAAATTTGTACACTTAAACATTACACTCGCAATACAATGTCATTATTAAGTTATCGTTCAAGAAGGTGAAAAGTTTCAGAAATTTGTTGATATTTTTAATGAGATAGCAAAAGGATATGGTTTTAAAATATCAACGGATAAAACTAAAAACATGGCATTTAAAGGCAAACAACTATAAGGAGAATAATTATATTGAATGGAACAATAATAGAAGAAGTTATATATTTTTAATATTTAGGATGTTATATTTCTTATAATAAAGAAATATATCTAGAAGACAAGGATACATAGACATTTAAAAAATAAGACAAGAAAAGGCACAAGAGTAAAACTATTTATTACTATTGCAGTGCTAGTTCCAATTTATGGAAATAAAGCTTAAGAGTAATAACTGGAAAAGATGAAACAAAAATTCAAGCAGCATAAGTGAAATTTATTAGATAAACATTAGAGGTCACCGTATTTGACAAAAACCACGATACTGATTTACGGAAAGAACGTGAAGTAGAACTGTTGCTAGACGAGCTGGAGAAAAACAACAGTGGTGTGAACGTCTGTCAGAAAGCACACTACCAGCTTTAGCAATGGGATACTGACCGAGAGGAAAACGAGATATAGGAAGACCCCGAGCGAAATGGACAGAGTAACAGTCTGAAGATGCTTAATCTATGGAAGAAGAAGAATACAAAGTGAAGTCTTAGGAGGGCCACGTCTATCAATATGCTGCTAACTGGACTGGAAGCCATGCATACCATTGCATACTAAAGCATATATTTTGTTACAACCAGTGATTTTTTTTTTTTTTTTTTTAATGGTTTATTTCAAAAGTGCTCTCTTCACCATGAACAGCCTGTAGCCATGTGTACTGTACAAAACTGAACTCACGTCGCTGTTGGTCGGCCTGAACAGGTGCAACTTCATGCTGCAATTTAACTTCTCTCCATTTTGTGCGCAGCTCCGCTGCATCCTGGCAAAAACAGTACTGATAATACTGATATTTCTACTAATGCTACACACACATTCTTTATGTAGTCTTTATTCTTTAATTATACACAAGGTACTTCAGAATTGCAGAATTATCTAACTCTTATTCATTGTTTCTTTATGCTTCATTCCAACTGACATGTACCCACAATTTAGATATTGCTTAAAATAAACTAAATTAATTTGACTCAAAATGTTAAGTTTGTAAAAATTCAATATAAATTTTTTTTTTTTTTTTACCTGGATGGAGATAAGTGCCAACAGCAAAACGTAACTAAATGCAGCATACATTTTGGGTCTGCCTTGTTGATGTACTTTCCACCTTCCTTATAATACCGATCTCAAGCAAAAAATTGTGTAACAGTTGCCTTTGCTATCAATCTTTTTTAATAGGAAGGAAATGTCTAATAAATCATCATCAGTTATGTGGAACATCATTAATGATAAAAATAATCTGATTGCAGGTGCTTTATCTTTGTTTTTTTTTTTTTTGTTTTTTTTTTTTGGTGAAAATAAAGATTTAATTTTTATCACTCATGCTTCACTGATTGTTGTTTCCATTCTTTCCTTATCAGTTAAGTAGAGTTGCCAGAATTATATTTTCGGTGCACATCATTCACCTCAATACAATTTTTTGTAGAGGTTGATTTATTATTTTTTTATTTTTTTTACACATGAAGTACAAATTAGAAGCTATTTACGTCCCCTTGCTACATTAATTTCCAAGTTATTTGTTCACCTATTCCTCTTCCTGTATACACCTGAGCCTCTCACCACTTTTGTTCATCACCATAGTCCATCACATTCCTAGCATTCCTGGGTCTCATTGGTTGAGAGGTTAAACTGCTCGACTCCCACCAAGGCGAACTGGGTTCAATCCCCAGCCGGGTCACTCCCAGATTTTCGCAAGTGGGAATCATGCCGGACGATGCCACTAGTCGGCAGGTTTCTCTGGGATCTCCCATTTTCCCTACTTTCATTCCACCACTGCTCCATTCTCACCCCCATTTCACCCTCATCGGCTCTCAAGACCTCGCTGTTAAGAGCCACCCAAATGTCTCAGCTCACCTCAACCCTAGCATTCCTTATTAACACGACTGCCTAGCATGGGACTGGCAGAGTGAAAAGATAGAGTTTTACATTTAAAATGGTTTAAGGTGTTACGAGGGGAAAGGAAACATGTGTCTGAACAAAGTTTGGTATAATATATATTTTTTTAAGAATTGGAATAATCCACAACATTGGTTACCAAATATTTGGTATCAGGTGTATATTCTATATATTTGGGCTGTTAAATATTAAATTTTATTGAGGAAACATAATTGTTAAATAAGGTTGGAACCACAATTTTGTGACATACCACATATCTTAAAATACAAGCATTAATCAGACTGGTAATTGGCTATCGGTGGTAGAACTGTAGTAAATAGGAGCTTCTGGGCGGTAGGTATAATTTTTCGCTTGATGAAAGAGTTCGTAAAATTGGGTATAGTTTATTTGTTCCAGGTAACATCTTTCTTCTTGAATTTGGTATGTCACCAGAAATTATAACTGAATAGTTCAGCACAAATAAAATTAAATGTTGGATTGAGGATAAATCTTCATTCCCTCCTGGTTAATCAACACAAATCACCTCTTTTGCAAACCGAGTCACTCCAAAATCATGACAATGCCAAACAAAATATTTTAATTGCTGCATCACCCTTTTAATGTATTACAGCACCTACTGGAGAACAAACAAAACGTGAAGATTCCTTTTTCCTAACAAAAGCAGTTCATGAATATCAAACTTGCATCCATTTTAACAATTCCGTCAGAGAGAATATAAAAAAATTACACATACAGGCAAAACAAGACATCAAATATTAACAGGCATTGCAGTGACATTTCCAATACAAATTTCAAAATTATTAATTAAGGTAAACACTGATAAAATAGGTAATTTAACATGATGAAATAAGTAAAGGTCAGGAATTAACAATCTAACAAACACTCAACATATACACATAAATCAAACAAGGTTTTGACAGTCACTGTCACATGAATACAGAACAATGTAAACCCAAGGAAACAAAATTCTGTCACAGTGTATCTCGGCTACCTTACGACACAATATTGCTTTCAAACAAAAAAGACTTTGTCCATCTTTGCCGGAACCACATTTCTGCAAAAAATTAGGGTAAAAATTTTTAATATCTTGAAAATTGTGGATAAGATGATTTCGCAACAAAACCCAAACTCAAACTTTTATTCAATCTACTCCTACTCATTCTCTTTTAGCATGGTTCTACTCTTCAAGGGGCTTAAAGTTTTTTTGTTTTTAAGCGATATTGTGAAAGTAGTTGAGACGTACGTAAAATAATTTTAATATATACACTTTCAAAATTATTTTCATATGTGAAATCATATACTTTCGCTTGGCCGGTCTCTTGCTAGGCAAGGCCTTAACTTCTGTTCGTTAACCCACACATATGATTCACTTATCCTTGTAACAAGTCTATGTCACTTGAGTTATGTTGACTGCGTTGAGTTATTATACGAGATTAACACAGTGTATCTCTCAGTTAATCCTGTGCCATACACGTGTGTCCAACTCCATACTTAAGTCACTAGAATATCTGGAAGAAATTACATGATATTTCATAATTGCTAAATGTTTTGCCAGTGACATAGCTAAATTTCTTCTGAACTGTTCTTTCGCTTAGTGTTGATACGCCTCGTGTGTCCTAGTTGTGTGTGGCAACCTGTACTGTAATGCTTGTGGAACATTTTTATTCTTCAGATGGTTTGATGCGCAGTTTCTTCACATTTTTTTAATCAAACATCTGAAAAAATCAGCCCATGCATGCTGGGTTGTTTCCTAAATACATCATATATCACAAGCGTGTTATATCTGCGTTAACATAAAGTACCTACCTTATTGTTGCATAAAATGAACTTTTACTTATATCTTATCTATAAGTTTTAATACTTAATTTATAATTAACATGAATAAAAACAGGGATAAAATAAGTGTGTTGATAATACCTAGAAAGAAATAGTTTGTATGCAAAATATAATTACACTAGTGCGCATGAATGCAGTATGCAGTAAGTAGTCCCTTTGGTGTAATATTCTGGACTCGGTTAAGCGTTGTTTGCATGAGGTGGAAGAATATCCTGGAAGTAGAACTTCAGCAGGGCTTCAGAAAAGTTGGAAGTAACCGTGAATGGACTACACAAACTACAGGTTGTGATGACAAGGGCAGGCAGACACTCTTATTATAGGAACTGAATTATGGTCAACATCAGTTCCCTTAACCATAGCAAGTCACATGTCACAAATATAGATTTCTGTGTGATCACCTTCACGTGCCTCAGTCTTTAGTGGAAAAATGTTCATATGTTAGATGTATCATATTTTCTGACTACTTGAACAAAAAAGAATAACTATATTTTAGCCAATCATTAGTAATCAACATGTGACACACAGTGCCCACACAGGAACGTGACCAGGAATGACCCAGAAGTGTAAACACCTCCCTTCTCATTCCCTTATTAACAAATTGATATGTACAATGTCCCACCTAACAGCGACTATTTGCCCCGTCGACTGCAATTCTGTCCATCCGAGCCCTCCTCGCTTTTCACCATTGTGCCGCTTGCGCAACAGCAGCGTGTGTGTTAAAGTGCTGTATAAAGTGGTCAACCAACTATCCAGTAGAGGCACTGAAATAGCCTTATAGACAGTGATATACAATTAACGAGTGCAGCATAATTAACTATTTGTAGTGTTTCCTGTTTTCCAAGCTAGAAATAAGATGTAACTTATTGCAGATACGTCAAGCACCAAGCTGCCAAAGTACAGTGTTTGTTTGTTGCATTTGTGTAATGTAAGACATAACATATCCCAGATACGTCAGGCAGTAAGTTGACAAAGTATATATTTGTATGTTTATTTTATTTTTGTGTAACTGTAGGAGTGCAAGTTCATTCCATTTTTTTGAAAGTTTGTGTTTCGAATTTTTCATACCTCCGTATGCGCACGCTGGAAAAATCCTCCCGCTTGTGCGTCCTGACAGTAACCGAGTGGGGTGGATGTCATGCCTAGCCTCTCCGGGCCTGCATCATTTTTGTATCGGTCATGTAGTAGACCCATAGCTTTTATTTCATCAGGAACCTTAATTTAATTTCACCTACCTGGAGAGTGTGCCACCCAACACCTCAGGAGTATCATACATTCCAGAGGCATAAATTATTACCACATAATACCATGTAAACCGTGTGCCATTTTTTATTGTGGAGTTCCCCGAGCATTAGTGGGGACCATAGGTACATGTAAGTGCCTCACATGAGGGTTATTCAAATAAAAGTCTCGTGTGAAAAGTTGCAGAGCATTTTCATGTGTTCGGCCACTTCACGGCTGAGTCATTCTCTCCATTGTCATATATCTATAAAGGCGTTAGGCTGGCCTTTCAACAATCCTAGTATGGGAGTGAATATTCAATGAGAGGGGCTACAACACTTCTCGTTAGCTTAGGCACATGGAAATATGGCCAATCTTCCAACGCTGGACCATCAGGGGTGCCCACCTATAAGGGCTGTTGACTGTATGCCCTCCATCCTCATGCTCTCCAAGCTGGCAGTAGAGTATCCTCTGCCTAGCAGACCTCTGTCCAGGCCTGTACCAGACACACGTATTACTGAATTCCCCTTTGTGTCCAAATCCGCAACACGTCAAAATATTGCAGCTAAGCAGCACTGTAATTATATAGTTCTCTGGCAAGTACCAATCAGATCAGTTAGCCTACTCACCACGGCGAACTGGGTTCAATTTCTGGCTGGGTCACTCCTGGATTTTTACAAGTGGGAATTGTGCCGGACGATGCCGATGGTCAGCAGGTTTTCTGGGGGATCTCCAGTTTCCCCCGTCCTTGCATTCCAGTGCTGCTCCATTCTCACCCAGGGCTTGTAACAAGCAAGAAGCTAAAAAAAAAAGTGGCTAAATTAAAAAAAAGTGACTAAGTGACCTTCCAAAGATGAAAAAGTGACAAAAATAATGCATGTAAAAATGAAACAAATAAATGGTCCACCCCAAACAATCCCTCCCCCTTTTTCCTTCTTTGCTTTCTTTGAAATTTGACTTTTATTACTTACATAGTACATAACATGAACATTACAGATAACACAATTTGAAATGCAACATACACGAGCAAGTCAAAATATTTTAATACATTTGCATGCTTTCATTACTACAAGGAGTTAAAATTACACACACAATTTTTTTTGTATACATAAATTATTATGCATATAGTATTATAAGGCATTATTCAAAACACTAAGTACACAAATGCAGATAGCTAGTTAAATAAATTGTTTTGATGAAAATTATGATTTTCTTCATGTTAATGTCGAATTACATGTTTCCAGTACATTGAATTAAAATTATACCCCAAGTATTTTTATATATACAGTAAAACTGTTAAAAAGTTTCTGAAGGGATTGAAAAAAACAATTACTATTAACCAGGAAAACTTCTTAAAAGTGTCAAATTATGCATGTGCAGGTAGACAAGGTGCAAAATTATTCAACTTATTAAGCAGGAAAACTTCTTAAGTGGGAACTTCTTCACAGGGTTTCACTGTAAGTGAAAGCCTAATATGAAAATTCTAAACACAAAGTAAATTAACACAGTTAGGAAGCTTTTTTTAATATAATTACATATTTATATAATACAATAATGATTTGAAATATTCCAAAAAAATATAGTCTTTGCTTTTTGATGACTGTTGAAAGAAGATTTTTTTTTTCTCTATTGACACATTCATAGTTTTATATAGTCGCTTTGTTTCAGCAGCTTGAAGTTGGAGTTTTTTTTGCCCCTTCGATCATTGCTTGGGCAATGCAACTTCTTTGAAGTCTCTTTTCTTCAACGCATTTATAAGTCTTTCATTTGCTTCATCCAAAAGTATTAAGCCACTTCCTTCAATTTATTAATGTTCATTCTTAATTTGCTTCAGTTTTTGCTCATCCTCTTTAACCCCGTAACAATCCGCTGTGAGTGCCAGGTTCTCAAAAGGAATACTATATTAGGCACAGAATAATTAAGTAGAAAACACTGACTCTGTACCACAATGTTCTTTGCGCTACACCAGTTTGTTTTTCATCTACTTAACGTGTACCTCCTTACATAATAACCATAAACTAAATAACGACGTGCCACTCTAAAGCCAAAAGTTTACAGAAACACGTTCAATAAATAACATTGACATTGGCAAACAGCTTCTGTCCAAAGCTCGCTGATGAGACTAAATGTACACGCAGTATAGTAGTGTTTCTGCGGCAGACACGTGTATTATCGCTCTGCCGGATCACCTTACATTCCCCACCCACAGCAACTCAATACTCTTTCTTTCAACCTGCAACGGCTACACAGACTGTTAACATACACTCCGCAGCAGCTGGCAACCTGTAACTGGCAGCACTGTAGTGTGAGCCTGTGCCATCCATCAGATTCGACTGTATGTTCATTTTTGTTACGTCCGCGTCATCTGCCAATGTCTTTTAATGTTTGTTTTGTTGTATATTTTATTCCGGCTCCGAACTCTTGTGCGTACTTATATAATTAATGCAGTTGTAGTCATAGACCAAAAGACCATACAATGAAAAGACAACAGCAACAGGGAAACAATTTCTTTCAAAGAAAATCTAAATGTATTGAAAATTGCGACGATATTGCTAGTGATGTAAATATTAGTGATAGTGAGTGTAAATATTTCTGCAGTGAAGATAAGGGCGTAGTACTTATAACTGATTGTAAACCAGACCCAGCCAGCACTAGCAGTGAAGATAAGGGTGCAGTACTTATAACTGATTGTAAACCAGACCCAGCCAGCACTAGCAGTGAAGATAAGGGTGCAGTACTTATAACTGATTGTAAACCAGACCCAGCCAGCACTAGCAGTAACATTAGTAAAGGTGATGCTGTGAGTATTCATGATAGTGAATCTACATCTTTATATACTGAAGATACCGGTGCTGTTCTTCTAAGTGATTCTAAATCAGACGTAACCACCATAGACTTAATTGGAACTTCAAGTTCGCCTATTGTAGGTGGTAACTGTACAACTTCATCCCAGCCTTTAAGTGAAGGATCAAAAAAAAATTTTAAGTGGAGTAGCTCGTTCGTTTAAAGCAAAATGGTACAAGAAATGGCCCTGTCTTCGTTGGTATGATTCATTAGGAACTGTAAAATGTTTAGTTTATTTGTGAGCTAAAGAGTTGAACTTAAATGTTATCACTACGTCAAAAGTTGACCCAACCTTCATTGTTTCTGGATTTTCCAATTGGAACAAATCTTCCAAGAAATTTTCATATCATGAAAATAGTGACACTCATAAAGGTTGCGAAGAAGCTCTTAAGCCAGTTTCAGCTATATCTGCCCAAGTTAGCAAGGAAATGGAAAAAGTTCAGAAAGATCTCATTACAATTGTTTCAAGTATCAAATTCTTAGCTACTCGTGGTCTTGCTTTAAGAGGCAAACAAGAAAGGGGGTGGGGGGTAATTTGTATGAGCTACTTAAGAGGAAATGAAATACCTGAAGTTAAAGATTGGCTGACCAAGCAGCATAACTGGCTTTCCCATGATATCCAGAATGAAATAATGCAATTATTGTCTTTAACAGTAGTGCGCAATTTGAATCAAGACATGAAAATGAATAAGTTCTTCGCTCTTATTGTAGATGAGACGACAGATAATTCGACAAAAGAACAAGTTTCCATTTCCTTACGACATGTAAATGATGATTTTGATGTATTTGAAGATTTAATTGGGTTGTATGAGACATCCTCAACTACGGGAGACACTTTAGCAGCTATTATAGAAGGTGTTTTGTCAAGGCTGGACCTACCTATAGAAGTCTGTCGAGGCCAGTACTATGATGGTGCTAAAAATATGAGTGGCCACATGAAAGGCACCCAAGCTGTAGATTAGTTCCAAAGAGAATAGAGCTGTTTACGTACATTGCTTCAGACATTCTTTAAACTTAGCTCTCATGCATGTTTCTAGCACCGTATCTGAAATTTTAAATATTCTGGAAAATGCTTATACACTTGCGAAATTTTTAATGAATCTGCCAAAAGAACTGCTATTTTCCTCAATTACAAAGCAGATGATGATCCAGCTTTGGATAAAAATTCTATACTGAAACCTCTGTACCCTACAAGATGGACTCCAAGTCTTTGAACGTAGTGAATTCTCAATATGAAACAATACTAAGTGTACTTGACAGCTTGAAATCCAAAGAGTCTGTTGTAAATGGATTGTCTGCTTTCTTTGAGAAAACCAGCTGTTTATTTTACCTCAAAGTGTCAGTAAGAGTTTTTATTATTACGTAGGAACTTGCTAGAAATCTGGAAACCTCAGATATCAGCTTCACAGCAGCCTTGAGGCGAACTGAAATAGTTATGGGGCGTCTTACTGACCTTAGAAAAGCGGAAAAGTTCACTGAGTTGTGGGAGAAAGTTAAGAAACGAGGGGAAGATCTAGATTTGCAGCCAGTTAGCCCCCCTCGTGTCCGAAAACCTCCAACATAAATGTATCCCCACCAGTACAATATTCAAGCCCCGAGGAGTTCTCGAGACAAAAGTACTTTGCCGTTATCGACAGCATTAAAGGCGAAATCGAATTACGTTTTCAATATCCAGGAGTAGCTATTTATAAGAATTGATCAAGTGCTACAAATTTGCGAGCACTTCAAGGGAGATTTGAATGTTGAGAGGTTTACGAGGCAATTGGCTATGTTGACAGAATTGACTGCTGGTAGGAAAATAAATAGTATTCATGATGTGTTAGATTCCATAAGAAGAGAACAGCCACAAACCCGAAGATTATTTTCAGAAGTGTGTACTTGTTTAAAGCTGCTGCTTGTTTTACCAGCAACATCGGCAACAACTGAAAGAACTTTCTCTGCCCTAAGACCTTTGAAAACATGGCTGCGTTCAACAATGACTCAAGAACGTATTAATCACATTGCTGTATTGGCTGTACATCGGGATCTGGCAAAAGACGTTTCCAACTTGGATATTGCCAACAAATTCATTTCTTCAAAAGAATCAAGAAAATGTTTTTGATCACATCCACATGCAAACAGGGTTTAATACACAAAAACTATTATTTCTTTTATTAATATATAGAGACACACTTGAGCATTATTTTCAAATATGATTTATTTAAAATTTGGAATTCTTCTGCTTGATGCTGTATTGGTGCAGTATTTATAGAATTTGTATAATCTGATTTCCGATATTTGTTTATAATAGTTGATCGACATCAGTTTCAGTTAACACGTTGAAAAAACTATGTGTACATCCGTACATGCATTATGCAAGTTTTGAGTAAGTGTCGATATTAAAAACGTTAGTAGATTTTCATACTGTGATACTTCGTAGTGCTTAGTTCAATTTACATATTGCACAATGCATACGCAAAAAAAATGTTTCCCAATCTTTATTTTTGACCTTGACCCCCTTATTTCAACACCTTCCACCACCTCTGATTGGGTGGTATACAAGGTAATCTCTCAATGCTGAGCTTAATCTGATCTTGGTCAAGTGTTGTTACCGCACCACGTTTCATAGTCGACATCCTGAAGGTGGCGTGCTCAAGGCGTAGATTATATTTCATCACTTCCGGTTTGGTCAAGTACGAGCTTATGGCCTGCTACAAAGGATCGAAATAAAACAAACCATGGCGCCTAGACATGAAGTAGAAATAAATAGCATTTTATGTCACCACGACAGTATGTATGCGTGATAATATGTGCATTTAATCTGCAAATTTAAAAATAAAGTATTCCGAATTACACATACACTTATTGCAAATTCATAAAAAAAAAGGGTAAAAAAAATAAACTGGCGTTAATGTGGTGAAAAATAACGAAATTGATTTCTCTCTAAGTAAAATGTTCCAAATGAGTGTAAAAAGTGATTGTAAATGAAACTGTATGAATTAGGGATGGGCATAAACGAATGACAAAATTCGAAATATTCGATTATCAAAGATCATTCGAATGATTGATTATTCGTACTCATCATTCAAATGTTTTAAACAAAGCGAATCGCTCGGACTCCCCACTACTCGTCGTTCATCACTTGTCACTCATTAATCGCCGTACAACACTCGCTTCCCTTTCCTGGCACGAAAGAGGAAAGTGAACATTCATGCATCGTTCTGTTTTACCTGTCAGTTGTCGCTGGTACTTATAAGAACACTTTTTTTTTTGTTTTTCTTTCTATCCCCCAACCCTCCAACCATCATTTACCAAATTCAATGTTAGGTCGCCTTTACTCTAGCGATGAGCATAATCGAATGACGCAATTCCAAATATTTGATCAAGATATTTCGTACTCTTCATTAGAATGTTTTAAACCGTACGATCACCACCTGTCGGCTCCTACGCCCCACTACACCCGTCACTCGTCTCTGGAGCAAGAAAGGTAGCTAGTGGTGAGTGCCGAGTGATCATTCAATCGCCGTTCAACACTGCCATGCCTGCGGCTTACGCTGTTGCCAGTTCTCCACACAAACGAAACTACTGGGGCACAAACAGTCGTTCTGAACAATTCAAGCTCAGAAGTATAGTTTGTCCACTGTGATATACTAACTTTCGACCCCAACATTATTCTGCACTGTATTATTATTATTAACTTTTATACTAATAAATTATTTCAGGCCATGCAAATTATTTTATTTATTAGTAGTTTTTAATTATTGGTGGTTGTCGCTGTGTCGGAAACAGGTTAGAAATGTTTTGGGGCGGGGAAGGTTAGATCTAGGATGTAGTTTACTCGACTAGGCTCCAGGCATCGTCACGGCGGCGCCGAGTTGGTAGATGAATGTAATAGCACGACGACTCTCGATGACCTCGGAGTGGCGGCCGTACGCCCGGACCAATCTCCTCGCCCATGATGCTGTTGACCAGCCACTATGATACTATCTCCAATTAAATTGTATTGTTAGTGTATGCTAAACAGTAGCCAGTGGGTCGACAACGTACCATGCTAACCAGTCTTTGGCGAGAAACTTAAAATGTTCTTAACAATTGCGTACGTGGATTGATAGGGCAAACCACGTACCCTAAAAATGCAGAACCAATTGCTAATATACATACACTTGCAAATTAAAAGGAATGGAAAACAATGACAAAATTATGAAAGCTGGTGTTGTTATGGCCCGCTCTCTGAAATGCACAAGATGGTCGAAATTACTTATATACTGTTCAGTTCACAGCAGCATTTATTCGACTTCACTACACATCCTTCTCAGGGGAACACTTTACATGCGAGAACTGTGGCTACGCGATACCAGCCACTGTGGTTAAACTGAAAACAGTCTTGCGACAATAATGACTTACAGTATAAAATGCTTCCCGGGGCAATACATTTCCTGTGGGAAGTGAGGGTGGTGTAACAAGTTTCTAAAACTAAAAAGGTTCTAGAAAATGAAGTCTATTGCAGTTTAATGTCCATATCAAAAATGATGAAGGCCACCTGGTGTCCGGGGAAAGTTGGAGCTTGCGACACACATGCCACTATCGTACGAAGATACTTGCTGACTGACTCCCCCGCCTGATGCACAGCCAGAGGCAGGTCTGGGCGAAGCCACGTGCCAGAACGGAACTACTTCCTACTATAGAGTTAAATCATCTCCTTTACATCATGCTACTTAGTAAAACTCATGCTAATAAAATACATATAAGACTCTGCAACACAAAATTGCACTAGTGAGTGATGAAAGAATTACACGTTAAAACAAGCTCAAAGATACACTGGGAAACAAGGAAAGATAAACAAGTAATAAATCCTTTAATAAAAACAACAATAATAGTTGGAATTACTCCTGGGTCCTCAGGACCAATAAATATTAGGGTCTACTTTCACATAACTCAGCCTCACAGAATTTGCATTGCAGCCATCTTTGGCAACCACTAGCAGCGCTGCACCAGTGTGCCCTCATGCCACACTACTATGTAATGCACTGCACCTGATCGCGCAATCACTACCTGGTGCACGATCCGCTCCTTTGTAGAGTTCACTTCCCTGCTGAGATGACAATATAAGTAGAGGCCGGACTAATTGTCTTATATGTGAGGGAACGTGGCACACATCATTATCATAATAATTATAATTTTAAAAAATTAATGTTATACCTATAATAATAACAGTGGGTATACCATATTAAACATCACTGGCAGTTTATTGTGATATGATTTATTGTTATATCATATTATAAGTATCGTGAAATAAAGAACAAATAATTAAATAAAATAATGTACAACTTTTACCCACTCTAATGTATATTCATTTATATACATTCTTTATTTTTGGTACATAATCTAAGTATAAGTCAAGCTGTATTACACGCAAAACATATGGTTACATATTGTGGAATAAGGTTACAATAACAACAATAACAATCCTTGAAATTACTGTTTAAAAACAGAATATAATTTTCATTTGTACTTGTCAATCTGTTTCTTCGAAATCCAATGTTGCCAAAAAATATTATTTTGACATGTATGATCCTTTTAAAATTAACATAAATAAACATATATATAAGAAATGAATATTGTTTACGTCTGCTTACTTACATAGGCTAGTTTCGTGTAAAGAATGAGCAACTGCTGAAAATGTAAAAACAAAACTTAAAATTTTCCTAATTTGGTTAATTTTGTACAGGGCAGAGAACCTATTACCGAGTTATCATTTGATTATTTGAATCACTCAATTACTGATCTGATGTGTGCCACGTTCCCTCACACCGAAGACCTTTGTCCAGTCGCTTTCTACAAGATACCGCAGCAGGAATGTCCGCTCTACTGACGAGCAGTGATTGCACCAGGATGTGTGCGTGCGATCAGGGTCAGTGCAGTTCAGTGCAGCATAACGGCATACCAATGTAGCGCAGCCAGTGGTTTCCAGGAATGCCTACAGTAAGAGACTCCTAGTGCCGGAGCGGTACTGGAGTTAACCATAATAATAACTTCACCAGAGAACCTAGGTATTACTCCAATTATTCTTGTTATGTGTTATTAAAAGATTTATTGTTTGTTGTCTTCCTTGTTCCCCAGTGTATTGCTCAGCCTGTTTTCATATGTATTCCTTTCATCACTCATCCAGTGCTATGTTCGTTATCATTCACCTGTATTATGTATTGCAGAGTCTTCTATGTATTTTCCAACATAAGTTTTGGTAAGCAGCATGACATATGGCAGGATATATATGCGTGTGGGAGGAAGAAGTCCCGTTCTGTCACATGGGTCAGCTGAGGCCTGCAACACGTCAGATGGGAGAGCCAATCAGCAAGTAGCATCGTATGAGGTTAGTGCATGTGTTGCGAGCTCCTGCTTTTACCATGTGCCGGACACCTTTCATCGTTTTGGTATGGATACTTAACTGCATTAGCCTTCATTATTTTTCTGGAATTTTTTGTGTTTTAGCCGCCCAGTACGTCACCCTCTGACGTGGGCAGCTCACGTAAGCCCATTCACCATGCATGTTTGATAGCACTTCAATAAACACAGCAGTATTGTCGAGCATTAGTGTCTCACAGTTCCACGTGCTACAAGTGTTAGAATCAGTGCTTCAGTGTATAAAGTGTAATTGTGTTTTATTTCTCATGGCCATTTTAAATTTCTTTAGTGCAGTTTATGTTTCATGTAATCTGCTAAATTCTCATAAGGTAAGTTCATGCTGTGTTCTACATTGTGCACAATGTGCACCCGTGCGCACAGCAGAAGTGCCACAGGTGTATTTTACCTGTATCCATTTTTCAATAACTCGTGCAACATGGCAAGCATAGGGACACACCCAAGTGCCTTTATTTACTTTCACATGTGTGTTTTCTTGAGGGTTTGTATAGTGTGTTATTATTGAAAGTGTCATGTAATAAATATGCTGTGTACCTTGAAGCCACATGTGTTTCACTGGGCACTAAAGCGCCACAGCAGTGCAGGTTTGTGTAGTATTAAATAAAGGAAATTGTATTATGTTGTCAATTTTTCTTTTATGGGTGTTTGCCTGTCAGAATGCCACATGGTGACATTTAGTAAATAACGTGTGTTGTTATTGTCACGTGGTCGAGAGGGGACTACGTGATATTGTTTCCATTTTCATGTTGATGTTTTGTCACTAAGTATTTTCCAGGGGATTGTGTATGTCAGTTTCATGGGTAACTGCCACACGTGCTTCACTATTAGCGATTCTACACCCTGTAGAATAGGTATTCCAAAGTCTGCCCCAATATTGAATTCAGTGTTTTGTGAGAAAGATATATCGTAAATATGAGTAGTTTCATGTCTGCCCACTAGAAGTACCACTGAGTGTAAATGGAGTAACATGTGGATATGTGAGAGTAGTTTCAGTACAGTAATAATTATTCTCAGTTTAGTAGTACATGCCATACAGATATCATTGTAGAAATAAATAATAAGTATAAACAGTCATGGCAGTAAATACTGGTTTGGGAGTATGATGATTTAGTTCACCAGTGAACAGCTACCGCATCTGACAATGTGGCTAGCACATGGCCGGCTAACCTAAAAATGTTAATACCTACTTAGAAAATAGTAGTGTTTGTTGTTGAATCTTTATAGAGTTATAATTATTATGCATGTAACCAGTTTGATGTAAGAAGGGCTCTCGCGGGCTACAGCCCCGAAAACAATAACAAACAAAAATGAGGTTATGAAAAGTGTGCAATACTGCCATCAACAAAAATTTATTTGCATATATTTTCTGTTTAATTGTTACCAAGGAATTATTGGGAGGGTTTTAGTATCTCGCCTACTCATATGCTTCATTATCATACATTTCATCTCTGTAAAATAAAAGTTTTACTTTTCTACAACAAGTCATGTTATTTGTTGTGAAGACCTGGCCAATCGGCAGGCTCCACTCCAACTTGTGTTCAGTAAAGTCGCCATGATCAAGCAGAGTGGACGCGCATGTAACGTCCTCCCCGGACCATCAACTTTCTTGTTATAAACATATGGTTTAACAATATTTTAAAGTTATGTAACCGAACCTTTCCCTTTTCGTTTTCCGGGGAGTGAAACACTCTGAACCAGTTTATCTTATATATGGGTTACCGTAAAGCATGTTGGACTTGTGTCATTTTTCACACTACTAGTGTTAACCCACTTTATCGGCGAGCCCCGAATGTGTGCCTGCTAAGGGATAGACATAAATAAATGGAGTTGTAAAGCTTTCGGCCTTTTATGTACTCAACCTCTTCACGGTCGCTTAATCGACATAAAAATACCGAAATTATATTTTAAGGCATAAGGAGGTCTATAACAGGCCTGGGAGTGAGCTTGAGCATATGGAGTTAGATCCGATAATCTTCACTAGCCCAGGGTATTCTGGTATTACAACGATGGATTCTACAATCTCTGCAGTTCTAAAATATTTTCCAGTTAAGATGTCGGACATCAAGGGTCCACTTAAGACCTTTGGCCACATCAGTAATCATGCTATCCACTAAGAACTCCTGCACCCATCTGGAATCATCATGGTAATATTTTCATTCCAGTCCACATAACCTATCTCCTCGATGGCCCAACCTAAAAAAAACTTAGACGTCACCCCACTTCCTGTGGGAATGGCATTATGCTGGGAAGTTGTTATCACTGTAAGATAATTATTGTCGTAAGACTGTTTCACACCATAACTGCAATTGCTGGTATTGTATTGCTACACTCTTTGCATGTATAGTGTTCCCCTGAAAGCGATGTGTAGTGAAATGGAATATGTGCTGCCATAAACTGAACAGTATGTAAGTTATTTCGACTGCCTTGTGCATTCAAGGGGACGGGCCCTAACAATATCAGCTTACATCATGTCAGTATATTTTAATCTCATTCAGTATTTTCAAGTACATATGTCTTAGCATGTTGTTCTATGTTTTATGGGTGTGTGGTTGGCCCTAACAATGCATGTACGCAAGTGTTAGCATTTTGTAAGTTTCCCATCAAGACTGGTCAGCATGGCACATTGTCGACCTACTGGCTACCATTTAGTAAACAACTACCATGCAAGTTAATTTGGAATAATAATCATCGGGGCAGAGGTCAACAGCATCATCGCCAAGCAAAATTTTGTCTGGGCGTATGGCACGCAATCCTAGTATCATAAAGAGTAGTTGTGCTACAACAATCATCTCGGTGTCGCCTTGACGATGCCTGGGGCCTAGTTGGGTAAACTACATCCTATGCCTCACCTTTACCACCTCGAATAACTTATTCACCCCTTAATCTCTCCATTCCATGATTTCAAAATGGCTTGCCAAATTGTGGCAGATTCCTTTCTGACCTATCGACACCATCAAATTTCGCTCCTACATGTGGCCAAATTTCCCGCCAGAATTTTCCGCAAGATTTCCAAACTTTTTCACAAGTTTTTCCTGGTCACAGAGTTTTCCCGCCTTTTCCTGCCCGAGAACGATGAGAGGACGACAGGAAAGCAACAGCAGTCTCTAGATGACTGTGGTATGCCATCCAGATGCTAGGAAGCATTGCACATGCCAACAATTGGGAAAAGGACTCCATGCCATATCCCACACCTCGCCGCATGGTGGCGGAGAGGGGAAGAACTGCGAGAAGGAGAAATGCACTCTCCGCTGCCGGCAGCCAGCTGAGCCCTTGGGTCGCGCTGCATGTAAGCTGAGCACATCAGGTTGTTGACCCATCCATGGTGGTATAAGTAGGACAGCTATGTCGTGAAGGGGGAGGGCACTTCCTTTCCTCAACCTCACACATCTGCTTCAGTACACCTCCGTCTACCGTGCACATTACTTTGTTGACAATCAAAGCATTGCTGGCGGGATTAACGACAGTGCTTTGGGGCTGTGGTGCCCAGACTCTTTATGCCACATGATAGGCAGCTCTCAAGCAATACCCGAAAACAGTGATATCTGCCAGTGCCGTCGCAAGACCAGCTTTGTTGACAACAGCATCGGTGACATCTGTGGAGCAGTAAAAGACAGTGACATTGTATAAATGCAGAACATTCAATTCCCCCTAATTTAATTTAAAGTTGAGGCTGACAGTTTTCCCAATTACAATTTAACCAAACGTTATAAAAATCTTTTGTGTAACAACTAGGTTAACATTGTGCTCGAATGGCCACAGTGTTACCATAAAAGTAACCATAAGAATGCCTAAATGACAAAAAAATTAACAGAGTCATGGGACTCGCATTCCTTTGTTTGGCATGTAGAACAACAATTAAAGAAGTAATGCAGGGTGTAAACCGAATGCAATCCGCATCCGTTGACACACTACGTGATCACGATTTGAATTTGTTGGGACAATGAAACAATGATGTAGAAGTAACAGTCAACAGTAATTGTTCACGAGTGGCTAGGGATAGCAATTTAGGTGTTTGTATTGGTTTGGTCTTTTTGGAAATTAATGTATTTCCATGTTAAAATATTATTATGAAGTACATATTTTCCACTTATTTTACCCCACAATTTCCGTGATCAAAAAAAAGTCATAGGCCTATTTCGAAAACTATTAAGTACAAATATTCACAGCTTTAGGCATCTAACATTATTTAGACCAACTTTGTGATGTTTTAAAAATACCTTAATTGACGATGGTTCCTACAGTTATTTTTAATTATCATATTTGTTTTCCACGACATAGCACATTACACGTACTACACTTCAGAATTTTGTCCCGACTGTATTTAACACTGTTACAACTGCGAGGTAAAGAACTGTAGTATTTGTTGTTTTGTTATTGATATTCGTTGGTTTTTTCTTAGAACAGCTTCAGGTGGAATAAATATTACAGTGAAGGAACAACCAGTCAAACGAAATAGGCACATTAAATTCAAGCATGCAACTCATGTTGCTTATTTGTTGTCATACAAATTTAAAAGATAGCTGTGAACATGCACACAAATAGGCATACACCGTATCTTCGAATTAAAATGATAGCTGTGAATATGTACACAAATAAGCCAACACAGTATCTTTCATTCCAGTCATACTTCTATGAATTACTACTTGCTGTTTATAAGGTTTATTGATATTTATCGGTCTGGACTTTTTATTTTGTTGGGATTGTTGCAAATCACGTTACACGACTGTGTTTCAAACACCTAAGGTACAGGTACAATATTGTGATAATTAAATAGAGGTGGATGAAAAATAATTAACTTCGTCATAAAAACAGTTCACATTTAAAATGTATAAATAATGCATTAATCATGCACACACACAGCAACGCCACTTTACACACAGCTGTTATTGAAACACACATAACAGTATAAAAATATTCTAAAACTTATCACGTCTGATTCACGGTAACAACAAGACAATATGCATCAGCTGACAATGTTTTGATTGAAACGAAAATAGCTGGACTGTTTGGCGTTGGCTTCCGCTAAGAGAGTTTTAATCATTCAGTTACCCTCTCTAAGTTTATTGTGGCTTCAATCCACTTGGCAGAGATGACCCATGGAGTTAGTAGTATCCTATTGAGCATAGACTAAAGATGAGGTAGACGGATTTCGCTGGCTGCGCACAACCAATCTCCGTGTCCCAAAATTAACTGCTTTTCTGCCGATACGTTTAGCAAAAATGGGGTGGATTGGTTTTGATGTTAGAACACTGTAGTAAACAAGTGCTTTTGGATATTTTTATACTTCCTCTAATGAATATGTTTTTTTTTTATTACATTAAAACTGATAAAAGTATTTTATTATTAGGTTCGTGGTGTCATTAAAAAATTAAGATGCAGACAAGCACGTTCATCACTGTTAACAGTGTGACTTTGACAGTTGTGTAGGTTTGGGGTACGTCAAAGTTGGGTTCGTGCACAGAAGACGAATAAGTTGTTAACTTCATCTTTAGTCAATGAGTAAAGCAGCCTATATACAGAAGCGTACTCTCATTAGGTGTTCGGGAGACGTTAGAAAGGATTCGCGTTTTCTCTCTCAGTACTGGCCTTCTCTGGTTTTGTGTGCATATATCTACGACATATTTTTGTTATTGCAGACTAGTGATGGGAAATATAGTTCACTAGAATGAACAAAGTCGTTCGGAATTAGTCACATGTGAGAACAGTTCATTGGGAACCATTCTTTTGAAATTGATCATACATGCTGGCGAGCTGCAGGACGTGTGTGTGGGTAGGTCCAGGTACTAGATAAAACTTTCTTTGTTATCTTTTTCACAGTCCCCCCCCCCCCCCCCCCCCGGGGAGAATTCCAGAAAGTGTGAAATGGAAAGAGAAGCAAATAAACAAGTAAAGATATTAACCGCAGCTGTTTGTCACCCAAGCCAACCACGTTTCATTTGCCGAATGCCAGGAGAGGAGGGTTAGTGATCAAAGGAACAGTACAAAGAAATTAGAGAAAATATTGAGCGCAACGACTTGCAAACGTTGGATAGGATGTAGAGGGGGAATTCACTTTGAGGATATAGAACATGCGCATTCTAGTGAAAATATGAAGAATTTTTTGCAAAGCTGGACAAATTCTTGCTCAATAAAAAGGAAAAACGGCTGTCATATTCAAAAATAGCCGAATTTTTGTTTCTGCATACAACATGAAATAATGTTCTTGTTTGCGAAAGTCTTGTTTTCCGGATGTTAATCACTACTACTCACAATTTTATAGTATTTTACTAAAGCAATAGCCTTTGTAGTGCATTATTCTGTGTAAACGAAACTATTTTTTTTATATATAGAAAAAGATAAATGAATAGTTAAGATATCCATGCCTATTCTGTGTAATATAACACCAAATTACTTTTGACACTGATAGCAATGACAACAACAATATTATAATAGGCTGTGTTGCGAGAGACAACCAGGAGTACAAATAATTTTTTTCTAAGACAGGCGTGTACAAACTCAACAAAAAGGGATCCGACAAACTGGATTTATTCGTACCAGTGTTAGAAACATTTTAACCGAATTTTAATTACAAAAATAACTTAATTTGATATGATGTAAATAATGTCAAAAAGCTATATCCGAAGTATTGAGTGAATATACTAGAAAAAATCAGTTTTTCACTTCTTTATTGCGAGTGTGTAAAACTTGACATTACATTAATGAGCGTTTTTCTATATTTTACTGTCGTAGCTATACTCGTATTAGTGTGGCTATCAGATGTATTTTCTTACAGATACTGGAATTTCCTTATGTCTGGCAACATCGTATTTATAATACGAGTGAGTGAGAGGGTTTTACGACACCGTAACAGAGAGGTCTTTAGTGCCGATGAGGATGAAGCAAGTTAAATGGACGACACAAACATCCCTGACTGGGTTTCGAAGCCGGAACCCCTCGCATCGCAGACCGGCGTGCAACCGACTACGCAATTGGGGTCGGCACGAGAAAGTACGAAAGAACGAAAGATCGCTCCATGACAATAGGTCTATCAACTGTCTCGTGCAGTGTTTCCTGCAGTCCCCGACCGATTTGCGACTCATATGTCACTATTGAACTAGGTAGGGCTTTGATCCCTACAGTTCAAGGCAGTGCTGGACGAGCTAAAACAAAGATACCGATAGGATAGACAGAGGCAGATAGATAAGAAGTATGAATGTGGTAATGTGGCCTGTCACGGAATGAGGACTAGCCGGAGGGGGGAAAGCTTAAGGGAGCGACGAACTACGGATTATCTGAGCATGCGCAGTGGCGCACCTGACGTAGTTACTGGTACGGAGAGAATGACTGACCGATATCACAAGAGTCTAGTTCTTTTTTGTCGTGGTGAACTATGGACCTAGTTATTTTTCAAGACCAGTTCAAAATGAACTGGTAGTTCCTGAACTACCCATCACTATTGGAGACGTCTGTCAAGTAAATTTTGTGACGGTGCGGTAAACGCCCTTACTCAATTGAAAACTTTAACATTTTAATTTACGTTTGCTTTCCGACATGTTGTTTCTTATCGAGCGTGACACAATGGAACTGTGAAAGGTAAAGTCAAGCACTCTTTTGACTCTACGATTTCGAAATGTTGAAATTTTAAGTCAATGTATAACAGACATTTTGCCGAGAATCTAACAGAGGTTATATATATATAGTGAAGAGGAAATATGTGAATTTACGTATTTTAATAAAGTAAACAAATGAGTTTTCTCTATTGAAATAAACTTTTAATGCATATTGTAAGCCTATTTTTTAAAGAGACATGTAAAATGCATTCCTGGATAATATAATTATTGGCATAACTTGATATACTTTTTTACGAAGCTCGCAGAACCGATGTTCAATTGTCTGAACTTTGACTATACAATATTGTATTGTGTATTGGTGGTTTCATCGGAGGGAAGGAAACGTAAAGTCAAATGCTAATGTTTTCTATTGTGTAAGAAGCTTAATGCGATGTTTGTTCTATCACAAGATGATAGAATGTAAGTATGTTACTTAACATATCTGCAAAATGTCCACGGACAAGCAGGACAAAGGCAACGAAGCGGAAATGGAGGTGAGTGCAACTATTTTGCTATCAACTTCGACTTGCAACATGGAGGATTTTCCTAAATTGCTGCCCAGTACAAACACCAATCATGACACACTGTCTAATATTTCTGGCAATGTTGACGATGCAGCCATTTCGTGGCCAATGCCTGGGAATAAATATCTGATTACATCGGCAGGAACTTTTGTCGTCTTTATAAGGGCAAGATAAAAATGTGGCAACATACACTCCATGCAGATAGGGAAATTGCTTTTTCATATGGCAGAGGAGATAGTAGAAATACTCCGGGTGGGATCGAATCGTCTCAAAATTTTATTAAAAACGTCTGCAGCTGCGAATGCTTTGGTTTCGTCCAGCATATTGTCTGAACATAAGTTAAAGGCTTTAATACTGATTTCACTAATATCAAAACAGGGTTCAGTCTATGTAATTCCTTTGGATGTTTCGGAGGAAGACATAGTGTGAGGCAGAGAGTCACCTTTTCAGATATTTACAATTCAATGCATGAACAAGAGGTTTGTTGAAGAGGGACAGGTAGTTTATAAACCCCACTAAACTGATATCTATTAATTTTTAAGGGCAGCTACTTCCTTATCGTATCCTTATTTAATAACATTATTTTGATGTGAAACACAAAATTCAAAGGTTCATCCAGTGTACTAAATGTTGTTGTTTTGGGCACTCTGACCAAATATGCCATAGTATTAAACTGCATTGTCCACGATGCGACGATCACACTCTGATGGATTGCTCTGAGCCAGTTTATCTTGCCCCAACTGTTCAGGTCTACATAGTGCCATGTGAAATGTGGACCCTAGAATTGGTCATAAAATGTTTCATGGCGATGAACAATTTAACTTAACGCCAAGCCAAACTCCAACTCTCACCTGCTTCCTATCCCAAGGAACGACATGACAATGCTTTCCGGCACGCTATTCCAGAGGCATCACAGTATGTCAAAATTTTTTCTCAAGGTATACTGCAATCTAGCAAGCCTACCGATCCCACCCCATCGACTGCCGCTAACAATGTTGGATTTTCCTCCGCTAAGACTTTTTGGGCTGTGATCAACTTTCCGCGCAAACTCTTGTCCGAAGCAACCTGTGGGCCCTCTCAGAACAAACTGAGGCCTTTCCAGATTGTTATTAAAATCCTGCAAGGCCTTCTATGTACCACACCTACTAATATTGTCTCGCCGATGGCTATCTACTATTATCAGTTTAATTCTGACAAGACATCCTCAGTCAATGGTGCTCTCCTTCACTGCGATAATGGTCGTCTGGATAACTCGCACACTCCATCAGTCTCCAGCGACTCTCTGTCAGATGCGGACTCTTTGACCGGGCATCTACGTGAAGCTGCTCTTAAAGTAGTGCAGTGTGCTGCACTAGAAGATGAATCTTCACCCCTTGCACAAGCCATATATGCTTTACGGCAAATATTACATGATTAAGGTTCTGTGGCTACTGCTTCTTAGTCACTTCCTCCAGCATAAAATGAATATTTTGCAGTGGAATTGTCGCTCTCTTACTCAATAGAGCGAACAGTTGCAACATTGCATGATGACATGCCACATTAATGTTATTATCCTTCAAGAGACACACCTTCATTTTGATGATCGAAGAGCAGTCTTTTCCGGCTATTGTTCTTATGGCAATGCATCTTCTTATATCCATGGTGTTGTTGTTCTTGTATCAAAACACATTCCCTCTGCACCAGTGTCCATTGATTTTGCATATACCGAAATTGAGCTTGTGGGCTGTGTGGTTTACCTGGGTGCAAAAACATAGAATATTTACTCCTTGTATGTCCTGCCTAGGCACTCTGTCACCGAGCACAATTGGGATTTATTGTTTGATTCCCTACCTGATGATGCTGTAATTGGTGACGATTTTAACTCCCACCACTCTGTCTGGGGTGACTCTATCATCGACCGAGCTGGGACCCAATTGGCTAACTCAGTGTAAAATTCCCGATTCTCTCTCATTAATACGGGCCACCATGCCTTCATGGGCTCCTGTGAGCGACAAAGTACAGCGATAGATTTAACCATTTGCTCATCTACCATTGTGCACAATTTCCATTGCGGGATTGACATCGATCCTTTGGGCAATGATCATTTTCCCATTCTTATCCATCTCTTGCCCAAGAAGTTGGGTTCTCCTGTGTCTTTGCCTGGGTATTCTTGTCTTTGGTATTCTGCATTGAATTATCGCAAGACGAACTGGGATGTGTACATACAGTCTCTGACCCATTTGTTATATGAAGAACCAACCTCATTTGCCTCTCTTCAATGCCACTATGATTATCTTGAACATGTTGTTCAGGAATCCATCATCATGTCGACCCCAGCAAGGGTGACTTGTGGTGTCTTTCGACGTTCTAAATGCCCCTGGTGGAATGATCTCTGTACTCGTCATTATTCTCTGCGGCAAACAGCTCTTTGCAACTATCGCCACACTAGCACCAAGGATAACTTTTTGCATTATCTGCACGTCCATGCTAAATTCCGGCAAGTTGTGCGGTCGGTCATATGGCACCACTGGCGATGTTTTTGCTCCACTATCACCAAAGATTCGCCATCTCGTCAAGCCTGGAATAATATTCGTAGCTTAAAGGGCAATGTTTTTCCTTACTGTGTCCTCTGATATTCCTGTGTCTACGCTCCCAGATTTTTATCAGATGCTTGCCCCCGATTATGTTCCTCTTCCCACTGAAGTTGTGCCTCTTGAACACGTTGTTACTACCGATAGGAGGGTGCTGAATGGCTCCAGGCATTTAATGTCCGACATCACTGATTATGAACTCCTTTTTTCTTTATGACACAATTCGATAACGCCAGGCATAGATGGTATAACCTACATGCATCTGCGGGAAATGCCTGTCTTAGGCCACACTTGTATCAAGACTATTTTCAACAAAGTCCTTTGTACAGGGAAGATTCCCTCACAGTGGAAACTACGGCTCGTCGTCCCCATTAAGAAGCCAAATAAAGTTGTATGTGAGCCTGAGACTTTTCGCCGCTTTACTCTCATGTCCACTCTGGAGAAAATCTTTGAACGCATACTTAAACTAAAACTTGAATGGTGGCTCGAGGCTAACGTTTTGTTGCGTCCGGATCAATTTGGTTTCCGTAAAGGGTGGTCCACGGTGGATGCTGTTGCCACTTTGCTGTCAAGGTTGAAACAGGCTTGGCAATCAATTCTCTACTGACAGGAACATTACGTTGGGCTACCTCAGGGTGGTATTTTGGGCACCTTTCTGTTCATCCTCTATATCCAGCGGATCACTTTTAACATTGGGCCACAAGTGCGTAGCTTGACGTATGCTGATGATGTTATCCTATATAACGAGAATGCTGATTTATTGACAGGACAAGATGTGTTCAATCGGTCTTTGGAGTGTCTTCAGTTATGGCTTGAGACAAAGAATCTTGCTCTTAGCCCAGAGAAGACCAAAATACTTTTGTTCACTAGAAAACGCATCCAAGGGGATGGAGTCAGGATCACCTACACCAATACCAACCTTCCCCTTGTGAGCTCACATAAGTATGTGGGCATTTATCTCGACTCAAAATGTAATTGGCTCCCGCAGATGAAGCATCTTACTGCCAGAGTTCATGCTGCAATCTCTGTTTTAAAGGCAGTCAGCCATACACACTGGGGTAGTGATACGAATATGTTGCTTCTTAACTATACCTCTTTCTTACGCCCACACATGGACTATGGCTCCCTGTTTATGAGACGTGTTAGTTTGCATCCATCGACCACACCACAAAGGTTACAAAACATCTGTTTGTGAAGATGCCTTGGTCTGATGCATGCATGTCGAAGCCAACATCCTTCCACATTCCCTGCATCAAGATTACATTGCTACGAAGTATTGGATCAAATCGATGAGTTACACGATGCATCCGTGTCATCGACTTTTGGATTCTCTTGCCTTTACATCCCATAGAACACATTGTGCAACATGTCAATGATCTTCCTTAATGCTCAAAACCGCTATGTTACTTGTTGGATTTTGAATCCGTCTCTTATCGACCTGCTATCGTCACTTTTTACTATGACGCTAAACACGAACTCCTTCATATATATATATATATATATATATATATATATATATATATATATATATATATATATATATATATATATATATATATATATATATATACTGATGGTTCTAAGACTGTTGATGCGATTGCTTGTGCCTATTTTGCTCCTTCGCGAAAGACAACAGTAGTATTCAAGCTCATGCCTACTGCATCCATTTTTTATGCGGAGGATAATGCGATTCTTCATGCGATACATTATGCTTCTGCCAACACCTATGGGAGATATTGGATTTATACTGATTCACGCAGTGTTTTTCAAGCTTTACAATGTTGCTTGCACACTTCTGTTTACGATAATATTATTCTGCAGATCAAACATGCCTGGTGTGTTGCCTCCCTACAGGGGGACGCAGGTTTTTCTGTCATGTCTTCCTAGTCATCTTGGTACTATCGGCAATGAAACAGTCGATTCTATTGCCAAATTGGCTTGTCTCTCACCTCTTCCTCTAGAGAAATATAATACAGCAAAGCTCCTGAGCCTGGCTCACCTCTCTGTGAGAAAACTGTGGGAGCAACAGTGACTTGTGGCTAAAGGTGATAGCCCTTGTGGACATATCCAACCACACCTTCAACATGTTCCTTGGTTATGGACTCACCGCGGCTGTCTCAGATACTTTACTACACTCTTCAGGTTGCGACTGAATCATGGGAACTTCAAGGCGCATTTACACCGCATTTCTCTTTGTGAAGACACCCATTGTGACTGTGGAGCAAACCCCGAAGATATGAATCATATTCTGTTTCAGTGCCCCCTCATGAAGGGCAGAGACAATTTTCTTGCTTTTCTGTGGCAATGCGGTTTTTTTAGTCCTTATCACCTCTCTACTCTACTTTCTACGTCTGACATGGACATCTACGAACTTATCTACGGATTTATTCAGTGGAACAAGAGATGCATTTAGACTAAGGGTCACTATCGAGAGATGAAAGCTCTGTTCTCTCGCGTATGTTAATATTGCGTATCTTGGCTTTGACACTGGCTGAACGAGTTATATATATCCAAGGCCATTGATTCCTCCCACCGGGGATAATGGAAGAAGAAATATAATCCAAATCCATGTCTAGGAACACCTAATTTATCTATGCGGGAAGTTAATGATAAATTCCGTGCAAATGACTGCGTGAATTTTATACATATTACAGTATGCGAGACAGCTAAGGTAAATTTTATGTGCAAGAAAGGACACTGATTTTTCTGTTCAAGAATTACCGTTTGAATGCCAGATTCAGAATTGTTCTGGGAACATAGATGTACTCACATGTCAATTTTGATTTCTTTAGGATACATACACATCGACTTTATATATTTTTTATTTAGTAAATCATTACAGTACCACTGAGTACATGAAGAGAGAGAGAGAGAGAGAGAGAGTATTATTGTCATTTGCAGCAGAATGTCAGACTGTACAGAAGTTAGCTCCTTTGTGTGTTAAGGGTTAGAAAGACTGTAAATTTGATTTATTATTTCCTGTAATAGTTAATATTTTATTTTGGTCACCAAATTGTGTAACTACATTTTACAAGCCTCAGCCTTTAATATTATATTTTGGTTATGTTGTTTTTTCCTTTTATAGCATTTGGAAATTGAATTGTGCTGTTTATGGTTTTGTCAGCATGTAATACTATTTTGTCTGTGTAGATTGCTGTAGTATGTTATAAGTCTTAGTTGGAAAGTATTTAATCGTGTTTGCTGTGCACCCATAGCACGTTTCAGGTCTTTTCCAGATAATTGCTTTTCCATAAAATATTTAAAATTTCACAAATTCTTTAATAATTAGGTAAGCTTATTACTTGCATTGTCATAAAAGACTTCAGAAGAAAATTGCTATCCACAGCCAGTGCAGTTAACTATCTTCATGATTTGCACTGCACCTCACTGATAAAATAAACACTGCAAAGTAAAACTCTCCACATGGTTGACTGACAATCCCTGAAACGCACATATCTTTCACACTCCAATCACTAATCATAAGTCGGAACACCATCGAGCTCGCATTGTACTATTCTACTCGCCATCAGCCACACACACTAGCATTCACAGCTGCCCTGATTATACAGTTTCTTGGTAAGCAGTGTAATTAATGCTGGTGTTTCACTGCACTTTTGTTTACTATAGTTTGGAATTACAGGACATAAAATATCATGGTGGATAATGTAAATGGCAAAAGTTTACACCTACAGCGATTTTAACATTGTCATGTAAATCAGAAGAAAAATGACACAAAGCACCATTAAAATGTTAACATGGAAAGCTTTACGAAAACCAAGTATGCTTTTTTATGCTGCTCTGACTACCTTAGAAAAGCTTGTACTTTTAATAATTACCACTATGAAAAACAGTTCATGCACACAGCTATTTTGGGGTGGATACAACTCCTTGGCAACAAACAATTAAATTATATGTATGTTTGCATTCATTGGTAAACAGCTGGTAAAATATAAACTCTGCCATTGCTGCTTGTCACCAGTTGAACAAACATTCAAATGTTTAAATAGGTACCTTAATATAACAAGAATTTAAAAATAATGTTACATGATGCCAGGGGCGTATGTGAGTTTGCAAGGGATGGTGATCTTACAACAAAATTTCTTTATGTAATTTTTAATTTATTTACAATGCTATAAATATTGACACAGCTATTATTTACAACTATTACGTTTGTATTTCCAGTGAGCACAATATTTAATGTCTATCTCAATATTCTAATTAAAGCCCTTGTCGTCGTTCCTATATTGGTTACATAAACTTAAATCGCAGTCATTATTTACACATTTCATCTCTCTATTGCCAGCATTCCAAATTTTGGTTACTCACGCATCCAGTTCAATAGTCCCGCCTGTCAGTCTCACTCTGCACTGTACCGATGCCTGCAGACCGCAGACTTCACTCCTGTTTCTCACTGTAGTCGCCACTCGTCGGTTCGCGGTCTTTGCTCACCTGGCATTTAAGGTCATAACAGTCCAAATTCTATACTTCCGGCTCGGAGGCCCATTGCAGCTCAAATATATTGATTGTCCTTAACCAGGATTCCAGCACCCTGAGTAACACCGAGACAGATGAGGGTGATGACCAGAACATTCTTGCAACAATAGCCCCAGAAATTCAATCTTCTCAAGGATGGGAGTCCATGATTCCTGGTTGCCCTATCTGACACGTGCAGTGGCTTGCCTTTACGCTGCAAGGGAAACAATGCAGATTAGTAAAATGTAACAATAAGCATACAACAATGCTCCTGCCATCCGTGTGTGCTAATTTGGCTATGAACAATCAAGCTGTACAATTGAATTTATATTCAGAAATTTTTTCCAGATCTTCCTGCATGCATGTATACCCATCTTTTCATGTTTGATTTAATGAGTTTTCTAGGTCCTGACATAATCAGCAGTATATTTGTGATTATTATTTATTAGATGATGTGGTATGCAAGGAGTGAAATAATAGTATTAGGCCTATTATCACAGAGGACAGCCACTTTTTGTAAATATCACTCTGTCATTGAAAAGTAAATTGGAATTATGCATTCATGCCATTTGGGCAATAGCTGAATACTGTTTATCTTAAAAGTGTACAGAACGTACATATTTACCTGTCAATTTTAGTAAAAAGTTAATACTGTTAATTAGCTAATATTTAATTCACATGTTTGAAGCAGGATTCATGTGATGCTAGCTATTTCTTATATGCAAACTAAAATATAGACCGTCATATCAGAAAGCCAAAATTTCTTTTAAATTCTACTTCTTTCTATATGAGGTTGGGTGACTTGCTAGCAAATTAATCCTTGAATAGAAGCAGTTTGTTGCATCTCCAATTTTTGAACAGCCGTTGATCTTAAATAGATAGGTGGCAGTTGCACTTTTGTATTGTCATTTTCAAATACACCAATATAGTTAGAGCTCCGTTCCATTTCGGAAAGGAAGGCACATTTGGCTGTTGAATCGTGTTGTATTGCTGTGATTCATTTAAAGTGTGTGGCCTGGCATAAAACTTATGATTTTTCTGGATTATGATTGTGACTGAGTTGTGTCTTACACACGAACTTCTTGTCTATGTTCAGGAGAAAATTTGTCATCTTACATGGATATTGCATGCATCTTGCAGCCTGTCTATTGTGATTAAGGAGATCTTTGTATTTAAAAAAAAAAAAAAAAAATGTGTGCAATTTATCCTCTCATGTGCATAGTGTACAGCATACACAGCACGTACTTTTTAATACAGAACATATGCCATTAACATAGGCATTGTTGCATGTGTGTAGTGACATTAGTGTGTGTGTTTTGTTTACTCTTGATGGAAAGCACATGTTTTGCAGGTGATGGCACTGAAGATATTTTTAGCAACATTTGTAAAACAATGGAAAACATTTATGTATTTGTGACATTTGTTTTGGGCGTCTGCTACGGGGAGACACTGCTGCAGTCGATATCAGGAGAAGTGGGCCAAGAGAATTACACGTATTATGTGTTGACGTATGAAGGCCCAATAACTTTACGTTTATATACAATGTGAGTATCATTATTAGTCGCGGTGACTAGCATAGGCTGCATTTGCCTTTTGTAGGTAACTTTGTGCTACGAGAGAGATTTGCTAAGATTATGTTGGGTTACTTGTTATAGATCTGGCGATGCCGATTTGTACGTTTCCCAAATAACAAAGAAGCCCACTTTTGAACCAGAGACGTACTGTCTGCAGTCTTCTACTTGTGGTCTGGATGTGGTAACTATACCAAAAAGGTTGGTTCAACAGCTTCTATTATTTTTTTTTATTGTTGACATGAGAGTAAATGTCTTCGGGCATGAAATATTTCTTAAGTGCCCCCCCCCCCCCCCCCCCCCCCGTCTTTAGACATCACTACAAAATCTCCAACCAATTTTTTTTAACCACGCACGTGTTTTCTGTCAAACTTCTGTTCTGAAATGCATTTCATGCGCCAGCCAGGCAGAGCCCATACACAGATAATAGATTTTAAAGTTCGCAGCCATTGATTGAAGAGGGTGCAAGCAAAACTTAAACGACGTGCTACAGGTTCCTTGTATAATTAAATATTTTTACACTGCCATAAATGTGTGTGTGTGTAAATATGGTATGGGGCAACGTTAAGCAAATTATGTAGGTGTTCCTAACATCAACATTTTCACACATCTGCTGGAGTGCGAAACCATATACACTGCAGATAAGGCAAGCGGGTAAGTACTTGCGTAATAAAGCGCGTCCCTTTTGTTTCCCATTTGCTGCAACTATAGAATAATATGTAATAAAAATAACTTATCATTTCTGAGATGGCAATGGCGCACTGACACCACACTGCTGCCTGCCAAGAAAAAAAAGTTCCATCCCTACCCCTTCTTTTCATTCCAAGTACCTTCCTGGCGCACCCCCCCCTCCCCCCCCCCCCCATGCCTCTTGGTGCAGGTTTCATATAAACACAGAGGGGAAGATCAGTTACGCAGCGCTGGAAGACAATGACCTACATTACAGTTCCACTGTCACAGTTTTATTTACCAATTTTATGGTGTATTCACAGCAAAGGACTGACCAAATAAAACAGATCATGCTGAATGCTATTTATGTAATTGTCTTCCAGATAAATTTTACTTTGTTGAGAGGTTCCTTGGTGCTGATCCACTTTTTAGTTTTGTTTCTTGCAACTTCACAATAGGCGTTTCATATTTTGTAATAATCGCCAAACTGTCTCGCGTCACACTCATTTTATTGAAAATACGTCCATGTAAAATAAAATAAAAAGTGGTTGTTCGCAAAGTTGAGTCAAGCTGGTTTCCTAATTGAAATGAAAACTACGATTTGCATTGGTCATCGGCAATCATTCACAAAATCATGTCAAAACCATTACCAAATCAAAATAAAAAATACTGCATTAGTTATAGATAGTCATTCATAAATCAGCCCCAAAAACATAACTAAATCTTAGTCTAAAAAACTAAGCGTAGTGAATATTGTCAACAAACAGTAATAAAAACCAAGGGAAATCGAAAATCAGCACTCAGATCTAAGTAGTAGTAATTAAAGAGAGGAGGTAGTACATCTACGAGCAAGTGAGATCACAATGGCAAGACAAATGTGTGACATACAATAGCGGTGTCATGTGTGGAAACACACTGTTGGCCTAGGGGGAGGGCGTGGGCTGATTCAGTGGGTAGTGTCTAGTGTTGACAATGTGAGGGTTGTCTATTTTTAGATACGCAGTGTTTCCTGTGCAGTGCTCGCCAAGAGAACTGTACTTTGCAGCAGCCAAAAAAGACGCGTCACAAACTTAGTGTATTTGTCAACCGATTTCCCTAAAAAAAAAATTTTTTTTTTTTTTTACTTTTTAACCTGAATATTTCATTGTTTCTCAAAAACGGATCCTAAAAGAGAGATGGTCGTAATAAAAGGAATTGCATTTGTGAGACTAGGTTCTACTGTATCTACATACACCTCATTTGTTGTCTTCTTCCGTTAGGGTCTTCTAAAGACCACGGGCCAATTTCAATGCTTCTTCGCTGCTGTTTCTTCTTCCACCAGTACTCTTTCATCTTCTCACTATGTATCTTTTTCCTCTCCTCGGACCATTTTGAGCCTTTTTTCTTTTCCTTCCTGCCTTGGAATCCTTCCATTTTATCATTTTTTCCTTAAAAAAATTTCTCTCTTTGTTGCTTCTTCTTCACCTATGGTTTCTTTCCAAATCTTTCTTAACTTCTTGAATGCAGGTTTTTATTATTGTAATTTATTAGAACTTGAGTTGTAATATTGAGGGAGACATTGTGGCAATATCAGCAGCTTAATTTTAATTAACAGTTTCCATCGCCCTGTTCGGATTGGTGTGTATGGACACCCATCTTATGAAGTGAGTTCTTACTTGTTGGAAGTATTCTCCGTCGATGACAGTGAGGATACGTTTGGAGATTATTTCCCTGATGAGAAATTTATGAAAGAAAATGACAATAAGGTGTCTTCAGAACAAGTAGAGTCAGGTCGGCCTGCTTACGATGTTCCAGAACACAGACGTAAAGAGGAAGATGGAGAAAAGGTAAGGAAATATTTTGTTACAAAAGGCTTAGGGAAATTAAAATATATAATTAGTAATTATTTTCCATAACTATGAATAGTAAATACATCTGTAGGAAAGTATGAATTTCAAGAAGTAGGAATGAGGTGGTTGTAATACGATGTAAATGGCAAGTGTCTGTTAAAATTACCATACTGTCGTAGTGTTAACATTTGCTGATTGTTTAATTATAGTTCTGAAAGTACGTAGAAGCCTGTGTGCAGTTTAGTTGGCATTTGAAAAACACATTTTAGTTAAAAATGCATACTTGCAGTTTATTAGCAGCATCCAGAAGTATGTGACATGGTGTAAACTTTACTTAGCGTAGTGGCAGTACTCGTTAGTATGTTGATCATATTGTTATAATTTTCTGATGTTTTTAAAATGTTTTTACAAAATCTTGATACACATATTATTAATTCAAAATGTAGACTGCAAATTTACTACTTTGGCCCTATAGGTGTCGAGGTGTCGTCTTAGAAGAAATGTTGTAAAGAATTTAAATATGGGGAAGTGAAATCTAGTTTTGACCAAAATTGAACTGCTTGTTGGTCATTTTGGATTCAAATATTTTTGGTGTTCAGTGCTGAAAAAATTGTAAAGGTATAATATTACAGATTTACTTTCAAGTTTGTTTGTATATACATAATTTTTCTTTTTCTGTTTGTTTACTTTGTAGAAGCATTGTGTTTACTGATAAATTTTTCTTGATCATATTTTCATATTAAAAAATGTAAACAACGGCCCCAGGTATTTTAAGTAATTTAATAAATGATTTTAGTAGCACTTCTCGGTGGGGAAATCAATAGCACAGTTATTTCATATTTTATAAAAAAAATTTAATGTTATCATTAATTTAGATTATGTGACATTTATTCACTTTGGAACTAAACTGAGGAGATTGTTCAGTATTAAAGAAGTTGCAATTACATGATCTCTCTGCTTTGGTATGAATTACCTGGTGAAGGTGTAGGCCTAGGCAAAATGACTCATCATGTATACCTTTCTTGCGCATTTGAATAATTAGTAATAATAAAATAGAGGAAACAAATATTTTGATTGGCTTGTAGCAATTACTAATAATTATGATTGTGCTCTCATAACGTATCAGCAGCGCTCAAGTGCTCCTGGGTATCTCAAGTGCTCCTGGGTATCATCTTCTTCAGATGCATCGAGGTAATGAGCAAGTTTGAGAGACTGGATAGATGAGAGCGTTTCTCTGGACAGCTCAGGTGCACATTACACGTCTCAGGAGTTCCTGGTCTTGTTCAGGCACCAGAGTCCCAAGAGGTTCTGCCCACTCGTGTCTAACCCAGAGAGGTCGCTTGGTTTCTAATGAGCCACAAGTTGCACTTAACCAAATTGCACTTATGCTGATTAAAGCAATAATGGAGGAAATAAATATTTAATTTAAGAGAATTCAAATTTGCAACAAACGTATGTATTATATTCTACGTGAAATCATGGGGATGTGTGACTTTGTATAAACGTAATTTTAATAATTATAAAATTATTTAAATGTTACATTATGGCAGGTGATGGCGAACCTGCATTGCAGAGATAAAAAAAACTCCAAATTTCTAATTGCAATTTAAATGTGCGTAGTGAGGGGAAGGAAGTTGTCCAGAAGGGACAATGTGTACGACCTGCTACTGTGGAGTGCAGAGGATTGGCTCAGGTAATGAGGATGCAGGTGTAGGGATGTCGAGATACCTGGAGCGTTGTTGTATTTACAGCATCACTGGAGATTCCCCTGAATCTCCGTTGGTTTTCTCCGTCTGCTGTGGGATTGGAGTTGGAGCTGCATGGAGTTGGTAGAAGAGCCTTCTTCAGACTGTTGGAGAGTCTTCGCAGACTGAGGAGAGCCCTCCGACCTTATTCAGGTTGGCGGGCCGACAAACTGGCGAGAGCGGTGTTGCTTCTCCTTATATAGTGAAAATTGCAGTTTGGTGACTGCTCCAGGAGTGCTGGGATTGCTACCCTCATATCGCAGAGGTTGTCTAAAACAGGGTAGTGGGCTGCACCACACATTTCTTATCTCTCTACATGTAGGCTGTTGACATGTTTACCACCTCCCCACGAAACTCGGGCATCAGTGACGACATCAGCCGCAGGGCGCATGGGTGCGTATGAGTGGACAGTACAATTTCCATTCATTATCAGTGTGTCTGTAGTTTTCCGTAAAGCTTGGATCAACCCTGTAGCTACGAGATTCATTGCCTGACGTCTTGTGACTTGTCCCAAATTGCTATAGGCTGTTCTTTGTAAAGTGAGCACTTTTGAGGCCCTAGTTTTTTTTTCCAGCCTTTTTTATACTTGAACTACCTTTCTAAATAAATATTGCCATGCAAATAATATACACAGTGTGTATATTCCACCACACTCGGGTGTGAACGTCTACAGGTAAAATAAACTATACTTACTGGCTATTATTCCAAGCGAGAGGGTTTTCAAAAGTGCTCATTTTACCGTGAGTTGCCTATATCATCACATGATGATGGGGCGAAGTCATAGAGTAGAGCACGCCTGCTTGCTATGCAGTAGAGTGGTTTGCGTCAAACTTTTATAGCTAATTCCAGGTCATCACAATCGTTTAAAGTTACTCTCGAAGTTTATATATCAAAATTTAAAAAAATTCTAGGTTATGTTTATTAATAATTTATAAATAAAGTTTTGGTGCTGCCTTAATCAGTTTAATGGAAACCACATTTTTCTCACTCTGGGTACTGAGAATTCATGTATTCACTTTTGCAAATTTAAACTAAGTGGGCGATAAACACTAGTAGTACTGTATTATTAATTTTGTGTTTATTAATTTTATAAGCTTTGTAATGTAGCCCATTCTTTCTATCAACAAGTATCTATTTAAAGGACCTGTAGTTGCTACACAAATAACTATTTCATTTATTTAATACATCATCACATTGACACTGTTTCTTAAACCATTTAATTAGTATGAGCTAATATCAGCAACACTGTATTGGCATAAGTTACGTCCCCATTTCTGAAGGAAAATTTTGTCCAACTACAGCATGTAAATTGATAACCATGCTAAAGTTGTTGAGTGTTACATTACAAATTTTAGTATTCTGGTTTAGTGACATTCGAGTTGGTTGGATTTGTTTATAACCCATTTTTACATTCAGTTAACAATAGCTATTGCTGGCATCTTTAAAATGTGTTTACAAAATAAATATAACAATCGGCAGATGTCTTTAATTCTAGAATAGTAATTGTAAACATATAAATGTGAAGTCATTAGATGTACTGTTTTTATAAAGGTCAAACATCTACTGTGGAATTTACACAGTTTCCAGCCGCTGCGCAAATTTCATCATTATTTTGCTTTTTGTTTGCGACAAAGCAAGAATCGCGAACAAAACTCCTTGCAAATCTCAAATTAGTCTCGATGCTAAGTAGTTTGCATATGAATCAACTTATTTTTGGTGGATTAGAAAAGGCTTGCTGAGTGTGGATTGCAAATGTGTGGGACTGCACCCGTACGCGCCTTCAACCGGCCCAGCAGCAGGCGGCCGTAACCGAGCGAGGATGCACAACGGTAAAACGTCTTGCTTGTCAACTTTCTTCTTTGTGAATGACCAAGGGACAGGCTGTGGGTCAAAGTCCACCACCTGCTGGGCATCTAGATTCCATTGAAGTTGCTCTCCGAAAGTTTTCCTTCAAGTCTGTGAGCTGCAATTTGTCATCCACAAAAATGCAACCTGCAAAACAAGAGGGTACTGTGAACGAACCAGGCAGCCTCGTTCAGATGATCACTTTCATTATAATATAACTGAAACTGTCTTGTAGAGTGTGTGTGAAGTACTTTTTTAAATAGTGAAACAGCTGAATATGTTTCCAGTGTATTGATATAGTCAAACATGACTTCAGAGTAGGTAGGAATGGTTCATTAAATATAGTGTGCATTTTAGTATCATAATTTAGGAGCTTTCTAACACCAGAATAATAACCTTTTCAGACTGCAGTATTTCAAAACATAATATACAACTACATTAAACATTAACACAGACCATAAGATGTTAGAGTAGTAGTTAATGAATTTTTATTATTGTGTGTGTTCATATGTCATTGTAGTGCTGAGGTGCGTGTAACACAAATAATTTTTCAGTCAATTACTCATCTCCATTGCAAAAATCATTTGAAACACACAGGATATTGATTGTGAAGAATAACGAAGTATGGAAGTTGAGACTGACAATGTGGTTTGTTGGTTGGGCAGATAACTGAACTAAAAGTCTAGTTGTTGGCCTGAAGGAAATCTGTAAAGTGGTTTCCAGTTATCTTTTACTGTGTTTCTAAGCAAACTCAATAAGTGGAGCCTTTACTCCCCTAAAACACTTCAAAAGCCAACTTTTTTTTCTAGATTTTGAGGATATATTAATGTGTCTTGGTGTTACATCTGTCATAACTTTATAAAAATAACAAATAATTTTTTTAAAAAATTGTGTAAGTACAAGAATTTTGATGTAAAATCTTAATTAGTACAAATTTCAAAAACTTGTTTTAACACAAACTTCTGTTTTATATAAAGTAGTTTATTGAAGTCACAGGAGTGTCATTTTGCAATTTCTTTAGAATCCAACATTGGGTTCATAAACGATTATAGTTATTTTGATGTTGAATTTTTTCTCAAAAGTTAAAATTGAAATATAGACAAATTACATAACAAATTTCCAAAGAAATATTTTTTGTGACATTTTTAGAACTGCTACTAGCTGATACACTGTCATTTAATTGGCGAGAAGTGCATTGTTTAATAAAGGTGGCATAACCCCCTCTCAATTTATCATACTGATATATAATATTTTTAGAAATTATATTTACTGTAGTTAACATCAGACAACTCCCTACAACCGGGAAGTTGTGCCACTTTCATTCTTTATGTGCTTAACCTTATGATTAAAAAAATAAAATGCAGTACAATGACTTGCCTCCCACCAAGATGAATCAGGTTCAGTCCCCAGCCGGGTCACTCCCGGATTTTTGCAGGTGGGAATCGTGCCGGATGATGCCGCTGGTTGCTGGTTTTCTTGGGGGGGGGGGATCTCCAGTTTCCCTCACACTTGCATTCGAGCACTACTCCATTCTCACATCATTTCACCCTCATCGGTTCTCAAGACCTAGTTGTTAAGAGCCACCCAAATCTCTCAACTCAAGTCAACTCTGCCATTATAAAGCATGCATATTAATAACTTTTCTTTGTTTATTTTAGGAGAAAGAGTTTTACTTTAAACAACCAGCCATTTAAGATAATATAATAATTGCAGTATTGTCATTATTCTTCTTTCTAGTACCAATTTTCTCTTGCTTTCAGGACAAAGAAAATACATCGTTGTTGTTGACATTTTTACTATCTTTCATAGAAATTTTATTAGGTGCTTTATGAAATGTTTACTACATTATTTAATCAAGAAGATTTTGTACCGGTTTACTGGTCATAAGTGAAGCTGAAGATGTTGGAGTACGAGAATCAATTATTTCTGGACATTTTGCACCAGGATGGCTTGGTTGTAGCTGCGAAGTGAGTAATTAAACTGTGACTTTTGCTGTAATTTTGGAAATAAATTTATTTCAACATCCTCTGCACAAGATTTTCAAATGTTTTCATGAATTTCTTATGATTGGTGTATTTTTTAAGGGTTGTGCATATAGTATTCAGAATACAGTTGTCACAAAACAAAAATCCTCAATTTCATTTAATATTTCGGTGTTTGACAAAGAGCACTAGCAAAAGGAATTTTCGTATATGAATTATCTCGTTTATTTTCATTATTATTTAATAACTAAAATAAATACATAAAACAGAAATTTTAATGTAGGCAAGAACCAATATGGTAAATACTAGGGATGGGCCGATGCCGATTAACCGGCCGATGCCACGACCATCGGCATCTGAACATTATTTGCTGATTATTATTGACCCGTTAGTAGCACTTATTTATTTAACACAATGTTAAACGAACCGGCTTGCTTCATCTTGTAAAGCATTAATTCACCACATCCATCAATCAGATATTCTGTCCGAAACCCAAAATATATTCGGAACAATTGTTTTTGTGATGATTTGTTCCCGTTGTTTGCATTTGACCATATTTCCTGTTGGTACATTCACCAAAGATTGTGTGCATCATTCGTTTTTGGACACTACTTGAATGCAAAACAACACGGATAATCGACAACTGGTGCTATCAATAGTACTGATTACATCCTGCAAGAGTTTTCGGTGTTATATTTTGTTCTTATGTTTGTACTGCATTCGTAAGTTGGCGACAAGAAAGCAACCTGTATTCTTATTCTTCCTATGTGTTTACTGTACTCGTAGGTAGGTGACAATGAAAACGAATATCTCTATGGCCCATATGCACAGACTCGTCTAGAAATGAAGCACCACTAGCTTTTCTTGTAGTGGAGATTCCAAGTGTCACTAGATTTCGTATGCTCAGTCCATTTTGGTTTAAGCCTTGTCTGGCTTCATGAAGTTTAGTATAGATGGTTACCAAATACGAAGATACACGAGCTTGCCTAAAATTAATGACGTCAGTAGATCTCAGCCAATAGGAAGTTGCTGAAACTATGAGTTCTTCTTCTCGTAAGAAATAAAATAGAGAGGTTTGCTTCTCAAAAACGCTTATTATTCTTATAATGTTTAAAAGTGCTTTTTATTTGCAGCTGAGATCAACAGATAATGCACTTAGAATTTTTAGTGCTGCCAGCCATATATGCAGATGTTGTAAACGGAAGTTTATGAAATAATATAATTAAGAGATTTTTTTAAGGGATTTGTGAGGGAAGGCAGTAATTAATTATTAGCAAATAGCAATACTTCGTAGTTCACACACATATCTGCAGTGCTTAACATAATCCATAGTTATTTTAGTGCTATTTGAACTAATAATCAAAATGTAAATATTCTGTAAATGGTACGGTTATACACACATAATTTCACATATAACATCACATATAACATATAATTTCTACCATATTATGCTTAATGTTACAGAAGAGTACTTTCGTTTTAAAATGTAGATTTTCTGTAAACCTTTCTAAATTTTGTGAATTAGTGCATATACATTTTAATAACTTTCAATTACATATGAGAGCAAATAAGAATTTATAGTAATGAATACAATTCATTAAGTTTAGCACTATTTAGAGACTGTTAATACTGCTGTGTACGAATTACACTTTATTTCCTGAAACGAAACTGTATGAAAAATTACAATATAATTGTATATGTAGCGATCCAGGTCCATGAATACATTCTCTTAACAGGAAGTGTGTGAATGTGCAGCCCCATACAAATTGAAATCTTTAAATATTAATCTAATACGTGTTTTGTTACTGCCATTTTGCAGAAAATCTCTACTAGATTGTAATTTACGGAGTTCGTTCGGCGACTAGATTTCTCCACTTAAAAAGTAAAGGCCACTGCAACTTAAAGTAACTGAGCATACACACGAGCAATCTAGTGCCAATTTCGCTTCGGCTCTAGTGCTAGTGGCGACTAGATACTTCTCTGCATACTGCTCTTTTCTACACTTCAAACAAGGCCGACTTATACGTAATGTGACTGAGCATACGAAAAGAGCCATCTAGTGACAATTTCCCTGTGTTTCTAGTGTTAGTGGTGACTAGATTATTCTCTGCATATGGCCCTATGACACTATTCAACATTCTGTTATTGTAAATGGAAACGGGCATAGTTCTTATTGGATACTGTTGGCTGCGGATTAGGTTAGAATGTACCTAAAGGTCTGAATAAGACTGCAAGTATTAATTGACAAAAAATTGTCGCATATAAATCAGTTGTTATCTCTTTAACCAAGGGACTGAGAATGGCTTGGCCGACGAAGAAATACTAAGTGAAAATGTTAATATTAATTAAAAATAATTTTGCTCAATTTCAAGTGAATATTTAATGTTAAATTGTTTTTAATAAGTTCATTGTAATGACATCTTTGGGCTGCTGGTTTAAATAAAACATGCATTTTGAGGTATGTGTGGTATTCCTCTGATGTAAAACCCAAGTACACATCAGATTGCCTGAAGTTTTGAAGGTTGTCTTTAATTAACTCAGTTTGTAAAGAATGCTGTATTGTCTGGTAACAGTTTTTGCTTGACTGTTCAGTCACTTATTTGCCCAGTTAAATTGTCTATCTCATCATTTATTATTAAAATTAATGTACAAAGTGTCCACAAAACTGAAGATTTAAATTTAAGTAATAAGAAAGTATTTCCAAATATTGGGAATTATGATTGTGCTCATCAAAACTGGTATCACCATCGGTGTAATCAGCAGCTGAGAATCGGTATCGTTGGTATCAGTAAAATGCGGTATCGGACCATCCCTAGTAAATACTCTATATCCTGCACTTTTTAATTTGGGTTTTGCAGCAAATTTGCTATAATGAATAACTTGCTAAAATGTTATATTATCTTAAACTTTTGTTAAGACTGAAATCATATGGAATTATTTTTCAGTTTCATGAAAGTTATAACATATTTTTTTGTTTTCGTTTCATGGGGGAAAAAGTTGCATTCTTACAACCCTATTATTTTTATACTGTAAAAATGTGATGTTTTCCCTTCAACCACATGTTCAGACTTATTGCCAATTTTTTTTAGTAGGTTGTGTTTGGCTTAGTGTTTCAATGTATCAGAGTTTACTATTGTCAGTCTCATTTCCGCAGCATGTATTTGGGTGTATAGATGTGTAAACCTGTTTGTGTGTCCACATGCACAATTGTCATTCACTTTTCTGCTTATCGGGAGTCCTAATACGTGAGCATCGCTGGCCAGGCGTAGCTGCATTTACAATATTCTGATAGGCACGTGACCACTACATTTTGTGCCGTAGCGACTTCCACGCTACTTGTTTCCAAAATGTAAATTAACTTTCTAAAAAAGTAAAAATGAATGAGAATTATGCCCCAGGATGCCATATCGGGACAATTTATTTCTCAACTTTTGTGTCTGCTGCCTTCTTTATGATAATACCTCCAGTATAAAGAAACACATTACTTAAAAGTTTTGACATCCTGGTAGTTGTCATTACATAATATACTGTAGGTTAATTTATAGCATTGTGATGTAGTTCTGATCATAAAGTCGCCTGTAAAAAAATAACCTCCACCACAAGAATGTAACTTCAGGAATGGAATGTGGGGGGTAGGTTTGAAAATGTGAGACATGTTAATGATTAATGTTTCTTGCTTGGCCATGCAAGTAACTTAAGCAATGTTTGCTGTATGTAATGGTTTATATAATTGTCTACAAACATAATATAGTACCGAATGGAGCTATTGCAGAATAATTCTTGAACTTTAAAACTTAACATAATGTTTCTTTGTTTCAGCATAGTTATATTTCAATTTTATTAGTTCAAACTGACGCGTGACACTTTCTGCGCTTTTGGGGAGCGCACCCTACTTGTGACTGCATCCCATCTTGGAAAGCACTACTCCTTATGGGCCAGTCATAAATCACTAATGAATGAAGGAAGGGAGACGGGACACGTGTCTGCAAGAGTGTCTTGGGACAGCCCCCTTATTAAGACTCTTTAACATGTGATCCTAATTAACACTACTACACACCAAGAAGCCGTCACAAGTGTCAACCCTCTGCAACAGTTTGAATTGCCCGCTTCTCCAGAACAACAGCGGTTTCTCACAATCCACCGCTGGAGAGCAGAGCGCCACCCACTGGAGCATCACTGCCTCGAAGATGCGCAGGCTGACAAGATATATCAACCGTCCAGCCACACGGTGAACACCGTACAGATAAAGGTATCCAGTCACACATGCGTGATGTCAGAAGTCCAACCCCCAGAGGGCGGAGCCAGCTTCCCCCTCATCCTTCTTCTGAGTGCCACCAAGGTGGAGAGATTAGTATCAAAGGACCTCCAGAACATGGCCTTCACACAGCTGCTGCACCTCCACCAATGTAATGGCCACTGGAAGGTGTCAGCTCATCAAGGGTGAGCTCTAGCCTCCTGTCTCCCGCTGTAATGGCCATGAGATAGAGAACTCTTCACGCTTCGTCGGTTACCAGCAAGACTCCAGAGGTTCCTAAACAGTCTACAACCACTACCAGTTCTGGAGATCCTGCCAGCAATCCAGAGGGTCTTCTTCCTCTTCGGCTCCAGCTCCAGAGGTCTTCCGGACATCGATGCCACCAGAGAGTCCTGCCAGTGCCATCAACACCTGCCTTACCTTCCTTGGTAACCTCCCTCCAGGTCTTCCTTGGACCCATGTAAGATGACGATCCCTCCTGGTGCCATCCACACCATTCTTCAGTGCCCTTCTGGTGCTGCTTAACCAATTTAATTAGGTTCCTTAAGAACACCTTCGTCTATAAGGAATATTTAATATTTTATTGTGGCTATTTCAATTAAAATTTAATTTTGATCTCAAGTATTTACACACACGCTCTATTTATTTATTTTCCTCAGGAAGCCATCGCCTGAGTAGAATCAGACCTTTTTATTTTCAATTGTCTATTGATGTTTTTATTATTATTGCTAGGAGAGTGTGGCCCCATTGTACAAATAAGCTTTTTAATAAAAGCTAACATATTTTAAATAACTCTTTCATTTCTAGTGATTAAAGTGTACCTTACTGGCACTTTTCTTATATTCACTTTGTTTTATATCTGCCCATAAGGCATATTTATAATATTTGATTTTGTTACATACAAGCCCTTCTGGCAAGAGTTAATGCTTTACTATTGAAGGAATAGCAGGCACTTCATGTAAAGAGCCCTGAATGCAGACGTACACCTTTCATAAGTGATTTCAAGTGACCACTTTACCTCCCTACTCTGCTTCACCACTGTAAAAGGCCGAAGGATAGGAGAGAGGAGTGCGCTGACTGGTGGACTCACAGTGAAACCTCACCCATTCACTGCTATCCCACAGTGTCATCTACATCCTATGTATTCCATCCACCACTGTAAAAGGCCGGGCGAGGATTATCAGAGTGTGTGAAACCAGTGTAAAGTTAACTGTCCAGTAGCACACGGCAGAATACGTGAAACACCCACTACTTCCGACTACTGTTCATATCCGGCATACTAATGCCATACGTACGTAAAGGGGGTGTCAAATACTGTAGGAAGTTAGACATCCAGAACTTAGTAAATGAATTATTACAAAGAGTAGCAATTCAAGTTGACGCATCACCTCCGTTGTTCGAACCATTTAAAAGGTTACCACAAAGACATCAGTGCACTGAACGATACTGAAATATCAGGAGGCATTTTTAGGTTTGGATTTCACACTAGCTCAATATCATCCTCACCAAATACCTTATATTACCTACAAGTATTTCTTCAACTACACCCCACCTCAACCAGAGTCAACCGCTGTTCAGCCGCCTCCACCTGCAGGCAACCAGACAACAGAACAGAGAGCAACATAACCAGACGTGACAAAGGTAAGGTGTCGACCACGCGTAGTTTTCCCACTCCGGATTTTGTTCCAACACGGAAACCAACTTGATCATGAGTGTACATGGGTATGGGTAAAGCACCCCAACGTACCAATCTCCCGTAATTAGTTTGAAATTTTACAAATGTCCTTCGTAACTCTGAAATCATGATGGTCTGCATACTCCTCCTTGGCAATATAGTAATCAATGCATAAGTCTACCTCACATTACCAATTAGCTTTGATGTTAAGAGTCCAGGGATTTAATCCCCGAGTGGATGTTTGCAAGCCCCTACACCGCAGTAACTGTCCAATGTGGAAGAGTCTGTGCCCAGCCAGGCAAACCAACCAAATACTCGTAGGGTGATCTACAGGCTTGTATCTCAGCTTCAACCAATTTCAAACTTGTATTTATGTGTAGAATTTGTGCAGCACCTAATCATAATATTCATCAAGGCAAGAGGTAGTATACACACAACAAAACATAATAAAAAATTTTGTTAAGCCACATTTCAAGTAGGGTATGCAGAATCTCAAGAGAGGCTGATGGGCCGCGAAACCGCACAATCATGTGCATTGCCGTGGGCGCGAGGAAAAATCACACTTGCACACCACAGCGGATATTGAAGTTTAAGGTCCGTGTGCTGCTGTATACGTTCAGCACAACACACGAGCGATCTCACCATATTATTCTGCAAACATTTTCCTACCACATCAATTTTCCTTCATATTACTAATTTTGTACCACAGTGAAGAGGACTTCACCCTAACCATTTTCCTACTGCCAAAAGATGATATCCAAATCACAGTTTTTTGGAGTGTATAGGCCGCATGCGTGTATAGGCCGCACCTGAAGTTTTTGATGAAAAATTAGCGATAATTAATATTTCAAGTATAGGCCGCACTGAATATTTGTATTCCTGTAAATATTGTTAAGTCACAATTTCGTACGAACATAATAAATTCAGACTAAATTTCTAGCCTACAAAACATTTTTGACAGAAATTTTTTTATTATGTTGCAATGTTTACAAATATACGTCGTGCAATTACTATTCCACAGATGGTAACGTGACTACAAGTCTACATTTTACATGTGCAAGATGATTATTTTCTTTATGAATGCGAGTGAACAAATAATGGCTCAAGTGGAAAAGTTTTTTCTCTTCCTATTCCCTTCCTTCCTTCAAGTTAAAGCATTAAAATGTTATGTATGTTGACAAATTTCCAAACATGTTTTGTGGGGAAAAAAAATTTTAATGTCAGTATCTCATATATAAACTGCACCCCACTTTTTGTATTCAATTTTTTTTGTAAAAATGTACGGCCTATACACGCCAAAATATGGTATAAGCCAAATGAAATATTCACATTAACCTCCATCCACCATGCGAGATGAGGACATCTCTTTTATCAACTCAGGGGATACTATTATGAGCTTGTAATCAGATCACATTCTCACGAACATAACACCGGTAATTGGGACACAAGCCGAGCACCAGAACCACAACACAAGGAACCCCCTCCAACGGAGTGGAAGCCCTTGGAGTTTGTTAGTCAACACACATCCAATATTAAGGCAGGAAGTGTGGCAGACACTGGCTTTAGTCTTTGGTTGCCAAGATGAAGACACCAGGAGATGGGGTGTGCCAACTGCCATAATACGTCTACAGTCATCGGCCTTCAGAGCCGTGATTCAGGTGAAGATGTTCTATTTAAATAGTATCCGAACTAAATAATGTTCCTTGGCTTAGTTAAATTATATTTAACTTTTACTATTTCTTCTGAGCTGCTCCGATTTAACTTATATTTCCTGTAACAAGTTGTAACTAATATTATGTAAGTACAACAAATTGCAAACCTATTTAATTCACTCTGTCTCTGAGTACTATGCATCCCCTAAGTGATTAAGTGTGCAATTTGAACTAAACATAAAATTGTAACAAAATGTAGAAAGCAGCAAAATATACCCTTTCACCTTAATACAATATCCTAGGTTTTGGGCGGGGCTTTGGATGATGGAGTTGAAAAAAAGGAAAGCGGGTTAAAAAAAATTGAGCACATCATGACAGTTGTTAAGGATAAGGCACAATTTTCAGAAGTTTAAATTTTGATATCAGAGGAGCGTGAAAATGAAACCACCTTAAAGAAGAAAGAAAGGGAAAAAGTTGGGAAAATAAGTATGAGTAATCAGGAAAATTCTTACACCACGCTCAAGAATGGATGGGGAAGAACCCACAAAAGAAAAATGTTCCAGCAAGTAGAGGACAAATTTTGAAAAATTGCAATTCCTTCCCCCCTTCTCTTCAAATTTTAAAAAAATTAAAGATTTTCAGAGGTGTTTGCTGGTTTAATTGTTTAAAATTGTTGGGACCCTGAGCATGCCTACCAAGTCCTGTTGGAGTAGCTTAAAACTTTTTAGGAGATACAGAAGTTTGACTCTGCCTTTACTGTACAGTGAACATGAGGTCAGTGGTATGCAGTGAGACAATGGTAACTGATGGGGTTAAGGAGCTTGCCAAATTGGAATGCCGTAGGTTAAACCATTTTGGAACTATTGTGTAGTGATTAATGACCTCCCCCCACTCCTTCCGAACTCAAAATGTAGACTGGGTGAAACTCCCCTTTAAAAGATGCCCCTGTGCCAGATTGCAAGTCCCTGGCACGAACAGTGTGCAAAACCGAACACAAACAAAAATCAAAGTGGCAAAGTATACTTCCTGCGTCAAACAATCCCCAGATGGAGGGGCAGTGATGGAAAGAAGGATGAGAATAATAAGATTTCTGAGATGAAATCCATGTGAACAATGCCCAATGAGTCAAAGAACAATTCAAGCATCACCTTGCCTCTTGACCTCTGTCCTGTCACAGTTTTTTCTGCCATCGCGATGCTAGCAATCTCCATGTGGCAGATTGTCCCTTCAGTTGCAGATGATACAGAGAACACTATGTACCATTCCTTGTTATGATTTAGTTGAGAAATGCCTCATCCTTGTCAGCATTACTAGTCAGGTTACCACAAAGGGACATGCAGTGGTCACAGTCTTGCATCATGATGTGTGGCCACTTGTTCAGGTCATCCAACAGAAATTTGTGGCACATTCCACGGCGGATCCCTATCAGCTGCTGCTGCTGCGAGGTAGTCTACCATTTGGGTGCAGTTGGCACACACCAGCTGTCAGTCTGGCTGGTTCATGGCTGACCAGTTCTGTCGTCATCCTCCAAACTCTCTCTTCCCTGAGCAAAACATTGGTGCAACTTAAACAGAGCACTGCAGCCCATAACGTTGACACTGCATACGTATTTTCCACCGCTCACAATCAACTACTCTGCACAACTGAGGCCGTCTTCAGCTTACACTGTACCGTGTTCATGCAGCTGCACATGAGGCAACCTATCTGCTGTAGTGTATGGCAGCAAGACTATGCGGCCGGTCTTCGGACATAATGACCGTCGCCGTGGTGCATGGCTGCCTACACTCGAGGTACTAGTCCACAAACTAATGACTGTGGTGGTGTTTAACATGAAAAATAAAATAGATTAAAATTGGACATATAAAATGAACTATGAAATTATTATGCCCATGAAAGTGACGATTTATAAACAAAGGGAAGGCCAAAGAATTGAACTCTGTAACAAGCTATTAAGCTTAAAAAGAAAAGTGAATAAATAATCATTTTTAATAGTATTATAGTGTCATCATATTCACTAGCTTGTGCTACCTGTCTTCTGGATAATTGTGCGTTATCCAGAAAAACAATGTTCTCCCAAAGTTCCCTTTCTTTTTCTGTTAAACCTCTGACTTTTGTTACCCGTTTTTTCTGAAGTGGGATCGTTTGTGGTTTGGTTGCCCCTCCATACTTACATGGTTTACTTGGAGATCTTTTGGTCTCCTTCCCAGTCTATCTGTTATCTATGTATTGATGTTTCTTCTTGCCACATATTGTGCCAAATTAGATTTTAATTTATTCACTTGTTTTTATGTTTTGGTTCTGGTATCTAATAATCCATGAACAAGCTTTATAGCTTTTTTTCTTAATAATCTGTAGTATACCAGAATGTGTGCTTGTGTCTTGCAGGGGTCTTGGACTGGAAAGTGTGTTCTTGAGCCTGCTGAAGGTGTACTCGGACCCGGGAAACCTGGTTATTGTCCTTGGCACCTCGAGCAAGGAAGAAGAGTTTTATTTGTCTCAGTTGGAGGTTGATGGTGTCAAGCACTTGCCCAGGGTCATCACAAATGAATACAGTTCTTCCGATCGGTATGTCATGTTTGGTGGCTCTTTGCTTTTACTTTGAAAATGCCATTTGATTACCATGTATCAATGTATTTTCTTTTTTTAAATTTTGTATGATGGATGTTTCCTTATTGGTAAATAAGATAATATTTACAAATTATAATCATTTTTGTTATACTGTTTGTGAGAAAGTACTTTGTGTGTTGTAGTTTATTAGTTTGACCAATTTGCTCAGCTTTGCTTTTACGTGTGAAATTGCTTAATAAGAAATTTAATTTTATCTTATCCTGGTGATTTACTAAATGATCTTTCCAGTTTCACCTACGGAGCTGGTGTAAGTTGCATCCTGAGCATTGGCATAGCACACAACTCCTGGTTTGGAATTGTGGTGTGGACTCGTATTTTACTCCACGCCAGATTTACATTTTGCATTGCTCATAGATTATTTTTTGTTTTCTTGCAGAGAGATAGTATACTTGGAAGGTGGTGTGCTTTTCATGTCGTCTCGCATCCTGGTTGTCGACCTATTGAAGGAGAAAGTGCCCATAGCAAACATTACAGGTTTCATGGTATGCAGAGCCCACAGCATTCTCGAGTCCTGCCAAGAAGCATTCGCATTGCGACTGTACAGGCAGAAGAACAAAGTGAGTAGCTTTATTTGATACCAGCTCAAGTAGTGATGAGTCTAGAACTGTTGTTGGGATGGAACCCGCTGATTGTTATGATTGTCAGCTTGAGTCTTGATTTGGTAGCCAAGATTTTGGAGCCTATTTTAGTTAAAGACTTAGCCAGTTGTGTGGCCCTGGCTTTGCCTAGGTGGGAGGGTTTAGGACTATACTCCCTGCAGTCTGGTCGGGGACTGCAGTTTTCTCAATGGGTAGAGAGCTCACCACCTACCAAGACGAATGCGACTCCTGGCAGAGTTTCTCCTGGATTTTTGCATATGGGAGTCAAACTAGGCAATGCCGCTGGTCCGTGGTTTTATCCGAGATATCTAGTTTCCCCCACTTTTAATTCCAGTGCTGCCCCTACTCACCTCGCTTCACCCTCATCGGCTCTCAAGACCTCTATGGTAAGGGCCGTCCAAATTTCTTCTAGGGTTTCCATCAGTGAAAACGGGGAAAAGTCAGAGAATTTCATGTGACAGGGAAAAGTCAGGGAATTTTCACCTGGATCAGGAAAAATGTAGATAATTGTTACTCTGCAAAAGTTGTTGTGTAAATGCTGAATAATGTAATTATAAGCATATGTATTTTAGTTTTTTAATTTTTGAGCTGACAATATATCTTTGCCAAGTGATATAGGGCATATATATAACTGATAGAAGGTTTCTGTCCTAAAAATAGGTAGGGAAATTGATATGATTCTACCTGGAAAACAGGGAATTCCAAAACGGAATTTCAGTGGACACCCTTTCTTCTCTCACACTCACTTGGGGATCTCTTGTTGTCCCTACCGTTGCATTCATCGTTGCGCCATACTCACCTCTCTTCACCCTAATCAGCTTTCAAGAGCAGCTCAGATTTCTCCACTCAATCACCTGTGTGCCCATAGTGGATGGGGATTGGATTCACAATGTGGGTTCGCTGACCATTTTGTTATTAGTTAATGCTCACAGCCCCCAACTCTCGGTACCAATATCATATACGGAACCTCCACTAAGTAGAAGTGGGATGGAGGATTTCTGCTGGGGTGTTCCTCAACTCAGATGGCTTTGGGGAAGAATGATACTCCTTTTGACCAGTCACCTATTTCACCTGTCTCATTTTGCCTCTTCTCTAGAATACAAATGGGCTGGGAGACTGGGGTTCTGCTTTGCTTCGAATTTTCAAATGAGAAGGTATACATATAGTAGATGTACATATGAATGCCTAATTTCTATGCTAATGTGATACAAGTTCAGTGCACATCAGTCGAATTTCAGATGATTATGTTACAACACACTGTGTATTTTGTATTTCCTGAAGAAAGTATACGATCACGCCTCGTTGCCTACCCTACAGGCATGAAGCCTCGTTGCCTACCCTACAGGCAACGGGAACTTCTGTGTTTTTCCTTTTCACCTGGAGGATATGCAATCCGGCAGGCACGCTGTCCCCCCTCCCCCCGTTCTCAACACCTATAAGCTGCCCAGACCTCTGGCAAGGCCAAGCACATCTGACAAAGCACAAAGCCAGAATCGCTGACGAGAGGATTCTCATGCCACCCAGGGCCGGAGGACGTCACGCCTCCTCCTCCTCCACACCCCGCGCCGACAGCCTACAAGCTACCACCAAATAACTCTGGCTGCAGTTGAGCCCTGGAGTCATTCTGTTACATCTCTAGCAATCTCCCACAGCATTGCCAGTGCTCAGGATCTTCGGAGAAGTTATCAACCTTCAAGTACCGTCCTCATGGCTACTTACTACGTACGTCGATGACCAGTCAACCCGACGACATACGAACACGAACATTTTCTGTTAACCTCACTATGTCTCCTCTAGACACCTATATTTAGCAGTTTAACTCTAACTCTTAATTTTTCGTCTAGAACCAGTATTTCCCTGGAACCATGCAGTTACCTTCATCTATCCTTGACTTGGTAGGAGGTAGCACAGGTCACATGTTTATTGAGCTCTCAATAAACACATTTTGCTCTCTACATTTCTATTTTTATTTCCAGGATATTTCTTTGTATCTACAGTTGAAGGCAGATTATGCTGTGCACTGTCGACGGAAACCGGGAATATTATTAAACCGAATTAAGACATACATATTAGACGGCTACCTGTTTCTTCCCAGCTGCACACCAACACTGTCAGTGCTTGTGGGGGAGAAACGGTGATTCCACAACCACTAGCAACACCTTCACATCAGGAGGTGCGACAGACTTAAGTTGCTTCTCACCATCCGCACTGGTTAGTCCGCGGTGACTGTGGCCTGCAGTGTTGCCAGGCATCCTAGTGCAAACGCACAACCAGTAGAGGCTTGGCTGTCCACATGGCTCCACATCCGTGATCAGCCAGCCTACGGTGGGGGATCAGTGGTGACTCTTATCGAGCTCGAGCCAGCAAGTCACTATTGGGTTTCACTGTTAGTATTTCTGTTTCAGTGCACTGCTTGAACTATAGAGCTGTTACTCTATGCCTCACAAGAGGAGGAGTAGCAGAAAAAGGAAGGAGCATCACCTGACTCACCTTACTCTCAGGCCGAGGATAGCATCACTCCATCCTACGCAGGATAGACTGGTGGAACGGGACTGTGCCGCTGAACTCAGACGATGAGCAGTTGCGCCTGCTCCAGTTGTGTTCATTAACTTTCCACCGTGTGTCCACATCCACACCAAGTGTCACCGGGCTTCTGATCAGTACTGAAGTGCACCTAGGCAGGTACAAGCACATCTTCCAGTCTAAAGAAGCTTGTCTGTGGAACATCCGTTCCGGCATCGACGTAATTCGTCCCACCTAAGGGCATATCTACCTAGAATACACAACTAAAAGTAAGCGTGTACAAGAACTAGCCAACACTCCTCGTCCCATCCCAGCTACCTAATCCGCTTTTGGTCTAGCGGATAAAATCCTTGACTTACGTGTCCCGTCAGTCTAATCGGACATGCATCACTTGGAAATTATAAATCGGTGTTCAGAGAGAAAGCTGTGCTTGTTACATACCCTTTAGTAGTTTGCAGTACAAAACCTAAATATGGAGAATTGATTAAATAACTTAATAGAATGAAAAATTTCTTCGAAAGAGTGCTGTACAAAGCTACAGCAATTTAGAATTTTGTTCAACATATGGATGAATGAAGAGTGCAGGAAGTCAATGAAGAGTGCAGAACGTCATGAGTTGCTGTGTAAATTACTACATATATAATAAATGAAAATATACATAAATTGGTATATCTAAAAAGAAAATATTGATGTGTGACGTCGATTGGCTGACTGCGACATCACGGTCAGGCAAGATCTTGGATTAATATTATATGTTGACCTTATTGCTGGCTGATCGGGCCCCGGCCAGTGTACAGTGCAGGGCACGTGGCATGTTCTGTAGCACACAGCGATGCACTGGTTTACCTTGGTTGGAGGTGCCCGGGCTGGCTGTTGACCCAGCTGCTGCGAGTGTCTGGAGCTGGAGCCCCAACCTGGTGTGGCGGCGGTGCTGTGGTTAGCTGTGGGTGGGCTGCTGGAACTAGGGATTAGCAATCCCTAGTGATACGTGCTGATCCTGGCGGAAGGTTGTCATTTGGCTGTCTTGATCGGTGACTGGAATAGGGATTAGGAGGTGAGGCCTCTCCAGCTGGTAGTTTACTTGAGCTTGTTCCTGTGGGATTGTGCAGCAAGGGTGGGGTTGTAGCTCCTGTTGGCATTGTAGATGCCTTCCTTTCTTGCCACTTAGTACCATTCCTCTAAATGTTTGGCATAAAGGTAGGTATAGGTTGTTCACTGTCAAATGAGCACTTTTGAAAGCCCTGCTTAAAATCTACTTGAATGCACGTTGCGTATTCCTCCGTCTTATGTAAAATTAACATTGCTATTGGTCTCATCACTTTATTCATGCGTCTGTCAAATGAATCTGTGAAATTATTAAGAAAGTAAATACTTTTCAAATCAGCTCATTTTTACACTTTGATGCATTAAATAACGGAAAGCGAAAGAAATAATTTTAAGTTATCACAAATGGTTACCTAACACTTTTTATTCAACGTTAAAATAAGGAACTACTTTCCATCCATTGTTACCAACTTTACTGGGTAAATGTCACTCAGTGCCTCCGTTAAAATATATGCACGCAGGGGCAATTACTTTTTTTTTTAAGGTTCGTACCTAAAGTGCTCATTTTATCGTGAACAGCCTTTACCAATATCTGCTTCGTCAGAGGGAAGCAAGCAACGGTGGTCCCTAGCTATGTGTAGAACCGAAGCCGCTGCCGAGCTAACCCAGAGCTGTACCTCTTATTACTCCAACCGGCGACACAAGGTGCGGTTGTCAAAGAGGTGGGTTTACTCTGAGCGTTCGACGACGTTTAGGTGTGTGTCCAAAGGTGGTCGGACATCCAGAATCAGACTCGCACTCTCTCCAGCGACAGTTCAGCACAGTGGACGGAGTGCAGGCTGAACTGGTTGACTAGCCGCCTAGCTATTACAACTGTCCCTAACTATCTCAAGACCGGTTGTCCAGAAGGGACTTTGATGGCCACTACCTGAAGGGTGTTGGCTGCTCAAGAGGTCGAGGATTCCTTCGGGGGTTGCTGGAGAAGGTTTGGTAGAGCTTCTTGTAAGTCTGGAAGATGTTGGTATACAGCAGAGAGTCCCCAGTACACGAGGTGGTGGATCGAGTTGCTGGAGAAGAACTCTGGAGATCAACTGGCGTTCCTTGGCAGTGCAAGGCCTTATATTCTACCTGCCCGCCCATGTCTAGGATGTGGGGGTGTGGACGGTAATGAGCTCCGCCTCTGGTTGGAGCTGCATTCTCTAGCACCATCCCTCAGCTCATGGCTGAAGTAGGTCACTTGGTAATGTCGTCTCGGCCGCTGGGCCGGCTTGCTTCACTCTTTGGGGAGGTTGGCGTGACGGCCGACATAAGGGCGAACAAAACAAGCATGGTAGAGACGTGTCCATGGGTGCCTCTGCAATAAAGGGCGTAATTGTAGGCAGTCATAGCTAGTTGTCCAGGGTTCAAACTCTGCCTGGGGTTGGGTGAAGGCACATGCAGATGAGGCAAAGTTGTTTCTGTATAAGTCAGCGTAAGCATTTCACTTCATTATAATTGGTGGGAAATATTAAATTGGGGTTGTGCTGTGTTTGAAGTTGTTAAAATGTAATAAAAAGTTTAATGATGTTCTGCTGGTGGAAGCTGAGTGTTTTTTTTTCCTTTTTTCACAGACTGGTTTTATCAAAGCGTTTTCAAGCTCTGCACAGTCGTTTACTGTAGGGTTTGCTCAAGTTGAAAGGGTCATGAAAACTTTGTTTGTGAAGAATCTTTACTTATGGCCACGCTTTCATGCTACAGTGCACGCTAGCCTTGAGAAGTTGAAGGTAATAAAATTTTACATTTTCCTAAGGTTCATATTATTCTTTATTTTGCAATGTTTGTTACCAAATTTTTTTAAATATTTTTTGGTGCAACTCTTAAAAGTACTTCATTGTATAATATGTCTCACATGATACACAATTTTTTTTTTTTTTCCCCTTCGTATACACTGACACATTGTAACCATACCTTCCGAAGACCTGATGATAACACAAAAAGTGTTAAAAGTACAAGTAGAATACATACTCATTACAGAAGAATTTGCATTTTGAATTGCATAGTTGTTATATGGTGTAACATCCTCAGATCCAAAAAAATTTGTTAGAAAATTTGTGTTTGTACAGTATTCATTAAATTTTTTTTTATTTTTTACCAATCTACTCTCTATTTTTGTATATTCTTACTTAAAAATTTTTATTTTGGAACTAGTTCATTTGCAATAAGTTGAATGAAATTTTTTTTTGCTAATCAAGCTCGTTTGTTAATGTTTGTTAATTTTAAACTGTGATATATTAGTGTTTGCTTTTCATGTCTGAATTAATATCTTTTCCAGCCTCACTTGGTTGAGCTCCATATTGACATGACTACTGCTATGCTGCAAATTCAAGCAGCTCTCTTGGATCTTATGAACTTCACAGTAAAGGAAATTAAGAGGTGCAATCCAACAGTAAGTACTGTATTATGAAATGGTTATCGAGTTTTGGAAATTAACTAAGCGGACAGCAGTAACAGATAATTAGACTGATAAGAAGTGACGAAATACTTCTCTGCACTGCAGTATGCATGTCATGCATGCATAATAATTAAATGTTACCATATTTGACCAAATATAGAATAACCTAGTAAATAAGACTACTGCTAGATTTCTTTTTTGGGTAAGGTTTGTTCTACTCGGATTGAGAATCTCAGAGCTAATAGTTTGGTAACTAAAAATTTTCTCTGCCAGATAGCACTGGTGTTTATACCATCTAGATTGTCTCATTTTCATACACTAATGTGATAATTGTGATTTTCATAAAGTATAAATCAATTTTTTTAATCATCCGATTTGTATTGTGTTTATTGTGTTATAATCATGCTTAATAATAAATTATTCACGTTAAAGTGGGAGGTTATTGCAGTTTGTCGACATGTTGGTCATGTCTTCTTATATTTTGTGACAAAAGTACTGGTAAATTAAACTTTTGTTAGCAAAATGTCATGCAGAATAGGCCTATGCTTTCTTTCAAACTAAAATTGCAAATTTTATGTAAGTGCTCCACATAAAATCAAAATTTAATTCCCCAGATTTATTTTTAAAACTGTAACATAATACATTACAATACAAGTCATCATAAGACCTGCTTGTGAAAGCACTGAAGTTGCTAATGCATATAGGCTTACTGGTTTGTTAGCAGTCACATAATAATTATAGTGTCTTTGGTAGTACAATTTTTTTCTTCAACGCAATACTTCAGTGGAATTATTAGCATATACTTTACATAAATTCAAAGATGTTGATTTCAAAATCACGTGATGCAACCATAACCTTATCACATGGGCAGGTTACGATCATAACACACAGCAACTTTTCTCATAAACATGCAGTATTTATAGATATTTTACACAAGAAAAAGTACCAAAGAGAGTGATTTTTGTCTTGTGCCATGTAAACTTTCTTCATCTTTCAGAATTTTAAAATGTCATGGCAACAACGAAACACAACTTGGGAGAATGAACAAACATTCCATATAATAAATACAGCATTTTTCTGGTGTTACGAATCATTTCTAGTAAAACCATATTTTCAAATGACCAGAATTACAGTCGAGTCTCAATGTAACAAACACGAAGGTATCGAAAACAGCGAACTGAAGTAAATGTTTTCAAGAACATGGTCAAACCTCTGGCAATTGCTACACTGGGCTGGTTCTTCTGGGCGCTGGTACTCTTCGACCTTGACCACAAGACTACAGAGATCACAGAGCTGAAAAATGGCTTCACATACCTCTGAAGCTGGGAGTTCCACGATAAACATGTGCAGGGGCTGCCTTTCTTTCATGGACAGCTGAGTGGATGGAGGCTGGCTGAAAGCAGAGGACTACCAGTTCTTCCCTAATCCATTCATTTGGCAGTGATTTATCCAGCCCCTTAAGGGTGACCTTGAAGGGCAATTCACTTCATGGGGTCAGAACACTGAACGCCACATTGAGAGCCTTCAAGATGTGGATGGCCTGGCTGTAGTCGATGGTTCCTGTTAGGTAGGAGATTCCCTGTGGGACGACTCAGCTCATTGTCGGCTGAGTGTTTCACAAAACAGTTTGTATACTGTGGCGTATGTGCATGCCTCAGTGTGGTACACTGTTATTGGCCTGAGGTCAGTCTTTTTCTGATTGACTGCTTTCGCCTGAGGAGCATTTGGATTGGCTGAATGCACCTGTTGTGCATTCTATGCAGAGGCTGTTGCAGCCATTGCGTTGGCCTTCCTTTTTTGTTTTGCACAACTTCATCCATCTTGGTGGGCTGATTTCCATCGGCCATAGGTGGGGAGGAGGGGGTGCTCCGAGGGTAAAAAATAAACCTCCACAAACTGGCTTCCCAGGCTGATTCCCTCTACCGTAAACACAGCCGCTTAACCGCACTTAATTTACTCTGGCTAAGGAGTGTACCTTTTGTCTGTGCTCTATAAGAGAGCACAAACCTGGTGTTGCAGATACTCACAGTCCTCGTCTAAAATAAATCCTACATTTTCTCGCAGAAATCGCTACTCGCTCAAAACTTTAGCACAAAACGCCCGCTCTGACACAGTACTGATATCTTTCAATTTTTCATCAAGAAAATCAGCACGGAGCGATCATGACACACGTCCGAATAGTACTGAACTCTGCTCGTGAATCCTGAATATTTCGGGTCCCGCAGGACCTTGTATACTAGTTGCTTCCTGGACTGGAGTGGGTGAGGAGTGAGGAAACAGCCCCTGGCATCGTGTGCTGCAGGTTTCATCCCTTATCTCCGTTTCGTAGGATAAGTGGTGCTGTCCCTTGAGTGGCAGCTCGGTGGCTAGGCAGATATTATGGTCTCACATTGGGGGGTGTTGACGTGATATCTGGCTTGGAGAGTAGGGTGAACAGTACAAGCTGGACTGACATGTCTGTAATATCTTCCATCATTGTGAAGGAGAACCCTGTAGCCATGTGTCCAGCCTCTTCAGTGCTGTGTTCATGACTTGCCCAGGCAAAATGAAGCTGTGTTCAGATGGGGCAAAGTCGAGTATGTATCAAAGAGGTGCAGTGCGTCCCCCATAAAACAAACATTCTGGAATTGCTGAACTTCCTATGTTTGTTATTGGCAACTAATAATCTATTAAACTGCAATAACCTGTTACCGAATCTGTACCTACTGATTATTGATCTCTGAATTGGTAACAGAATCGGTAATTGGTAAAATCATAATGGAAACCGCTTATTATTTATCACTCATTTATTTATTGAATGAATACAGTTGACTATTATATACCAGCAGTACAGTTTAGACATAATTCTCGGAAAGTAAAACATATGGCAATAATATTGTTTACATATGGTGGAAAGATACAACTATATCAGTTGATTAAATTAAATTATATTGTTATCTTAAAAATAATACTTTGTGTATACATGCTTTGGAAAATTATATGTTTGGGGGAACGGGTCTTCCCAGTATAGCAAAACCAGCTACTTAAAACAATTTTGTTCATCAAAATTATCCTTAATTTTTATAAGTATATGATCTTGCCTGTAACTGAATTTACAATGTGAATAATTTGCAACATGGGGATAGCTTCAAAATTTTATGGTGTACTGTTTTTTTTTTCTTACAGTTAGACACAGATGAACTCACTGTTGAAAATGCGCTGTCAAAATCTTTCCATAAAATTTTGCAAATGCAATTGGATCCCATGTGGAATCAGCTGAGCAGTAAAACCAAGCAGCTTGTTGCTGATTTGAGAACACTCAGTCATATCCTAGTGTAAGTAACTGCAGTTCAGGATATGTTTATAGTTACAGTTCTGAAACATTGAGCTAAGAGTGAAACCGGTTTGAAAAATCAATATGAAAGTACTATGTGTAATATAATGTGGTAATTGTTTGTTAGTTTCTTTTTTGTCTCACTGACATGAAGCCTTGGCTTGCCGTAATTTGACCTTTATTCAGTTAGCTAATATAATTGTTAGGGTTGTGTGGATGCAGATTTGTTTCTCATGAAACAAAAACAAATAATATTTGGTGAAACAGAAATGGAAAATGAAAAATAATTTCACAAGAGCTCAGTCTTAATGAAAGTTTCATGAATTTCAAAACATTTTGTTTAGTAAGTTATTCATTATAACAAATTTGTTGCAAACAAACAAAAATATTAAAGGGTATGGAGTATTTGCCACAAGTTTCTTGCCAATTTTTAAATTTCAGTTTTATGTAGTTATTTTAGTTATAAAATAATTAACACAAACCAAATTATTTACAGACAAAACTTTTCTTTGCGAGTGCACTAAATGAACATTTATTAAACACCCGAGTATTCATCGGAATCGAGGATTTTAATTTTAATACAACTTTCTGCAATAAAATTTCTTACCGAAACTAAAATGAAAGTTATCATTTTTCATTTCAATACACGGAATATTCACACAATCCTAAAAATTGTTGATTTTAAGTATTACATGTGAATGTTGCTAACCTCTATACACATAGTGTACCATTTTTCCAGTTCATTGACACGTTATGACTCGGTGACCTTCAACTCTCAGCTGTCTGCATTGCGTGCCATGGACTACGTCTTGAAGAACTCTGGTTGGATGTTGCTGGACGCAGCTGAAACATTGTTTCTGGTGGCCAAGCAGCGAGTCCTTGGGCAGCCGAAGGAGACGGCAGAATCTGACTTGCTGGGTGGGTCCTCGCCACAGTCTGCTTTTTTTTTTTATGTCATGTGTTGTCTTATGTGTTATCATTTTTCTGTAAATGTTGGAAAAAGTTGAGGTGAGGGAAGTACAGAGATTAATTACTGTAATATTGACAATATTGTATAAATACTTTACACATATTCTCAATCTTTAATCAAACCGTAAGTGTTTAGTAGTTATTGCTTGAATAATCTCTAATACCAACTTTTTTTTAGCAAAACTTGAAATATTGAATTAATTCAGAGGTTAACACATTACTCACATATACAAAGGATTTTCATCGATGTCAATCCAAAGGTGAAAGTTGTGCACAGTTATTGTTTTTGAGTGTATGCATAGCTAATGCAATTATTTTGTTCGTACAGATGTAAATTCAGAGGCAAGTCCAAAATGGGCTGCACTAACAGAAGTACTGAAAGAGATAAATAAAGCAGCAAAATCTAGAGCACGGACTGAAGTTGCTGGTGGTGTATCCTTGGATAAAGTTCTGATACTGGTTGAAGACAATAGAATTTGTGAACAACTAAAACAAGTTAGTGTTACGTTGCTTTTATTTGTGTGAAATTTAATAACTCTTTAAATAGATGTACTATTTGTAGAAGTTTAAAAATCAATATTTGATAACTATTTATGTAATACTTAATTTTGTAGGTATAGTTCATGTGTTAATGCAAATTCTGAAATTGATATAGTAAGTGATCATAATAATCAAAACTACTGTATTTTGTTTCATTTCAATTTAACAAATATTTTTGTTAATTTAGTGAACTACATTTAACGAGTTGGTAATCATGTAGAATAAGGGCTTTTTGTAAAAACTGAAAACAGTATTTGGGAAGGCCATGAAGATAAGGGAAACAGTGGAATAAAAATTTTCAAGATGTACCAAATCACAGTACTAGAATTTCTAAAGGCAGGAAAACAGTAAAATAATCCATGGATGCAACTTCCTCTCTCGGAAATTAATGTGAATAATTTCAAGAGGTGGGGAGGCTGAATTCCCTTCCGGGATATAGAAGTTCAAGGTTCCCTTTGGGAATGAATAGGAGAAATGTGCTTGCCTGGCTGGGTCGTAGATCCTCCCATGTTGGAAGGTTGTAATTTATGCAATTTAGGCTGGGTAAACTTGACTGGAGGAGGGGATTCAAACCCCAGAGTGAGTTTAACCGTCTCCTGTCCTAGGAGTTTGGTTATGCCCGTCACAAAAGCTGTCAACAAATACGTGATGCCACCTTTCCTATGGATGGGAATAATTCTAGCAAGATTATACAGAATCCGTGGATTCCTGCTTGCTGCGACCATTATATGGAGCCAGTCTAGTTTGTATGTGCATTTGCACAAAGTCGGGTGTGGGTGTCGCTATTTTGCGACGACTAGGTATCTGAGGGGGAATGTGGATGGTGATGAGCTTGCCGGCTGCCGTGCGTAATTGGCACGAAGAGCCAACAGGTCCTAACTTCGGAGTGGTTGAAGTAATTCCGAAATTGTCAGGAATGGGATAAAACAGTCGAGACAATCCACTGTGTAGTAACGCCAGTCAGTTCATAGAACTTCGTCTCCGCCCTGCAGTATTACCTCGCCTCCTCCAAGGTGTGTGGTACCGTCTAATTTAATCCCTGGCCCAAACAGCGGTTCTGAATCAGTAATTGCACTGGCACTCATCAGGTCACTTTCACTATTTGAAGGAATACTAGCAAGTAGGATATCTAATTCTCGTTGTAATGCTCGTTGAGCTAGCCTTCGTAAATTACTTTGATGTCCTTTAGTGTCATAAGAAATCTCAATAACAATAGTAAAAATATGCTAGGATATATTCCAGAATTAGTGGGCAGTAGCCGCTGCTTCCCCAGTCCGGCCTTGTTCAGGCTGGGACTGAAGCAGGGGACATAAAACAAGCCTGCGGTCCTGGGGTTATATCCCTCCAAAGGGCTGGGAATCTCGGGGTGCTGCTGGAATAGTCCGGCCTTGTTCAGGCTGAGGCAGTTCAGAAAACTCCGCTCCGTACTTCCCTTTCAGAATAAGTAAATGGAGATGCTGGGCAATTTAAAGTAGAGTTGTTCTGATACCGTTACTAAGTATCGGTATTGGCTGATACTTCACTTTTTCCTATGTATCTATATCCGGTATGGAATCGGGCCAATACCTTAGTATCAGTTGTAGACAATTAAGTCAGGTTATTAGTTTCTTTAGGCACAATAAAGACAGTATTTCGGTTTGTATACATCGCACATTAAAAGGAAATGAAAAAATACTATATTTACTTGTGAAAAGTGCACCCTTTTTTTCCCAAAATAAAGGAAAAAAATTCAGGGGTGCCCACTATACACAGAAGAAAAAAAAGATGAAGGGGGAGTGTTAGTCATAAATTGTCGGGGGGGTGGGGGTGTTGAGGAAAGTGGGGGAACTGTCTGGCTGTTCTCACATCTCTCACGCTTAACATCACCCCTTTCTTTTTCCTCTCTTTCTCACTCAGTGACCATTCAGTTATGTGTAGGTCGAAACCCCCCCAACTAATGGAATCGTGTCACCACAAAACCAGAGTTGCCACATGTTTACAGCCCCCCACCCCTTTGTAATAACACTGGTCAATAATTCTGCCATCCCTCTTTGTTTCCATGGCAGAGGTTAGCAAGCCATGTTCATGGGTGGGGGAGGAGAAGGGACTAGGAGACCCTTTTTTTTTTTTTTTTCCAATACGGATAGTGTGACATTCCAGCAGGCAAAAAAAAAAGAGCCTGTCACTGCTAAAAGGAGACAGGAGAAAAAAGAAAAACCAAATTTGGAAATGTTATTTAACTAAAATATTTTCTAAACATAACACAATCACCACATATTAATGTAAAAAAGAATAATTTGTTCCATACTTACTAACAAGTGCCACAGATTTTTGGTGCAATTTTATTTTTTTTTTTAATTTCCCTGGAAATTGTTGCAACAATCATGGTGCTCGCTATACACGACTGCGTATTATACACAAGTAAATACTGTATGTGTCGCTCAAAATAGTTGCACCTAACATCACTTGTATTTCAAAGCAAATGATTTCACATGAAAATGTTATGCAAAACATTTTAACGAGGAATTATTATTTGTAATGATGTTTTCTCTAGTGTTTAAAGGTTGTTTTATCTGGTAAGGTTTGTGTTTCATTGTATCTGGCGTAAAATTAACATGACTTTAAAACTTCATATTTATTTAACTCAAAAGACAGCATCTTCGCGAATAAAATTATATGCCCAAAAGCATATACTCTACCACTTGTCAGCAAAAAGTTGTTTGGACATTGAGCGACTTGTATTATAAGTGTTCGTGTTCATTTTCAGTAATGTCTTGCAGGGAAATCAGAGGATTTATATTAATTTATTTCAATAGACATGCATCTTTGAATAAAGTTATAATATGTGCCTATTTGACACCTTTTGCCTTCTAATAATGGTTACGTAACCACCAAGCCGAGTGCAGTGTAACTCATGACAGGGAAAATCAGAGGACGTGGTTTTGAATGATTAATTATTAAAGACAGTGATGAAATCAGTTGTAATCGCCTCATTTGTGTCTCAAAATTACAAGTTTTCTTTGCAGTACAATATGATTAATTACTTTAAAAGAAAGACATTTGCCACCCGTGTGAGGTGTCGCCAACAGGTAGCGGCGTGGAGAGGTCCCCCCCCCCCCCCCCTTCACCGTGTAAACTAAGATATATTGATAATTTCTTTGTGCGCTCTTAGCTGATAGTGCATGCGTGACATTTAAAATTTGACTTGCATTTTCAGAGGGTTTGGAAGTTTTAGGTCAACTTGCATTTTGTGTCGGATTACAATAAATAATTATGTACACTATTTTAAGACATTTTTTATTTATTTAAGTGACTCTAGGAAAAATGTAATGTATTATTAACAGTAATACTGTTTCTAAAATTCAGTGTGAAGGGCAATGGTATCTGGGTATCGGTATCTCAGATAACATGGTATCGGAACAACTCTAATTTAAAGTTACTATTGACGTGTGTTGCTTTATCTTTAGTTGGCAAGAGACTTTTATTATGTGCTAGATCAGTTGCGCTACTAGTGTTACTAGTTCCCCTTCTTACTAGATACTAGTATCGGCCTTGTAGGCTGTCTACTAGGAATATATTCTGTCACACTAGGTCTGGCAACGTGCCTCAACAACAGTGGCCCTCTGGGGCAAGGTTGACTTACCGGAGCTCGGCAGAGTGTTCTTCGTTGGTGGCGTTACCGTAGTGTAGGTGGAGCGTATGGAGTCCTTGGTTCCACTGGACATGGTGGAAGTCAGGTAGTGGTAGTGGTCTGCGTGACTTTGGTGGGTCCACTTTGTGCTGTCCCAGCCTCCAAAGTGCAGGTTGGCTCTCCCGAGCCTGGTGTCACTCCCGCTGACTAGGGCCCAGACTATCGGATGCACGTCGTAGCCGGTTTGTACCGGAATAGATGTAGTTTCCGATTGGTGAGGTCGGTCTCGCTGCGTGACAGGCAGCTTGGTCCTGCCCCCTAGGAGTGTCAACTCCTGGCGTAACGAGGTTTGCCATACAGACTTGCTTGGCAGCACTGAACTCACCTTCTTAACTGCTCTTTGAGCTTAGTACTGCTGTGGAATGGCATAGGTTGATAGTGTACCAGATGTCCTGTTGGGGACAAGCAAGCGACAGTCCCTGACTTTAGAGTGTAAGCCGACAATGGCTGGCGGTGCGTTCCCTGACTGCCTAACAGTGCAAGCACCTGGAGTCGTGGGTCATAGAACGCCTTCCTGCCACTGCCGGGTGTAACCACAAACGTAGGACCTCCAATCCCCCGTAGCTATCTCTGCCAGCACCTTGACTAGGTGCTCCGGTTAGAGATACAGCTGGGGTTGGTTGTCCCGCCTCTGTGGGGTGTGTCCTAGTGGTTGGGGCTCTAACGATCTGAACATCAGGGTAAACAGAATGGGTGGTCGTCGAAAGATGAAGTGTGTGTATAACTGACAGATCTCTGAAGGGGGACTGACGTTTTATGCTGCTAAGTTAAAACTCCTGTCGATTGCTTACCATTCGTCGGTCAATCCTGGTGGAGAAAGGCTACAGTACTACACCAAGGAACTCGTGGATATGTTTAAGATTAGATATTTATTTAGACAATAAACACCTAGGTGACTTGTATGCACTACCAACAAATCTGTGCTGCGGAAGTACTTAACCTACGCATTAACGGGTGAAGGAGACCCGTTCCTAGGTCACTGAAGTACAAGGGAAATAATTAGCTTTACTGTCGCAACTAGCACTAACTGGAATTGCCTAGAATAGGCCCTAACTTTAACTGTGGGGCCTCTACTAGCAAGTAGTGGCAGCTGAAAAACCAGATCGTCACAACAACTCAAGTGTTAAGGCGAGCTACTGGAGATGAACTCCCGACCTCGGCTGTACACTTCCTTATATACTGTTCCTCTGGAGTGTGCGGCGAGCCCGGAGTGGGAGGTGTGACATGCCCCAGTGACATCTGCCTGGAGTTTGCATGGATGGAGGACTACCCTCTCGTGCTCGTGGTATCGCCTCGGGCATTTGGCTACCTTCAGCAGTGTGGCGACACTCTGTCTGCGGGGTGCGTAAGCGGGAGCTGGCGTTTTGCCCGGCCACTTTAAATTTCTTTTGTATAGTGATTCCAAAGTGCGTTTGAGTTGAACCCACTCTCTATGCATTCGTAACATGCCGTGCTTGGTTTGCTCCTTCACGTGTGTAAACACTCTTAGTAGATGGAGAAGGGCAGTTCAGGAACAGTCTGGGAAACCAAGTATCTTCCATGTGTCTGGCATGAATGCTTCCTGTTAGAAACCTGGTAGTTGGTTCCTGTGGATGATAGTTGCACATGGATGAGCTGTAGTCGTTTATAATATAATGGTGTAAGCGATACGCGTCACTATTACCACAAGTAATGGTCCATTAAAACAAGAACTTCCCAAAAACTCCACATGGCAGCCGTTATCTCCTAGATCCGGCCTTTGATTCAAGCTGGGATCGAAATGGTGGTCAACGTATTGGCCTTGCGGTTTTTAAGTGTTCTACCCCCTGGAAGTTTGGGTGGTGAGCATTGTACCTTGAATCCCTTGGCCGTGCTCAGGCTGAAGAAAATCAAAGATTATTGATGCCACCTACACTTATCAGAGAGTGAGCATGGTTAGGAAGTGAGCGACGCTATAACGAGAGCTTATCAGCAGGTCCTATACACAAAAAGTAATAATCTCAACTCTCCTAACAATACATCACTGGGCGACTTTGTGTTAGTCAAAAATGTAATAGTAGTCAGAGCATGAGGTAAAACACGCTGTGAGTGTGCTGTAACTGGCGCCCAGGAAATTCCCAGCCTTACATACAAACTATTACATAATTGCCCAATCTAAACTTGTCCATATGTAGATTAAGAAAATGTACTGATGTGCTAGGTTAAGTTTGAAACAAGTTTTATTCACCCATGTAAGCTAGAGAGAGCTAGTTTTAAGTTTTGAGCATTCCATAACGCTCAATTATTAATAAAACCCCTAATGGGATAGGTTAGAGACAATATTAATTCCACATATAGCTGTATTTTGTAACTGTAAGAAATACTGAAGTAAACCAAGGTGTGAATTCAAGTTCTTTTATTATTGAAGCAACTCTTTATCGCTAGGAAATTTAGTCCAATTTTGTCCCGCCAGTTAATAGACAAAAGTGCAATCTAAAGTGGTGTGAGAGAACTGGCCTAGTGTCCTTATGATTAACCAAAGAATTTCTTTGTCCTTTAAAACTCGTAGAATACAGTAGCGGAGTTGTAAGAATATTAACGTGAAGCGTAAGAGATCAGCAAAGAGTGAAATGAAATATGGAGGGAGAACCCCAATGAATATATCTTGTTATTAACTGCAAGGTAGGTTAAAGCAAGTGTGCCAAATGTTGTAAGGAGAAATGTTAGCAAAGCACAGAGATATTAATTAAGACAAATGGTCTACTATAAATAGAATACTAAGTAAGTAAGAAAAGAGTGAGAAACTTATTCTGTAGTGTTGAAAGTAACTAGGAATAATGTATAGTGTTGTGTGTTATCGTAAGTGCATATGTGTATCTTCTATGCTTTTAATCTTAAGTTCTAGAGGATGATGACAAATCTTAGAGTTAAGTTAGTTAAAATGTAAAGAACTCGATTTGCATAAATTCACACGTAAATTGTTTTACTGTGCGACAGTGCTAGCATAGAGAAATGTCAGTTAAATTGGTTCCTAACAGGGGCCACGGAAAACATCCCTTCGCTTGTGTTTGCGAGTGGGACTTCACTATGCACACTTGTATCTCGAGGCCAGAGGTAAAATTTCAAAGTTCCAGTCAATCAGAAAAGATTACAATAAATTTGCAAAAGATTATAAACTATGTAACTTTCACTTTTATGTGAGCTGGCCCTCGAACGAGGAAGGCTAGGGTTCGTAAAAAGACGTGACATGCTCCCGTATTTCCCTGCCTCGTTCTCTCCTCCCTGCTGTGAAACAAAGAAAGAGCCGGCCTGTTTAGACAAGACAACGTGCTACCATCCCAGGCATGCAATGGAAGGAGAAGGGAATAGTCAGAAGAGGGAGAGGGAGAAGGCCATTAACCCGAAGACACTAAACAGACACCGCGCTCGACCCGCTACAGAACTGGTCACACGAGCAAAGAAGAGTCTTGAGTCCAGACCAATAATGGAGGATGAAGACAGAAGAATGACTGAGGGGATGTCCCCTTTACCTGCAGCAGAACTTTTCCTTGCTTGAAGATGCGTCTACGTCACTTCAGGGAGTGGGTAATTGATGCATGCCACACTCCTGCACATCGCACATGTGCTCCCTACTCTACAATTGCCCCATCATCACACGTTGATTGTAATTCGGGGCAAGTCACACGCTGGAAGGCAATGAATCTTATGCCTGTAGGGTTGATCCAAGCATTACGGACAATTACAGACACGCGGATAATTAATGTAAATTGTACTGTCCACTAATAAGCGGTACTCTGCGGCCGATGTCGTCACTGCTGTGTGAGCCTTGTGGAGAGGCGGTAAATATGTCAACAGCCTCCACGCAGGGAGATAAGAAATTGTGGCGCGGCCCAATACCCTACATTAAACAATCCCTGCAAAACAAGGCTAGCAACCCCCGCACCTCAGGGCAGCCACCGAACTGAACTTTTCTGTATATAAGGAGAAGCGACATCACTCTCGCCAGTCTCACCGACCTGAGGGAGGTCAGAGGGCACTCTCCAGTCTGCAATATACTCTCCTAGCCTGTGAAGACTCCCCAGTCTGCAAAGACTCTCCAGTAGTCTGCACAAGGCTCTCCATTCAGCTTCAAGAAACTCCAACTCCACTACTGCAGCAAGCGGAGAAAACCTATCCAAGATTTAGAGGAATCTCCTACGACGCTGTCAATACGTCAACTCCAGGTATTTTGAGTCCCTACACCTGTCACCTCTTGACCAGAGTCAATCCACTGTACTCCGTGGTAGCAGGTCGTAAACGTCGTCCCTTCTGGACAACCGCCCCTCACTATGCAAAATCAATTGCGACTTAGAAATTTGGATTTATTTCATTCTTCTTTCATTCGCAGGTTCACTTTCACCTGCTGTAATGTACAAAGTAAGTATATTACTGTTCTTAAAATTATTGTACAGAGTCAAGAATCCCCGTTGTTATCACAAGTACTGTAATAAATGTGTGTGTGGCACCATTGAATTTTAGTGATTTAATTAATAGTCATATCTATCATTTTTACCAAGTGTAAAATTACTTCGAATCAGTGAATATTGAGGCTCTTTCAAAACCAATTGACCGCTCCAGGTTAGACACAAGTGGACTGAACCATCTTGGTACTCCTGGCATCTGAATAAGGCTGTAGTTTGAACAAGACCAGGAACTCCTGAGAAATGTCTGGCCATAGAAACACTCACGTCTACTTAGTCTCTCTAATTCACTAATTACCTCGGGTTTGTTTGAATAAGATGAAACCTAGGAGGGCTTGAGCTACGCTAATAGATTGGCAGGGCACCATCTTAATTGTAAGCAATTATTGTGTGCCAATCAATATCTGTTTTCTTTGCTGTTTTAAGAATAATTCAAATGCCTAAGAAAGGAGGTGGGCATAACAGCCAATTGAGATGACTAGCCCAACAGGCACAGCAACAAGAATTAAACCAGCCCTTAGTTACTACTGTATCCAACCAGGTCAGGAACTCCCACCAACTGTTCGGTCTATTGTGTCCGTTATTCCAGTTAAGGCATTGCCACCGATTACAGACAATTGTAGCTTCTTGGACTCCTTGGTAGGGATTTGTTGGCCGTGGCCAGATCAAGAGCACCTGAGTAATTTAGTTCTCTGTGAACCTAAGTCAGTGGTTGCATTCTTGGCAGATTTTGTCCCCGTACAAGAACCGACAATTCTGGCTCCATATAATTTCCCTGGTAGCATATGAGATACGGAATAGAAACGACCTGGATCAGTGTAGTACACCTCCATTTCGTATCTCCAACATCCCCATTTCATTATTTAATTGTGACAGCTGGCATCACGACTTTTGGCAACTTTCACGGTGAGCAAGACCAAGCTCCCTGGGAGGGAAGTCTTTGCGATCAAGCTCACCCTGGGGTGTGATTCCCCTTCTCCATCTCTCAACCCTTCGACGAGTCAATTGTCCCAGTAGATCTCCCAACGTGGGCAGATCCCCAACCCGTCAGGCAAAACACATCCAGGTCTCAACCACACTGCAGAATGGTATCCCATTACATAAAGGAGGGAATCGGCACTCTCATTCACCAAGCTTGTTTTTAGGAACTCGACCGGCTAGAGTAGGAACAGCATCCAACCCGTTGAGTATGTAGCCTAACTAACCGTAACTGTACATAAGAGGTTAGTGCACCATCATTGAGTTGAGGTATTAGCGAGTGATGAAGATCTCGTATAGTTATCAAATTCCTATCTTCTTTTTTAAAATCTTTGAAAAAAAGGAAAAAGTGGGAAAAATCGCATCAGTTTCATCCTCTGTTGCACATGCACCACGTGACTGCATTCTGAGCAGAGCTAAAGAACTGGCAGTAAAGAGACACTGTCACTGTCTGTCTACCGTTAACTTACATCTCAGTGTCTTCTATTCTGTTCTAACACTCATCCATTAATTATGCTTTTGAAATTATCGTTCTGATTTTTTGTATATTTTGTGGAGTGCTTTGTTCCTGCTCAATATTTTTGGTAATTTTTTGAGATGGGTAAGAACATTTAGGAAAAATACAGATTTTGTTTACAGTATCTTACTCTCGGAGCCAACGAAATGCTGGTGCAGCTGTACAAGAGGCTGTCCAGGCGTAAGATACACCAGGCCCAGTTCCGCAGGACTGCAAAACAGTCTCCTGACAAGAAAGCGGAAAGTTCAGGTAATTCCCCAACGAGTAAGAATGTGAACACAGTGGAAACTGAAGAGAAGCAGGAGGAAGAAGAGGATGATGCAGAGAATGGAGAGTTCCAAGAGAGCTACATGTTGTCCCAGATGGAAGTTGACAAAGACATTAAAATGGAAGTTGTGAAGAGTGAACAGGTGAGCAGTATTTTTATAGTTTATTAGCGGTAAACTGAGCACTTTACTTTTGAAAGCCCTGCGTGAGATATACTAGTATGCACGTTGTGTATTCTTCCATCCTATGTAAACTTGCATTGCAATCGGCCCGATCACTTCTTCATGTCTCTGTCAAGTGAATCTGTAAAATTATTAGAACAGCAAATATTTGAGAAATTGGTAATTCTTACACATACACATACATGCATTAAAAAACTGAAAGCAAAAGAAATCATTCCATTATACACAAATGTTTGCGTAATACATTAAATTCAGCATTGAAACATGAAATTGTATACTTTGACGCGTGGCGGACATTGGCGAGAGAAGAGCAGACGACGAAGTTCCCTGGCTAAACCGCAGCCAAACAGACCAGGATAGTACCCTGGGCTTCTCTAACTGGCGACACGGGCCAATGGTTTGACGCCGGCTAACAGCCAGCGGCGCTAGAGCCTATGACGGCGCTCACCATGCATGTGTAACGTGTACATGCACGTGCGCAAAGAGGCTCAAATCTGAACTTTCCTAACGGAGTATTATTTTTGCAGTGTAAATTGTGTCTTGATATTTTATTTTCAGTGTTTGAAATGTCTTAAAATGTTTTAAAGTGTTTATTGTCAATTTGAAAATGTTTGGTTATGAATTCAAAGTGCGCACTGCACGGAGATTAAGAACAGTAATATTCCGGCGTGAATGCCATCATATAGAGACACTAAAATAATACTGAAAATTATCAAGAAAATTATAAAATGTAAAACAATATTTAAATTATTTATGTCACTTTTATTTTCAATATATAAAAGTTTTACTCGGTGTGCATAGCACTTCTGCTTATGTGAACCCCATAGGAAGCCATGGTAGGTCTGTGCGATGCTTGCCCCTGGGCAGTCTGTCTAGGAGAGCTGGCGAGGTAAGACGCTGTCACGTACGCACTACAACTTTTGAGCACTGATGTAGATATTTCAATAGCACTTTTAGTATACCGGTTAACCTTAGCATGCATACGTTTTGGAAGACATTTCCCCAGCATTATGCTTCCGCTTAACTAATTTATTTCACCTAGTGGCATTTTTCAACTTGATCGAGGAGGAGGAGGAGAAAGATGTCGGTGAGGTCATGTGAACCGCGAAACTTGAATCAGGCACCATCCGCGTCTGCTAAAGGCGTTCCATTGTAATTTCTGTATTATTGCTGCATGCAATTTCAAGGGCTTTGTTTTCGTGTATGTATTAAAGGGTATTTTTCATGTTTGAGTATTTTACGACCATATCGCGCACAACCACGTGGTTAACCGCCTCAAGTCTATATCTGCGCCAGCCTTGCGCTTTGAGAGCTTATTTGTGTAATATCATGTGTGCAATAATTTATTTCAGGGTTCCTTGTAATTTTCACGTAAATTGATGCTTTGTGTTTGACCACGCGGTCACTTCAATGTTTACTCATTCTTTTATTTTGTAGTGACAGTGTCATTGCCACCTGTGTTTTTCAAGTGTCAAAAATGTTTATTATTCAGGTTTAGTATTGTAAATGTGTACGTATGTACGCTCAGGTGAGATGAACACACAGAACCCACAGCATCCCTGAGAACCATGAGTCTCAACAGTACGGTAATTTTGGAAGCACCGTTGGCGCCCATATCATCAGTACGTAATTTCTGTCATCGTTTGTCTCATGTCTCACCCAACAGCATCAGGTTATAGAGCGTTGGGTATCTTCTGGGTGCCCAACAATGACAGTGGGTGTTGGTCCAAGTGTGGGTAGATATCCAGACCTGGTTTAGCACTTCTTCTGGCTACAGAACAGCGTGGTGGACAGAGTGGATCATCTGGAATAGCAGTCTGACGACTCTTGGATTGGTGGCCATCAACTGTGTGTGTTTTACAGTACGTGCGCTCGGTTAAGGGAGTACATTGTCCTACACTAGGTTCAATACTTGGAGAGTTAAGTACGCGGTCTCCTTCTTTGTTCTGGTGGGTCACGTACTGAAGATTGAACAGTCATCCTAGAAAATAGTACTCAGAAGTTGGAGAGAAACATATATTTCGTGAAGAATAATTAGGTGGCCCCTACTACCTCCTAACTAACTGGAATCGAATGGAAGTTTAGACTACATATGTCAGGTGAAGGGGACCGGGTCCTAAGTTGAACAAGGCGATGCGGCTAGGTAGCTATAAAAATAACTGGCCATAACTAACTCTAACCGTTGTCCAGAAGGGACCTATGGAGGCCACTACCAGAAAAGTAGTGGTTGTGTTAACACTGCCAGAGGTGGCAGTGCAGTTGCTGTTACCAGAAGAGTAGTGGCAAGGCAAGAAGTGTTGAATATGACTTCAAGGATTGCCGGAGCAGTGTTGGAAGAGCTTCTGTGGAAGGTCGCTGGTGAAGTCGCTGAAAAGCTTCTGGTAGGTTGCTAGGACTTTGAGGGGGCAGAGAGCTTCAGCACAAGAAGTGGTCGAGCAGGCTGCCGGAGATGAACTAGCGTTTTTGTGCTGCACACAGACTTATATTCCTCTGCCCGCGGACCCTCTGAGATGCGAGGGTGTGGGGGGGTAATGAGCTCCACCTCCTGAGCGAAGCTGTATTCTAGCACCATCCCTTGATCCACTGTTGATGTGGTGTGGCTCGGGGATACAGTCTTGTCCGCTTGTCCGGTGGTTCATACACACTTTGGAGAGGTTGGTGTGATGCTTGACTTCTGGTGAACAGTACAAGCTGATGTGTCTGTAATAGCCCCTGTGACCATTACAAGAGGCATATCCTGTAGGTACTCCGGTAGCTAGTAGTTTCCAGTTCCAACCCCACCTGGGGTTACATGAAGACACGTTCAGATGAAGCAAAGTCATGTGTATTATAGACAGTATAAGCATCATGCATCACATTACCCTCTGAAATTACCAACTTTACTGTGTGCATCATGTGTCGCTGTGTCCGTTAAAGTATATTTGGATATGGGGCAGAGACATTTTTCAAATGTTGATTTTAAAAGTGCTCAGTTACCGTATTTTGGCGTGTGTAGGCTGCACATTAAAAAAAGAAAGACTACAAAAAGTGTGGTGCAGCTTATATACAAGACAAGATATTGGCATAACAATTTTTTTGGAATTTTTTTCCCCAAAACATGTTTAGAAGTTTTTCAACATACAGTACATTTTAATGTTTTGACTCTTAAAGGAAGGAAGGGATGGGAAGGAATTTAATGGGGTTGTGGGGGGGGGGGGGGGGGGGGGAAATTGTGCAGTTATTTGTTCACTTTTGTTAATAAACAAAATAACCGTCATCCAGCATATGTAAAATGTAACAATTTGGGGCTCTGCCATAGATGTATATGAGAAAATAATTTCTCTGCTATACAAGAGAACGATATTGTACGTACTTTGCATGCCTGCTGCTGCTCTACAAGTGCACATTGATAAGATGCCATTTTGAGTAACACGTTGCCATGGTTTTGCTTTCTCAAGTCACATTACCATCTGTGGAATAGTAATCACACTATGTATATTCATAAACATTGCAACATAACACAACTTTTCTGTTACAAATGTTTTGTAGGGGAGAAATTAAGTCGGAATTTATTATGTTTGTACAGAATCGTGACTTCATGATATTTATAGGAATACAAAAATTCAGTGCGGCTTATACTTGAAATATTAATTGGCTTTAATTTTTCATAAAAAACTTCTGGTGGGGCGCATACACACCAAAATACGGTAACCATGAACAGCGTATAGAATGTTTTGTTGTAAGAATGGACAAGTTCTTAGCTCGTTAGTGGTTACATCATCAGGAAGAGTCAATGAGATTGTGTAATTTCTTAGCGAGTACGTGGCTGTAGCATGTATGCGACAGTGGGTATAAAATGCTTTCTTACTGCCATTTTAGCTATGTGTTGGGGCATTTTGAACATATCAACAGAGTATTGTACATTCATCTAACATTATGTGCCAGTTTTACATGTTGTGTTAAAGCACTGTACGTACATCCAACCAGGAAACTGCGACAAACTTTTACCTCCCTCCACCTTCCTCTGTCTTCTACCCCGCTGCCGTGGCTCATCCTTTAACCAGTCTTTCACAGAAAGAACAAGGTGTGATGAAATTCAGACAGAAATAAAAGGTATGCCATAGTTTGACTGCTGCTGCCAGTCACCAGTTTTAGGGCGTGTTGCCTCTGAAGTTGGGTTTGAAAAGTGCCACCAGGGTTTTGCTACTGTCAACCACCAGTTCCAGTCAAGGAGAGTAGTGCCTATACATGAGATGGATTACTGTACCCAGGCACTACATACACAAGATGCAAAAACAACCCTGTTAAGGAGTTTGTGAAGGGACTGAAAAATTTAGTTTTATTAACCAGGAAATGTTCTTAAAGAGGGCCAAATTACTTTAGTGTTAATGGACCAAGTGCAAAATTTAAAAGAAAACATTGTAAAGGAGAAATTTTGCAGTCTTAAAAGGGATTCACTGTAAATACACACTAAGCAAATAAAAGTTATTGATGTTTGGAAGAAATGGAAATGGAGAACATTTATGAACCATAATAATATAAATAAATGTTAATAATTCTGTGTTGCCTTATTCTTGCTGTATTTATGGGTATATAAAGTGTAGCAGTGTACTAATAATGTTTTGCAGTCGTAAATTATTTTAATTTATTTGTATGTTACTATTGCAAATCCCATAATCATAAATATTAAATAATAAAAAAGTTTTTTTTGTGATGGCTTTTGTAGGTAGAGCTTAATGATACTATTGAAGAAAATCAGCCTCCCATTATTGTGATACAAACATTCAAGAAATATGGTGACCCTGTTGCTTTATCAAGATCATTGAGAGAGTTGCAGCCAAGATATGTGGTCATGTATGATGCTGACATGACATCGATTCGTCGTATAGAAGTATGTTTTTTTATAGTAAAAAAATTATTTTAATGAGTTAGTTGTTTATTAGAAATATTTGTGTGGTGGTATATTTTTAAACTTTTTAGATATTATAATAATAGTTTTTGAAATCTTTGTATCATTTGCCTAATAGTGGCGAGATAAAACAAATGAGTTTAATATCATAATTGGAAATAATTAAGATGACAGGAGTGTAATTTAAATTTTATGCTGGAAAATTAACTTTGGTCTTCATATACATCCAGCTGTTATTCAACAGTGGTGCAGGTTGCAATTTTTTTAATTGACTAGTAGCAGATGCTCATAATAAGAGGCCAGAAAATTTTATGGAATCTTTCCAGTCAAGCTAGATTTTAGGCACAGTTATTTCCTTATTGTTTTTGTCTTTAAATTGCGGTTTTCTAAACACATCCTGCAAAACTATGAACAGTGGCGGGGTGATTCCACATTAGGTATTACTGATATCAGTTCCAGATTCCGTTCTAATTAGACGTGCCAACTGTTCCATAGTGTATGTGATTTTCCATATCCTGGAGTCGGAAGAATATTATCCAGAGTGGACATAGGACTAAATGTCATATATCCTGTATACCAGACATCTTTGAAAATAAATTGAATATTAATAAACACAGTGTCGGTAGTTTTACCACTTCCACGATCACAGGTACAACTTTACTCTGGAGCTGTTACCCAGTGGCCACAGATAGTTACAGCTGACTCAGACAATTAGCTTTCATTAACAATCACACTGAATTACTACTACAGTTGCAACTGTGTGTGTTGTGCATAGGGTTGTGCGCATATGACTTCTTTTCTTCACAAAACTAAAACGAAAGATATGTTACGAACTTTCTTCAAACTTAAAGGAAAATGAAAAATAATATCATTAGAACTCAGCCTTAACGGAAGTTCAACAAATTTCGTATCGTTTTTAGCAAGTTATTTACTATAACAAATCCATTGAGAAATAAAACAAAAAAAAATGTAGGATGCTACAGGAGGTCTTGCCTGCATTAAAATTTTTGTTTAGTGTATTTATTAATTTATTTCAGTTATAAAATGATTTAAAAAAAAAAAAAAACAAGATAATTTACAGGCAAAAATTTTCTTTTCTGGTCCACTAAATAAACATTCATTAAACATATGAAGATTCATAGAATAGAGAATTTTAGTTTCGTTACAACTTTTGGTAACCAAATGTCTTATCGAAACAGAAATAAAAGTTTGTCATTTTTCGTTTTTGTTTTGGTGCACCAAATATTCACATAACCCTAGTTGTATATGTTCAGAAAAAATATTCACTGACATAATAATTCTGACTTGTTATGCATATTTCAGGTTGTTTTTATAATTGTTTATGTTTTTATAACAATTTTCTCAGATTATTTCATTCTGGTCAGACATCATGTGTTGTCAGAAGTTTCCCTTAAGGCAATTTTGAAAAGTTGTTAACCATAATTATAGTATTCTGGTTTTGATTCTCAGTTTCATTCTTTTACCACTATTTATAACAAGCACAATGGGTGCACTACAGAAATATTTGTAATTTACATAGAAAGTACAATTTTTAGCTTACAAAATTCTTGTGCAAAATTAGGAAAGAAAAAAATATATATATAAACACACACACACACATAGTGTCACTTCAATTGAATCAAACTCATTTGAGGTTAAAAAATAAATAGATTTTTATTCCTAGGTTCAAGTTAGAATTAGTAGAATCAAAGAATGTGTAATAGAATCATCTCATCACACTAACAAATCAGCAAGCAAACAAATGCTGAATACAGTACTACGTGATCTGGTATAAAAAAATGGCCACTTGCTGAGGACAGCAGCAGATGAAAAAATAAACAAGTCGTGAGAATACAGGTCATTTATCCCACAAAATGTTCCTGTACCTGTTCATAATGTTTACATGTAAATTTTCTTACGGGCAAATTAAGTGGTACGTAGGTGTGATTGCTGTGTTTACAGGTATACCAAAGCGAGCACCCAGAATCCCAAATACAGGTGTATTTTCTGATGTATGTCGGCTCTGTCGAGGAACAAGCATATCTCACTACGCTGCGTAGGGAGAAGGAAGCTTTTTCTTTCCTCATCAAGGAGAAAGCGGTATGTACAAGTAATGACACTGATTCAGCATTATCATGATATGAAGGGAATTTTTGGTGAATGTGTATGTATATTGGGGAAGAGACAGAATTGTAGATGTCAGAAAAATTCATGATTTTAAAAATTATTGAAAAAAAAATGAATACCATATTTTGGCGTGAATAGGCTGGACCAGAAGTTTTTGATGAAAAATTAGGAATAATTAATATTTCAAATATAGGCCGCACTTAATTTTTTATTCCTGTAAATATTGTTAAATCGCTATTCGATACAAACATAATAAATTCCAACATAATTTTCCCCTACAAAACATTTGTGATAGAAAGTTTGTATTAATAATTCCACTTTTTTCTTTCCTTTCTTCCTTCTAATATCCTTCGAAACTAATTTAAAACATTAAAATGTAGTATGTTGACAAATTTCTAAACATGTTTTGGGGGTTAAAAAAATTTTTTGCCGATACCTTGTATATAAGCCACACCCCACTTTTTTTTTTGTGTGTGCGTGTGTGTGCATGTGTGCGTGTGTGTGTGCGCGCGCGTGCATTTTTTTTTTCTCAAAAATATTCGGCCTATACATGCTGAAATACGGTAGTTCCTGAGATATGAATACTGTGAAACCTTGTCAATAAAAGATCTTGACGTGGCTTGCTTGCTAGTGAGGGGCGGAGTACGTTGGATATGAGAGAAACTCTTGATTCGAGGCGAATGTTATAAGTTTTCCCAAGGGTGTCAACTTGTCTACGGCACGGGTAATCACGCGAAGACTGTATTTCAGGATAGTTGTAGGTCGACGACTATGTGCCGGCCTCCTCACAGCACACGTAAGACAAAAGTTCAAGTGCACAATTTACAATGTCCATACACTGAGCACTTGGGTTTCTGTAGTGGGCCATATCCGTAGGGTACATTAAATATGAATGTAAATGAAAGTAAGATGAGAGTCCAATCAAAGCATTTATTACAGAACGAGAGGATATTCTGGCACAATAACACTAACCCTCATTTGATGCGCGCATGGCATTTAGGTCTACTGAAGGCCGATACGGCAGAAAAGTACTGTGTGGCATGTGGAACGTAAAGGCATTTTACTCTCCAGGGCCGCGATTCTAACAGAGAAAAGAATAAATGTGTGGGAGTAGCAAAAATAATTAAAAAGGTTGACGCGTATCCGATTAGCTAAGGCTGGATCATGGTCGTGTGGCTTTGGTTGCACATTGGTCGGTTGTGCATGCTGTTTGGTTTATGCTTATTATCAGCTAGATATAGCAGTCGGGCACATGGCCTAACGGGTTTGTACAACGTTCTCGACTTTACGGTTTACTATTCCCTTGGATTGGTCTGTATTGCGACTCGTTTCGAAGCTAGTCATAGTCAACAACGGGCGGGAGGTGTTAGGGGTTCGTACCTTATCGGTTTGTTGGCAAGGGGTATGCGGGATATAGCTGATTAAACTGCTTGTCTTCGGCTCTGGCGGTAGCGAGGGCACCATGTGACACAACACAGAACTCGCTGTTCCAGTCCTCGAATGCCCTGCTCCAGAAGTTACTATTCTAGATGCCTGTCTTATTTAGTAACTCTCTTACCACTGGATGATAGGTTGTGTGTGTACGTAGCGGTGCTGACGGAAAAGTAGCTGGGTTAATGTCAGTCGTCGCAGGTGGTGCCAGTGACGGAAGTAAGGCGGCACAATCTCATTTGGCTCGTCGGCTAGCTGTAAGTGGGGTTAGACCAGCCCTTTGTCTGGCAGCAAGGCGCACAACTCTTTGCACCTCTCTCCTGGCGCCGTGCCTTACCTTTAATGTCATAGAGTGGGGGTAATTACTGAGAACCTCCAAAGGAGCGCCACGGACGCGGATAGCCCTAAATTAGTGTTGCCTGGCAACAGTCTTGTCAACGCAAGCTCCGGTGCTTCTGAAGATCCCCCATTGTTGCGGGCTGATCAGAAGCGTTGGAGCCGTGTGGGTTGCCAAAACTATCACTGGGTGTACGATCCCAACCAAGACCAGGCAGTAGCACCTAAGCAAATACCCCCGCCAGCACCGAGGTGCTCCGGTAGGGATACAACTCAGATGTACCGTCTCTCCCTGATTGAGAAGTGTTGCTAGTGGTTGTGGCTTATCTATTCCATTCCTCCAGTACCTGTATACTTGGTAGGAATAAAATAGCTGGCCATCTAATGTGTATGTATTCAACTTGGAGTCGCCTGAGGGGGAGTCTCCAGTTGTAGCTAATTTCGGAATAAGAATAATTTCCCGTTTCAGGTTGGCGGTACTCAGCTCGAGGTTCTCCCAGTAATTGGTGACAGATTACTCTATGAATGAGACTCGAGGGTAAGAGAAAAAAGCAGTGTTTGTTAAAAACTTATTAAACATGGTGACACGTGCTCTCTTGCCAGAAAGACCGGTGGTTGGAAGTAATCCTAGGGTAGCCAGGTGTATGTGACCTGGTCCTAAGCTAAGTGGGGAAGTTATATGAAAACTGACAAAAATGACTTAAATACAAACCTAACTCTAAAATAGGGGGTGTCTGTAGGAGGCAAAGAAGAATTACGTGTGTTATGTATTTAGTTACTGAAGAAGCTTCTGGTAACTTAGTAATTTGATTGGCATCACTGGAGCGTCTGATTGCGGAGTTCTAACGGTGACCGCAATGATAGCAGCTGCTGGTAACTGCTTAAGTCTATTGACATCATCAATACTAGTAGCCGCTGGTGGCTGCTGAAGACTATTGAACAATGTTCAAGGTAGGCAGCCTCGGGTAGCTGTTGATTCGTTGACGCCAATTATAGCAGCCTCTGGATGGCTGCTGGAAAGTGTTAGGCTGTTGGTGGCAGCCTCTGGAAGGGCTGTTGGTCTTTTTAGTAGTCTAGACTCCAGCACCCAGGTGCTCGGAGAAGACTGTAGGAACAAACTGGCGAGTACCGCCGTGCACGGCCCTATATAGCGAGGCAGCATGTGTCGTGGCGCCCGCGGGGGAGGGCGTGTAACATCCCTCAGGTGCGAGGCAGGAGTGGGGGTAGCACCCTCTGGTCATCTCTCGGCCTTTGCGTATCTTCAGTGGCGCTTGTGCATGGCCCGAGGCGTCTGATGGCTTGTCGGCTCTCCGTGCGGGGGAGGGGGGTGATGCACCACTGTCTTTCGCAACCCCTCTTATCCACGTGTCCGGCAGCCCTCCAGGATTCTGGCAGACCGTTACTTCCGTGTATGAAATAATGCGGGGTTTGAATCTCGTGTGTAGAAGTAGTACAATAGGGTTGCAGTGAGATGGGTCGTAATCGTTTGTAATTAATTGGTATAAGCGACATGCGTCAAGGTTCTGATAGATTAACACTTACTGTTGTAGTTAACTGGTTGGTGCAAACTGTCGAGAGCTTTTGCAGCATGCGACACACGTCTATCCTCTTTAGCCAGCAACTCTAGACTGAAGATGGTGTCTCAGAGATCCCGTTACCCAATGGAGATCTCCCCGCTAGCACCTTGAGGGAAATTCCAAATATATACATTTAAACAAGCATACATAAGAAAACACTTCAAACATAAGAAAAGGTTCAAAGGAAATGAGCAAGAAATTCAGACAAGTGAAATGAGTTAATTGGAGTTCGTAGTCTCTGTTTCTATGTGTGTCGGGAAAATAAGAATTATGGAGCAAAGCTGGAATAACTTGCGAAGCAAATGGAAAATCATAGTAAAATAATACAAAATGATTTACACATACATAAACATTCAAAAGATAATATTTCACACATGCCCGGTTAGACTGACAGGCACGTTGGTCGAGGATTTTTCTGCTAGACCAAAAGCGAGGTGATTGGCTTGGGTTACAAGGCGGGAGACGAGGGGTTTTGGTTACAACTTACTTATGCTGTTGTCTTGGGTGTTGTGTTTGATCCGGGTTTCACCCAGTAGTGGCGAGTTCAGTTCACTACGAAGCAGCGATTCCAGTTGTAAGCTTCACGGCTCCAGAAGTTCGGATTTGCCCAGCCGTACCCTGTCTCAGTATGGTTTAATAACCCTCTTACCACAGGATGGCACGATGGATGGATGTGCAAGCAAGGCGACAAATATATTACAAGTACCGGAGCAGGCGTTACTGCTTGGTTTCTAAGTTGGGCGGCACGGTCTCGCTCTTCCTGCCTTTCCTCCGTAGGACGAGGTGGTGCACTCAACTGTATGGCGGCAAAGAACTCTGCGTTTTGTCCCCTACACTTTTTGTTGTGTCTCACCTGGTAGGACATAGAGTCGCTGCTTACAATATACGGGTGCACCGTTACAGTGTATGTCCAGTTTTGGCTTGCTGACACAGGCTCTGTAAAGTCTCCACTGATCGCCCGCGGTATGTGGTCTGATCAGAGATGGGGAGCTGTGTGGGTCACCAATGCCTCCACTGGATGTGTGTTCATACATGAACGAGCGGCAGGTCTCAAGTTACAGTTACCCCAGTACTAACAGTGCTCTGGTGTAAAGAAGTAACCTGGGTTTGTCGCCCCTCCTTGAATGAAGGTGTTGCGAGTGGTTGTGGCTCCTCTGTTCCTCTTCGGCAGCACTAGACAGTGCTCTGACAGTTGGAAAGCAACAGATGGCCGTCTAATGGGTGTGTGAGAAAACTGACGGGTTCATGAAGGGCGCCCATACTAAAAGCTAATTCGGTTATACAAAAAGTCCCGGTTCCTGTTAGTGGTGCACGTCGTAAACTGTTATAGCAGGCGAACAATAAGAACCTCTATGAAATAAAAAACTGAAGTATAGGAAACAAACTATGTTTATTTAGGAGTCAATAAACATGTGACTCGTGCTACCTCCTACCAAGCAGTAGAGTGCTGAAGGAAACTACGCTGGCCAGGTGTAGGCGACCTGGTTCTAGGTTGTAAAGGGGAAAGATTAATCCAGATGGTAAAATATATATTACTACTAAACTGTTCTAGTAAAGGTGTCTAGAGGAGACAATGTGAATGTAATACATGTTGGTGAGCGTGTTCGCTGGTTGTCGGGTTGACTGATTGCCGATGGTAAAGTAGCCGCTGGGGGCGTACTCAAAGTTTAGAAGTTCTCTGGAGGTCCCAGCACTAGGCAGTGCTTGGATATGTCGTGAGAGAAGAAACAAGAATGACTGCCCGAGCCCGGCAGCGTCTGGACTTTATAGGTGAAGCTTGTTGGCTGCCAGCGCGGGCTGCGGGGAAACCGAACATCCTGCCTTGGTTGGCGTGGGAGTCGAAAAACTCTTGTCAGCAGTAGTCAGTGTTTCTGCTTCGTGCCTCGTCTGTAGCGGTCTTGTCTGAGGTCCAGGCAGCTTGTTGGCTCTCAGCGCGGGAAGGAGGGGCGGCATGCCTGCCTGGTTGTGTAACCTTCAGGTGAAGAGAATTCACTTATACGTTCCTGTTGCCTGGTGGAGTAGGCAGCATCCAAGAGTTCATGTAGAAAATTCTCTACATATTTCTTATGTCTAGCAGTGGAAGTAGGAAACTTAGCGATGAGTCAAAATTTAAGTTCATTTGCAGTAGGAGCGGCACGTGTCATTAAATTAAAACATTAATTTAATATTAATCTAAGGAATTTAAGTTTTGGGCATGTGGCATGGCGGATGCTGGAACTGCAGAGATTGTTTACTTTACTTACATTTTGCATAAACTCAAGAAATTGAAATCCCATATTTACTTGTGTATAGCTCACTCTTCTTCCCAAAATAAAGGAAAAAATTTCTGGGGTGCGCGCTATACATGAAAAAAAATACTGTCTTAAGGAATGGGGAGTGGTAGTCATAAATTGTCCGGGAATGTTTATGGGGCCTTTCCACCGACTCATGTTCGGCGAACACTACATCATTCCTGACGTCACTGAAGAAGATGGTGAATGGGGGGGCTGTGGAAAAACCTTGTTTGGTGCGTGGGAAGCATGTTTTGGGCAATGCTGTCTTGTGGCGAATCTAGAGACCCTTGTGCATGCACTTCAAAGGCGCCGTGGCAGGAACCCTTGTTCGGAGTGGGATGGGACAGGCAGTGAAAACAGCGACCTGCACAGGAAGGTTGCTTCCAAGAAAGGTGGGCGTTCCCGCAGCAGGAGTTCAAACAATGGTACGCTGCATCTACCTGCCACTGCTCTAGGCTAGCGATAGTCACTTTTTGGCCACCATTTTCTATAAAATATGTCAACTTATTTTTGCCTGTTTTATGCATGTACAAAGGAATTCAGTGAGGACAAACTAGAATATTGCCTACTACAAGTAACTAACACATTTAGTCACTTATTTTAAACAGTAACTTCATAAACTGCCTTTTATTTAACTTGAACATTCTTTAGGTTCTTTAATACAATCAAAGAAGATGCATGACGTCTTTCTCAATATTAATAAACAACTGCTACATCAGTGCAACTACATCCCTGGCAGTTGTCTACAGAGTTGAGTTGCCACCGCCACTTACAAGATTGTTGTATCTACTGAGCTGGGACAGACACCCCAATAATAATTATTATTTTCGCCCGATGATCCACCGGGACCATGGAAAAGGCCCGTGGCGAGTACAGCAGTGTGCCGTGGGATGCCGCTACAAGTACGATGCCTAGATCCCACTGCTCTATACTACGCCACTCGCACCAAGGATCTAGGCGCTGGGCTTGCACCTACTAATCCCCTCTCCAGGCACCCTATGCCAGTGAAGGAAGGGATGGCCAAGGAGTATAAAAGGAAACTCGTCCCAGCCTCCGGATCATCAGTTCTGCTTCAGTTCTCGACGTAGTCTTCTGACACCTCTCCTGAGCTCTCACGGCTCCAGCTATTGGTGCCGAGGCTCACACCTCTCCAGTTATTTCACCGCTTCTTCATGGAGCAGAAGATTCTCTCCAACCTATACAGAATGAAGAACCAGTTGCATCACCAGCAACTCATTGAGACACGTTCTGTCCCTTACGGACAAACAGAGAATAGAGTTAGCTACGAGGTTTTCTTAAGCTACACTCACCAGCTACTGCCTCTTCCCATAGCTTCGCACAGGGTGCCTTCCGCTGTTAAAGCTAGGGTGTTTACCTTCTGCCAAGCCCGTGTGGATTAGGAGGTAGTACTTCCACCATCTTTGTTTATTTGCTTAGCAGTAAATAAACGCCATTTTAACCTGATCTCTTGAGTATCACTCTAATCTTCTTCCTCTTGTCATCATCGGTCCTGACGGAGCCAGCAAGAGACCGGGTTTGCTTGTTCCGAACTTACACTCACAACACACCAAAACATCCTTGAAAGGCCATCCATTCTCTGATCTGTGCAGTGAACTGTAGAGCCACGACACTAGGATACCATCCTCTGGAAATTGGCTTGCCAGCTTGAAGTCATCCCTGCCTCACCGTTCACTCCGTGGAGCCGTGGAGGGGAACTTCTTAGAGTCTGGGGAGTCCAGTGATCATTGGACCACCTCACCATTATTGGAAGGCCACCCGTTCCTTGCATCCAGGTGGGAGGAACAATAGAGCCACAGCATTAGGTACGCACCTAGTGGGATCAGCTTGCCGGCTGGGGTGAACTACTCTCACCACTCACCTCGTGGTGCCGGGAGGGTTTACACTCGGGTGCAGGTGAGACCAACCCTATTGTGACAAGACCATGTGGTTCCTGCAACTAACACTTTGGAGCTCGAGTCTTCCTCACCTCCGGTGGGGAAGTCAAGAGTGAGGTGTGGTGTTGGCATCAGCAATTGACACCTACACTTGGACTCTGACACGTCGACTGCCTAACTCCTGCAGACTCGAACTTAGGATTAGCACCTAATGCCTTACATCCGTAGGGGTGGAGTAGAGAGAAAGGTTAAGAAGGTGGTGGCTATCTCTAAGAATCCACAAAGGCTTTGCATCCTTCCCAGCGGGTTCAGGCTACTGAGTCTGCATGAATAGGCAGCTTTGCTATGATGGTGCACCGCACCAGTACCCATCGTCATGCCTGTCAACCTGTTTGAATCACCGACCCGTGTAGCGGAAGGATACCATCGTATAGTGCAGGAAGTACTGTTCTGCGAAGGGTCCACCAGCACACCATAACCAACACCTAGCACTTCACACGCAAACCCTACACCCCAGTCGAGCATCACCCGGGCCATGGGAACAGGGGCAGTGAAACAACCTGCAGGACAGACACGCCGTTCCACGGTACCACCATCTAAACCTGCACCATGCAGGGTGAAACTCACAGAGCCATATTTTTTGTGCCAAGCCGATGGTCTACTAGGCCAGTACTGTACTCAGGTCAGGTTTGTGGGCCCCGAGATGAGTAATCTCTCAGAGACGCGACTCTCTAGCGTCACGTAGGAATCCCAGAGACAAGGGCAACCAATTAGCTGGCCTCTCACGCGTCAAAAGTTCACTTCAAATCATCTTCAAAATTATTGAATTCTATTTAATGAATCCTGTATGATGTTACTTGGACTTCCTTTCAAGCATTTGAATAACTCCGATTCCTTCAATGTTTTTCTTTAAAAACATTTTCTATGTTTTCTTAGACAAATTTTTCAACTAGCATTCTGAATCATTTAAACAATATAAATATAAAGTGTTGTGCCATAATACAGTATTTAATGAGCATTTAAGCAACAAAAGTATTTCCATATACTTATTTCATGCACAGTAATAAATCATGTTGGAAAAAAAAGTTTGTATCGATTTTGACAAGATATTTTCATGTAGTAGTTTGGAAAAAAAAATCCAAACTAATATTTTTTAACTGAAATTTTTTTTTGAAGAAAACGATGTGTATGTTTTAACTTTAATATTTTTTTAATACAGCTGCCCCCCTTTTTTTTTCCCCTTCTTCTTATTCTTCGTCTTCTTATTCTCCCCCCACAAATAGCTGTGGAAAAATACAGATTCTTAGGTTTTCATTAAATAGTCTAGGTATAAGAAATATAATTTTACTTGAACACATTTGATGATATAATTTGTCATCAGCTAGGTAATACGTTGTAAATATTTTGAAGTCACAGGTGTTTTGGTACAAGCTTTGGAGTTTTATAGAGAAAAATTAGTTCTTCTAAAAACGCTGACCAGAGTATTCTCACACCAAGGGAACGAGAACGTTACGCCTCCCTCGCACCCCGTGCCAGCAGCCTACAAGCTTCCACTATATAAGTCAGGACGCTGCTGAGCTCGAGAGTCGTTCTTGTTCTTCTCTCATGACTTCTATCAGCACTTCTCAATACTGGGACCTCTAGAGAACTTCAAAGCATTGAGTACGCCCCCTGCGGTTACTTCACCGTCGATGATCAGTCAACCAGCGAACACGTTAAATTCACTTTGTCTCCTCAAGACACCTTTCTTAGACCAGTTTAAAAGTATTATATCTTTTCTCGTTTAGATATTTCTTTGCCACTTATTCATTAGACCCATGTCGCCTACACCTTGCCAGCATAGTAACCTTCAGCACTCAATTGCCTAGTAGGAGATAGCACGCGTCACATTTTATTGAACCATCAACAAACATACTTTTGTTTCCTACCTTACCACTTTTATTTGTGCGAGTATCTATATGTTTGTCTGCTATACACAGGTTGCTACGTACACTACTGGCAAGAACCGGGTTTTTGATCTAACCTAATTAACTTCAGTAGCGGGCGTCCCTCAGGGGTCTGCCGTATTTTCTTCACACCCATTAGAAAACCATCTGTTGCTTTCCAACTGCCACAGCACTGTACCAGTGCCGGCGGAGAGGAACAGAGGAGCCACAACCACTAGCAAAACCTTCACCCAGGGAGAAGCCACAGTCTCGACTTAATATCTTATCCCACAGCATTGTTAGTGCTGGGATATCTGTAGCGTGAGACCTGCCGTCCATTTCTGTGTGAACGTACATCCAGTGGCGGTACTGGTGACCCAAACAGCTCCCTGTCTCTGATCAGTCCTCATGCGTGGGATATCATTGCAGACTTAACAGAGCCTGGTCAGCAAGCCAAAACCGGACTGACACTACAAACTGTGTTTAGTTTGTTTACGTCAAGGTGTACCTAGCATACTGTAAGCAAAGACTCAATGCCCTTACGACCATATGCACGGTCATAAACATAGGGAGCGAAAAACAGCGTTCCTTGCCGCCAGACAGTTGAGTACACTTCCTCGACCCACTCCGGAGAGATAGGCAGAAAGGGACCGCACCACCCAACTCAGGCATGAGTCAGTATCGGCTGCGCCAGTAACCATCTTATTTGTATCCCTGTATACCCGAATTCATCTCTCGTGCCATCCCGTGGTGAAAGGATTGTTAACCGTCACTGCTTTAGGATTCGGCTGGGATAACACCCACTTCTGGACAAACGAAGCTCACTTGTGGAATCGCCAGTTCGGCGTAGGTCAAGCTCGCTATGTCTGTGGGTAAAACCCACTACGACCACGGCACCCAAGAAGCAATAATAAATAGGTACCAGCCAACACCCCTTGTCTCTCGCCATCTATTTAATCTAGACCACCCCGCTTTTGGTCTAGAGGACAAAATCCTCGACCACTGTGCCTAGTAGCCTATCTGGGCACACGTCAAAACTAACTTGACTGTCAGAGTTGGAGCTACATATTTGACAGAGCTTCTGAATTGTAATTAAGCAATGGTAAAGCACCTTATGCAACGTACACATACATGGAAAATGTTTTAGAAGTTTTAATTTGTTGGCACTTTTTAGTCAATTATTATTTTTTTCTAAACTACTTTATTCTAAGTGTTATGTGATGTTAAGGCCCCAAGGTAGGGCGGGATTTTATTGCGTCTCAGGGCTAACCCTTTACACCTACTAGAAAGGAAAATCATGCAAGGAGACATGCATCACGGCAAATCAATTACATCAAGTTTCAGCTACTAAAACAACGCAAGCTGTTGTAACGCTGGCACATTCTTCTACCTCCCAATCCACGTTGACTGACTAGAATACACACCTGCACTACAGTATCTGCTCTGCTGGAAGACACCCACAGTGGAAATGCCCTCTGTGTACATCTCAGGTAGAAACGTTCTTCCACCACGAGCTTGAGTGGGCCATCGCAAGCAAGAGGGTCATGCGTAGTCTGAACAGCATTGGAAAAGAACTGGTCGTGAGAAGGCAGACGTCGTCTCAGTGGACCCACGGTCACATGACGTCACCTTGTTTGTGGGGACACGCACCAATGGAATGCCCGCTTTAGAGGGAAGTGTAACAGGACTGTCTGCTGTCTCATCTCTTGCTCTTACGTATTTCCTTTCCCATCTCTCTCTTTTTCTCATTCAGCGCCCCCTTCAGCCCCTCCGGCCCCCCGTAACCATTGATGCTAACACCTACCCTGTTTTTTGGGGTTATCTACGGTCCTGTTCCAACTGCTTCACGGCAGTGCTTAAGCAATATAAGCTGTCAGTCATAATATGCCTTCTGAGAGTGACAGTGATAACTTAAATTCTTTTTTTTTTCTCCACCAGTAATGTGATAGTGATCCATTGTTTCTATTGTGTTATTTATGAAGAAAAGCTTAATTAGAATAATTATTTTTAACTTTTTTCACAAAAGGTTCCCCCCCTTAAATTTTGAGTGCAGTAAAATACGTCATTCAATACTAAATATGGTTTCCAGTAGCTGTAACTATTTTTATTGGGAAAAAAATCAGTGACAAAATGTTTACTTGAAATAATTATAACATAACTTTCAATTAAATATTTCTCTTCACAGTTATTGGTGTTTAATTACTACATGCTGCTTACAGCGTTTCACTTTGTGTGGCCTTAAGAACATTAGCAATCTGTAATATAACCGGAACTGCACACAGAAACGACGTGACTGTGTTGGTCCTCGTGTCAAAGTTACATGTAGTTGCACCCCCACCCCCTCCTCAAACCTTGCATTCTGTCTCGCTACAAAGCAGAGCTGATGTTGCAGATTGATATAGTCCTCCAAACCCTCTTTTGTTTCCGTGTAAGGAAGAGGATAGCCAACTATAGTCGGTGGGAGAAGAAAAGAAGAGGTGGCACCTTCTCTCTCTCTCTTTTTTTTTTTTAAAGAGAGAGAAGTCCAGCACGGCAAAAAAAAAGACAGCACCTAACTGCTAAAAGATACTAGAAAAAGGAAGCCGGCACAAATCAGACAAAAATAAAAAAGAAGCCAAAAAAAAGAAGCCTTTCATCCGCCTAAAAGAAGCAAAAAGAATAAAGGCAGCTGGATGCCCAGTTGCCACTTTGCTTTTAACGACCGACCATAGTTTATCCTGCATGGCACAATGCTTTGGCTTTTAGCGCCCTGAGTTATTTAATTAAAGTATTTTCCAAATATATAACAATCACCACACATTAATGTAAAAAAGAATAATTTGTTCTATACTTACTAACAAGGTGCCACAAATTGTTGGTGCAATTTTGTTTATAAAAAAAAAATTCCCCTGGAACTTGCAAGAATCATGGTGCACGCTATACACGAGGGTGCACTATATACACAAGTAAATATGGTATGCCCATTTAAAACAAAATAAACATAACACAAACACTGCAAAATATATTTTGCATTCAGTGTGTCACAAGTCATTGGTTAGTAGCATTACGTTAACAATGTGGTGTTGCACTCTTTATTAATTTACTCATCACTCATGGGGAGCAAGCGGGAGATAACACTTTCCCGTATTTAAATTATACTCTGCTTTCAGGGGAACAGATTGCTTTGGCACTGTAAACACACTGGGCTGAGTTTACACATTGTTACACATGTCATGCAGGTCACAGAACGGTTCACTAACCTGTTTGTGCATAAATGACTCGTGTGACCCGTGCACTGTGTGTATGATCGTGCGTGGCTGACGCATGAGTAGATCAGCAGTTGACTGCATCCCGAGCGGGACAGTGAGGGCGACTTCAAAAGCCCCCTGCCTCCTTCCAGGAGACCGCTGGTGTGATGATGTGACCTCTTGTAGCGAGAACGCAGGGTGTCGGAAGTGCCTGCAGGGGCCACTGACACACGGCCTGCAGGAGGGTGCATGCCGGCAGCAGGAGTTGGCACGCCCGAGCCCTGGCTGGCGCGAGACTGGTGCCTGAAGCTGGGCGGCCACCTGCAGCAGTGTTGTTGTAAGTGGGCTGGGCAGTGATACACCGACAAACAGGTAGTTGCGGCAGAAGAGCTGCTCCTGTCTGCTTGCGGGGCCTGTTTCCACTCGTTGCTGTTGAGTGCAAAGGGGGGGGGGGGCACCTCCCCCCACACATCGTTGATGAGGTATGCCGCTGACCATTGTACTGTTGTTGTGGCCGGTGCGGCAGCGGAGAAGCCACAAAAATCGAGGGGTGACTGCCCTTGTGATGCTGTAAGACTTCTACCTCACTTGTTGCTCTCACTTTGGTTAGACAGAAAGACGTCGCTCACTTATGCCTCTGCAGCACTATCTAAGTTTCCGTTGTTTGGTTTTTCATTCACATCCTCTTGGATGACAGGTGGGCATGATTCGTCAATGTCTTCGGGGACGGAAGCGGCATGAATATAGTCCCTGTGGACTTCACACCTTTTCCTTCACCCAGTTTGCACTAAATTTGACGTCACATTGATTTTCTCCAGGATCCGGTGTGGGCCGGTCCATTTGGAGGCGTGTTCCGCACAAAAATTCAGTTTGGTAGTTGACAAGTTGTTCGCACGCATATAAACATTCACCTGGTAACAAGGGCTTAGGCGGTCGCTTGGTTTCCGGTAGCCATTTTTGTACGTAGCGTTTTTGGTTTTCCCATGCTTTGTGATGATGCTGCCACCTCTCCCTTTCTCTTGCCTCAGAGTCTGCGGCTTCTGGGTTCGATTCCGGTGCACGATGGGAGATTTTCCCGTTGCCTCATTGGTGCAGTTGCGTAAACAAAATGCTATGTCTGGAGTGTGCTTTGCTCAACTTGTATGTTCTTTGCCTGCCCTCAGGCGCAGCTGTGCCTTTATCTCCTGGTTCCAGCATTTGGTTGGGTTTGCACGGGCATGATAGAAGTCAGTGGTGTGGTGTTCCACATGCCATTCGGTGCACAAACCTCTTCAACGCGGTCCTGAAAACTGTGTTGCGTTATCTGTCAGGAGTGTTTTGGGGTATCCCCAGCGGGGAAGAAACTCCTTTCTTAAAGTGGCAGCATTATGATGTGTGCGTGCGCATTGCAATGCATAAAATTCACACCAATGTGTAAACAAATCACAAATTAGTCACCACTAAAACAAAACATTTGCCATCCGATGAGCGTGGGTATTGCCCCATAATGTCTAGGACAATTGCCTCAAAGCGACGTTGCAACAGCCTCGGTTGTGTTGGGCGTTTCCATCTGACCTACGTGTTTTGTAATCATTGTAGGCATAACACTTGCGCATGTGTTCCCTTACTTGTTTTGTTAGGCTGAGCCACAAATATGATGCTACAATGTTGCGCACTGTTTGTGCTACTCCCGGGTGACTGGGTAGGCTGTTGCTATGGGCGACATGAATGACAGTAGTGTGTACCCTTCACCACCAACCTCCTAACTGGCTGTTGTTAAGTGCTTCGAGACGATTGTCAACCAGTCTCCACTCCTCCACTACTTCTGCCTTGCACTGAGCCTTTATTTCCCTCACCTTTGGGGGACATTTGTTGTTGATTTAGTACACGTAGAGGTCATCTGTGCACGTTTCAGCTAGCGGGTTTTGCTGTGGTGGTTTCACTGCGATTTGTTGTAGCACTACTGGAGTTGTATGTTATTCTCCGGAGGTAAGATGGTCTCCCACTTTTCTCCATCTACCACTACTTCCTGTTCGTTCAGGAAACGTAAGGTGTCTGCTCACTGACTATCCTTACCAGGCACGTGTTCGACAACAAAGTCAAAATTTTGTAGCAACATTGACCATCTTGTGTAGCCACAACAAGCAACGGTTATCTGTCATAAGCGTGAAATGCCTGTATTCTAGATGAGCGCGGTACAGTGTTGTGGCCCAGATGATTGCCAAACATGCACATTCGTTTACATCATAGCGTTTTTCTGTATTGTCAAGTTTAGCACTGGAATAGTCAATAACACAACACTCTTGATTATAAATCTTGAATGTACTGTCGGAGCAAGTTTATTAGGCCAAAGAATTTCAGCGAGTGGAGCGGGGCTGTAAATGTGCCCTTTTAAAAACAAACAAACATGACACAAACACAGCAAAATTATATTATGAATTTAGAGCGTCTCAAGTCATTGCCTAGTAGCATTACGTTAACCACTTGGCATTGCACTCTTTATTAATTTACACATCACTCATGGGGAGCAAGCAGGAGATAACTCTTTCCCGTATTTAAATTAGACTCTGCTTTCAGGGGAACAGATTGCTTTAGCACTGTAAACACACTGGGCTGAGTTTACTCATCGTTACACTGGTCATGCGGGTCGTGGGGCGGATCACGGACCCATTCGTGCATGAATGCCTGTGTGAGCCGTGCACTACGCATAAGGTGTGTGGCTGATGCACAAACAGAGCAGCAATTGGCTGCATCCCAAGCGGGACAGTGAGGGCAACATCTATCTTTAATACAAAATTGTGTCTTCTTTCTCCTTGAAGTGGTATAGGGAATTTTATAACTTGTGTGTTTATTTCAATGTAAGTCCATTGGTAAGATGAAATCAGGCTTGTGATAAGACTGCCCTATTTCCAATATTCTAAATCACACAGTCAACATTTCTTTTTTTTTAGATTTTATATAATTTTTGCAAAAACCTTTTGATACACACCTCATAATTGCAAAGTCCAGAAATTTTAGATCCCTTGAATTTTGATTTAATGTAATTTCACTTCTATTCCATAAACCTGGGGGACATAAAAATTCTCTAAAATATTGAGCAGTCAGTAATACAGATGTGATGTTCCTTTTCTCCATTTTCATCATAGCTATCCATAAAAAAATAAGTAATAATAGCCAGTTTAAAAGTTACATTGAGTGGTTTGTTGTGGTTTTGTGTTTAGTCGATGGTCGTTGAGAAAGACCAGGATGGTCTGTCTGAAGACTGTTTAAACCTCAGTCGAGATTCATCGAAGGCTGGTGAAGTTGTTAACACTCGCAAGGGTGGGGTTGTGGATCTGCAGGCCAAATCCCAGACTCTCATCATCATCGTGGACATGAGGGAGTTTGGCAGTGAACTACCGTCCTTGATCCACAAGAGAGGGATAGAGATTGATCCACTAACATTGCAGGTAAGTTTGTGCTGTGTACGGAGGGAAACTTCCAACTGTATTTGTTTTATCTCTTTAAAAAATTTCCTGGGTGAGGCGGTGCAGAGGTAGACTACTTGACTCACATTCAGGAAGACATGGGTTCAGTTCCCGCTCCAGGCGAATGCTGGGATGGGTAGTATTTACAGGCCTTGGCCAATTCATTACGAATTCCTGCTTCTCTGAACAACTTGCCCAGTCTCTTACAACGTCGTTGTCAACAAGATGTTAAGTATAAATACTGTTTCTGCATGTTGAAAAATATAAACAAGTTGTGTAAAAGGTAATGTGCATGGATGCGAGAGCTGGTAGACTGCCGTAGCCACACTATTAACACCAGGGTGCAAAACTTACTCAAGTCTAATGCATCTCCCACACCCCAGTTTTTTATCTAATTCAAAGGGAAAAATGTGCATGTTGTATGTAGGTCAATACAGTATTATTAACTCTAAAGAGTTTGACCATGTTAAACTCTTATTAAAGTGCCAAGGAAAAAAATCCTATGAAATTACATGTCCAAATAACTTGTGGAGAAATAATTTTTTCCTGTATGAATATGGTAATTTTATAAGCTGTTAATTAAGAAGCAAATGTTTGTTTAACGAAAGATACTTTTTTTTCTGTTTAGGTTGGAGATTACATTTTGACTCCAGAGATTTGTGTTGAAAGAAAAAGCGTCAGTGACTTGATTGGCTCTTTGAATTCTGGACGGCTGTATAATCAGGCATTGGCAATGACCCGCCATTACTCAAAGCCTATGCTGTTGATAGAGTTCGACCAGAACCGGCCATTTGCCTTGCAGGTAAACATTGAATTAATTGCACATGTTGGTTGAACTTGTTCGTGAGTGAAGAAACAGCTGGTAAGTACAGCAGATGTTACATTGTAGCCCCATTGCTCACCCTTAGCGGGAATGGCAGTTGGAGGATGAGGCCGAGGTACTTCCCCCCCGGGTGACGGTGAAGCAGTGATTGCTGCTTGCACTGGGTTTTCCTGGTGCCTGTGCTGTTGGTTTTGGCCTCTTCTATAATCAAGCGTTGAGTCTTGGGTGGCGCGCTTGCAAGCATTGGGCGAGTGGTTACTCTGATAGGGGTATAAGCGGGTGTGACATTACGGGGTCTGACTACCCTAGCAACGCTGGCCTGCTGGACGAAGGTAGCTGGCTTTGGCAGCATTGGTGGCAGTGGAGATACTGCATGTGGCCCGTGCTAGATGAGGTTCAGGGTGGAGCTTGATGAACTGGATGCAGATCCTCTCTGATGTGCAGCCTCCTCTTTCTTCCAGGTGTATACCTTGTTGACACCTGAGACACTACTCTTCAGAACCCCAGCCTGAACTAGTCCCAGCTTGGCAGCTTTGCCACTCCCAACCTTATGGTGAGGCATAAGGGGAGTGATAGACCAGATAGGAAAATAGCGTGTGATCAGTAAGGAGTAGACACAGTGTGATGGAGATTAGGGTGCTGGTGATTATGTATGGTAGGAAGTCTTGCCTACTGGCCTTCAGTCTAGTGGCTTGGCGAGTGGGACGTTGCTGGCAGACCCAAGTACCAAACTAATGGTTATAGTAGCAGGATTAAGGACAACCACTCCTGTGTCTCCCTGTCCAGCGAGACGTTGCTGGCGAACCCAGGTGTCACGTAGAGCGGGGCTCCTTTGCGGTTCGCCTATCGTTTTCAAGCAGGTGACCTGGCAAGCAAGATGTTGCTGGAGGACCCAGGCACTTGCTGGAAGGGCAATAGTCCAAGTGACAACTACTCTGGTGAGGCCCGAGAAGGCTAGCTTCCCAAATTACTCTTCAAGACAGTTTCCAAAAGGTGAGGTTGAGGATGTGGTTTCGTCTCGTGGCTGTCCCTGGAAGAGTCTTACTAGGAGAGGTGATGAAACAGGAAATAGTGGGAGCAAGGTGTAGATAGTATAGAGTGCTGAAAGAGACTACTCAACCAAGTTTGATTTATGCCTGTTTTATTTATTGCTTAGTCAAACGCACATAAACCAGCCTTTATCCTGAGTAGGGCTTGCAGGGCCGATCTTACGTTGCCAACTAGTAGTTTACCTAGTCTCGGAAGACGCATCTTGGCAAGGGGTTAGGGCAACCATAAGTCAGCGGTACTCGTACTAGAGTCAATTGCGGGTGGACTACAAGGTTGTTGGAAGCGCTGTAGGCTTCTGTGTACTGGTGAGCAGCGAGGAGGCATCATGGAGAGTAGAACTCTCGACAGTGCTGCAAATGGCATTGAGGGCTTGAAGAAATTGGTTGACTCTCGGGCAAAGTGACGTTCTGCTAAGTTAGACGCGGTCTCTGGTTGCTCTCAGGCAGTGTGACATTTTGCAGCTAGACTGGCGCAAGACTGCCTGAAACTGAGGACCGCTGGTCCTATTTATCCATGGTGCACAGGGGTTGCGGGTGCGGTGAGAGAGAGAACACAGAGAGAAGAGAGTAAACTAGAGTGACTGTGGTGGGCAGGCAGAGCTGGCAGGTGAAGCTGGCGGTGAGTTCCCCTCTCGTAGCCGAAGGCTGGAGGGATAGAGAGCGGCAACATGATGCTAAGTGGGTTGCGGTGCAGCAGGTGGCAACAGCTGGCCAAGCTGTGTCATGTATGGCATAACCTCTCTTCTTAGGAGGGGGCTGCAGTTGTGGCAGTGCTAGATTAGAGAATGATGTTGCTCGTAGTACGTCAACATTGTAAGTTTATATTTTTGAATAAATAAATTATTGCACAAGTAAGGTGTCGTTTATTCTGTTATGGCTTAGAAGTGTGTTTGTAGAATATTTTTTACATACAGTTTACTGTAAATTGTAAATAAAAAACATTTTTCTGCAATGTAGCATAAGTACAGTACTTCAGTTTGGTGTGCAATGAACTTTTAATTTTGTGTACGTTGTTTGCAGGGACGGTACTACGTTAGCAACGACATAGCTTCCAATGATATCACTGCAAAACTTCAGTTACTTACGTTACATTTCCCAAAGCTGCGCATAGTGTGGTCTCCCAGCCCATATGCAACAGCACAGCTGTTTGAAGAGCTCAAGGTTAGCAAAAGTTAAACAAGAAGCATTACAACTAAAATATGGGGGGAAATATGTTGCTTGGCTACAAACAAATACCCTAAAAGTGAAAAAGACACTAGCTCAAGTACTTGCAGGTTAGTGTTTGTTAATAGAAACATACAGATAGTAAGATGACACATTTTCATTAGCTTCCTCAGACCGTGAAACGTCATAAGTCATGCATCCATGCATGTAGTGTTGAGCTACTGTAGTGTTCTTAAGTTTTAATTACTGGTCAGAATATGTAATCTAAAAGCATGTGTATGTTTTGACTAAAAGTACCAACCTGCAAGTACTGAACGGACATATTTTTACATTAAGTTTAATATTACAGTCAGTGCTGTATATTTTCAACATCTTTGAAGGCAATATAGTATTACTTCATTTACATTTTTCAATATGGCATTACTTAATTTACATTGTTCAGTTTTGTTGTTGTACGAGATATCAATTATACTGCTTTATCTACAATAAAATGTCTCCGCTTTGATATCATCCTTCTGTTATCTAATGTAATACCATACAATTTGTCAGTCGTGATAATACATGTCAAATACAGTTGATTAAGTTCTTTTTAATTGGTGCCACTCACACCAATAATATTGGCAGAGTTTCTATAGTCTAGAATTGTTTTTCTGAATCGTGTGTCTGGTGTTGACCTTGTAGGTTTGTGTACCTTTCCTAATCCTTACTGCATCTCAAAGAGGTGTAACAACTATGTCTCTCCTCATGGTGTGATAAAGAGTGGGTCATTTCACAGCATCACAGCTCTGCACTATTATCATAAAGTGGTTGGGCCCTTACCTCTCTGGTTGTGCGACATGAGTCAAAGTTCTGGTTGTGAGATGCTGCATATGCTGGCTTCTTCTGTAAGTTTACATCTACCTCAGCTATGGCTTGTTTGGTGTTCACTCTGTGGCCATTCACTCTCTGTCTAAGTGTGTTGGTAGCAAGGCCAGTGTACTCTGCATTGCAGTGAACGTACTGTGGCTGGTAGATAATATTTTCTGTTGCACAGTTGTAGGTGCCCTGGATAGAATAAGTCTGGTTAGTGGAAGATTAGTGCATAGCACAAGAGCTATGTGGGCTATTACAAGGATGAGACCCCCTTAGGGTGGTGATAGGGTGCGGAATTTGGTGGCATTTTAGAGTGCACCAATTTGTTTAGAAGGTTGTGAGTACTTGAATTTCTGTCTTTTAATATATATTTTTTATATTATTTATTTAGAAAGTGGTAGTGGTAAAGGTATGTATGTAGATTTTGGGAAGGGATGGTGTTGCTGCATTCCCAATAAAAATTTTAAATTTCAGCAAGGTCGAGCAGAACCAGATGGTGCAACGGCTGCAGCTATAGGTGCCGATTTGGAGTCTGATAATTTGGCAGTGTCAGATAAATACAACACTGCTATACATGACTTTGTGTCCAAGCTGCCAGGAATCAACTCTAAGAACATTCGATCAGTTCTTAATAAAGGACAGTCACTTGACCACCTACTCACTCTTTCTCAGGTATGTTTACAGTTCACTTCTGTTTTTTTTTTTCCTTCCCACATATCAAGATTTTCAATGTTTTTCCATGTGGATGTGTAATTTAGTCACCTGTATACCATCAGTGCGTATACAAGATCTGCACTCTGTATTTTAAAGGTGAAATCAAACAGTAGCTCTGTCAGTACTTTTATGTGGTACAAATTGCTGTGACCTGTACTGAGGATGAATTGGGCCATGCTAGGGAGGGGGATGTCGGTAACTACGTGATGGAGCACTCTTGTACAAAATAGTCTTTTATTAACTCACAGCTTTACATAAGATCTCACACAAAATGCACTTTACTTTACTTCAATTACTCTTCTCAGCTAATAGCTAATAATGTTAATAAGTCCTGCCGACCTGTAACAATGATTTATGAATAAGTCCCCTCGACTCGGAGGGAGTCTTAATATTTTAGACGAGGACCCTAACACTGCACAACCTCTGGTGCCCTACTGGGATTATAATTATCCTTTGGCTGTCGCATCGGCATCATCGAGCAAGACCTCCTTGACAGTGACAGTGCTGGGCGTCGAAGCGGGGACCACGGCCTGGTGGTCCTCCTCGCTGGCGTCTCGTCATTCCCCCGGGAGCAAGATGGCTATGATCCACCATCGTTCCAACCTTTTATACTACTCTGCCTAGCCTCACGACCTATATTGGCAGGGGAGTGTTTTAATAACAGCCGGGCTTGCTCTTCGTGATCGCATTATCCTTGGTGCTCGAGCGTCGCCTGCCAGACCTGACTAACACTGCTTATAGCAAAATGTAGTTGTGAGTGTGTTTACTATATAGCAGAAGATGTATACATAACACTGCAATGAGACATGATGGAATTTACAGTTCCTGATTTTATGTACTCTTTCTGTTCTAAAAGACAGTAAATATTTAGAGTGTGATAACAAATAGGTGGCGCAGCAGTAATAACAGCCCCAGCTGACATGCAAAAATCTCCTTCCTGTCTTCTGGCTCTTTTGAGAGCCACAACCAGCATTGGACAGTCTGTTCCACTGTGCTTGTTCGCCGGAGCTTTCTGGCCAACACTGCCTAGAGATCTTCAGCTCACTGTCGCCTACAGCAGAACTTCCAGAAGCCCTCCCCCCAGCGAAGCCTTCCAGAAGTCATCTACCACCCTTAGTCTCTTGCCCCTGGCAACGACTACCGCTTGCGTACTTCAGGACATGGGCTCCCTATGAGACAGCATAGACAAGGAAAGTTGTAATTAGCTACCGAGTTGAAACAGCCCCCAGTGAGTTTAGAACCAGGTCCCCTTCATCTGGACAGCGTAGTTTACTACTTCTGATCAACATTGGGCAGATAGGAGCTATTATGGGCCACTGTATCTTATTACTCTCAGAATAAATATGTTCTAATCCTACCTGTTCTCTCATTTTCCTGTGTGTTTGTCCAGAATTCCAGAGTAAGCACCACATCTGGTAAGTGTGGAGTATACTGTGTTTGAACACTGCCATTTTTCCACCTAGTGTAGAAGTGCGAGCTCCCATTCAGGGACTTGTATGCCGAGAACACACACACTATTTGACGGCCACCTGTTCGGTGCACCATGTGTATCGAACGGTAGTGTCCCAACCACTAGTCATACCGTTGCTTGAGAGGATATGTCACTAGACCAGCTTACACCCATCCATCGCACCACTCGTGTTGCCGGAGGGATTGTTTGGATGGTTCTGGGTCGGATCTGCCACCCAAGCGGCTTGCCCATCAAAGCAATTGGGATGCCTCCGTGGGAACCCACTCTTCAACCACCGCATTGTTTGTGTCGCTGGTAGAGGAATGAGGTTGTACTCGATGCCATTCCTGTGTGCCTAGGTGGCAGAACACGCTTAGATAGGGAACACACGTCGCCTGCTCCTATCTCACGAGGTACGTTCTAGCACCAGTTGTCCTTCAGCAAGAGAGGTGGGAAGGACATTAAGGAGAGGAAGGCTACCTCTAACTACCAGTCTACGTGGAGCTGCACCCAGTCCAGTAAGGCACTTTGTCAGGAGTCACCCCGGGAACAAGCTCTAACCTCCCGCAAGTTGGTGGGGCTTCACCCATCTGGCTCCCTCTCCTTCTTTGTTTCAGCCTTCCTCGAATGTTCCTGGGACACGCATCCGGTTACAGCAGCCTTCAGACAAGAGTAAAAGGTGCCAATTGGGTTAGTGTGCCCTTGGTTCTCCATATGCCACTACCCCAGCCCACCTAGAACATCCACCCGCAGTCCTTGGAGCAGCAGCAGTTCCAACCACAGCAGTCCTTGGGGCAGCAGCATTTACATCAGCAGCTGTCACACCACCAGCAAATCTGCAGCCTCAACCAGCCGACCAATTGCCGAAGTACATAAGCAACCGGCCACTAACATGGCCCATTGCTAAACCACCAACAGACTTTACTGAATACAGGCCGAACAACCCCTGACAATGGGTCAGTCCAGCTACGACACACAGTCTCGGCAAACTTCAGCTGCCTGAATTTGTGGGCAAACCCCATGAGGACTCATTCACATTCACAGACAAATGCGAAAAGGAATCGACAGAGCACGAAATTCCTTCAAAACAATGGGTCACCCGAACCAGCAAGCAACTCCATGACCGCACCTTAGAGTGGTGGATGATCTACGGTGAGTTTGTTACGGAGCGGAATCAGCTGTGCACGCGCCTCGCCACCCAGTTCTCAGGCGAGGAAGTAATGGCGCACCTTATCACTGAATTCTACAAGGAAACCCAACACTCAGAAGAGGAAGCCGAATTGTTTATTTGCCTCAAAGTGTAACTATACCGCTGGATTTGTCCTACCGCCACGGAAGAGAACTGTGTACGAAACATTGCAAGAATGCTCCTGCCCAAGCTACACAATTTTTTGCAGATTCCAAAACCCACCAGAATAGAAAAACTAGTTAGCAGAGCATGGGAGAAAGAAAGAAATTTCAACGAGCAGGATGCGCTGGACCGCAAGCAGAGTGGCAGAGGGAAAGAAGATGCAAGAATGATGGAATGTGCACTCTCCCGTATTCCGCCAGTGCCCCCTGCTGTGAACATCCCGCCCTCTTAATTCCCCATGCTGCTGTTTTAGAAGAGTGGGGAGAAGGGAGAACAACAAGGTTGCCCCCACCCCCTCCTTACATCTTTACTCCACCCATATGTTGGGTCTACCACAAACTGCACTTTCCGGGGAAGTGCAAATGAAGATCGGGGAATGGGGAAGTGACAAGGTCGTTAGACTCCCCCCCCCCCCCTCCCCCCAATCACTCCTATCACAGTGAAGTAAAATAATCAACCCAGCGGGACAGGTTCTAAGGTTGATTTCAAAAGTGCTCACTTTATCGTGAATAGCTTTTATCTGTTTGACAAAAGAGGGTTGATACTCGTGTGCTCGACCTGATAAGCGAAAGATGCTTTTACCCATTCCTTGAGCCCTCTCCTTTGGGTGAAAGGTATCGGGGATGGTTCTCAAGGTAAAACCAGCATTTTGGTGGTTTTTTTGATGGGGGGGAGGGTAGTCTTGAGAAAGACTGAGGATATGATCCACTGTAGCTACAGATGTAACTGCAGGGGGGTTTTGTAGCAGATATCTTCTAACTGAAGTAGCCTACCCTATCGGAAACTTTATATACCGGGGGAGGTCCTAAGCAACGTGTGCTAGAACAGTTGTAACAATACAAAACTTAGGTTTTAAAAGAAAGGGGGTGTACCAGAGCAACGCATGCGGGACACAACAATCTGGTCAGTTCCTGAATGTCAGGCACTAGGAAAGAAGACTAGTTACAGTAAGCAAAGCCTTAAGGGCGCAGTCTGATCAGTGTCTGAGCAACTGGTGCTGGACAACTGAAGACTTGTAAACTGATAATCTGATCAGTTCCCTAGCGGCGGAGCTAGGAATAAAGACTGGTCTCGAGACGCGGGCCTTCTCCTCTTATTGGCTGTTGCCACTAGGACGAGGGGTGGTCGCTGAGCAGGGGATGCAAATGCATGACTAGCCTCTGTGATGTCACCGGTCGGCTAGCAGGGATGCAAAACAAAAGCCAAGTAATAATACTACTAGAGCGATCTAGCAGGGAGAAAATGAACTTGCTTGTCCTCTAAGTATGATTACGTTGGGCCCATGAATAAAACAATCTTGCGAGGCAGACAATACAATCTCGCTTCCTAAGGTAATAAATTTAACCTTCAAACTCCATGCAAGGGACCTTATGGATCGAGCTGATGTCGTTGAAACTACGTTATTCAAAGAGCGTCATGCGTCAGTTTTAAGGTTTCAAGGTAAAGTCGCATTGTATACCATAGTGGATAATGTTATTTTGGGGAGTTTACTGCCAGCATCTTGGGTAGTTACAGTGATAGTGAGGAAAAGTACCTGGGAAAATTGTAATAACCTTTTTAAAATGAAATGCGAGAGGAAGGTTGTACATTTTTAAGTGTGCAGAGTTTTAGTGGAAGCATTGTAAACCTTTTTATAATGTGTTTCAAAAGAAGTTTAAGGAAGCTATATTATGGTGTCTATCTGAAACAGGCTTAAGAGGGTGATGTTTTTGGTTCATAATTGAAATTTTAATCAGAGAAGTGATTTTCGAGTTATGCGATAATTTTGCTACATAATTAAAATTGTAATCAGAGAAGTGATATTTCAAACGATGTGCATATAAATAATGTTTTAAAGAAGTTTTTCTCTGTATCCATATAGTTTGGGAAGTTGTAAGATGATTTTAAGAGTGTTTAGTAAAAGAGGTAAAAGATAAACTAGTGTTCTGTTTTGTGTAGCTGTAGTACCACCTTTTTCGCAACTATGGACACAAGTAATGGCAGTCTGTTTAAAATAAAATCCTAACCTGTGCTCTGCCCCCCCCCCCCCCTGTTCTCTTTTTTTTTTTTGACCATCCTTTTCCTGACCCCTTTAAAAGTGATAGGAGAGGGCGGTTGGATTGAGGTTGTGCACCAGTGTGGAGACACCAGTGACAGTACATACTTGTTGTGGCGAATTAACACTAAGTTACTACAAAATAAAATTGCCACTAGAGGAGTGTACAACAAATTTCAACGAGAAAATGAGCCACTGGTGACAGCTGCACTTGACTCAACTTACCACCATGTCGTCAGTCATGGAACTGGTCTCTTCTTCCTGCAACTCAATACCGCCAACCCTTGAGACATCGATGACACTTGACTATTTCATACCAAGTCAAGTGTGTGTGGGAGATTTAAACTAGGTCCCGCACAGTTATTAATAGACCAGTAAAAAATTACTACACAAAATTGTTGTGAACTTAACATGAAAAATCTAAAATAGGGTGAACTCCCTATTTAGAGGGTTAGTAAGGCCTAACAATACCTCAGTGTCTATCTCTGTAGTGCCACTCTGCTCAAACTTGCTTTAAGTGGTGATCTTTCTCGCAACGGTAATGATACCAATTGAAAAAAAAAAAACCATTAAATGTGAAGAGCATAGGACTATTAGTCTAATTTCTCATGTAGCTAAATTGCTGTTAAGAGATTTGAATAGAATGCTATATGGGAAGTTAGATAAATGATTCACCATAAGTGAATCACGTAAAGACGATCACCACAGTGCCAGTGATTAAGTTGAAGATTTCAACATTACAATGACATTTTAGCTTTATATGTTGTAATAATGATCATCAATAAATCTGACTTGATGTGTAGGTAAAACTATAAATGTCACCATACGTTTTGAAAGTTATTATGTGAAGATCCCTTACACGAAGAATGCCATCGTGTAAGAGTGTGTTTTCTGCATGGACAAAAGTGATTATTCCTTCAGAACTAACTGTGAACATTCCAATGAAGATACACAGTGTACATACTAGCTGTTAGACCTACGATATAAGATGGACTACGTTAATGGATAGCTAGCTTTTTCTTTTCAGCATTAAATCTGATTTGATATGTTGGTACACAGTTAAATATTTTCATACGTTTTGAAAGTGTATATGTGAAGACCACCTACAAGAAAGAATGCAGTTTTGTAGGAGGGTGTTTTTATGTGTTTGCTTATATTTGTATATGCTGTTCTTTGCAATATCTTGTGCACCTGCTCAGTTATGAACCAAAGACTAAGCATTAAAGCTCCACAAATCTGGTGCAAGATATTTTTAACTTCACAATTTGAGTGTTTATGTGTATTGTATTCAGTGACCAACGTGCGCACAATTTGCCGCGACATGCATGTAGTGTACTCGCTTTGAATTAGTTTAGCCAGTCAACCCAGGTATTGAAGGGCTTGAGGTTGGCCACCTGGCAATCTGTCATGCACAACTATTTAGCTTGCTGACAGACACAAAGGTTCCCTGAAAATATTTTCCTTTTTCTTTCTTAACTCACTGCAGCAAGCTCCAGGATAGTATTGGCGTTTCCCCACCTTCCGCAAGTAAGGCTTGTACATATTATAATTATTCTTACTTTAATCCCCTTGTTTTGACGTGCCATTGTTTTATATAATTTTTCTTTCAGGTCGTTATTTGCGATTCCAATATAATATCCACCAGCGCTATAATGGTTTTTGTCAGTGGCACACATATGAAATGTAGGTCGGTGGGACACCCGACACACACGGCTCCCTGACCCAGAATCGTTGCAATACGGGGGTAATACACACACTCGGCGCATCAGTAAAGCCAGATAACCAGAGCGAGGGGCAGAGAAGGACGCCGCCCAAAAAAGAGAGAGAATTAAGGTCTCCAGCCGGCCACCGCCACCCCACGTTTCGCTTCACCGTCAGACGACCAGAACGCACAGAACACACGCCGCTACAGTGGTCAAGCACCCCAAAATTACGGGTCCCGCCTACCTGTGTGCAATTTTTTTTTTTTTCCCATGCTATCTACCTCATCACATCTACCAACGCCTACCAAATCTTCTAGCCCTTCCAGAGAGGGGGCCTATGCCTTTCTCCGCCATCTTTTCCACGATGAGAGTTCATCAAAACGGAGGGGGGCAAATTGATGTGTGCCTCTTATACAACTAATCTAATACGATTACGACTCAATGCCAAGATTACCTCTTCCACCACTACAGACGTGGCATTTTGCCTACCCTACAGGCAACGGGAACTTATGAGCGTATTCTCTTCGCTGGAGGATACGCAACTCGGCAGGCACGTGGCCCCCTACCCTGCGCTGAGAGCCTACAAGCTGCCCAGACCTCGGGCAATGCCAAGCGTCACAGAAGAAGCATGAAGCAGAAATGCTAACCAGAGTTTTCCCATGCCAACCAGGGCAGGAGGACGTAACGCCTCCCCCGTACCCCGCGCCGGCAGCCTACAAGCTTCCACTGTATAATTCCGGACACTGCCGAGCTCGAGAGTAATTCTTGTGCTTCTCTCATGACTTCCCACAGCACTACTCAGTGCTGGGACCTCTAGAGATACTTCACCATCGGACACGCTTACTAACACGTTAAATTCACTTTGTCTCCTCAAGACACTTTTCTTACGCCAGTTTAGAAGTATTATATATTTTTTTCGTTTAGATATTTCTTTCCCGCTTTTCCATTAGAACCAGGTCACCTACACCTGGCCAGCGTAGTAACCTTCAGCACTCAATTGCGTGGTAGGAGGTAGCACGCATCGCATGTTTATTGAACAAAACAAACATAAAAATGTTTCCTACCTTAACGCTTTTATTTCTGAGAGTATCTATCAGTTTGCCTTCACTACACATGTTGCTATGTACACCTTTGACAAGAACAGGGTAATTGATATAACTGATTTAACTTAAAAAAGGCGCCCCTCAGAGATCCATCATATTTTGTACACACCCATTAGATGGCCACCGGTTGCTTTCAAACTGCCACAGCACTGTACCAGTGCCGGTGGAGAGGAACAGAGGAGCCACAACCACTAGCAACATCTTCACCCAGGGAGACGTGACAGTCTCGAGTTATTACCTTATCCCACAGCTTTGTTAGTGCCAAGATATCTATAGCTTGAGACCTGCCGCTCATCTCTACATGAACGCAGTTTCAGTGGTGTCATTGGTGACCAAAACAGCTCCCCGTCTCTGATCAGCCCACATGCGCGGGAGATCAGTGGAGACTTAACAGAGCCTGGTCAGCAAGCCAAAACCAGATTGACACTATAAACTGTGTTTAGTTTCTTCGCGTCAAGGTGTACCTAGCGTACTGTGAGCATAGACTCGATGCCTTATGACAATAGGCACAGCCGTAAACATAGGGAATGAAACGCAGCGTTCCTTGCCACCAGATAGTTGAGTGCACTTCCTCAACCCACTCCGGAGTGACTGGCGGAACGGGACAGTGCAGACAACTCAGACACGAGTCAGTATCGGCTGCTCCAGTAACCATCTTATTTGTATCTCCATGTATACGAATTCATCACTCGTGCTATCCCGTCGTAAAAGGATTTTTAACCGGCACTGCTACAGCATTCGGCTGGGATAACGTTCACTTTGTGACAAACTAAGCTCACCTGTGGAATCACCAATTCGACGTAGGTCAAGCTCGCTATGTCTGGTTAAATACCACTACGACCACGGCACCCAAGAAGCAATAGTAAATACGTACTAACCAACACCCCTCGTCTCACGCCGTCTATTTAATCTAGACCACCCCGCTTTTTGTTTAGTAGACAAAATCCTCGAACATCAATTCTAGTGACCTATCCAAGCACACGTCAAACTGCTAAGTAAAAGGTGTCTAGAGGAGACAAAGTAAAGTTGAATACGTATGTTCGTGTTCGTTGGTCGTTGAGATGTAGTAAGTAACCGCTGGAGGCGTAGTTGAAGTTTCCAAGATCTCTGGATGTCACAAGATAGGATGTGTAAGAATGACTGCCCATGTCTACCAGCATCCGGACTTATATAGTGGAAGCTAATAGGCTGCCGGCACCGGCTGCACGGAGGACGTGACGTCCTCCTGCCCTGGTGCGTGTTTTATGCACTCCAGGCATCCGGCCGTTGAAGCGAAGCGTGTGAAACATGGAGCGGCGACGGCCGATTGGCGACCTTGATTTCTCCCTCTCCATCTCCCTCCCTCTATCTCCCATCCCTCCCCCTCTCTCCCTCCCTTCCCCCTCTCTCCCTCCCCCCTCTCTCCCTCCCTCCCCCCTCTCTCCCTCCCCCCTCTCTCCCTCCCTCCCCCCTCTCTCCCTCCCCCCCTCTCTCCCTCCCCCTCTCTCCCTCTCCCCCTCTCTTCCCCTCCCCTTCCCCCTAGCCCTGGTGATGCAGCTTTGCTGATCCACCGAGAGTGTGTAACCCCCCCCCCCCCCCGGATAGCAAAGATTACAGGGTTAGGAGGCCGCATTGTCTGGTGTCCCACCGTCCTACATTTCTTATGCATGCCATTGACAGAAACCAGCACATCTCTGGTGGATATTACAAGGGAATCATACATAAAAACCTGAAATAAAGATTATCTAAAACAATGGCACATCAAAACGAGGGGATTAAAAATGATGAGACTTAAAAGTTATGTACAAACCTTACTCGCAGAAGGCGGAGAAATGCTACTACTATCCTGGAGCTTGCTGCAATGAGTTAAGAAAGAAAAAAAAAAATCTTTCCAATGAGCCCATGTGTGTGTCAGCAAGCTAAATAGTTACGTGTGACAGATTGTGAAGTGGACAACCATAGACCCTTCAATACCTGGGTTGACCGGCTAAACAAATACAAAGCTACTACATTATATGCATGACTATCACGGCAAATTGTGGACACGTTGGTCACACAATACAATATACATAAACACTCAAAAATGGAAGTTAAAGATATCTTTCACCAGGTTTGGAGAGCTTGGTCGCTCAGAGTCTTTGGATTTATACTGAGTAGGTGCACAAGATATTGCAAACAAAAGCACTCACAAAATATAAGCGTACCAAGTATGATATAAAAATACCCTCCTACAAAACGGCATTCTTTTTGTAGGCGATCTTCACAAATACTCTTTCAAAATGTATTAAGATATATATTTGTATGCCTACACATCAAGTCAGATTTAATACTTAAAAGCATAGAAAAAATTAACCTAACTATCCGTTGCGGGAGTTCATTTTATATCATAGGTCTAACAGTTATTATGTGCACTGTGTATCTTCGTTGGAATGTTCAAGGTAAGTTCCTAAGGAATGTTTACGGTAGTAAGTGCTGAAAAAACACACTTACACGACGGCATTCTTCATGGAAGCAATCTTCACAAGTACACTGCAAAAACGAATTGTTTCATTTATAGGTTTACCTACCCATCAAGTCAGATTTAAGTGATAAATATTTTAAAAATATAAAAAGCTAAAATGTCATTGTTACATCGTTACAGGTTACACTAAAAACACTGGAACCACAAGGTGTAAAAGTCTATAAAAAGTTACTGAAGTACAGCTTTTTATGGCTGCATTAAAAAGTTAATTAGCACATAGTCGAGTGACTAATTAAGGGTGCATTTACCTTGTTGGTTCTTTATACTTGTATTTGTAATGGATACTTTTTAATTTAGCCTAAATGTGATTGTTCTGCTTACGTCACTGTCTTTGGCATGCTGCTAAATTAAACATGGTGCACGTGACCAGTCGTGCACTTGCTGGCGATCTCCGGTCTCACCTTTAGCAGGTTTCCCCCACAGAAGAATGGGAGCGTGCAGAGGGTACAGCCACATGTACCTGGTTTTGGGTCTCCATGGCAATTCCCGGTACCGGCCAGGCGTATGGGCAGCCTTGGCGGCACGTGGTGGCATCGGGCATCGTGAAGCAGCCTGGGGCGTTGTGGCATCTACTTCTGCCGCAACAAATTGAGAGGGCACTCGTTCAAGGGGCATTGAGGCAGTGCGAGGGAGTGACAAGCCCTCCACCCTGACTCATGGATTCCAACCCGTAGGACAGGATGTTTCTCTGATGGGGCAATGCAAGGGAGAAAGCTCTCAACCACGACTGCGGGTAACACAGTTCCTCGTGGTATCAGCTCGCGGGTGGCATTGATGGTCTCAGTGGCCAGGTTCTGGGATGAGGCAGTGAGAGGGAGATTCACCTTGACCTCCACTGCTGGTGATGTGCCTGTTGAGGGGTAGTGGGGGGGCATCGACGTTCTCGATGAAAGCGGCTTCTTGCATAGCAAGATGACAGGATGGAGTACTTCCAATTTGGCAGCTCGACATCTGGGTCTGCAGGTCTTCTTGTATCGCACGACCTGGGGATGGAGCACGTCTGTTGCAGCTCAAAGGCCCGGGTAGCAGAGTTTCCTATGTAGCAGGTGGTTGGGACAAAGCACTCTTGTCCGAGCTCGATGTCCTCGCTGGCGGATCTTCGTGCGTGGCAGGTGGTTGGGGTGGAGCACTCTCGTTGGAGCTAGACGTCCCGGGTAGCGGGAGTTCCTGCGTTGCAGGTTCTTGACGCCGAGCTCTTCCAGCGTGGCAGCTCGACGCCCGACAGGCGGGTGTTCCTTCACGGCAGGTTGTTGTTGGGATGGAGCACTCTTGTCCGAGCTCGACGCCCCAGCTGGTGGTACTTCCCTTCGGAGTCTAAGGTCGACTTCATTGAGGCTTATATGGCCTTGACTTCTGGCTTCGGAGTGGTACTGGATGGTGAAGTAGGTGCTGGTGTGATTCCTACCCCTCTTGCCGAAGGATCCTCGGATTGTTCGCTAATTTGGCTTGATCGGCCAGGTGTCTGACGGGGTTCTTGGTCACGTGGACTCCGCCATGACACTTCGGAGCGGTCTTAGGATGCTGTAATGCATTTGGTTGCAATTTTCTCAGCATTGCTGCGTGGTGTTGAGGGCATCGATCTGATGGAGAATGCACCTTGACATCATTCTACCTCTGGCTTCCATGGGGCAATGTAACTAGGAGCCCTGTCAATAATGAGAAGCATCGGCTCAGGTCTCTGTAATGGTCCTAGTCCGGTATCAGGAACAACCCTCTTGGTTGGGGGCTCGTTTTCATCTTTGGACTGGTCAGGTGTTTCTCCTTCGGCGTTGGCGCCCCTAAGTGTCAGCAAGTTCCCTGGGTAAGGTCGTATCTGGCCTTGGGTGGCCTTCCGTATTCGTCCTCGTATATCCAGTAGACATTGTCTCGCTTGCCTACTATACGGTACGGTCCCTCCCATTTGTCAGCAAAGCCAGCACTGAATTGGTTGCTGGCTTTGTTGACAGGGTGACTTTGCAGAAGGATGGCTTCCCTTAGGTTAAATTCGCTTACCCCAGTTTTCGGTTGGGGATATTTTATGAGAATGTAGGCATTTTAGGCCTTCTGGGCATGTGTGGTGTGTGCCAAAGCTGCTAGCCGGATGTCCTCAGGTTGAGACATGTCGGTAGGCTCGCTTTCCCACTGCCAGTCGCCTGGTCGACATAAAGTTTGTCCCAGGAGTAGGACGCTCGGACTGGTGTCGACGGCTTCATTCGTTCGGCGTTGAAGGGCAAACAGTATGGTAGGGATGTCCTTATCCCAATGTTTGCGATAGTTACCCACACTGATACGAATGCACGTCTTGATCTCCTGGTTCCTCCGTTCAGTGGGGTTGGCTTGGGGATGGAAGGTGTAGGTGTTATCCAGGTTTCTACCCCCCACTCCTGAAATGCTGTTTGCCATTGTCTGTCAGTATGGTCTTCGGATATCCCCATCATGCGAAAATCGCAGTTTCCATTTTCCGCACAATTGGGGTGGTTTCTAGGATGGGTAGAGGAAATGCCTCTACCCATCTTGAAAATTGATCTGTTACCACAAGCAGGTAGTGGTTCCCTTTTGTGCTACATGGATACGGGCCCATCAGATAGGCAGCAATGTGGGTCCAGGCTGTCTTGAGTCTCCATGGTTTTGCGATGGGAGGGGAAACCGGGTTTGCTTTGCTGCGGCAGCACGTGACGCAGTTGCTGACGTACTGCCGGACATCGCGGCTTATCCCGTCCCGATTATAACTGGTTTTAATATCCAGCAGGGTTTCCCTAGTACCTGGGTTATCAACTTGGGGATGGTCGTGATGGTGGCGACATATATCGGCGCGTAGTTGTGGGGGAACCCAGATTTTCCAAGGCGTATTGGACTGTCCGCTACTTATCCACACAACGTCATCCCGCAGTTCAAATTGTTGGGGCTGTTTCCGTAGTAGGCGTCGGATGTCGGGGTCCTCCTATTGGATTAAGGTAATTTGTTGGTGGGTTATTTGCAGTTGAAGAAGACGAATTTGCTCTTCCGGACTTCTTTTGCCCTGAAGGGGGGAGACATTTTCTCCTCCAGTGTCGGGAATCAAGACAGGGCGCCTGGCAGGTCGTTCTCCTTTCCTGTGTAATGCTGTACCTCGAAGTCGAACTCAGTAAGGAACATGTCCCACCGGCCAAGCTTGGCCTTCGAATTCCGGGACTCGTGTAGCCATTGTAGGGCTTTAGAGTCTGTCCATAGAATGAAGTGTTGCCCCTCAAGATAATACCTGTATTTCTTCACTGCCCAGATAACAGCCAGGCAGTCTTGCTCATTGATGTGGAAGCACTGCTCTGTTTCGTTTAAGCAGGTAGATGCATACGCTATCACATGTGGATGTCCTTCATCTTACTGGTACAGTACTGCGCCTAGGCCGTTCTGACACGGTTTGTCCCCTTGAGGTCGATGGAGTTGGTGGATCTTCTTGAAGCTGTTCTTCTAGTAGGAAAACGGTTATCGTTGTTCTGGTTCCCATCGCCAACGTGAGTCTTTCTCGAGGAGTGGATGTAATGGTGACATATATGTTACAATATTTGGAACGAAGTCTCATACCGTCATAGTTGTCGCTTATTTGAAGGTTCTTACCCTTCAATCGCTCATATAGAACTGTGTTGCCGGAAGTGTCCCTCAGGTGATATGACGTGTCCCAGATAATCTATTGAGGACTTGCCGAAGATGCTTTTCGACAGCTTGCAAGTCATTTCGCATAATTTGAGTCCTTCTAACATTCTTTGCAGATGGCCTAGGTGCTCTTCCCAGCTGTTAGACTGTATTATTACACTGCCGAGATAGGAAAAGCAGAACTCGCCGATATAACCTGCTATACATCAGCAGACATTAATCGTTGAAATGTTTGCTGGGGCGTTTTTAAAGCTGACTGGCATAATTCGAAATTGAAGGGTTTCGCCCCCACGTGTTGTAAAGGCTGTATATTTGCGACTGTCCGGGTGGACCGCAATCTGCCAATAGCCAGACTCTTGTCGAGAGTGCTGAATATTTTAACTTTGCCAATGTCTCATAGTGTATGAGACAAGTCTATAGCTGGAGGAGCGATTGGGTGGGTACCTTCATTTAGCGACTTGTAATTTACACAAAATCGCAATTACCCGTCTTTCTTAGGCACAAGGACCACATGTGAGTTATATGGGGAATTCTATGACTTCACGATCCATTGGTCCTTCATGTTGTTGACCTGCTCCATGATGAGGTCACGGCAGCGGGCTGACACACTGTATGGACAGTTTGAGACTGGTACATTAGTTGTAGGCCATATTTCATGTTTTATGGAATGTGTCTGTTGTAGCAATCCTCCTTATCAGAGTGCTCGTGTGTGCTCATCTAGTATGGCTTTTAATTGGTAGAATTTTGGTTCATCGAGTTCGTGGTTAATGCTTATTGGGTCGATGAGCATTGGCAAGATGTCATGTGGGTTTTGATCCCAATTCACAGTAATCTGGTGGCTTTCTCCCAGATAGGCTCTACGTTGTCCGTGATCTAGAATGCATTGATTACGGATGAGGCACGGGTATCCTAGTATTACCGATTCGGACATGGTTGGTGACACAATCAATTCTGTCTGTGTAGCAATACTTTGAATTTTTATGTTCAGAGTCATTTGGCCGGTTATGTCCAGGGTGGATTCTGGTTGCGCCATTCTTACTAATTTGGTTTGTGGTCTTATTTCGGCGAGCTGGTTTGGTGTTAACAGATTACGTGTGATAAAATTCCTGGTGGTTGCTGAGTCAAGTAAGGCGAGTAGCCGGTCGTTATTTACCTCCACCTCTATGTGTGGGGTTATGGAAATTGATATTTCCTCACTTAATCCCTGGAAAATGGGTCCTTGTAAACCAGGGGTGGTAGCCTGCTTCGTACCCTGGCGTCTGCATTTCCCGGCTTGGTTCCGGGAGTTAGATTTTCAGCTTGTCGTGTTGGGATATTTCACGGTGTTTTGTCAACTCTGTTTTGTGGAATGGCACCTTGCTCTGGTTTCCGAGAGCAGTCCTTGTTCCAGTGGTTATCTGGACAGAACCAACATTTGGGTACGAATGCCATGCGAGGGGTTGAGGTTGGTGTACCTTTAGGGGACGCAACCAGTGGTGCTCGTACCTCAGGGACCTGGTGGATACTGGTTTTTTGAGGCTCGCCTGTGTTGCAAAGTTTTGTTCAGCTTCTCGGGCTCAATCAACTAATTCGTCCAAGGTGGTGGGTCTAGCCGTCAGGAGTACATTCGTGAGATTTGGCAGTAATATGCAACCGATGGAACGAATTGTGGTAGCTTCGTTGACTCTGGGTAACACACTTTGAAACATTTGTTCCTTCCTTCGTATGAATATTTCCTCTTCTTCGTTGAGTACCTGGGTCTGACTATAAAACTTCGTAGTTAGTCTAGCCAACACCACCTCGCCAATGAATTCCGCTGCTATCTGGTTACTGAACTGCTTCCAGTCCGTTAAGAATTCTCCGTATATTCCCACTATGTGAGCATGAGGCCCTTCTAGTGCTGTTTGGACCTATTGACCCATTGTTTCGGTGGCAGGTTCGTTTCTTTGAATTCTTTTTCGCATTCCTGCGTGAATGCGACTGGATCTTCATGTGGGCGACCTGCGAAGTCAGAAATCTGAATGTCGTATTCTCTACCAGTTGCTGGATGGCTAGGTGCTGTTCCAGATTGTATATACATCAGGAATGGCTTGGATCTGCGGGAGTGAGAGATGTACTTTCTTCGGCATCTCACGCAATGTTAGGCCATCCCGGGCATAGATACACGCTCGTCGAGCCACCCTATACATAGGTGGTGATAGGATTAACTGCACGACGTGCATCTGATGTAGTTTATACCTCAACCAGGACACATAATTTCATTGCAGAAACTCGTGGGTTGTTGACGAGAAGCGGTACAGCAGTTCTCTAATCCGTCTGTGTCCCGGGCCTCTTCAGGCTAGCCTATGCAGGAATAATGAAAGAGTTTAGTGCAGTAGGTGCATTCTATTCGTAGTGTGGCATGGCCTGGACAGTCAGCATGGCTACACTATACGTCGAATACGTCGTGCTCGTTGTTAAGGGTTTTTGCCGGTGGCAGCAACAACCTCAGATTCAGACATGGTAACAGTTAAGGGTGCCACGGGGTGTTTTAGGGTCTCCGTTTGACTGATAATTTCTACCCTTAGTTCTCGGGGCATGGTTGGTCTAGTTCATGCCGATTACTGCGCACAGATATTCGTCGGACGCCCCACGTTGGGCGCCAGAAAATCTATTGACGCATGCCCAATTAGACTGACTTAGTACGTTGGTCGAGGATTGTGTCTGCTATACCAAAAGTGGGGTGGTTTAGTTTAGATAGTTGGCGAAGGGTATTGGTTACTACTTACACACTCCTGCTTCTTGGGCGTTATAGTCGGGGTAGGTTTCGCCTAGACACGGCGAATGCGGTCTACGCAGGATTGGAGGTGTGCTTCATTGGTCCAGAAGTTAAGGTTGTCCCGGCCAAGTCGCACTTCAGTACCGGTCAGCAACCCTTTTACCACAGGGTGATATGTAGGATGTATGCTGCTACAAGGTGGGAAGTCAATTACCAGAACCGGAGCAGGCGCGACTGCCTGACGTCTAAGTTCGGTGGTGTGGTTCCGTTTTACCTCTCTCTGCTGCATAGGATGTGGTATTGCGATCCACGGTTTAAGAGCAGAGTGGACCAGGAATTGTTCCCTACATTTTCTACCACTTCTCTTCTCGTGAAGCATAGGGCAAACAGTTAAATAGCCTACGTGATGCACTTAGACAGGAAGGTTTGACAATGTAACCCAATAGTGACATGCTGGCACGAGCTCGATAAAGAGTCCCCACTTATCCCTCACAGTATGCGGGCTGATCAGAGACGTGAAGCAGTGGGGACCGCCAAGTCTCTACTGGTTGTGCGTTCACACTAGGTTGAATGGCAAAACTTCAGGCTACGGTCATCGTGCACTGATTTAGTGCGAATAGTGAGAAATAACCTGAGTCTGTTGTCCCTCCCAGTGTGAAGGTGTTTCTAGTGGTTGTGGCGTCGCTGTTCCTCCCCCACAAGCACTGACTTAGTGCTAATGTGTGACAGGGAAGAAACAGGTAGCCGTCTAATATGTATGACTTCTGACGTGCAGACACCTGAAAGTGTTCCACAGTCAGGCTATCTCGGTTTAAATAAATCTCTCGGTTCCTGTCGGCAGTGCACGGCGTATTCTGTCTCAACCATTAATTCAAACAAATACCCTGGAAATGAAAAAACATAAATGTAGAGAACAATGAGTGTTTATTGAATATTCAATATATGCGTGACCCGTGCTACCTCCTACCAATCCGTGGAGTGATAAAGGTAACTTCGGTTCCAGGTGTAGGCAACCTGGTTCTAAGTTAAAAGGGAAATATCTTGTTCTAGACAAATACAAGTTAGTTGTAGTTGAACTGTTAAGTAAAAGGTGTCTAGAGGAGACAAAGTGAAGTTGAATACATATGTTCGTGTTCGTTGGTCGTCGAGACGTAGTAAGTAGCCGCTGGGGTCATACTTGAAGTTTCCAAGATCTCTAGTGGTCGCAACACTGAGTCAATGCGGGATGTCGCGAGAGAGGATGCGTAAGAATGACTGCCCATGCCCGGCAATGTCGGGACTTATATAGTGGAAGCTTGTAGGCTGCTGGCGCGAGCTGCGGGGAAAGCGTGACGTCCTCCTGCCCTGGTCAGCATGGAAAGACTCTGGTCAGCTTTTCTGCTTCGTGCCTCGTTGGTGGCACTCTGCCTTGCCTGAGGTTTGGCCAGCTTGTTGGCTCTCAGTGCTGGGAAGGGAGGGGGGGTGGCGTGCCAGCCGGGTTGCGTATCCTTCAGTGGAAGTGAATTTGCTTATAAGTTCCTGTTGACTTAGGGTAGGCAACGTGCCACTTTTGTCTGTGACAGTGGAAGTAGGTACTCAGGCAATGAGTCGTAATTGTAGTTGATTAGTTGTATAAGCGACATGCATCAAGATATATTGAGAAAGGTAGAGAAATTTATGCTGTCTGTATTGACTTGGAAAAAGTTTTCGACTGAGTACAGTGGAACAAGCTAATGGACATTTTGAAGGGGAAATAAGTAGATTGGAAGGGAAGAATACTAGTACGGAATCTATATTTTCAACAGAATGTAAGAATAAATATTGGAACTGAAATGTCAGAAGAAAGCAGCATTGGGACAAGGCTGTTGCCTTTCTCAAAAATCGTAAGAGAAAGGACTAAGAACTGGATGTTACACTTGTGATGGCAGTGCTTTCTAACAGATGCTGTGGAAGGAATAGTTTGTGGAAAAATTTCGAAAGGAAGAAGAAGATACAAGTTGATAGGTGACATCAAGGGAACCGGAAAGTATATGGACCTGAAGAGGTTTGCAGAACATGTAGAGCTACCACGTGAAAACCTGCCTCTGGCCAGAACACCATTGTTGATGATGATTATTTTAATCCTGCTCACATGTCTGAATTTTCTCTTATTTTCTGCTTTTCTTCTGCTGTGCTATAATAGATGGCTTATCTACTCTGCAACTACATATTTCTTCTAGAATGATGTACTGGCTTACATCCAGTGTGAAATAAAGATACCTGACGCCACTGAATAATAATTTTAGAATGGGATACCGTAAGAGCACTGAATCTCCTCTCACTAGAGAAGAAAAATTCTTGCAGATATCCAAGGGTAAATTAATTTCATTAAATGTATATCACAGTTTTCTACCTTAAGTGTAATCTAATAAAAAATGTAACAAAAACTTGATTTAAACAGTGTTTTGAGGAACGGTAATGCACATTTGTAAACAAGTTCACCAGAAAATAAAAATTGTTGGACTTGTGAGGAAATTCAACTCTAGAATCTCTGTAATCAAAAACTGTATTTCACAATCTGCTCAGATGATATCACACATGGCCAGTGTAACCTTTATAGCATTTTTACTGTTTCTGTAAGTAATGACAGTATATGCTATTCATGGTAAAATGAGCATGTTTGAAAGTTGTCTCATTTGGAATAATAGTTAATTAATTAATTTTAATTTATCGTTAAGCGTTAACTTCCAAGTGCAGTGGAACATACACACTATGTTCTTTACTTAACACTGCAATATTTAATTACAAAGATGGTTAAAGGGTACAAAATGGCCGAAAGGAAAATGTAATTAGGGCCTCAAAAGTGCTCACATTACCGTGAACAGCCTGTAGATGCATTCAATGAGGTGTTATGATTATCTGTGCATCAGCCCTTTTGCGAGTTACCACCGCATGCATAAACTGATACTAGTAGCTCGTTTTGTTTCTTGTTTTCAGGAACAGCTTGGAGCTCTTGTAAACAATAGCGCAGAAGCCACCAGCTTATACAATGCTTTGCATAAAATTCACCGTCCTTCCACGGACTCGAGTGCGGTCACCAGAGGAAGTAGGGTTGGCAGAAGCAGGGGGAGATTCTTCAAAAGGCGGAAGGTGTGATGGTGATGTGTCCTCATCCATTTTTCTCCTCGTTTTCCAGTGCAAAAGTATTTATTTATTGCATACAATGGATTTGCAACACCAATCACCTGTAGACAGTTTTGCTACTTGCCAAATTTCTCGTGTGTGTGAAACACTACAGCTTATAGGAAAAGTTTATATTCATGCAAAGTTCAGAAATCGTTGAAGATTTATGTTTCTCTATCATCAGTATTTATTTGAATCACTTGTTTGAAATTTGGTTATTTATATGTGAGTACTTCAACACTGTTTGATAGGTGTTATTTTGAGTGCCAAAACTGAATGTGGAAATCAATTATTTTACAACTTTGTTACAACTTGTTATTGAAGTATTACAAATGCAGTGTAATATTTTAGACATAATCAATTTGCAGATATGTATGCTGTGGTTTTGTGATTTTATTTTTAATCAGAGATGTAAAATATGGCTTTAGATACTCTTTATTTGGTGTACATGGTATTTTATTGTGTATTTGTAATTAGTAAATTATAACTGTATTTATTGTGGTGTCATTAAAAATGGCTAGTTTTAAAATTCCAGAATAGTGGAATATTTGAGTACCTGATACATGTTTTTGAGATTTAAATTAAAGAATACCTTTCCAGGAATGAACAATTTTGTTTTGTTTTACTTAAAAAAGTTTGTTAAGTGAGAAAAGTGTTTCAATTATCCCTATAAAAAGATATGGGGGAAAATGTTTTTGTGTGTGCAGTTTATAGCATTTATTTTATAGTCGATTATCATATATTAGCATGTGAGTTAAGTTACAAGTAGGCTGCTAAGCTATCAAAAGGACAGGATTAAGTACTCACAGTCTAGTAATTGTCAACAGGCACACACACACACACAAAGAAGGATGACACATTTTTCACGTAGTTGCATGATCGCTATGTTTCGCTGGCTAGGCCAACATCATCAGGCAGTGTGTTGTAGGACACTGCAGTATGGTGAAAGGGCGCTGTTGGTGGCAAACTAAGGTGCGGCAAGAAAAATTAAAATTTGCCAGTATAGCTGATGGGTGCAGTTTGGAGCTGTGATTATCTTATGCTGAGGTCCGGCGGCTGCCTTGATTTTGTTATAATTTGATGAGCTAATTCCCAGCTTCTGAGATCTGAGCTATTTCTTGAAAGTGGTAGGGCTCTCACAACTCTGTAGGTCAATGTTGGGTACGTGCGCAGAAGATGAATAAACGGTCTACCTCATTTTTAGTGTATGGGTGTAACCGTTGGGTGCGACCAAAGAAGTTAGAAGAGTCTGCAATAGTTTTCTGTGAAAATCTTACATCCGATCAAGGATCGAGTTTCGAACCACAATGGTGCAACTGGCCATAAGTCATTTTTATCAGTGTTTATATGTGTCAATGTTTAGTACTCACGTAATTTGCCACAGTTTTAATGCATAGTGGAATAATAGGCTTAACACTGGAAGAATCCCCCAAAGCTATTACATAATTTAAACAGACATGGAAAGTGAGGCTAGATTGCGACTGCAATCGAGAGTGGTTGAGTTGTATTTTTATTTTCACATTTTCTCGTAGACGTGTTTACATTTATGAGAAAGAGTTTTTATGTGATTTCATCTCACTGGCATTGCAGCTGTCCATTTCGTTTCATAAATTATTATCACTCCTGTAGTTAATTATGTCACGTGATTTGTCGGCGGGAGTCTCGGCCAATGAGTGAGCTATGTACCAAGCAGCAAGTAGTAGTGTCTCAAGTCTCGTGAGGTGACCACCATGTCGCGGTGCTCTGGGCACATCATCTTTTGAAACTTAATGATCATGTAATTCTGTTCGCTAATGTTAATTTACTGGAACCTTGTGTTTGTTCTAGCCCGGAGTACACGTCATCTCACATCCCAGTCCGTTTTGTACACTGCTGGGACGTAACGTACATCTAGTCATCATGTAGGCCCATGGCCATCTTTACAGTTTAAGAGCCCACCTGGCTTTAACGGCGGAATGTTGTATTTCAGTGCCCAGTTGGGAATAGTATGTTAATTATTGAAAGGATTCATTAAAATACTTTCTAATGTTGGCAACTCAACTTGTGAACCATTGTGGTATGTCCAAATATGGCGACACTGTATTGTCTTATGGATAAAGAGTGGTACAGTAAAGCAACAGTTAAGGTACCTTTGCCTTGTTTAATTTCCCATTTCCAATAGGTTACGGGCCCAGTCACATGGTGTAGCATTGTTCTAAAGGCAGCTGGGAAGTAATACATGGCAGCTTGTCATGGAGGAAAATGTGGCGGTAAACATTGTAGGTGTGTTGGTGGACATCTTGAATGTACGGTTTAGAACAGTTGGCCAAGTTCGGAAGAGATAGTTATATGCCTAGTGAAAATGGAGCAACTGACGGGAAACACATCAGTGAATGTTATTAAGCAAGGGACTAAGAACGGGAATGTTTAGAAATTTCAGGTTAGTGTGTTGTTACGGGGACTAGATATCTATGGTGTTGTAGATGGCTCGGAAACAAAACCCCAGGTGGAATCTTCAAAATTAGAATGGGCAAAGAAAGATGCAAAAGCTCAAAGCCTGATACTGACGAGACTTTCAGAAAGTGCAATGTTGCACATAATCACATGTACTACAGCCAGCGAGATATGGAGGAAGTTACACAGTATTTATGAGCAGAAGGGTGATACAAGTCTCCACATGGTGCAGCAAAGTTTCTTTGCATACAAGTATGATGAGAGTCATGATATGTCAACGTTTCTTTCAAAAATAGTAGAGTTTCAGAACAAGCTAAGGGAGTTGGTGGAGAATGTGTTTGAAAAATTCATCATAACGAAAGTTCTCATGTCACTACCAGAAAGAGACAAACATTTTGTATTTGCTTGGGAGTCAGCTCCGGACAGTATACAGACCCTTGATAACCTAACTGCAAGACTCTTGGTGGAAGAGGAAAGGGTAAAGGAACGAGAACCTGTTGAGTGTAGAGCCCTAGTGATGAGAAAACAAGGGAACTGAAGAAAGACTATGGAAGTGAAGCTAAGGGTGACAAACTGTGCTTTTACTGTAAAATACCAGGACATTTCAAACCAGACTGTAGGTTCAGATTAAGAAAAGAAGAAAACAGCAATGCCTTTATTGTATCAGTATCGGCAATGGTAGGACTTTCATTGAGCAATAAGTGGCGTGTAGACCGGTGCCAGTGAACACATGAGTTTTGAACGTGAAATCTTCTCCCTCTATGAAAAGTTGCAGCAATAAAAGTCAGTTGTGATTGGTGATGGGTCAGTAATTATCTCTATAGGCTAGGCCAGATAACACTGTAGGCTTATGATTGCCAGGGCTGGGTAGAAACTAGTCTGAACAATGTGTTACATGTGCCTGACTTGAAAACAAATTTGTTTTCGGTTAGTAGTGCAGTAAATAGAGATTATGTAATGACAGCTGATAACAAAGTGTGTAAATTTATGAAAGATGGTAAAGCAGGAGCAATTGCCAATGCGGAAGGTAAAGTGTACACTATGCAGTTCAGATACAATGTTAATGATGTTGCTGCTGTCACTAGTCTAGGGAAAACCACCTCAAAAGATCAGTTGTGGCATGAGAAATTAGGCCATCAGAACTTTGACCATGTTACACAAGTGCTAAAAAGAAACAATATAAAAGTTCCTAACTCTGCAATTGCCCAAACTCATTGTATAGTATGCTTTGAAGGGAAACAGCATAGAATTCCCTTTGGTTAAAGCAACTCAGTTTGCACCTTTCCTGATGAGCTTATACACGCTGATGTCTATGGGCCTATGGAAGTTAAGTCTGTAGGAGGTTCCAGATATTTCTTGCTTTTAAAGGATGACTACTCCAACTACAGGTCTGTGTATTTTATGATACACAAAGATGAAACTAAAATTGCATGTACAAAAGTTTATAAAAATGGTACAAACTCAATTTGGAATGAAGATAAAAATAGTACGTAGAGACGACGGAACAGAAATGGTGAACTACAGTAGGTTATAGAGATTAGTGGGATACAGCATCAGAAAACAGTAGCCTACTCCCCTGAGCAGGATGTTAGGGCAGAGAGAGAGGTGATAACAATTGTAGAAGCAGCAAGAACAATGTTACATGCTGAGAAGTTGAGTAAAGACTTATGGGCAGAGGCTGTGAACACTGCAGTTTTCATCTTTAATAGAACTGGAAAAAGTAGTACCAGTGGAAAAACACTATATGAAGTTTAGATCAGAAGGTGTTCAATATTGAAGAGCTACAAGTATTCGGCACTGAAGTATATGTACATATACCTAAAGAGAAAAGGAAAAAGTGGGATGCGAGGTCTGTACAGGGCATCTTTGTTGGTTACTCGGAAAACATAAAAGGTTACAGAATTTACTTTACAGGGGAAAGGATGGTGGAAATCAAGAGGGGGTAATATTCTCAAAGAAGAATAGAGGCACTGAACAACAGAACAATATGGAGAGAGTTGAATTGATGGAATCATTAGGGTAAGAAGAGGAAGGTACAGAAGAGAACAGTCAGCAGCATGAAATCAGTTGTAGTGAAAATAAAGAGATAAATGCAAGTATGCAGTATGAATCAACTAGCCATCAAGAGGAGAAGAAATAAATACAAGCAAGTAGCATGAATCAGAGGGCAATCAAAGGAACAACAATAGTGACTGTGGTTGGGAGGAATGAGAGGTACAGTATCCTGACCCTTTGGAACGAAGGCAGCGTAAGGTAAGGAAACGAGCTTGGTTAAATGATTATGAAACATGCTTTCTTAGTGTAAACAATTAACCATCAACATATAGTGAAGCTATGAAAAGAAGTAATGCTTGTAAGTGGCCACAGGCAATAGAGAAAGAACTTGGTGTTAGAAGACAATAATACATGGTTTGTGTGTGATGTGTCTAAAGGTAAGCAAATTATCAGTAGCAAATGGGTTTTCAAATTATAGTGTAATGGTGAACAAGAAGATTACAAGGCTAGACTGGTTGCCAGAGGCTTTGAACAGAAAGACTTTTGTGATGTAAGTGAGCTATATGCACAAGTTGCAAAACTAGTTACCTTTAGAGTCTTTGGTGTTGCGACCATTCATCAGCTAGATGTAAGAGGGGCATTTTTGCATGCAAATATCGAAGAAGAGGTGTATATGAAATTGCCTGAAGGAGTCAGTTATGATAATAATGTGGTCAAGTTAAACAATTGGTTTGAAAAAATCACTTAAATATTGGGAAAAAAAGTTTGACACAGTCATGAGTTCAGAAGGTTTTGTTAGGTCGAAGATCTAAGAGTGACTATTGTTTGTATAGTAAATGTAAGGGCAGTCACAAACTATTTATTGGTTTATGTTGATGACCTTTTAATGTTTGGGTCAGATGAAGCAGAGATAGGTAACACAAAACAGGCAGTGTGTAACAATTTTCAAATGAAAGATTTAGGATTAGTGTCAGGTTTTCTAGGCATGAATGTAAAGCAGCACTTGAAGGAGGGTACCACAGAATAAGTCAAGAAAAATATTTGAAAATTTGTCCTCAGTAGATACGGCATGTGTGAGTGTAAACCAATTAGTACCCCAATGGACCAGAATTTCAAGGCTGAAATGCTGAATGAAACTTGTAATGATAAAGACGTAAAGAAGGTGTGTAGACAGATGATAGGTTGTAGTATGCTGATCTGTGTGCTTCAATTATCCTATTGAGTAGCTACCAAAGTGGTGCAAATGAGAGTGTTTTGAGAGCAATCAAAATAATTTTGAGATAAGTGAAGGGTACTGTGGACCACAAACTTGTATATAATTGTGATAGTAATGATGTTCTTGTAGAGTATGTTGATGTAGACTGGGGAGGGTATTGCAGTGACAGGAAATCCACTACAGGTTTTTGCTTCAAACCATTTGGGTGTGCTGTTACCTGGGGTTCAAAGAAGCAAAGTTGTGTTGCTTTTTCATCCACTGAGGCTGAATATATAGATCTATGAACAGCAGTTAGTGAAGCCTATTGGTAACAGAATCTTTTGAGAGACTTTGATTTTCCTGATGTAACTTCTACTAAGATGTTAGAGGATAATAAGTCAGCAATAAAAGCTGCTAAGAGCACAGAGAGTCGTAGAAGATTAAAGTATATAGATATTACCATTTCATTAGGGAAGCACTATCTACAAACATTGTAAGAGATAAGTTATCTAAGAGTAAGGATCACGTAGGTATATTTACAAAGCCCTTAGCAAAAGACCGGTTATGCAAGTTCAGGAAATGAATAGGAGTGAGCACATGAGTATTTTATTGAGGGGAAGTGTTTAAAGGATTCGTTAAAATGCTTTTTAATGTTGGCAACTCAACTTGTGAACTATTGTGGTATGTCCAACAAATATGGCACATGATAGTCTTATGTATAAAGAGGGGTAAAGTAAACCAACAGTTAAAGATACCTCTGCCTTGTTTCATTTCCCATTTCCAATATTAATCAATTATGTGACTGAAATACCTGCATTTATTTATTGCATTAGCCGCAATTCTGATACACAATCTAATATATAATGGCTTTTCTTAAATCATGTCGGGTGGCCAAAACAACCCTTCTAGAGTGAGCTGGCATTTGAGAGAGGCCTATAGCCCTCGCTAGGTTAGGCATTTTGGATATGCTATAATAGTGGTGGCACATTCAACATCGGCAATATTTCTGGAGATAGACTAGAGGAACAGCCACATGGCCAACAGCATCACGACCCTTAGATCAGTAGCATCATCATGCTCGTACCACGAGCTGTGGCACTAACCTGGTAACTCATTGAACAGCACCTTTCCTGTCCATACAACCTGTTCCTCCAAGGTCCAGAAACGCGTGGCACCATCCAGACCTAGTGTCGTTGAAGTGGTAGAGCCGTTTCTTCTTAACACTGGGCCGTGTGGCAGACAACCAAAGGAAGCTACCCTTCTGTTGAACTGTATCACTCCTTGTGCTCAACGTTGGTTAAACAGTACACATGCTACACTGTGAATGATCTAGGCTATCCACATGCCTATGCTACTTTACATTGTAAACACTTGCAAACAAAGACTGGTAGTAAAGTTCCAACATATATATGCATTAGGGCAGGAAATTATAACGGCCTGTACACTGAAACACCTTGCGGCATACCTCAAATAAAAACCCTCTTCAACGTAGTGCTGTTTATTTAGGCGCTTGATTACAATGCCTCTAGGGCAACACTTTACATTAACGTGCTGGATATTGACCGGTCGGCAGCAGTTAAATGGTAAAAATGTTGTGAAAGCCTGTGCATTACTTTTAACGCAAGTTAAACTTCTCCAGGCAATGCAAACCTGGAGAAGGTGAGAGGTGGTGTCCCGGGCGGCTGCCACAAAAGGTTCCGGTTTCATTAAAATACTATTGCGATGAAAAATGACTGGTGCTGAACGTGAATACCGCCCGGGCATGGAACCGAACGGTACACAACCTGCATCTCAGAATCCTCGATGTCTACTGTTGTTCCAACATGGCGCACTCGCTGGAGTTGCCAACACAGCGCACCACGAGGAACTAGTTTGGTCACCTTGCACTTTGCATAACTGTGCTTATCTATGCTACACTTGCAATAACACTCTTAAATATACTTGTGCACAATAAAAAATATATAGACACTGCAAAACGAACGGAATGATGTGAGGATAACACGTGAATATGATACTTTACAAAACATTGCAGTAACACTAATAAAAGAACTCTAGGTCTTTGAAATTTCTATTGCTGGTTTCCCTCCACTTGCACGTGACTGTATGTCACCACCCTACCCCTTTTACGTAATGTTTTAGGGAAATAATGTACTACTTCTTCGTGTCTTTGTATGGCTGTGCATGTGGCCGCATGGCCACTGTCCTGCTCTGTGTTGCATTGCACCTGTAACTCACACCATTACCGGTCACTCATGTGCTAGCACGCATGCAGATTTCTGCTCTGCTGCAGATGCGGTGGATGGCGGGCAAATGGTCTAAGGGCCAGGAACTTGGCTCATGTCACATGTCATGGGGCTCACCGTGTAGGAAAACATGTTAGATATTTTTCGTGTTTGTTTATTTATGAGAGGCTACATGCGAATTAGAATAGTTTATTACTTTCTTTTTGGCCAGTACTAAAGCCATTTTAAACACTACCCTTTTACAGAATTGTTTATAAGTGGTTGTTGAACCACATGTACATATGACTTAGCGGAATGGCCACATACTGAAAATTGCAGGATAAATAACAACTAGTTTTTAGGAGTGTCATTTCATGGGTTCTTTGTTATTGCTCTGTGGTGTATCTAAAAGTAACATTTCACAAATGTTTGTGCATAAATCACTACATGTGTAGAGCCGTGCACAACCTGCAACTAAATCTCAAATTGGTGGTTATGCTGCCAGGTATGTGGTAAGTGCTACATTTAAGTATACTATATGTTTCTTTTCATTCAGTGACCGAGGAGTGTAAAATGTTATATGTTTCATTTTTGCTAAGGATCATGTCATTTCATTTCATTCATTTAGTATTAAATATTTTATGTATAAATTGGTCACGTGACATGGCATGGGAACTGCATCAACTGAGCAGGCAGCCGGTCGCCATGTTTGTTAGTAGTGTCTTGATTATCACGTGAGGTGGACATACGCGTGCATCCTCCCCAGGCAGTCACCATTTTGCTCTAAACCATGTAATTTTCAATACTGTAGTTTAATTTCTGGAACCTTTCATTTTGCAGCAAGGGGAGTGAGCCACCTCAAACCCGGTCTTCTTGAATTTTACCAAAGTGTAACGTACCTTAATTTTTATATCGGCCTATTGCCACTTTTAAAGTGTTAGTGGGTTGCCGCTTAAGCAGAGCAAAGGGCATGTACGTGCTTATTTGATGAAACAGCTAAATAAATAGTGTTGAATGTGAGACTAACATTACCATCGAGGAGGAAAAGGTTATGTGGATGGGATTTAAAGGAATACTACCATAGGTTTCCGGTGGGTGCCAGCGTTCTCAGCGGACAGCACAAGTAGAGATGGGTCATGTGGCCGACGGCTTACATATGGCCCCCCACGATGTCCGACATCTCGATGTAGAAGTTGTAGAAACTCGCGAAACTTCCCTTGCTTTATCCAAGATACCTGGTCTAGTGAAAGTTATTAGAGCTTCTCTCATACGCTCGTACTCACTCCCGGGATGTTATAGGCCACCTTACGCCTTAAGAAAAATACACGTTACAATTGAAATGGCCATGAAGTGGCCGGTAAAATAAATAATAACCTGTCACTTCACATGATTTTCTTATTTATTCCAGTACCTTCAAAGAAGCACTGATAAAATTTGCCCTGTTAAAGCAGGGTGCTCGCTATATCTGTAAAAAGGCGGCAAAGTGTCTACATGAAAAGTTATGGAACTACGCCCCGGCCATATACAATATAGTATGGGCTGTGAGACGGCTGACTCTGCTTGCTAATGCAGACAAATTATCCTGAAAATTACATTAAAACTATTGAAGACTACATGACCGGTACAAACTGTGAAGTGCCCGGGGAGGTCACGTGAAACACATCCAACTCACCAGGCAGCTGTGGCTCTACTATCTAACATGGCGGCGGGCTTCCTCTTCTCTGGTGCCAATGCCTGTCGCCATGTCATGTGATCAACAAATTATTCTAACACAATATTTAAATTATATTAAGTGAATTAACATGGTCCAAGATATATATGAGACACATAAAACATAACAGTATAAACACAAGAAATGTAAAGAGGAAAAAATATAATTATATAGGATAACATAAATTTAATGCATAAGGCACCCTAACCTCACTCTAGTGATTTATGGTTTTCTTGTGCATGGCCCTGCTTGTGCCAGTATTCCCTTGTATACAAGTACACCATACTTTATTATTATTCACAACATAATCAAAAATTCTACATGGCAAATTTTACATAAAAAGTACAGTTATAAATATTAGGCTGCTTTATGTCACATGGCCAACACACTACGTCGCTGGGGTTCATAGTTTGCAATACAGCGTAACATAAATACTGGCTCTGTTCAGTATTGTACTGTTCAGTTTGAAAATATATGAAATTAAAGAAACATAAGTCAGTGCAGTTAACAAAACAACTCGGAAAAAGCTGAGGTGACTATTTCACGTTCATAATGCCCCACACGTGGATGCACGGTTTGCTTACATCTGCGCCAACTGCACACATTAACATACTTCAGACAAATAAATTTCACAATAATCATGAACACTATGAAAAAACTTTCATTAATAATAAAACACATAACGCTGAATTTCACAGGCGATATTCAGATTGACACACAGTAACACGTGCTCCATAGGTATCGCACTGGTGCACATGTTGCGGCGTGCGCGAGCCCACTTGGTCACATGATTTAAACAATAATATTTAATTTGAAATTTGGCCAAGAAAAATTACATGAATATACTTCTACATTTTAAAACACTGAAAAAGGTAATAAAAACAAAGCGAAACACAACAGAGCCATGCAAGAAATATAAATACAAAGCACTGTAGATAGTGGCGATGAGATGCCATGGCGGTTTTTTTCCCCGGACGTCGTGAATGGTCTGAGGGGGCCGCTTTGTTTTGCCGGCCACTTCTTGGCAGGTTTATCTGTTTTTCATATGCATGATTTTATTAATGGTGTCAAATGAGACCAAAACATCCTCCACAGGAGTGAGTAAGCATTTGTGGGAGTCTTACAGCACCCTCTAGACTAGGCCTTGCGGAATTTAATTCAATGTAAAATTTACAACTTGGAAAAATGGCATGGTAGAGGGGCCAACACCTCGCGTAGGTCCAGACAATCATTCTATCAGTTGGATCAACAGCATCAGTCTACTCTCTGCAGTATCCAGAACGTGGGACTACCAGGGAAGGCCATGCATGTACAGTTGACATCACAATCCCATCTATCTCTCGTACTCACTGAGCTGGTGCCCTTACCCGGACTTTTTCTTCATAACCTATTCAAATTTCCATTCCCCTGGGGGGCCGATTAAATACACGTTTATATGGGTGAAATCCAAAAGTTGCAGTTGTGTTGGTCCAAAATTGAATTAAATATGGAAAACAGAGGTGCAAAAAGTTGTGTACCGTCGCAAAAAGCAGAGAAATTTGTGCTGAAGCTTATATATTGGTGCAAGTACATTTGCTCTCGCTGCACATGCGCAGTCGACACATGTAGCTAACGTGCAACATGACTATAGTTTAGTATTGTCAAGTATTGTTTAGGTTAAATATTGTCAGTGGCAAATTGTGCAAATTAGTATTATTTGAACAACAAATTTAAGTGGGTATAATGGAGAAAGGATGATTTCTGAAGGTCCTTCTGGCTTAACTTTTCACATAAGTTGAAACACTTTTATTTCCATCAAAACAGTCCTTAAAATAAGGTGTTTTATTGGCGGGCTAAAAATTTGTTGTTTCATATTGTGGAAGGGAATTTGTTATGGAACATAAAAGAGTCTTGTTTCATGTCGAAGGGTGCGGCAACGATTGATGATACAAATGCTTATGGCATGACATTGAACGCGAATATCGCTAGAAATTTACGAACGTAGCATAAACTACAAACATTTTACATAAACCCCAGTATTGAACTTGAGCACTGCACCGATTGCATTCGCTAAGAAAATATCAGTACATGGAAATTTGTAATGAACTTAAAAAAAAACACGGGACAAAAACATGTTTTCTAAACAAAAAAGTAAGTAAACACAATATTAGGCCGGCTACACTTTGAACACAGTTACGAAATAAATTAACACTTATAATATACTATACCACGTCTCTTCTTCAACGTAAATAACATCAAGCACAATCCAAGTATATATGATATTATGTTACACTATAAAAATGCTAATTTCTTGACTGCTAAAAACATGTTTTTGTCCACGTATTAATCACCAATGGCCACACTTAATCATTTAGTGAAATAATAGGCTCTCCACGTCCAAACGTCGCAGTACAAACTTAACACCCGCCAGTATTCGTTTATGTTCTAACCAACAAAATATTAACATCCTTTCTTTTTGTTTTTTTTATTGCATCATTAATATCTTTTTTCAGTAGATCTGTTCAAAGATATTGGACAAGTAAAATTACAGTATACAAAGTTTATACACTGGACATAGGAAACACGCATATATATGTCAAACTACACATAAACGCATCACATATTTTCCTCATAATTAGACCAATCCCGCTTCAACATGCTGGTTGGCGTCATCATTTCTGACACAGAAGAAAAAGGAAACGAGGAAAACCGGAACAAGAAATGTGTATAAAAACACGTAATGCAATAATTTCTTAATGTTTGTAGCTTCGATATGCATCTACACTATAAAATGTTAGTTTAGAAAAAAATACTTTCAGCTGTTATTTAAAGATTTTTTTATTAGAAGCAAATTTCTTGAAGGTGTTGTGTTAACTTATTAAAAAGTTGGCTACCAAGGTAGGGTGGCCCTTTCTGGACTAATTTTTCTGAAATAAATGACTGTTTTTGGACATGAATATAAGTACTGAAAACACGTACTCACGTGCAAACGTTAAAATCTCTGAGCTCTTGAAAAGAGGTCTATATGAGTCCGATTTTCTTTTGCCATTGATTATTCTTTCAACTCTCTTTTGCATGTGAAACACTTTTTTGCTGTCAGTTGAATTATCCCAAAAAGTTATTCCATAACACATTATGGCATGAAAATATGCAAATTATATAATTTTTGTTCAAGACCTCTGCAACCCTCCGCAGAGCGAAACATTGCTGAATTTAGTTTAGGTAAAATATATACAATGTGAGATTTCCAGTGAAGTAAATTGTCTACTTTTAAGCCAAGAAATTTAAGCACTGAAGTTTCATTAATTTTTTTTCTGTTACTGCTAACATAAGAATTTTTTTTTCTGTTCTTTGTGCGGAAATTCATAAGATATGTTTTATGTAGGTTGAGATTTAATTTGTTTGCAGTTTAGGTGCAATAAAACATTATTCACGGCCACTTGAAATCAGTAGCACATGTAAAATTCTTTCCAAGTTATTTATCAATCTGTGTGACCGTGAACAGCTTGTAACAAATTATGTAATTGGCCACTGTTGTTCGGGTATTGGAAGTGAATGTGTTTGACCAAAAGTGCCCCGCCCATTTGCATTTGCTATATGTAATTGCACCCGGGGTATTTAAAATTAAATGTATTAAAAAAGCAATTACAAAGCTCGTAGACAAATAAGTAAATAAAAATACCCCCAATGCACTGCACTTATAACACATATTCCTATGCGGAACAATTATTTGGTGTACGGAACTGCTCTCGCGTGGTGGTGTGTGGAACTGATGCAGTGTGTTGCTTGCGAAATGTGGAATGGGCTAGGGCTGACACGTGGGACACGTGAAAACGTGTTCACTTTGTAATGAAATGTCTTTAGAATATTTTCCTTCATGTGGATGATGCAGTAATTATTTTTTATTTTCTGATGTTCTGTTCGTTTGAAGTAATTTACATAAATAATGTTAATCAATCTTTACGAATATATACAGAATATTTTATGCTATATTTTCATTGTAAATTTATTTTAATTTTGTTTATAAATTTTTTCCTTACTTTACATATAATATAATATAAAATGTTTTTGGTAATTATTATTATTATTTTTTCGAACTATTTATTTGTTCAGTTTTAAAAAAATTCCACGTTTTATATTTTATTGTGTTGATATTATCGTATTATATGTTATTTTACTTTTACAAAACGTCACCAGTGTTCTAATAAAATTAAAATCGTGTCACAGTTTTCATGGCTGTGAGGTAAAGGTGTGAAAGCTGTTACGTTGCGGCCCGGGAATAATCGACAACAACGAATCACAGCGCACAGAATGTCACTTAGACACATTGGTTTGAAGTGCGGTGGAGTGATGACGGGCGGTAGTGCGGGCCGGAAATTTTTTGCGAATTGCTAAATATGATTTCAGAATGCTTTGTGCTTCAGTCCGAAAAGACAGTGAAAAAACAACATCGCTTTATATTCAGATAAATTACATTCTGCAAAGGTTAGTGACCTAATTATTAAAATATTCAACTCCCAAGTTGCAAGTTATTTCCGTATTTTGAAAATAATGTATTACAGAAAAGTTTTATTTTACTGTTTTATACTTGGTTAAGTCATTTGAATATCATCTTTTTAAATGCACACTATCGCACTGCCAATTACTTACAGAACGGAATACAAATTAATGCAAAAGCTAACAATGTACCCTTGTTTGGAGAATATAGGCTTTGATATCTTACTCTCGTAATTAATCAATAGTATACCTCCTTGGACTGTATGATTGCACCGAAGTAAATATGCTGCCAATTTTTTCTCCTCCCTTGGTGGAAAAACATTGCCTCGCCGACACGATGCCGGTGTTGTATGCCGATTAAATGGCACGCACGAAATGTCAAACGGTAGTTCCATACAAGGTAGCATACTATAGTATGCCGAAACAAGTGTAATGTAATTTCCTGCTTACAAGTTGTTAATAGTAAATTAGTATCGTGCTAGCCCGTTATTTTATGCTATTCACTTTTATGCGATTCGCAGTATCTTTGTTAATTGTGTCTTGGCTGTAATTTTCAAGTGTTTATATCGGACACTGTAATTGGCAGTACAAAGGAGAAATGCCGATGACAAATAGTTTACAATTAATGGCAGTAGGGGTTATTTGAGAAAATTCTGTTGTAAGTGGAATATTCTGGCTTGTAGCAATGTAAATATAAATTAATTTAAGGATGTTAGTAATTTATAAACTGAACTAAAATTATTGTGCAAGTCTTCAGTTATCATTGATAATAAGCTACTAAATTTCTAATTAAGTGGTGTGTTGTGCTTATGTCTTTTGACGTAACATTAAGTGCATTTATTATAACAAGACATGTTGATACACTTGGCCATAATCCTACATTTAAAAACTACTTATATTTTTTGTGTCAAATAGGTTAGTTGGACCATCTGATAAACATCTTATTTTCTAAAGTAGGTCCAGTTACCTAGTTAAGTGAGTTTCGTAGTGTTGATATGACTATGAATGTTCTGTTGCTACCGAAGAATTTCTTTTATTTGCACTGCATGTACACACACAATGCACGTCTTCTGTCATTTAAACATACATGTAACTTACCTTCATGTTGACAGCAGACAGTACTTTGTCTCCCATCAGGTACCTTCTTTGATGCCAGGTCCTTGCCAGGTATTCTCGTAATGCAGCGTGACACAGACACTGCAGTGATGTGGGAGTTTTCTCGTGGACTCCCAGTTCCGCTTGTCTTTTCATTCCCCTAATTCCAACATGACGTATCTGTCCTTCAAGTAGGGTGTCAGGCTCCTTTTAATTAGGGGGTGTAGTGATCGAACTACTTGCCTCCCGCCAATACGAACCAGGTTCGATTACCAGTGGGGTCACTCCTCAGATTTTTACATGTGGAAATTGTGACGGATGATGGTGCTGATTGGCTGGTTTTCTCGAGAGATTTCTCGTTTCCCCTGAACTTGTGTTCCAGTGCTGCTCCGTACTCACCTCGCTTCACCCTCATAGGCTCTGAAGACACTGCTGTGAAGTCATCCAAATCACTTCACTCCTCTCTTAAAATTATGACAGTGCCCTCCCTATCTCATGCCATGCACCTGCACACTGGGAACACGACTCCTCTAAACTGAAAATCTAGATCTGCACCGGCATTATGTAGTCTTTGACGTGTGATTGGTGAACAAAATCTGCTGGGAGCAAAGTAGCGTGTGTCTTAATGGACGCCATGCCTTTTTGATCTGTCTCTCTGGTGAGAAAACTCGTCGCATCGTGGACCCGTCAGCACTACCATTTAACCTGTTTCCCTTCCCCTTGGAATTTCTACAAAAATTAAGAGTGCTGAGGTGGTGAAGTCTGTTTTCTGCGATTCAAGCTTAACAGTGGAGGATACCGGTAGTGATTTTAACAATTCATCCATTATTGCCGTGAATTCTTGGCAAGTTAGTAACATTACGAGGTGCTCTTGCATTACAGTGCTGCATTCAGGGAGTGTTCCTGTTACAATAGCATAATAATAATAATGTCTACCGAATACAATAATCATGCAACACTCAAGTACATTGTCTCTTTGATTGCAGGTGTTAGCACGCCATTTCAAAATGCCACAACATCTGTCGTCTTTGTTCCTTGTGAGGCTCGTATTGCCTCTTTCACTTGGTGCCTGTGAGTATAAGTTAGTTTTATCATGATGTAGTCCTAATGAATGGAGAACCCTTTTACGGCAGTCATAGTTGTAACTATTTCTGCATGGTAGCTAGATTGGCATTCCCCCCCCCCCCCCCATTTTAATATGTAGGCCTACCACCATATCTATGTACTACATTAAAGTACAGCATTGATCCATTAAAAGTTTAATAATTGGGCTGTTTATACGTGGCAAATCTTTAAGCTTTGCAGCTAAAGCCCTCAAAAATCTCTTATGTAGATATAACCAAAACGGAAAATTAAGAGGGTGTGGGACATAAATTAACACCAAATACGTAAATTGATGTTTACTGGTTGTTGAAAGCCAACATAGAAAAAAGTAAAAATGACAATCCTAGATAATAGGTTTTGCCAACTTAACGACCAAGTATTTTGCATTATTACTGTATCAATTTAGCGTAATGTCTTCCGCCACGAAAACACACAAAAAAACTGACAGCGTCAGAAATATTGCGGCAGAATGTCACTCGGGTAAAATATTTGCTCTCGCAGTTAGTAAAAACTATTCTGTATAGTTGCCCTTTTTGTTTTCTCTATTGGCTTCCATAAAATTGACAAAATACGATAAACCTCAATGGCATTAATTTATATCCCATGCCCTCTTAATGAGTTTCATAGAGCGCACACAGGTTTCGAGATCTCATGTGTATTTTGTTTCAATGTTGTACAAATAGATTATGCATTTAATTCATGCATGTATCATTAAGAAGAAAAATATCTCTAACAAATTGGTTACCTTTTTTATTACAAAGCAACTTAATTGTACCTCTCCAGTTTTCAGAACTGCATATGAAATGAATCAAAATTTTTCAGGCGTGAACTACACACATTCATATAATCAAGTGACATCCATTGGTACACAAAAGTACATGTGAATAAAGTTTGTATTGCAAACATTTACGGAAGTGTAGGGTCATAATTGGAAGTTTCTGCTGAGGAACAAAAATCTCTTTCTATAAAATTATGTATAAGGCTATACCATACTTATTCTTTGGAAGAATTTGGGAGCGATGCTGGGGAGTTGATAACATTACTGTTAGTGTTGCTTAGTTATTCTTTTACGCATATTGCACATAAATGTTTTTAGAAATTTTGAATATTTTTTCGGTAATTTTTGGGAACAGCTAAAGAATATTTCGTGGTGGTTTCACTTATTTGAAAAAGAACTGAGCACAATTTAGTTACTTAAATTGGTTGTTAAACTGAAACTCTCACCATTACATCACCATCTTGTGGTCAACTCTTTGTGCTGTCACCCGGTCCACATGATAACACCCCAAGTAATCTCACTGTTATGTATCGAAATGTTGGTGTATAGTTGTTTTCCTCAGCGACAGAATGTGTAGGTTGGCAACTGTGATGTGTGTGTGTTAGTGACTAGAAGTGTGGGACAGAACAGCCGACTGTTCAGGCTTGTGTTGATGGTGGATAAGCCGACAAAGTAGGAAACTGTGTCGGGACACGTCCGTGCAAGATGAGTAACCAAGTGCATAAAACTTGCGTAGTCGAATTGTACCTGCTGGCTGTTACTCATGGACTGCTTGCGCAGTCTTGCAACATTTTATTCGTCGTAACCAACTACAAGTATTTTGTCATCGTTTCACCACCCACATTCATGGCTCCAAGTAATGAGGTGAGGTGGACTTATTTCAGGTTTTTGTGGCATTGTTGTATCTAAGTTTTTGGGATACAGCCAATGATTGTGTGTATTGTTTCCGCTTGGAAATGACTTTATTAAAAACATTGTAAAATAAAATTTGAATTGGTAAAATTTGCTCTACTTTGACTACACCAAGGATTCCGCTGTTTTCCCTTGGTTGTGTAAGTTGCACTAAGCTGTTTGATTTTGTTTTCCAGCCATTGTAAATAACCTTGATTACAAAGAATTACTAGGGCTAGTAGAAAGAGGAGTGTCCTGACACTGAACAGGCCATGAAGCTATAATCAAATATAAAGTAGATCTAGAAATGAACGTAAGTAAAATACAAACCTGAGTTTTCGACAGAAGGATAAATGTTAAGAATAGGGGCTTTTCTGGAAAAAAAAATCATGGAAAATGGTATAAATCCACTCGACTAATTACACACAACAAAAATTTACTAGGGGCATCAACGTACAATCAGTAGAAACAACAAACACGATTGTGGGGAGTGCTATGAAGATCAGGGAAATTGTGGGTTAAAACAAGCGGAAAATATGTATGTAGTCATAATATTTAATCACGAAAATATGTTAAATTGCAAAACGATCTAACCCAACACTACCTAAATTCACAATATTACCAATACACACACACATTTTTGTTCAGTGCGAATGGACTACATTTGAAAATCATTCTGGGGAAACTCCAAGCTCCGCTGATGTGTAACCATTTCACGGACACTACCTAAAGAAAAAGTCAGCGCACCTTGAATCACTGTTTTGGGGATTTACTCTCCTGCTGGTGCTGAGGACTCTGGCTCGTTGCGTAATGTTTGGTTACACTTGAACTTTAATTTTATTTGCGAGGGGACTACGCTTGAAAATCATTTCTGGGGAAACTCCACGCTTCTCTGATGCATGACCACCTCACGGTCACTATCTAAACAAGAAAGCCTTGAATCATTGTTTTGGGACTTTACTCCCCTGTCGGTGCTGAGGACTCTGGCTCGTGCATAATGTTTGGCTACGCCGGAACAGTATTTATCATCGCGAGGAGGCTACACTTGAATATCATACATTACCACAGTAACATTTGGGAGCGAGTGTGTGTGTGTTTGTGTGTATTGGTAATATTGTGAATTTGGTTATGGTTCCGTTAAGTCTTTTACAATTTAGCTTGTTTTTGTGATTAAATATTATGATTACAAATACATTTTTCTCTCGTTTTACCTCGTGATTTCCCTGATCTTCATAGCCCTCGCCATTATCGTATTTTTATGTTGTATTGATAGTATTGTCAATTTAGGTATTGACCAGTTAGGTTATTTTGCAACTTAACGTAATTTAGTGATTTTTAACGTCACTCACTGTCCCGTTCGGGACACAGCCCACTGATACTCTGCTTGTGCACCTCGTGTTTGGATCACCATCATCATTCATGCAGGAATGGGTCTTTGAACAGTATCACGACCCGCCAGACCCCTTGTTCCTAGAGTAAACTCAGCTCAGTATGTGTATAGTGTAATTCCAATCTGTGCCCCTGAAAGCAAAGTCTAGAATTCCCAAGGGTAAGTGTTATCTCCCTTTTGCTCCCCTTAAGTGAGGTGTAATTAGCCTAAGAATGCAAAGCCATTTAATTGTTTTTGCTCCTTCTTGCGTACGTATCCTCATCTCATTCAGACTCGCGGCCTCAGAGATTTTCACATCGCAAATTTACCACGTTCTTAACAGTACTTTTGCTGCTTCTGCCTATGGCAGGCCTAAGTGCATGCCCGCTTCAGACGAGGGTTAGTGTGTATTGTATACCGAATGTAATTTTGTTCTACCAGTATATGTTTTCAGAGGATCCGAGTCTTCATTATTTGCTTTTGTATATAAGTACCTTCGGGACCTGGTCCACTATAGGAACCGCGTGTTCAAGTGTGCAAAACTGTGAAATATTTGAATTTTTCTCTCTAATTAACGTGACTAGTGAGGGGATCACTAGGTGGCTGTCGACCTGCTACTGCCCTGAGAATGAGTCCACGTGATCGCCTGTGAATAGATGAGCTGGTACTGTACAGACATTATTAATCTTTTCTGAATTTTCAATCATGAGCCACAGTTTATCTGAAATCTGGCGCGTCTCGCCCCTCACCAATGTCCAGACTGTGTTAAAATACTAAGATTATGTATATATTTTTCATTTGTTTTACCCTGCAATTTCCCTGATATTCACAGCCCTCCCCACTTTCGTTAAGTTAGATTTGATCAGGTTACATACTCTCTGAATCATTCGCCATTCATACAACGTAGATGATTAAGCACGGCACAATGGGGATTCCATTTGACAACACTACATGCACACTCATATCACCACACAAATATAATAATTTACATTTCCCATGCATATAATAGCACAAAAACTCATAATTTCGCACAGTTAGTTGATTTAACTCCTCAAACAAAATTAATTGCAATAAAACACCCATATAAGCTCTCTTACTGCCAAAAAACCTCAGACAGGTTGATGCCGTCGGGTGAGACACGAGACGAACGGTGACACAATAAACTTACGGTAGATGGGTGCCAGCGGTGTTTCGCTGTCACCGCACTGTGAGACTCTGGTTCTCTGTGATGCTGTGGGTTCTGTGTGTCCATCTCACCCGAGTGTACTTACAAAACACTTTGCATTACTAAAAATTTAGGTACTGTTAGACTTGTTTTAATTTAGCCACTCATAAAAAATCGTGTCAGTATTAACTTTATGATTGAACTCGGACGTGTCTAGCTAACTCTGTTGGGTGCTCCCCCAGCCCGCAATTAGTCTAGCGCACTCGTAGATGGATGACTTCGCCGTGGTGTTAGAAAACACAGTCTTCACAAAGAAAGGGGTCTACAGCCGCTAGGGTGGTCTGTAGATATTTTCTGTAGACCGGGTATGGAGGATTATGAAATGAACAGCGAACACATGTGGTTATTTGGCATCACTAATGCGGACTCGTCGGGGCGCGTCTTCTTAGCCCTCAAAGCGCATGGATGGCGCATATATTGACTTGGTGGCTGTTAACTATGTCGTCCCAATTGATGTGGCCATAAAACAATTTAAACATGACAAAAACCCTAAAATTAGCACTCGGCAATTAAACAGAAATTACACTGAAACACTTTTAGCATAGGTGGATGGTGCCTGATTCAAAGTTGTGCGGGCCGCGTGGCCTCTCCGACGCTTTCCTCCTTTCTCCTCAATTACATTTAAAAAGCCACAAGGGCGCAAATCATTAAGTTAAGCGGATGCATAATGCTGGGGAAACGTCTGACAAAATGTACGCAAGGCAAAGGTTAACTGGTATATTAAAAGTGAGCTATTGTAATCTACGTCAGTTCAAAAAGTTTGAAGTGCGTACATGACAGTGTCTTACCTCGACGGACTGCACAGAGGTCGTGGTTGCGCGGACTTAACCATGGCTGCCTACGGGGTTCACGCAAGCGGAAGTGCTATGCATGCCGAATAAAACTTTTATCTTTTAAAATAAATGGCACATACATAATTTTAATATGGATTTACGGTATACATTTAAATTGTGAACTTTCTGTATTCGTTAAATGTCTTTTATGACAGCATTCACGCCAGAATAATAAATTTTTGCTTAGCGCACATTTTGAATTCATAACCAAACATTGTGCAACATTTTTAAACATACATTTTAAATACTCAAAACACTTGGGAACCTGAAAATAAAACAAGAGACATAATTTACACTTCAAATAAACAATCCGTTACGGGAAAGTTCAGGCTATGGCCTCTTTGCGCATGTGCGTGCCGTGTCACGTGAGTGGTGAGCGCAGTTATGGTCTTAATGCGGCTGTCTGTTAGCCGGCATCAAGGTAAAAATCCGCAGACTACCGTTCGGCAAAGGTCCCAGAATCAAACTGTGACGTAAACCAATGTCAATATGCGTTTTATTCAAAATAATGGTACACTGGCACAAAATTGTGGAACATTTGCATACCATGACTACATCATGGTACACAAGGTCAAATTATGGTACAAGTACCATGAAAATGATACGTATAACATCTCAACATGACTCTTGACATAAACAAACAGCGCAAACCACGTGTATATTTAACTATTTTACTATCGACGTTCGAGTTAATTTATGATCAAGCCCCCGTAAATATCGAACAGGTAAGTCATGCGCAACCCACATACATTTATTTCGTTTGTATACATCTCCTTCAAATCAGTCCCTATTCTTGACAATTACTGACAAAAGTATCTAATTTTCAGAGCTTCAAATTTCACGTAAAGAATTTTAGAATAAATTGGAAAACCTTAAGTTAGAAAACTGTGTAATACAACAGTTATTTCAATTTACAAAATTTTATACATTCTTTTTGTTAAAATTGTATTGTACATACGCCCAATATATATATATATATATAATATATATATATATATATATATATATATATATATATATATATATATATATATATAAAACTGCTGGTATCATAAACCTAGTGACTAGGCATCATAAGTGTACAGTCATTATTAATTCTCACAGCCCTCATTATTGCATATTTCTTAGTAGATTGTACTGTGTAGACATGGTAAAAACATTTAGTAAGGAGGCTAAAATATTAATGTGTTCTGTGAATGTAATCAAACCTGTGGTATTTGCACATGTGTAAAAAATACAGATGCATTGCCTTTCAGCGAGTTTATTCGCAAGCTGTCGAGATGGCAGAAGTGGGACTTTAATCTTTACTGTGTCAATAGGCACGACACATGAACTGTGTTCTCAAGTGTGAGTTTGTGGTGGTCAGAGTAAGGATAAGTGTAGATATGAGTATTGGGGGGGGGGGGGTAGATCAGACATGGCTAAATGCTAAAGTGTAGGCCATAGACATCAATCCTATTATAGGAAGGTTTACATGGTTTGTAACATGCTGCTGATGATGTAAACTGTCCGACTGCTAGTGACATAGTGACATTACAGTATTTTGGGGAGTGAATTGTGCCTATATGATTGAAGACAGAAGACATGAGAAACTCATCCCTCTAGCACTCTTTTCATGAGACCTGCCTACACCTTCCGCTTTTGTCAAGATTTTACTGTACATAAAAATGTAGTGTGTTTACATTGTCAGTCTTTTTCCTCTTCCCTCTTCTTAATGATTTGGGGGAAAAGGCATGGCTTGCAACTGAAGCACAGTGTTTATAGTCACAACTTGTGAACATGTTCTTTCATGAATAAATTTAAGCTTCCTCGAGCCAATGTTGAGCCCCCTCCCTTTCCACAATTCCATTTCTCCCCTAGCTCATCATTCTGATTACTAATGTGACTATGCCTGAAGTGATGTAGTGGCCTGATAGCCACATATAGTGTTCAATTTTTGTACGAGCTTTTGTGCTCATGTGTTTTTGAAATTGCACCATTAATGCATATTGATAATGTACTTTATTTTTTATCAGTGTATGAGGTATTCTAAACCTTGTAAACATTGATATCTGGCAGCATACATATCCGATTGTTTCGGTTTCCATTTTAATGGTAGATATGTTTCTGTTATAATTCATTGACTGAATTTAGCGTCAGGTGTTGCACATTTCCTTTATTACACGATTGCCACTTTCACGCAACCCAAGAGCGCGAGAACAAACGAGACAGTAAACAAAAACAAAGGAAAAATATACAATTGCCAACTTAACACAACCCACATCTTGCGAGAAACATTAGATTATCAACATGAAGCAAACATAATTTCCAACAGTTTCACATTGCCAGCATGATGCAACTGTTCCAAGATTCGCCATTCTACAAAGTCACCCCAGGGTCTGTTTAATTGAGAGCCGAAGTTTTCATTAACGTGACAGAATTATCTGCGCCGAAAGACAACGTGTTCAACAATTTACAAACACGATACGAGAGGAATAGCAGATGAACGGGATCATGAAATGTTTTGACTCTAGCCGAAGACAATTGTCTGCACAGGTGCAGTTGGCTTCCCTTACTAAGGAAGCTGCACGTTTTCCTGGTAACTTGAAATCTAAACACTGCTTAGGTGCCTAATTGCAGTGTCTCGGCATGCTGCAAGGAAACAAACGCTCACTGGTGAACCTGTGTGTTTACCGACTGTAACTTATCAGACAAGTGTGTCCTTATTAGCAATGGGTCAATCTGCATATTTTTTTAAGCAAATAATGGGCCATTCAGGTTATTTTTTCCAGATTGATCACGCTTTTTTTCCTAGCAAATGATTATCCGATCCAAGTCTTTTTTTTTGCCAGAAAATTATTAGTCGATCCGAATCTTTTTCCTTGAAAATGAATTATCCGTCCACATATTTTTGCCAGCGAATGAAGTGTTAATCCGATTCAGGTCTTTTCCCTGGCAAATGGTGGGCTACTCCACATCTTTTCTCTGGCATATCCACGGCCGACGGGCCGATCCACGTATTTTCCCCGGCAAATGATGGGCCGATCCATGTATTTTCCCCGGCAAATGATGGGCCGATCCATGTATTTTCCCCGGCAAATGATGGGCCGATCCATGTATTTTCCCCGGCAAATGATGGGCCGATCCATGACTTTTCTCTGGCAAATGATGGGCCGATCCATGACTTTTCTCTGGCAAATGATGGGCCGATTCACTTCTTTTCCTCGGCAAATTTTTGGCCGATCTACGTATTTTTCCTGATAAATGATGGGCCGATCTACGTATTTTTCCTGATAAATGATAGGTCGATCTATGTTTTTCCTGGAAATTTGTTATTTTTGGATGGATTTTTCCAGACGATATGACATAGGGTATAACTTAGTGTGTTTTCTGAAATCTGTTCTGTTCGAATAATAATAATAAAATTATTATTTTATCTCGACTGTTACAAGTTAGCAAATATAAAATGCAGAGAAGTTGTAACAATTCAAGAACATTAAAGAAGGTATTATTTATGCTTTGTTGTGCCAAAAATTGTAATGCACCTCCTGAAATCGAATTTGTGTCGAAAAATCTATAAAAATAATTTGACAGGGACTGACCTACCGTAAGGCTTCTGCAAACAGGAGTTGAAAATATTGTATACCAGCGGACATTCGTTTGTTGTGTCGGGCTGCTGTGGCTCAGCAGTTAGACTGTTTTCCTTCCACCAATGAGAACCGGGTTCAATCCACGGCTGAGCCACTCTTAGAATTTCGCCAAGTGGGAATCGCGCCGGACGTTGTCGATTGTCGGCGAGTTTTCTCGGCGTTCTCCCGTTTCCCTCGTCCTTGCATTCAGACGCCGCCCCATTCTCACCTCATTTCACCCGCTTCAGCTCCCAAGCCTCGTTTTTAAGGGCTGCTCGAATCTCCCAAACTCAACATCTCGTTCATTCCGTCTTGCTGCGACTTATTTTAGTACAGCCTGAATACACTTGTGCGTCATTTTTAAAATTCCAATCTTATTTATTTATTTTTTTCGAGATGCTTGGTAATCTTGTTTTTGATGGCAGTAATCACTAAAGTGGAAGGTAATGACCCTCGCCATCGACGTGCCGTCAAACCAATGTCGCTGCACCCCCCCTCCCCCTCTTTAACCCTGTGTTTTCTTTTCTTCTCTCGTTCGCTTGTCCTTAGCTCTCCGCCCGCTTACTTCAATGTGGTGGGTGTGGCCGCCGACACATTAGCAGCCAGTCCTTTGTCATTCTCGCTCCTCACTTTGTGTTATTGATTCTTCTCTCCTAGTGTCTCCGACCGCCCTCCAACTCTTTACCAGTTTTGTGGAGGGAAGTAAGCAGCGACCTCGCTGCTTCTCCCAGTGTTGCCAGTCGTACCAAAATTCTGGTATTTGTACCAGATTTTCCACCTTAGTACCAGGTACGAGGTTTTTCTCATTCTTGTACGCATATAAACTAGAATTTTTGTGGGTAGTAAAAACTTGCTAAAAATCGACTGATGTAGCAAAATTATATCTTCATTTAAATTATTTTGTAAACTAAAATTAACATAATTGTAAATCGCAACTGCTTAACATTATTTTGTATTTGTACAATACATAGTGTTAAATTAAATTATATGGCCATAAATAGTTTTAAAATTATTTTCGTATGTTTTTTAGTTTTGACTACATATATTTAAAGAAAATTAAAAACATTCAATAGTGAGTAATCTCTGAACACCCTGAAAAAATTAATATATATAAAAATCTAACCAACAATACACCAATATCATAAAATAACTTATTCTAATATCACACAAATTATATTTGGGGGATTAAATTACTGTAATGTTTTCGTATGGCCAGGAAGAAGGGGGGGAAAGAGGGTGGTTCGGCTCCTTTTTTATTAGAGTACCAGAATTTTGTAGCGCAATGTACCAGAATTTGATTCCCCATGTTTGGCAACACTGGCTTCTCCAGTGTTTGGGCGGCAGACAAAGCCTGAGAACAGCTCTTCGGTCTACTTACGTCATTGTCCTGCTTTACTTATTTAAAGTTATGAGCAGATTGGTCGAGGCAAGCATCTCCGGGGTCCTTACTGTGGAGCCCTCTCCCCCCACTCCTGGAGGCGCGGTGGCTCAGTGGTTAGACTTTTTGTGGGAGGGCGGCTGTTCGTCTCGGCGCCCGTAATTTAAGCTACAATCTCTATTTATATTCAAAAGCATCATGCACACTTCCTAGGAAGGTGGTGAGCTATTTTGCCCCGACCAAGACACCTCCCCGACGGGTATCCTTTCGGCCGCCTCCGCCGGAACAGACCAGGGACCAGGATTCCCACGAATCCGCCAGCGCGACCAGACGCCGCCGGCCCCGCACACAGCTAACTAGTCTTTCGGCCGGTCCGTCATAGCACCCAACGGTTGAATGGCCCCCAGCCCCCTCCCTATCTGTACTATTATATTTCGTTCTTTTTATTTTTTTTTCCCACGCCCACCGTTCTGCTCCAACCTAAGCATTTTCCAGGACATCGAAGTGTCTCTTCTGGATACCCAGGCCTTCGTTTCCCGGTGGACGAGGGAATGGAGCGCCGCTCCTGCGCCCCCCCCCTTTTTTTTTACACAGACACATACACAGACATCAACCAACATATTGTCACAAATTACATCTTTCCCTCATTTAGATTTTCTTCTCCGCAGTTCCTTCCGTTCTTCTTTCATCCGTTTCATATCTTGCCTTTTTTCTTTTCCTCTTTCTTGCTGCTTCTGTTCTTCTACTTTCCTTCTCTGTTCTCTTCCCCGTTTTATTTCCTTTTCTTTTTCTTCTCTTCCTCCTCCTTGTATTTTTTTCCCATATTTCCTTCAATTCTTCTTGAATTCATTTCAGATCTTGTGTTCTCCTTTATAACTTTTTCGTGTTTGGAGCTTTTAAATTTTTCTACCCTAGTGTTACTCTGCAATATTTCAATATTTACTGGAAATTCTGTTTCTTATCTAAAAGAGAGTTATTTATAGTTTTTATTTAATTTAAACGGTAAAACATTAGACAAATACATACTCAATAATTCCCTTAGTTCCAGCACACTCTCATCCGCTTTCTAGACTACTCAGTTAAATCATAATTCATAGTTTTTACCAAATCATATATTTTACTAATACTTTTCATTTATTATTTCTACAATTTCCTTGTCAATATATATTGTGTTTTTGTAATGACTATTTGCCATTAAAAGGTTTTAATTTCTGTCTCTTCTTTGCTTTCTTCTTTAAACATGTGAGTGTTAGACTGCTCGCTTCCCATCTAGGCGAACCAGGTTCATCCCCGTCTGGCCACTCGAGATTTTTGCAAGTGGGATCGTGCCGGACGATGCCGCTCGGCGTGGTTTCTCTGGATCTCCCGTTTCCCTGCCCGTTCATTCCGGCGTTGCTCCATACCACCTCAGTCTTCGTCATCGCTCTCAAGACCTCGCTGTTAAGAGCCGCCCATATCTCTTCACTCACTCCCCACACCCCTCCACTGGTTGTCGATACAGGAGGATTGAATCGGAAGTAGGGTATCAGTTAATTAGTCGAGTAGTTACTGCCACTTTATGATGACACAAATACCGGATGTCCACGATCGAATAATAATAAACACCAGAGTGCGGCAGATAAGTACAAATTGAGCACGTTTCATCAAGGAACCAATAGTCTAACGTCCATGATTAACCCGCTAATGGCAGTGGCATTTGCAGGGGTGGGTAGGCAATCACAATAAATAGACTACATGCAGTGCAATGTAATTGCACTGTATGTACACATTTGGGTTGAAGGTATGGGGACAGTGTGTCTGTTAGAACTGTCCGCCGACGTTGGCCACACAGGCGGAGCAGCGCTGAAGCATGTTGCGACGCACGTGCGCAATGGTTTCCGGTGTAGTGAGTTCATCCCACGTGTCAAGTGGCGTGGCATACACCATCGATATGATGCGCCACAGCCAGTAGTCAGGTGAGCGTGGCGGCCATGCCATGGGGTTTCCCGTACCTATCCACCGGTTCGGGAAGTGCATGTCGAGGTACCGGCGAACTGTAATGGCCCTGTTCTGCTGAAACCACATCGCCTCACGAGCATCTAAAAGAACTTACTCCAAGTATTCTGGTAACACGTCCTGTAGGAACTGCGGTACTGAACGGTGGTATAGGCTGTCGACGACAAAGTGAGCACTTTTTAAGGCTCTCGCAACAGGCATCGACCGCTAATAAATATATCTTATTGCAGCCACAGGCATTAAATTTCGATGGTGGTGAAATGTATACGCTGTGTTTATTGGTCAAAATGCAATTTTTTACATTAAAAATCAGCAGGAAGATGGAAATTGGATGAAAGGAAAAGTTTATAAGGGCCTTAAAAAGTGCTCACTTGATCGTGAACGGCCTTTATCAGGCACGCAGACCAGACCTGCGGACAGGCTGGTTACAATGCCACGTACACGAGGTTGCATACCCACCCCTGCACATTGCCACTGCCATTCACGGGTTAACTATGGACGTTGGACTATTGGTTTCTTGATGAAATATTCACCTAATAATTGCTAAGCCCAGGCAGAAAACTTGTGTTTACTTTTGTTCCTAACTTACCTCGAACAATCATATGCAAGCGAAGCATACTTCAAAGAAGGAATTTTCCAGCAGAGAACCTTATTTTTGCGAACAAATATAATTACAAAATGCGCATAAATTTGTAATATTTTCTATGCTTAAATTACTGGAAATAAGTTTCCCGCCAACAACACCGACTGCTCTGTTCCGAGTGGTCCGCTCACAAGTTTTCCTGAAACTGTAAAATGTAACAATTCCTTTTAACGTTTAAGGAAATCCCAACAACGCGCACGACTTGTAGAGTTCTATTGGAAACCAATGCATAAGAGATCACGCTTTCAGTTCTTCTGTACATTTAACGCCTACTTTAACGCCTATACATGCCATAACGCATATTTTAATGCTTAATTGTTGTATCGTAAAACCCAGCTTTAATAAGAGGATCAGCAGAGACTGCTGGCGGTATAGAAAGGAATACTTCATATATGTGTATGGGTGTGTGTGTGTGTGGGGGCCTTGGTGGGGGGGGGGGGTGGCACGTGGCGGTTGACAGGTGATCAGGCCACCAAGGGTGCCGCCCCTCGACGCGCAATTAGTGGCCGCCTCCCCCCCCCCCCCTCCAGTGGGGCGGGCTCGCGTGTCTGCCCCCGGGGCCGTGACTCAACGCGCGCGCCGCCCCAACGTCGCCAGCTCGCGTGCGCCCGCCTTGTTTCCTTCCTGTTCTACTCACCTGGAGGTAAGTCCTCCCTCCTCACTTGAATAGCGAAAATGTATCCTCACCACAATACACGCGGTCCAGGTTCTATAGCCCATTCACGGTTTCTTCAGGCTTTTTGGATTAAACCTTTGAAAAATCTCCCCACGTATGACGTGTTTCGTTATGTCCTAAATACGCCCTGTATCACAAGCGTTTTATACTTGTGTCCATGAAAGTTACTTTTTTTTTTTCCTGTTAAATTTTAATGCCGTTCATATTTTATCTATAAATTATAATGATTTATTTATAAATAATTTGAATAAAAAATAGGGAGAAAATAGGTATGTCGGTAGCGCCTAGTGAGAAATAGTCCTTGTACAAAATACTGTTACACTTAGAGCGCACGAATGCGGTGCGTTGTCCCCCTGATGTAATTATCCAGGCTTGGTTAAGCTTAGTTTGCACGAGGCGGAGGAATATCTTGCACGTGGAGCTTTAGCAGGGCTTCAGAAAAGGCTGAAGTAACCGCGAATGGGTTACACTATCTTGCAACCTCGGCTTTTGGATTTTAAAAAATCGTCGTATTTGAACAGAATATTTACTATACTCTATTAATCGTTACTTCCACTTTTCCCCTGAAGCCCTGCCAAAGTTCTACTCCCAGGATATTCCTCCGTCGCGTACAAACCATGCGAGAAAACGGAAATTATGTTTACAGAGAATATAACGAACGACGTAGTAAAATATAGCGCAATCTCGCCATATTTCCATCTATCAAAACCGCAATAAGCACCACAATCAGCACCACATGCACCACAAACATTCTTCCCATCAATCTCTCCATCACTTTTCCCATCAATATTTCTATCAGTCTTTTAATATCTAGATATAGAAATTTAAAATAGTTTTATATTCCCATATTTATCTATACATCATTATGTATAAAATTTATTAGAAATAATTTGTTATCTACATATTTATATACATATACATATTATGAATACAATTTATTAAAAATAATTTTATATTTCTCTATTTATGTATGCATAATTATCTGTGCATTTTCTTCTGGTGCAAACGAGTATGCGAGTTCTCAGGGTGCTCCCATATCGTGTTTCATATAAATTTAACGGTTGAAGGCCTTTTGTGTGCACAAGCTTGGCTCTTTGCTGTGAAAAGGGCCACATTTTTATAGAAAAAAAAATTATATTTGACGTTCTGACACCGTGAGGTGAACATGGATTTGGAAGCGCTCTCTCGTCATACCACGAAGATGAATGGCGAATACGAAGGCCTGCCTTTGACCTCAACGATCATGGAGTCGCGACTTTCATCAATGCTAACTGGTTGTCGCCAGTGCCGATTCTGCGATCGAGTTTTCCCCTCTGGTCAAAATTCTCGTCGTCATGAGATAGTGGCCTGTACGAAGAGTCCTTTTCTCGCGATGAAGCGTAACGACATTGGTCCCATGTAGTTTGTGTAAGGAGATTCATTGAAATAACATACCGAGATCTGCAAGGATTCTTCTACTGGGAGTCGGCAAGTGTTGCCGGCAATACTTCTTGCTGCATCGATGGGTACCGATTCAACAGGCGATTGTGATGAGACTGTTAATGCTAAAGATGGAATGAGTGCAGTAGAGTCGGTTTGTGTGGAATGAACAGCACACTTGTAAGAAATGCGCGTGAAATCGATGGATCTTCAAAATGAACGGTCGTTGGCTCTAAATACTGATGAGCACACAACAACTGCTACAAATAAAAGTAAATTTAATATAGAATACAAAACATGAGGCGAAGATGACCATTGAAGAGGGCATTGATGAAAATGAACATGAAGACAGAGATGGTAATGAAGACGTTGATGGCGATTTTATCGATAAACTGACACATCCCTCCAACACATTTGCTGCTGCAACAAGCGACATTATGGAGGCAGAAGACGCCGAGAATACTGGCTGCCTATTTCCCGAAGACCAGAATGAACTTGTTGATTTACCCAGATATTTTATTGACCTTCAAAAACATGATCATCTCTCATGTCGTACTGTTGAAATATCTTGTATTATTGGTAAACTGAAGGAACGGGGATATATCGCATGATGTGATTAACCGCTTTCTACTGAAATTGTAACTATATAATAATAATAAATTATTATAATAAAATAATTGTTTCTTCTTTTTTTTGTGTCTTATTCTTTTATCCCTCACAACTTGAAGTGGTGCTATGAGCCATCGGCTATTATCATTCTATATGTAGATCTTTGTATTAATAAATACCAAAAATGTATGAATAGTTGACTGCATACAAAACATTAATTCTGTCAACATGTACATATTTTGGAGAGAGTTGGTGAATCGTTTTTTTTTGTATGTATGGATAGAGACGATAAACCCATTGATTGAATATGGATCGATGATTGATGGAAATATTGTGAAAGATTGATGGGAAGATTGTGGTGCTGGTTGTGGCGTGAGTGGTGCTGATTGCGGTGCTCATTGATGGAAAGATTACGAGATTGATCTATAGATAAATTGAAAATAAGTATTCAATTTTTCAACTTGTTAAATTTCTTAGGATTTTTTTTGGGGGTTTTTAAGATCATGGTCATGGGGCCAAGGTCACAGATGTGTGGTCGAGGTGATGGTCGCCCAGATCTAACATGTTGGTCGGAGTCATCAGTGCCACCTAGGTGTTGAAAATGTAAACAAATTACAAACGAAAAAACCTTTTTGGCGGGTGGTGTGCATTCGACAGAATGAGCAAGTTTGGGGGGGGGGGGGGGTTTGTAGGTCTGCCGACTAATTAACCAGTGAGAAACATTGGTAGTGGAGGGGAATGTTAATACGATTTGATTGATTGGAAAAAGAAGGGGGAGGGGTCAGTCGTCTGCTGATTGTGGTGCTGTGGGAGACCTCTGGTATTGTATTTTTTTTAATAATTAAAAAATAGTTTATAATATTTTTTATTAATTTTTGTAAATTCTTAGGAAATTTTTGGATTTTTTTGACTAAATGTTTTATTCAAGGTAACCGGGTTAAGGACATTGTCAAGGTCATCTGGATCCAAGATGGCGGTAATTGTCAGTAATGTAATATACCCGCTTAATTTTATGAATTTATTCAATGTTTGCAATTTTTTCTCCTAGTTTTGTTTTCAAGGACATCCAAGATTCTGGTTATAGGGTCAAGGTCACGGGTCAAGTTCAAGGTTACCGGGTCCAACATGGTGGTTGGGTGACGTCATAGCATGGTGTCTGGTCGGTTCCAGTCCTTGTCCCCTCTAAGCCAGTACATTCGAAACTTCGATTTTTTATAAATGTTTTAATAACATTTTTTGTATTTTAAAATAATTTTTAGCGTTTTTTATATATTTTTTTTAGGAATTTTTAAAACAATTTAGCGAGTTTTTGGGTTCAAGGTCATGATAATTAGGTCATATGTCAATGTCACCGACATCCAACATGGCGGTTGGGCGATGTTACAACATAGTAGCCGGTTGGCTCGTAATATTTAATATTTTTAAAATAAATTTTTAATAATTTTTCAAAAATAGATATTATATTTTTGGGAATATTTGAATTCAAGGTCAAAGGTCATCGGATTAAGATCCAAGGTAAACGCCACAGACGTCCAACATGGACAGTATGGCCGCCGGGGAACCGGAATAACAGAGCATGAACAGCTCCGAACTCCGGTACCTATTCCGGATGCGCCAAACCAAAAAAATCATTCTACTAATATCTGAGAAATTTATTTCGAAAAATAGCCATCGGCAATTTTAATTTTTAAGCTTATTAGAAAATCGTAAGATGTTTGAATTCGAAATATATGCAAAAGTCACTATCGTAAAGAAATACATAATCAGTATTTCCTTGCAGCTCAAAGGACGTAACCAATTATTATTACTACCTCACTGTTGAGTAATTGACTGGGTTTTAAAATCAAATTGGTGTTAATATTTTTCTATAAACATATTTACCAGAACATACAGTTTTAAATGGGCAATATGTGGTTAATTGGCAGTCTCTGTTTTAAAATCTCATTGAAGATAAGCCTGAGGAGTTACGCCACACAATTAAAAATTCATCTTGAGTGATTAATCTTCTCTGAGTTGCATAGCGTGCCAGAGTATCATCAAGGAACAAACCCCAGGGGCAGTGGCATGTATCACATAGCCCCTTGCATCTGTGCGCAAGATAACTACAACTACATTGGTGTGCAGCTTGCGACTGTAGGATTAGGAGCTAAAACTATCAGTTTGCCATAGTAATATACATGAGTGTCCATTGATAAGTAACACTATTTCGCGCTAGAGTTTTTAAGACATTATCATTCTAAAATTATTGGCATTAATCTTTGCACGCCACAATAAAAATAAAGTTCAAACTTTGGCACTGCCTGAAGGCTTAAGAAGAGATGTTTCCACGTGTCTTCTAGAAAGTAAATGTAATTGCAAGTTATGCAAAATTATAGTAAATAACACGCCTAATTAAGGAGTTTTATCTTGTATACCACAAAGGAAAATTATTTAAAGATAAATGTGTCGAATACCTCAGTCGAGATTTCTTTTCACGCACTGTGGGAAAGCGACACACACACAATGAAACTTCTCTTGAAGAAAATCTTTAGGTGGCTGCAAAGTTAGGAAACAGGCCGTGCGCGTTGTCTTGCTAGAAACTGAAGGGACAATGCGGTAAAACACATTAAGACATAGTATATGTTCTGATAGGTTAAAAATTGCCAAAAAATATGTACTGTTTGATCAGACTTTGAAAATATCATATAAATATTGTCATCTTTCCTGAATCGACACAATATTATTTCGTGAAACCAATGTGGATTTATCGAAGGTAAATCAACGGAGAAGAATCTGTATACATTGATAAATAGTGTTTACACTCATCTAGATAGTATATTACAGGTCGCATGCATACTTTCGGATTTTTCTGAAGTGTTTGATTGTGTCAGTCACGCTATTATTTGAGAAAAAATGGGTAATTATGGACTATGGGGAGCAACAAATCATATATTAAAATGTTTTGACCCTGTTTGTAGCTTGTCCTCCTCCTGTTGCGTAATGGAATTTTAATAATCAATCAATATTGGTACTGTTCCAGCTTGAAGGGATCTCACACGTTATAATGGAGGAGGCGTGTAACATAACTTAACATAATTTTGTGGAAGGCATTAGAGAAAAACAAAGAAAGATCAAATGCTGATTACGGAAGCAAATATTTTACCAGAGCGAGGTATTGCTATCGAGTCATTTCTGACGCAATAACTTTTTATATGTTATTGCAGCGCAAGATTATATACGTACGGAACAAATGCTTCAATGTTGCATGATAATTGCTTATAAAGTTAGCAAAAACTCATATTTAGGATTGCCCAATTTTAGTTTTTCTATGTTGGTTTACAAAAAACCTGTAGACTTCAGTTGATTTATCCCGAGTCGGATTAGTCCCGAGTTAATTTATGTCCCACGTCCTATTAACACCTCATAGGTATTAATGGATAACACTGATGTCGGAGATCCTTTCCTGTTTACGTGACACGTGTGGGTCTACACATTGGAAATCGAGCTGCAGAAAACGGTTGTGAAGTAAATAAACCAGTTGGCTAGTGCCAGTTTGCTCCACTGTGGGAAAGAGAAGCTAGCCTTTCTTACCCGATAAGTGTTCGTACCACTGACAAAGGCAGTTGGTCGGAGCCAGCAGCGCCCTCTAGTCCAACATCAACTGCAGCCTGGCAGGACACGTTGCGGGGCGGATGAAAGGAACGTCGCGCCTGCCATGCGGTGGTAATTTACCGAGCTCTAGTTGTGCGCTACTCTTTCCATTGGCTGGTATTTGGCAGAAGAAATGCCACGCAAAGGTTACTGGGGCCTGCGGTGCGGTATGAAAGGTCGTGTGACTGCACCACATGACTAATAATGCGTCCAGCGTGTCAGAGGTGTCGGAATCAATAGCGCATTCTGGCGTGTTAACGTGGATGTACCGGTCCGAGACGTTGGCACGGTGCACAGTGGAGGCAGATCACCTCACAACCTGGCATGTATTCAGAAGATGGAGCACGAGTAACTGAGGAACCTTGTTCTGCAGCGAAGAGTAGAGGATATGACGCCACACATGTCAACCTGTCACCGCGATTAGGTAAGGCTGGCGTGTACTAGACTAGTCTGCACGTGTCAGTATGCTGCCGCTGTCTGATATCTCAACAGTAAGACTTTAAGACTGTCCTGCTCGTACAGTTGTCAGGATTTCCGGATGAAATTAACGTGGAAAATAGTTCTACTGGTAAGGAAAACAACACGAATGTCGTTTCATTTCGAACGTCACGTACGTGGGATAACACAAGCCTTTCCGTGACATTGCGTTGCAAAGGATGAAAGAAGATCCGACCCGTTATTCCGTCTTTCTCTTTTCATTATAATTTTCGTTTATAATTTTTGAGTTAGGAATGAAATCATACCCGTTTTTGCCCTATTCCTTGATTTTCGACTTTATCTCTCAAAAGTCACATCCATTTACGCAGCTTTTTTTGGCGTCCCCTGGCAGGTTCCGAATAGGGAGGTCATTTGAAATAATGCAAGGTACACCATGGAAGACGGCGGAGAAAAAGTTTGAATTCCTCTATAGTATTGTGGAGAGAACAAGCTATCCCGATCAGGAACTCTCAGGACTAAGTTTTAATAAAGATGGAATTGTGCTAATAGAGTGGCTGACAAATTTCTTCACCAAAACAAAGTGCGGCTAGAAGGTTCTGTCACGTTCAGGTTTTACTACTGCTTGAGGAGTAACATTCTTCGCGGCCGTCCGAATCAGCTTATTCCTGTGACAACAAAGAAACAAAGCGAAAGAAAACTGAAGTGGGAAAGCTCTGGTCATCGGGGGAACTGGTGTACGCTACGCAGATGGGTATGCGTGCTTCCGGGTGCCTGGAGTCTTCAAAATTTCTAAAAGAGATAACATCGACGACACCCACGCATGCAGCGAGATATGGGGAGGCTTATAAAGGTCCTGAGAGAGTGCACACAGAGAAGCTGCCGGGAGAAGGATGGTAGATGATAAACAAATTCGTCACCAGTTTGACATAAGACGTAAAGACGAATCCCGGCTCCCGTCTTATAAAGTGAGTCAAGAGGCGAAAAGGGCATGTTGCCCTACCGCGGATTACATGGCCGTCACACGGTCGAGAGCAGAATAAAATTACAGTCTCTGTTAGACCATACTGTTACGACATTGCTCTTCTGTCTAAAGTATGTGTTTGAAATGTTACATGTAGAAGAGCCAGTCTGTTTTGTTAGTTGGTAAGTGTAGATTTGATGGTTCATCCGAAAACAATGAGTACAAGCAAACATTTGACAGCGAAATGTGTACTGATGATAGCAGTGTTTTTGTAGCAACACTGGCGCCAGTTCAGTTAATGAGACATACGATTATTTGGCGAAACCTGCAGCCGAACTTTGTCGGCCTAGTTTATACACCCTGCATGTGAGGTAGCTTGTGATACTGCTTTTTCACTGTTAGTTCAATTATGCAGATTAGTTTTTATTTTTGAGCGACTCATAAACTGACATTTCTAGATGTAATAATGGAATACCAAACAATGTGCAACCATAATGTTATAAATTTTATACCCTGCAACTGTAACTTGGTTATCCTGTTAAATGCCATAAGCTGATGAAAATTTTCAACAAAAAGTATACTCACATTTACGAAATGCATTGTTACTCAAGTACTTCTTACAAATCACGACAAAAGTACCTCACGTCTTCTAACGTTCCATCTCAAATGAAAATAATGAAAATGCCTAAGTGTGACATGTCTTTCGGTTAAGCGTCTGGACAAGTCAAACAACCTGCCCAAGTCTTGAATCTTAGAAGCTAAATTTTCGTACAGGTGGAGCCTAAATGTTCGGGTACTGTTTTCCGGAAGCTAGAAAACAATCCTGACATCACACACTGCAAATAACCAAATTCAAAAGAGCACAGGGGGCCGCGGCGGATAAGTGGCTAGAGCGCTCGCCTCTCACCAAAGCGAACCGGGTTCGATTCCTTGCAGGAACGCGCCCGGATTTTCGCACGTGGGAGTCGTGCAGGACGATGCCGCTGATCGGCTGGTTTTTCTCGGGAACTGCAGTTTCCCCCGCGCCCTTGCATTCCGGCGCTGCTCCATACTCGCCTCGCTTCACCTTCATCGGGTCTCAAGGCTTGCTTAAAACGCGTGTAACATTTGATAGACTGTACAGGACAGTTGATATCGGTATCGTGGATGCTGCAGTTTTCGTACGTGGAAATGCTCCGTAAAGTCTCAAACCGCGAGATGTAGCACGATTGTGTGTACCATATTGGGCCGCGCTATCGCTTGCCAGTAGTCAGCGTCGTCTCGAATAAGGCCGAACGAAGCGTGAAACGTGTACCTGCCAACTTCACCAAGGTTTGATTAAAAGCTGAACAAAGTTATTAGACTGGTGGTGTATTCAATTAAACTAAACTAGTTCACAGGTCACTCCTTTGTAACATGACCCGCCCATTAAGTCAGGAACGAAAATATACTACAATAACGAATATTGATTCAGTGGTTATTCCACTGGTCACGGCGAACAGGTAGTTTTTCGGCCATAGGGGGTCTCGTCCGGGCTTTTTTTTCCAAACTACCTTATTCTAAGTATTAAGTGTAAGTCCGAAGGTAGGGTCGGGTTCCAATTGCATCTCAGGGCTGCGCCCCTTACGCCTAAAGAAGAGGGAATTGAATACAAAGGAGGCGAGCATCGCGGCCGAGAGGGATTGGGTAGGCATGGCCATCACTTTGGGGCCATGCCTACCTCCCTAAGTGTAGTGTAGTTAAAGCTACATTAAGAAGGGGCATGGTAAAACCAGCACAGACACGGTAAAACCCATACCGACAGAATAGGAGTTAAACTTGTGGGAGCACTAGTGAAAATACCAAAGGAGATAGCAGGTGTGGAGTCCATGCTGTTAAATATTGGACATGCTGTTTAATATGGGAGTGAAGAATGTAGTAGAGAGGTGGCGGGGCTCTGGGCCAGCATGTTAAAGGCACATGCACCTTGAGGTGGAACTGCCATCCATGTTCCTGCGCGGGCTGCCTGACTACCCGCACAGCAACACCGACAGCAGTGACTTCAGGCAGGGTCCTTAAGCTTCCGGCTGAGGTCACAAGAAACCTGGGCAGCTCAGCCATGGCACCTGCTCCATCTTCTCTCTTCGGCCCGACATCTACCATGGTTGAAGACTGAGGGCAGCTCTCCTCCTCCTCTAAAACCATCTCTCTGGTGGGACTTCCAGGGGCTATCCAAGGTGGCGAATCCGCTGGTCCAGACGCAGGTGCGTCCAGGTGAAAGGCGAGGAGAACTGCTCCTGGAGGCCATCCCCCTACATCTTTAAAACAATCCTCCTGCGAGGGCTTGCAGTGGCTAACCAGCTCTGGGGGCTGGCGAGCTGGCCCATGGGTCACTGAGTCGGGGGGAGGTCGTCCGAGGTCCGATGCTATTCCATTCCGCACGAATCTACTGTTGGCAGCCCGCAGACTCCAGCAGTGGAGTGGTTCGCCACACTTCGCATGTTTCAACACATCGGGATACCCCCAACATCCTCCGCCTTGATCGTTGGGCCGCCCTCAGCAGACGCGCGAAGCCATCATCAACTGAACCACCCAAGCTCCCGACGAACACGATCGTCCGCCACGGGGACTGGAGCCCGAGTACGGGCAGTATGACCCGCTACATTGCTGTGGGAGTGATTTCTCTGGGACTTGCCGTTTCCAGAACCTCCCGTTGTAGGAACCCATTCCTACAACTGCGATCTGTTGTGTTCCTATATCGCTTTCTTTCCGCTCCTCTTAACACTTTAGTTCCCACATTAACAGTTATATTGTTGCAAATAATATACTTTTGATGCGTGCTGTACTTAAGTTGGCAAAGAAGAAGTATCGTTAATCCGCGTTTCCGAAAATTCGACGATGGATCCACCAGTGGTTGATACAACGGTGTAAGCATTTTTCGAACATCAGGTTGATTTTTAGCGGTGTTTTCGTCTTCTTCCAAACACATTAATACAATTACATAACAATTATAAAGTTTTCTTCGCCCATGTATAAAACTCGACGTTGAATTATTATTATATATTTTAGAATGCTTGAAAATTAGAGTTGTAAGTCCTCAGCCATCTGGAGTCACTTATATTTGTACAGAACTTCTTTAGATGGAGGCACCAAGCCTATTAACGTTAAGGGGACATCTTCAAAATTATTTTGAAAACTAGAATATTTCTCTTCCGTTATTCTTATCACTCGGTAACCACAATCTACTCGAGGATTCGTTAATCATAAACTTCGTAAATTATTTCAAGTGCCCTGTAGGAAACGGCCCACTGGGGTCTTTAAAAAGTCATTATGTTCGATTCCGACGAGGATTAAATAAATAGAAAATGTAAAGTATTTAACCACCTTAAAATTTCGCCTTCTCATTATAGTTTAAAATCTTAGTTGTGTGGCGTAGTGTAAATTGCGATACGTGTTTTAACTGATTTAGGTTAGTTTTAATGAACGAATTCAAATGGCTTGTCGAAATTACTCAGGTACACTCACTTACACACTTAAAAAAAAAAAAACTGCAACTACCACCAGTATCAAACTTGTAACAATTATATATTATTTAAATTATTACATTTTGATGTAAGTAAACTGACTGTATAAATGAGCCGTAACTTTGTAATGAGTGAGTCTGGCCAGTCTACTATTGTAATTATTTGGAAGTGAGCCGAAATGAAAACTAATAGAATAGCTCTGCCCTAGAGTATACGAAGTTCTTGCAAAATTATGACTTCGAATGTCTGTCTGTCGATGTAGTATCCGAAGTCGAGGTCCATCCATCCATCAATCCATAAACACGGTTAGAACCCACCTGCTGTTATGAAGTCATATACAACGAATTGCGATATCGATAGCGACACAGACCCCATGCGGTTTTACGGAAGGGTTTGGTATATTTTCCTCCGAACTTCACTTTTTTTTAAATGATATAATACGTAATTTGTCCGTCAGTATTGCGTGAAACTTCGTAAAGGAATTTCTTTGTTGCAGTCTTCCGATGACCTCGAGGACCTCCTTTCCGTTATTTAATGTGGGCTGCGGTTCGGTGTCCGGCAACCGGCGGACATTGGCAGGTGCTTTTTGCTAGAGGCGTAGTCACTATCCTTGACCGGAGGAAACGAGTGCTCGTTAAAGTATTGCTGCTCGGGTACGAGAACCGTGAAAGTAAATTTGGCCTGCCTTCAAGCTGCCCCGCCCACCACTCTCCATTAACGTCTGTTCCACTCACAGGAATATTAGTAAATCCAATGTGCGAAGATATCGCTCGTGTAGGCTATTCACTGTTGAAATCATCTTTGAGACATGATACGGACCCTACCTGCATATATTTTAACGGGCATATTGTCTTTCATGCGTCTAGGAAAGTTCTTAATGACGGAGAGGAATTAGTTCCATGTCTTAACGTTGAATTATAAGCGTTAGTAGTAGGAAATTTGGGATACCACGCCACCTGGCGTCCTGATGGCGTGCAGGGTGCTATGGCGGCAATTAATTTAAGCCCTGTATAACCACAGTTAGTCATAATTTCCGATCTGTTTAAGATATTGCCACCAAATTAATAACATATGCATTGCTCCTGATGACGAATATGGCAGTGGAGTAAATTACCCCTTAAGCCACCGTATAAGCATAGTTAGCTGTCATTTCCCATCCGCCAAAGCTATAGTCGCCAATTCCATAACATGGACATCAAACCCAACAATGAATAGGGTGGTGAAATCAATTATGTCTTAAGTCCTCTTATAAGCACAGTGGGCTGTTATTTCCGAACTGTATGAGATATAGCTACCAAATTCATATCATAGGAGTAATTCCCGTCGACGAATAGGGGCGCAGGGTCAAGTAGTCTTCAAATCCTCTTATATCATAGTTGACCACCATTTCCGAACTTTTTAAGATACAGCCACAAAATTTATATCATAGCGATCTCCCCGACGACAAACAGGGTTGTTGGGTCAAGTACACCTTAAGCCTTCGTATAAGCATAATTACTGCAATTTCCCACCCACTGAAGCTATACTCACCAAATTCAAAGCATAGGCATCACCTCCGATGATAAACAGGGGGGTAGGGTCAAGTATACTTTAAGCCCTCTTATGAGCTTAGTTGCCAGCCATTTCCAATCCACGGAAGCTACAGTCACCAAGTTCATATCATATGCATCACCCCTGACGATAACAGGTTGGAGGGATAATTATGCCGTAAGCCTTCTTATAAGCATGATTAGCCGATATTTTCCATACACTGAAGCTATAGTCGCCAAATTCATAACATAGGCATCATGCCTGATGAACAGGGTGGAGGGGGAGATCATACCTTAAGCCCTCTTATAAGCATAGTTAGCCACAATTTCCCATCCATCGAAGCTATAGTCACCAAATTCATAACATAGACATTGACCCTGTCAACGAATAGGGTGGTAGGGTCAAGTACGCCCTAAGCCCTCTTATAAGCATAGTTGACAACCATTACTCATCTGCTGAAGCCATATTCGTCAATTTTAAATCATATGCGTTGCCCCGGCATCAAACAGAGCAGTGAGGTTAATTATGTCTTAAGCCTTCGTGTAAACATAGATGTCTGCCTTTTCCTATCTCCACTGCTGGAGCTGATCAAGAAAAATGAAAAATAAAATAATACATGCAACGATAAAAATACATTTGCATGTTTTGTTTCGTTCTCGTAATGAACTTCGGCAATGAAGAAAGTCCAACGAGTTTGAACAGCTATAGTGGCTACCATTCTCATTAAAACAAATTCCGTGACTTCCCGAAATCCTGTTATTTTTCCTTTATGCTGCAAAAGTTAAACATTATTTTTTTCTCAAAAATAAAAATTAATTTTATTGGGTAGCACTAACATAGCCTTTCATAATGGATACACGCAGTAGCAGACGCATATATATTTTTTTAAAAAAGCTTATAAATGGCATATGAAAAAAAGTAACACTGGTGGAAAACTGTCTATCTAGGGACATAAAAAGTATCAAACAAACAAGGCGTGATAAAATGTAGTAAATCACTGAGAACTAAAAGTGTTTAAATTATTTGGGTAATATTTAATTTGCAAAATATTAAGCTGTCACCGAAAATCATGTTTTCCGCTATGTCACTGTGTTGGGTAACCATCTGTAAAAACTTAAAATTATTTCTTTCGCTTTCTGTTTTTTAATGCATTAAAGTATAGAAATGAGTAGAGTTGTAAAGTATTAACTTGGTTAATAATTTCACATTTTCACGTGACCGACGCATGAATAAAGTGACGAAGCCCATGACAATGTTTATTTTACATAAGGCGGAATAATACACGTGTATACAAGTAGATGTTAAGCAGGGATTTCAAATTACTCATTTTATCGTGAACAGCCTATACTAAAAGCGCGTCAGGCCTCTGAGCGGAGAGTTTCTAGGAGCGTCGGGAGTTTGGTTTGTGCTGTCTTGAGCGGTAGGCGGCCAGAAGGCGCCGGAAGTGACCGGTAGGAGGAAATCTGCGACTGCGAATATCAGTGCAGTGAAGAGTACTACTGGCAGGCTGGACTAGTGGTTCGGATGCGCGAGTGAGAAACATTTCTTAAAATGATTGCAACAGATAGACTGGACATGTGTTCACGATGATTGTGAGTTAATTGACCATCATCAAATGGAGACACAGAGGAGGACTTGAATTAGATTTGAGAGAGACATCAAATACTGTGCCCAAATGGAGATAGATGGATTAATGCTGTAAATAATTACTCTGTGAATAAATTAAAATCAAATTTAGTTATTTTATTTTTATCAAGACCTCCATTCCTCGCAAACTCTGATACGCCCCTCAGGCGTTGTACAACTATATTTTCTCTTGTACCGTGAGCAAACTGGTGGAGAACGTTTTTGAGGCGTGAATAATTATTCGTGTTACTATATAAAATAAAAGCTCCCAGGCTTTAAAATGCTTCCACAAAGGGGTAATTAACAAATATTATGTTCAGTACTGCTCTCTAGATTGCATGTAGCTGAAGTAATAGAATCGCAATCTTTTCTCTCATTAAATAGATTGTTAACCATTTTATTTAAATTCCTTGACCTCGCATACATTTCCTTGATATTTACCTTGCTTTTCCCACAGTTTCCCTGTTTTGCCTATCGTTAGTCACCCTGCCAGTGTTTGAAAACAAAACAAGAAGTGTAGTCTGTCTACGTATGTATGATCAATCATGCATTCCGCTGTTAATAAGGATATGCCGCCTGTGCGATATTTCGAAATCTGAGGTTAATCGGAGATCAAAAATCCAGTGGAGCAGAACGTACATGTGAAGATGTATCGGCATGTTCTTGCAGTCGGTATGAAAATACAGTTGGAAAAACAAGCCCCACCCCCAACCCCTGCCGTTACTCGCCAGTGCAGATTATTACAGTCGAGTCCACAGTTTCCCAAACGTTGGTCGAACGTGCTACCGAAACACAAGGCTCCGGAGTTCTGACCCTCACGGAGGCGTTTGATGAATATAAATCACATATTTTACATGAAAGTAAAAAATGCCTGAATATTTACCCTTTTTACTTTCGTGTTGGGAGACACGACTAAAAATAATTTACCGAGAATTTATGAAGAATTAACGTATGTTGAACTCTTAACGAATTATGAAGTGATGCATCACATCTTCGTCGAAATTACCTATTTGTAAAACAATGAATATACCTGGTTTTTTCTTATTATGACATTAAACTTAGGAGCCATAATACAGATCCCACATCATCATAGCAGGTAGTAAAATACGTGCTAAAGTAGATAAGTTACTTAAGTGAGAGTATTTATCACTCTTATCACTTTTTAAGGTTTCTTAATTGAACGTGTGTTTGGGAAATGTTCGATTCCGCGGTAGCGACAGTTCTTCTGTGGAAACTGTTGTAAAATATATCAAAGCACCACTCGTCAAAATTCAATTTGTCGTCCTATGCGAAACATGAGGCAATAAATGTAGAAATGTGAATAGTTATCCCCCCCCCCCCCCCAGTATTTCATCGCAGCGAAAAAGGCACGCTCTAAAGCAGAGTCGCTCATTCGCACGAGTACACTATAGAGAAGTTAACTGGGACCACGGTTAAATTATCTTCACGAAGATGTTTTACACTGATGAAGTTGAGATCGGGCGAGAAACTGAACCACCTAATATTTTCAAGAATAAAAAATTAAGGGGAGTACTTAGTTAATAATGTTATACGTATCTATGTTGAGTCCGGCTATAAGAAAGCACTGTGACTGCGATAAAAAATAGCATACACAAACTTCGTGTGTCTTTTGTTTCCTCAGAATTGTAAGCCGAGACAATAGGGCTTATAATACAGCCGTATGTTCAGAAAAGAGACAGCATTGTCGCCGTAAGTATTGTAAACAGAGGGAAACTTGAGACGATTTTTATTGGCTTAAACTTTTTAGTTGCCATGTTTGGGTTTCAAAAATAAAATTTATTAATTTATGGGGATAAATCTAGACTTTCATTTCTATCCTGAACTATATTTACATTGAAATGTTCTGCTATTTTAGAATAAATAAGAATAGACGCGACTGCTTACAATTAGATCCGTATGACGTCTAAAGCAAGCCTTTAAAGCAGTCTTACTCAGACTTCACTTTCCCACGGACCACTAGGTGATGACAGTCCATCTAATACGAGCAATGATTTAAGAGTGGGATGGACCCCCGCATTTTCTGTGAAATAGTTGCTTGTGTGAATACGTATATCTCGGTGAATAAATCTTCTGCAAATACGGCTTTTTGTCAGAGAAAGTATTTAAAAAATAATTATCTATGCCTCTATTTTCTTACTTTTGTCATATTAAGTGTATTCTTGGAGAAAAATAAATTCGTGAAAATGGTCAAATATCGCTTTTTTTTTAAAAAGCTTGCTTATGCAGTTTCCTCAAGCTGCAAGAGAAAAGTACAAAGATACGGGCGTAGTTTAATCTGTGGTCTTTCATCGCGTGCAATAAAACCTCACTGTTACAGATCTAATCTGCACAGTACAGCGTTACGGCGGAAGCACTGCACGCCTTGCGCGTAAGAGCGATGAGGCACTAGGCGTGCGTGTTAGTGTCGCCCGTATCGCTCCCTAGCTTCTTGACCTTGGACGCGGGGTTCCAATCCCACTCTTAAGAACCCATTATAGAAAATATAAATTAATAGTAAAAATTACCGTATTTAATTGCACTTTGAAGCACAAAAGAACAGGACAAATAACTGAACATAGCATCGAACTGAAAAGAACCAGGCGTGTTTTCAATGTCTTATCGTTAGGCTTTATAAATCAATGAAATCTGATTGCAGATTTAGAAAGTTCTGCATGCAACTTAGGGGTTAGTCGCGGATCACGAGTGGCACGCGGATCGAGAACCACTCTGAACTAGAATCTGTGGGAAACCACTAATTCGCAGTGAAATTCAACTACTTTAATCAGTGAAAATGGCTCCACTTAGAATCAGTGGAAAACCACTGATTGTTTCAGTGAAAAATTTTCACTGGTTTAATAAGTGACGGCCGACTGCGGAAGCGATGAATCGGTAAAGGAAATTATGGCATTTTTTCACTGGTTCATCAGTTAAATTCACTGAAGTGACTGTTGTACCAATCAGATACGTTTGACAGACTTATTAAAACAGTGAAATTCTCACTGATTCATATTTAGAGTGCACTGAATGGAGATTGGAGAAGTGTATATTTCTTTTAGAATTTTCATTAATTAATTAATTAAATTTAATTGTACCGTTTTTGTGTTGGAAAAAGAGAACTGCATAATAAAAACAATTTGTAACAAAATTGCCGGAGCGATTTTAACCATCCACTCCCGTTTGGGTTTAAAAAACTTAATTCTCGCAAAAGTTGTATAAGTGGGAGATAATGGCCTTAAGTAGACGCCCGTCACACGTGGGTTCGTGGGAGATGTTAACCCCGCCCATTCGCAGTCAAATCTCACCACAAAAGAGAAATTGATATTTTTTTCGAGAACAGGAAATTTTATTTCCGTCCTATGGAACTTGGGTAACACTCGTACGGCCGGCATCAATCTTCCGCGAGTGACAGCAAAAGGCACCAACGCGGACTTTCTCTGCACAAGTTAATGCTTCTCATCGGCCTCATTTGTCAAACGGTTTTAGGAATTGTATAATTTTATTTTGTAGGTTGCTGAAATATTGTAAAATGTGTTTATTTTTCAGTTCCATTTTTTTAAAACTATAGTGCTATCACTAATCTTTTTTTTTATTGTTACATGAGATAAATGTGGTTGTCATTCTCATTCGTTTGCCATTAAATAGACAGGTTCGGTTTTTTTTTTTGCTAGTGTGACCTCTCACCAGGCATCCTCTGTTGTAGTGTTATAGTACCGCTCTGATGTAAAACGTCCCAAACAGGAAACACTTAGGATAAAGAACAAAATTGTTATTCCCGTGTGCGGTGGCTGTTTGATCTTGTGTACTGGCTATTAACGTTGCGAATATCGAAGTCATTGGATGGATACTGATATTTTATGACTACAGCCTTCGCCTTATTTTCAAATTTAAATGTTTTGCAACACACATTTAGTCGTTACAGATATGAAAATGTGAATGTGGGCCATTACTATAAATCACATAGTAAAGTTCCCGTTACGTAAAAATAATTATTGTAACTATCGCGGAGAAAAACACAAAATTACGTTAAAACTTTAGGAAAAAAATGTTTTATTTCAGTTTGTGAAAAAAAGGGCTTGGATTGGTGGCCTGGGAAAAATAGGGGGGGGGGGGGGGGGATCGCTGGAATAAAATTTGCCTTTGTAATAAAGTGAAAGGGAGAAAATTTTAATTTTCTTGTTGACCTGTTTATTTTTAGAAAATATAATTCAGGGAAATTAAATTTGTTAGATTATGTATATAGATATCAGGTCATATTACTGATGTAGTTGATTTAGAATGGTGTTGGACGTTAAGGATCTCTTAAAACCAATGGACAATAATATTTGCCATAGTAATGCCAGAAAGAACTTTGTTTTATCAATTCATCTCTCTAAGAACCTGCTGCCATTTTGAAGTAGAAGATCATAGCTTGTACAAACCATGAAATATCTGGATGGTTTCCCCCAGAGCTTGACAAAATATACATTATACCAAAAAAGTTTAATGATTCTTCACTTGTTAACAAAGAGAAACAAACGTTAAGTAGCCAGGTTAATCTACAGTGAAAATGCACAGCCGACAAATACCTTCAAACGAGGCAAATATTTTATCCTCTTTTTTTTAGAATTTGAATCTTACGGTCTAATTCTTGTTATTAAACATTTGCATGTAAATGTCTGACTAAAAACTAGTCAACGTACACTAATCTTTGTGTTATATTTTAGATGTTCAAGCGTTTACAGCCAGTTTACGCGATTAAGGCATAAAGTCTGAATGATCACAAAAATAATGTGAAGCTTATAACATTACCGTATGTAAATACTTCTTAAAAGGTGCAATATGGCGTGACATAAAATTTCAGAATCAGCATTACAACTCTGCGGTTTTAAAACATCGCAAATGGAGTGCATATTTAAAGTGTTTTGTGGCAGTTGTGAGTAGCTAACAAGTACTTTTTAAACCGGTTATTTCTTTGCGTTTTAATTGGTGCGTGATATAACTTAAGTGGTTATACAGTTTTCTTCTTTTCATCGTAACTCGCGTTGACTCTATTTGATACAGCGTGACCTGAATGATGTGGCGCGGAAAAACCTAACACAAAAATAGTCGTGTTCATTAGGGTGGTAAAAAAAAATTATATTCGCCATTGACGCTTAGATGTTTGTGTACTGGTACCTGAAAAAGTGGCGAAATTACCACCGTAAAGGTTTTACACCACAACACCACGAAAAATGCTAGCGAGCATGTTCTATACCTTCGTGAAAAATCATCTTAGTTGCCAAACTTCACATGAAGTTCGGAAGCACTATGTCATTATGTTTGTATTCCAGTATTTTCGCTGGATTCGTTCCATAGTGTTAGTACTAGGTATCATAATTAATTCCTTTACCTTCACCATTTCGCTTAGATTTGTCAAATTCATACTCCCACTTTTTTTATATTGAATTTTTTCGATTCCCGAACAAACTTTTCAAAAATATATTTTGAAATGCTCGTCAATTAGTTTTAAAACTCTTACTGAAGTTTATATTAAAATAGGTAAGCATCAAGTTATTTTTTTTTTTTTTTTTACAATTGGTACGTTTGCACATTTTTACCGCCTGATTAATGTGCAAGAATGTTTGTAATTTCCGTATGACATGGTATTCATTCGTAATGCGTTTCTTCTTTCTAACAGTAAATAATGTTGGGCCGTCGGCGATTGTACGACCGTAATACACGGCACCGGATTCTGTTCTTTCTGTCGCTGGTTCCATACATCATCTTCCGTTTACTTGGCCAATGGCACTGCAGTTTCAGTGTGTAGGAAGCTTCACATGGTCAGCACTATAAACAAACTTTTAATTAAGTCAAAATAAACATGCCTCCATCTTGATTCGTGATGTTGAAATTTATTTTGATCGCTTTAAAATATGGCAGTCAAGTAATTTTGAAGATAACTGTGAAATACCCTTTGAATGCGCCTTAAAGACTTAAAATAATGAACGCTGGAGTATCTGTAGTGTTGCTAACTGCTGCAGCTTATACATTACTTTGTTTGAATGAATAGGGTTTAAGTAGCTTTAATAACCCAAGTGCATCAGGACCGACAATTTTCTACAGTTTCAGCGACGAAGAACGCTTCATGTAGCCTCAGGATTGTTCGTTCCCGAAACTCTGAGCTGAGTTCCGTTTCATGGCATTGCGGAGCGTGTTCCCATACATTAAGTGTACCATAAGTGGTGGTCACTTTGTGACTGTGTGGGTGACTTTGTAGTACAAATGTTTTTAACTGTCATTCAAATGTTCATATATTTCATAGAGGTTGTTTCATATGTTCAGTGGTTAATTTGGCACGACTGAATATCCGAAACTTCTAAGTAAAATGTTGGGAAGGGGCACTATTTAAATACTATTTCATGTGTCACAAAGTTACGCCACATTTGTCACAAAAGCGAGCCTCGCTTACGGTATATTTTCGTAAAAGTCTCCTTGAATACACGGAAATTTTTAAGTGTAACATAAGCTATCTCCAATAGAGACGATATTCAACACTCGTATGTAATGCCATGCTGCTATAGGGTGTTCACGATAAAATGAGCACTTTTGAAACCCCTGCTTAAGATCTACTTGTATACACGTTGTGTGTTCTTCCGCCTTATGTAAAATTAACATTGCCATGGGCCTCATCACGTTATTCATGCGTCGGTCAAGTGAAACTGTGAAATTACTAGCAAAGTAAATATTGTACAAATCTGATCATTTTTACACTTCGATGCATTAAAAAATACAGAAAGCGACAGAAATAATTTAAGTTATCACATATGATTACCCAACACTTTTTTCGACGTTAATATATGGAACTACTTTCCCCTCCATCGTTACCAACTTTACTGGATACATGTTACTCATTGTGCCCATTAAAATACATGCAGGTAGGGGCAGTGAATTTTTTCTAAGGTTGATTCCTAAAGTGCTCACTTTATCGTGAACAGCCTTTACCAATATGTATGCCATGTTAATTCCAATTGGGAAACAATATGCAGTCGAGCGGATGGAAACAAGATGACGGACAAGCTGGTTACATCTCCGACTCCTGATCCCTGATCCAGAAGTAACTATATTATACTACTCATTGCCTTAAGTTGGCGCATCGCATGCACGCGAGGCTAGGGTGGGGGTCCGCGGCTACTATCGGCAATCTCAGGTGTGATTTTGGTCTCAGACGAAAGATCTCTGCTAGTCTGTGGATTTGTGCAATTAAAGCATCTCGTCACTTTAATTTCATGGCAATATCCCAAAGAAAATATTCCTCGCTAACGCAGACGTAGTCACGTGAAACCCACGGCAGTGTATATTCGTTTCGTAAGTGCTTGTGTTAAGGGGGCCGCCTACTAGGCGCTAGAAATGTGTTGTAGTGTATTGGGAAATACTTTTTTTTTTTGACAAAATTATCCCACGTGCGCCCAATGCGCTAACTTCCCAAAAGAAAACCAACTTCAGGTGATGACGCAATGTCGCTTCCATGACACTACGCATGTTAGAACCACTATTTCCAAACTGTCCAACATAGCTAAGAACAGCATTTTCAGACTGCCTTATGCTAAAATGGGCTGACAGGATTTACGCGAAACTCTGATACAATCCTGCATTGAACTTTGCATTAAACTTTCCATCAGTAAAATAATACAAGTCACCGCTTAAAGTCACACAGAAAAAACGATTCTACGAAAAACTTGCACGCTGGTTTAGTGTTTCGCATAAGTGGTGATGCGGCACTTGATATGCGGGCGTGTTGTTGCTCGTAGCGTTCGCTTGCTGTTGTGCCATGTCGCGTCAGGTAGGTGGCCCCCTTAAGGCGTCCGTCTACCTGGCGCTTGAAGTGTGTAGCAGAATGTTCGAAATACACGTTTTTCTACGAAACTATTAAACGTGCGTCCAGTGTACTGACTTACGAAAAGAGGGGTTTTGAGTGTTTTCCAAGACCTCAAGTTAATTAGAAGCACAATTTCAGAGTACGCTTGGCTAAAAACGGCTTTTTCAAAGCGCTGTATCTCAAAATGTATGTGTCAGATCCACACAAAACTAGTCAAGGGGCATGCATTGAAACTCCCTACACACTTCCCACCAATAAAATAATAGGGTCGCCGCTGAAAGTCCCATAGGTACACGCGGCACGACGAGAACACTGCACGTCAGTTCAGAGCCTTGCGCTTAGCGGCGATGGGGGACTTGATGCGCGTGGCAATGTCGCCTTTAACGCTCCCTCGCCACTTGGCTTCAAACGCGGAAAAAAAACTGTAGGCAGACGGGCGTCCTAACAGCTGACCATCTGTAGTAGGAGCCGTGCCCTTCCAAGGCTCGTGCTCCGTCGGGACGCCCGCCGTCTCCGAAACCTACATTCATTCCGGCGCTCCATGCGGCACGGACGCCATGTTGTTAATTAGGAAGTGCCGCAAGCGTGAGTACTGGCAGTCCCTAGCTCTGGTCGTGGGCAGGCCGCGGGTCCCGGTCTGGAAGCGGCCTGCTTTCTGCCTTTTAGAGTAACGGGAGCGATCCTTATCCGCGTACATCCGAGCATCCCGTTCGTTGGCTGCGTGACGATAATTTTTTGTATTTCCTTTTAATTATAGCAATTTTCATATTGCCGGGAAAATGTCTCGATTTTAATTGAGGAGAAGTTAGATTTTACACACGTTTAGTTTTCATTTGCTTTTATATTTCGATTCCAATGTATCAGACATGCCTGGGGCTGTTCTTGGTCGGTACAAACCTGCAAGGATACGAACGCCGAGCCATCGCGGGGTGCACGTGACTTCGGGAAATTGCGGAAAGTGGAATGGCCGAACCGGGAATCAAAACTCTGGTTCTCTGGAGTGAAAGTCCAGTGTGAAGCGCCGTTATTTTGTGGACGCCATTGCTGGAGTTGGGTCAGGGACAGTCGCTTACATCACCTTCGTCACGTCAGGTAATTAATCACAGGAGGATAGTCTTTACGCCCGGGAGTTACGACCTCCAGCGTAAGTACACCCCCATCACACGATGACCGTTGGAAATGGCTTCGCGATCGCATACGCACACGTACCTTCCGAAGGTAGGCTTCTTCAGTAATCTCTGAAGAATTGTAAGCTAGATCTCTTTGAAGTATCAGTTTTTTGTACGTAAGAAATTTCTGCACAGAACGCGTACATAAAATGCGTGGTTCACAATTAATGTACTCGTCTTATGTTCAGTTAATCACACACGACTAGAAATTAGGGCCACCAAGGCGATCCGGGTTCAATCCCCGGCCGGGTCACTCCGGATTTTCGCGTGTGGGAATCGTGCCGGACGATGCCGTTGGTCGGCGGGTCTTCTCGGGGATCTCGTTTCCCCCGCCTTTTCATTCCGGCGCTGCTCCATACCCGCCCCAATCACCTTCATATGCTCTCAAGACCTCGATGTTAAGAGCCGTCCAAATCTCTTCACTCACTCACGACTAGAAATTAATTTTAGCGAAGGTATTGATTCAATTACATAGTTTAGGCGCTATTTTTTTAACGTGTAAAGGACAACAAAAGTCTGTAAATAAGACACTAAATTACTGCCTTCTCTGTAACCTTACTGCCCTGTTGGCCGAAGATGATCTGCACCCGACACGAAATAAAATGTAATTTCGTACACAACGAGACTGCTTCTGACACGGCACGTAGTCGTACACCGTAACCACAAACCGTGTCGTAAATAATACGTGCTTTCATTTTGACGCGTACTCGTGTTTACGTACATTTTTGATGTACACGTTTTGACGTAAATAGGTGCCAGGACTGGGACGTTTGCAGGGCGATAGTCCATTTCGGCTCTAACTTCTTGACTATAGGCTGTTCGCGGTACAATGAGCACTTTTGAAAAGCCCTGCTTAAGATCTACCTGTATGCACGTTATATATTCTTCCACCGCGTATATAATTAACATCGCATCTGTCCCGATTACTTTATTCATGAATTGGTCAAGGGAAGCTGTGGAATTATTTCAAAAGTAAAAAGTTTACGTTGCTTATTTTACTTGTATTCATAAAAAAAAAAAAATTAAAAAAATAACGAAAAGCAAAATAAATAACTTGAGTGTTCACTTTTAATTCAATACTGAGATATGTAAAATATTTACTTTCCCGATAATTCCATAGTTTCACTTGACCGGCGCAGGGATAAAGTGACGAGGCCCATGACAATGTTAATTTTACATAAGACGGACGAATACATAACGTGCATACAAGTAGATCTTAAGCAGGGCTTTCAAAAGTGTTCATTTTTACCGTTAAAAGCCTATAGTAAACCCTTTCCAATCAAATCCCCATAACTCTAAAGTACGTATTACGTTAACGCAGACCTGTGGACATAGACATAACCCACGAGCGTGGCTACGTCACAGCATCTCTCCCGGTTTGTTTTCGTCGAGATGTATAGAAACTCCATGGGTTGTGACGTGGTGGATGCGGTGGAGTGGGGGGGGGGGGAGCCGTGGTCCAGACGGCCACCTGCTGTATCCAGGTCGGGCTGCCGCGAGACTGCTAATGACCCGCCGCATACGCACAACGCCGACAAGGTCCCGGCGTGTCCCAGTGCCTGACCTACTGTCCAGCCCTGGGAGGAGGATGGGGACCATACTCTGGCCGCACTCACTCTGTATTGCCTATTCGCAGTTTCTTCACACCATCGCGTAATTTCCTTGTGCGAAAGTCAACAATCATATCTTCGTAAATTTGGCAAAATATGTCCAGAACATGAAATTTTGAACATTTCGCTTCTTTATCTACGCAAAAAAAAGTAAGTCGATTGTGTACAGTGATAACAAAAGAACATCAAATGAGCTACCCGACTGTTGTTTGGTTTTTTTAGTCGGCCGTAGTTATTTATGGAGAAAGTGAAAAAAAGGAAACGGAACCTGTGTCAGTATTACGTAGGGAATTCAAACGAGATGTTGGAAAGGGGCAGGCGGAGGTAGATTTGTATGGTTCGGGGCAGACGTGTGTATATACACACGCCTAGATTGATGTCGTCCCTGCATCGAGCTAATGGAAATCCATACAATAACACGCACGCACACACAGTGAACGTTGCAAAATAACATTCTGGAGTCCCGTTGTCTCGAAAATAATTTAAACGCGCGTGACGTTCCAATGTACGGACCTTCATTATTGTATTTTCAGAAAATAAATTGGCATTAAAAAATTTCTGACAGTAATTATGCCTTTCCATCTCGCAAATTAGACAGTGTAAGATATTATTCTACGTGATGAAAGTCAGTGGATTAAACTACAGATGCATCGTTGTACTTCGCTCCTTTCTCGTACGTTAATACTTTATAGACTTTGCTCGAGTGTAGTTCGAGCAAAGCTTTGAAAATTTCTTTGTTGTTCGGAACCAAACTGGCATGGATGTGCAGTCTTTGTTATGCTAGTGTTTAACAAGACCTCACAAGAACACGACAGCGCAGTAACAATAATATTACTGACGATAAAATTTATTTATTTTTATATATAGCCGCTTAAAGGGACATGATTAATTGCAAATAATTTTATACCATAAAGGACATTTGATTGGATCTGTATCAGCTCGGTTCTCCATTGGTTGATGACCGGCCAATAATGAAAGCTGTAAAGTACAGGATAATGGCTGGTGTTGTATGGAATACAGGACGATGGCGAGTTCTAATACAGGCGCCAACAGAATCGGTGTTCTTGGGGTAGTGGATATAGGTGACTCAATTATAATTTGTCTGAAGTGCCAGTAAATGTGTGCAGACTTCAATGGGTTTACTGCGCGGGAGAGCCTTGAAAATACTGTGTTTTTAGCTGTTCTTTTTTTTTTCTCCCCTATTTGAATATATCTAATTGGATAGGCGTATAAGTAAAGTGAGTGAAGATGTTTGGGTGACTCTTTAAGGGGTTATGTAGCTGCGCGTTCAAGGTCAAGACGCGAGTGAGCGACACGGGCGACACTAACACACACCCCTCCAACGACCTCATCGTCCCTACGTCCTTTCAGAATGCTGTACTGTGAAAATTAGATACGTAACACTGGGACTTCATTACGCGCGATGGAAGCCCACAGATTAAACTACGTTCGTACAATCCTACTTTTCTTAAGGAAACTGCATAGGCAAGCTTTCAAAATGAGATATTTGACCATTTTCACGAATTTTTTTCTCCATGAATACACTCAATATGATAAAAGTAAAAGGATAGGGACACAGATAAAGGTTTTTTATATTTTATGGCAAGAAGTCGTATTACTAGAACATATCTTTACCGAGATAATGCTCCCTCTTAACATCGAGGTCTTTAGAGCCGATGAGGATGAAGCGAGCTGAGTATGGAGTAGCTCCGGAATGAAAGGGTGGAGGAAACGGGAGATTCCCGAGAAAACCCGCCGACTAGCGGCATCGTCCGGGCACGATCCCCATATCCGGAAATCCGGGAGCGACCCCGCCAGGAATCGAACCCGGTTCGCAATGGAAGACGAGTAGTCTATCCATTACAGCACCGCGGCCGCTTAGGATAAAAGTGAAGTGCACTCTAAATCTCAATCAGTGAGAATTTCACTGTTTCAATCGGTTAATAATATCCGACTGATTCAGCAGTCACTTCAGTGAATTTAAGTGATGAATCGGTGAAAAAATGCGTTTTCCTTCACTTATTGATTTAGTGATATTTTCTACTGATTCATCGGTCCTTTTTTTTTCTTCGCCGTTTTCCAGTGATTGGTTTTTTTTTTTTTTACGGGTGGATCAGTTAAATGGCGTGTAAAAATGGCCGTTAAACAACGTCTACCAAGTGAAAAACAATGCATAAACTAATAAAGCCATTTCAGAATACTTTCTATAATTTGTTTCGTCTTTCAAAATACCATTTTATGATGTAACACTAACATTCAGTCTTTAATTCTGTCTTTACTTCTTTCATTTCGTTTTCATGTAATCATCACAGTGGTCTGTTTGGAAGTTTAAACTGCAAATAATGTGGCGAGGAGAGTGCTGTCATATGTGGGCCCTACCAAACCAGAAACTAAACATAAGGGCATACAATTTAAAACTACCCTTTTTCAATGATGAATTATAAGACATATATTTTCCTCTTTTATATCAACTTGACTCGGTAGCTCAGATGGTAAGGTAATGGCCTAAAAACGAATTGGAAAGGGTGTAAGAGTTCAATCCCGGCCACCTGCGAAAATTTATTTACTATTTTAAATTACGGTAATTTGCGCAATATAAATAGTAAACTGGTAAATTTCTCGTTTTTTTTTTTTTTTGGTAAAATCCAATTAAAAAAAACTTAATTCGCCGCTGCATTTGTCGGTCACTTATTCAATCAGTGAAATTGTTTCACGTCATTAATACAATCAGTGAAATTTTTTTCACTGAAACAATTAGTGGTTTTCAACTGATTCTAAGTAGAGCCATTTTCACGTAATCGAGTAGTTCAATTTCACTGCTAATCAATGCTTTTCCACTGATTCGAATTTAGTGTGTGGCGACTGTAGACGATAGCCTTTTTTTTTTTTTTTTTTTTTTCTGGAAAAAATTCTATTTCCCAAACCATGTATTTACTGAGATACACGCGTGGGAGAAAACACTGATTTTACACACATTTTATTTAAGCACTGAACAAGCTTCTAAGCTCTCATCCTGCAATCGCCTTTACCATTCGGATTTCGAGGATTGGCCTTCACATATGTTATCTGGATTTAGTAGCCATTCAAAGAGATGAACAGTATTGTGCTCCGTGTAGGTGATTTCATTGCATTGTGAGATAATATGTTTACTTTAGTTAGGTTGGTTGATAATTGTTTGTGAGAAAGGTAATGTTTTGTCGCAATTATTTTTGATGTTGTTTCATTAACGGAGTTTGAATAATACAATTTGATAAGATACGTGTGTTTCCTTGTAGTTATTTGTTAAATAATATATGTTGTCAAATGTTGTATGGTGACGATATTCACCTAAGTCCACATACACTTAGTAAGGTGACCTAACTCAAGTTGACCAAATCTAACGTCCTTTCGTGAATCACCAACGCCATACCATTGTTTAATTTATCGTCCGTGAGAATACGCCAGCCAGTCGTGCCACCTCTAGCAGTGCCAGTTTCGTTAAGAGCCGCAGGTCAGGGCTCTGTTCTGGCGGAATCTCCCGTGGAAGTCGGCGCGACATACAGAACGGACTGGATACGTCTGGGTTTCCCCGAACCTCGTGTGCTCGAACTGGCCGGCGCCGCCTTACTTCCGCGCTACCAACTGATAGTGTGTGTTTCGTTAAGAGCCGTAGGTCCGGGTTCTGTTCTGGCGGAATCTCCCGTGGAAGTCGGCGCGACATAAAGAACGGACTGGATACGTCTGGGTTTCCCCGAACCTCGTGTGCTCGAACTGGCCGGCGCCGCCTTACTTCCGCGCGCTACCAACTGATAGTGTGTGTTTCGTTAAGAGCCGTAGGTCCGGGTTCTGTTCTGGCGGAATCTCCCGTGGAAGTCGGCGCGACATACAGAACGGACTGGATACGTCTGGGTTTCCCCGAACCTCGTGTGCTCGAAATGGCCGGCGCTGCCTTACTTCCGCGCGCTACCAACTGATAGTGTGTGTTTCGTTAAGAGCCGCAGGTCCGGGTTCTGTTCTGGCGGAATCTCCCGTGGAAGTCGGCGCGACATACAGAACGGACTGGATACGTGTGGGTTTCCCCGAACCTCGTGTGCTCGAACTGGCCGGCGCCGCCTTACTTCCGCGCTACCAACTGATAGTGTGTGTTTCGTTAAGAGCCGCAGGTCCGGGTTCTGTTCTGGCGGAATCTCCCGTGGAAGTCGGCGCGACATACAGAACGGACTGGATACGTCTGGGTTTCCCCGAACCTCGTGTGCTTGAACTGGCCGGCGCCGCCTTACTTCCGCGCGCTACCAACTGATAGTGTGTGTTTCGTTAAGAGCCGCAGGTCCGGGTTCTGTTCTGGCGGAATCTCCCGTGGAAGTCGGCGCGACATACAGAACTGACTGGATACGTGTGGGTTTCCCCGAACCTCGTGTGCTCGAACTGGCCGGCGCCGCCTTACTTCCGCGCGCTACCAACTGATAGTGTGTGTTTCGTTAAGAGCCGTAGGTCCGGGTTCTGTTCTGGCGGAATCTCCCGTGGAAGTCGGCGCGACATACAGAACGGACTGGATACGTCTGGGTTTCCCCGAACCTCGTGTGCTCGAACTGGCCGGCGCCGCCTTACTTCCGCGCTACCAACTGATAGTGTGTGTTTCGTTAAGAGCCGTAGGTCCGGGTTCTGTTCTGGCGGAATCTCCCGTGGAAGTCGGCGCGACATACAGAACGGACTGGATACGTCTGGGTTTCCCCGAACCTCGTGTGCTCGAACTGGCCGGCGCCGCCTTACTTCCGCGCGCATACCAACTGATAGTGTGTGTTTCGTTAAGAGCCGTAGGTCCGGGTTCTGTTCTGGCGGAATCTCCCGTGGAAGTCGGCGCGACATACAGAACTGACTGGATACGTGTGGGTTTCCCCGAACCTCGTGTGCTCGAACTGGCCGGCGCCGCCTTACTTCCGCGCTACCAACTGATAGTGTGTGTTTCGTTAAGAGCCGTAGGTCCGGGTTCTGTTCTGGCGGAATCTCCCGTGGAAGTCGGCGCGACATACAGAACGGACTGGATACGTGTGGGTTTCCCCGAACCTCGTGTGCTCGAACTGGCCGGCGCCGCCTTACTTCCGCGCGCTACCAACTGATAGTGTGTGTTTCGTTAAGAGCCGTAGGTCCGGGTTCTGTTCTGGCGGAATCTCCCGTGGAAGTCGGCGCGACATACAGAACGGACTGGATACGTCTGGGTTTCCCCGAACCTCGTGTGCTCGAACTGGCCGGCGCCGCCTTACTTCCGCGCTACCAACTGATAGTGTGTGTTTCGTTAAGAGCCGTAGGTCCGGGTTCTGTTCTGGCGGAATCTCCCGTGGAAGTCGGCGCGACAACAGAACGGACTGGATACGTCTGGGTTTCCCCGAACCTCGTGTGCTCGAACTGGCCGGCGCCGCTTCTCTCCGCGCTACCAACTGATAGTGTGTGTTTCGTTAAGAGCCGTAGGTCCGGGTTCTGTTCTGGCGGAATCTCCCGTGGAAGTCGGCGCGACATACAGAACGGACTGGATACTCTGGGTTTCCCCGAACCTCGTGTGCTCGAACTGGCCGGCGCCGCCTTACTTCCGCCGCTACCAACTGATAGTGTGTGTTTCGTTAAGAGCCGTAGGTCCGGGTTCGTTCTGGCGGAATCTCCCGTGGAAGTCGGCGCGACATACAGAACGGACTGGATACGTCTGGGTTTCCCCGAACCTCGTGTGCTCGAACTGGCCGGCGCCGCCTTACTTCCGCGCGCTACCAACTGATAGTGTGTGTTTCGTTAAGAGCCGTAGGTCCGGGTTCTGTTCTGGCGGAATCTCCCGTGAAGTCGGCGCGACATACAGAACGGACTGGATACGTGTGGGTTTCCCCGAACCTCGTGTGCTCGAACTGGCCGGCGCCGCCTTACTTCCCGCGCTACCAACTGATAGTGTGTGTTTCGTTAAGAGCCGTAGGTCCGGTTCTGTTCTGGCGAATCTCCCGTGGAAGTCGGCGCGACATACAGAACGGACTGGATACGTCTGGGTTTCCCCGAACCTCGTGTGCTCGAACTGGCCGCGCCGCTTTACTTCGCGCGCTACCAACTGATAGTGTGTGTTTCGTAAGAGCCGTAGGTCCGGTTCTGTTCTGGCGAATCTCCCGTGGAAGTCGGCGCGACATACAGAACGGACTGGATACGTCTGGTTTCCCCGAACCTCGTGTGCTCGAACTGGCCGCGCCGCCTTACTTCCGCGCGCTACCAACTGATAGTGTGTTTTCGTTAAGAGCGTAGGTCGGGTTCTGTTCTGGCGAATCTCCCGTGGAAGTCGGCGCGACATACAGAACTGACTGGATACGTGTGGGTTTCCCGAACCTCGTGTGCTCGAACTGGCCGGCGCCGCCTTACTTCTGCGCGTACCAACTGTAGTGTGTGTTTCGTTAAGAGCCGTAGGTCGGTTCTGTTCTGGCGGAATCTCCGTGAAGTCGGCGCGACATACAGAACGGACTGGATACGTTGGGTTTCCCGAACCTCGTGTGCTCGAACTGGCCGGCCGCTTACTTCCGCCTACCAACTGATAGTGTGTGTTTCGTTAAGAGCCGTAGGTCCGGGTTCTGTTCTGGCGGAATCTCCCGTGGAAGTCGGCGCGACATACAGAACGGACTGGATACGTCTGGGTTTCCCCGAACCTCGTGTGCTCGAACTGGCCGGCGCCGCCTTACTTCCGCCTACCAACTGATAGTGTGTGTTTCGTTAAGAGCCGTAGGTCCGGGTTCTGTTCTGGCGGAATCTCCCGTGGAAGTCGGCGCGACATACAGAACGGACTGGATACGTCTGGGTTTCCCCGAACCTCGTGTGCTCGAACTGGCCGGCGCCGCCTTACTTCCGCGCGCTACCAACTGATAGTGTGTGTTTCGTTAAGAGCCGTAGGTCCGGGTTCTGTTCTGGCGGAATCTCCCGTGGAAGTCGCGCGACATACAGAACGGACTGGATACGTGTGGGTTTCCCGAACCTCGTGTGCTCGAACTGGCCGGCGCCGCCTTACTTCGCGCGCTACCAACTGATAGTGTGTGTTTCGTTAAGAGCCGTAGTCCGGGTTCTGTTCTGGCGGAATCTCCCGTGGAAGTCGGCGCGACATACAGAACGGACTGGATACGTCTGGGTTTCCCCGAACCTCGTGTGCTCGAACTGGCCGGCGCCGCTTTACTTCCGCGCCTAAACAACTGATAGTGTGTGTTTCGTTAAGAGCCGTAGGTCCGGGTTCTGTTCTGGCGGAATCTCCCGTGGAAGTCGGCGCGACATACAGAACGGACTGGATACGTCTGGGTTTCCCCGAACCTCGTGTGCTCGAACTGCCGGCGCCGCCTTACTTCCGCGCGCTACCACTGATAGTGTGTGTTTCGTTAAGAGCCGTAGGTCCGGGTTCTGTTCTGGCGGAATCTCCCGTGGAAGTCGGCGCGACATACAGAACGACTGGATACGTGTGGGTTTCCCCGAACCTCGTGTGCTCGAACTGGCCGCGCCGCCTTACTTCCGCGCGCTACCACTGATAGTGTGTGTTTCGTTAAGAGCCGTAGGTCCGGGTTCTGTCTGGCGGAATCTCCGTGGAAGTCGGCGCGACATACAGAACGGACTGGATACGTCTGGGTTCCCGAACCTCGTGTGCTCGAACTGGCCGGCGCCGCCTACTTCCGCGCTACCAACTGATAGTGTGTGTTTCGTTAAGAGCGTAGGTCGGTTGTTCTGGCGGAATCTCCCGTGGAAGTCGGCGCGACATACAGAACGGACTGGATACTCTGGTTTCCCCGAACCTCGTGTGCTCGAACTGGCCGGCGCGCTTACTTCCGCGCGCTACCAACTGATAGTGTGTGTTTCGTTAAGAGCCGTAGGTCCGGGTTCTGTTCTGGCGGAATCTCCCGTGGAAGTCGGCGCGACATACAGAACGACTGGATACGTGTGGGTTTCCCGAACCTCGGTGCCGAACTGGCCGGCGCCGCTTACTTCCGCGCTACCAACTGATATGTGTGTTTCGTTAAGAGCCGTAGGTCCGGGTTCTGTTCTGGCGGAATCTCCGTGGAAGTCGGCGCGACATACAGAACGGACTGGATACGTGGGGTTTCCCCGAACCTCGTGTGCTCGAACTGGCCGGCGCCGCCTTACTTCGCGCGCTACCAACTGATAGTGTGTGTTTCGTTAAGAGCCGTAGGTCCGGTTCTGTTCTGGCGGAATCTCCCGTGGAAGTCGGCGCGACATACAGAACGGACTGATACGTCTGGGTTTCCCCGAACCTCGTGTGCTCGAACTGGCCGCGCCGCCTTACTTCCGCGCTACCAACTGATAGTGGTGTTTCGTTAAGAGCGTAGGTCCGGGTTTGTTCTGGCGGAATCTCCGTGGAAGTCGGCGCGACATACAGAACGACGGATACGTTGGGTTTCCCGAACCTCGTGTGCTCGAACTGGCCGGCGCCGCTTACTCCGCGCGCTACCAACTGATAGTGTGTTTTCGTTAAGAGCCGTAGGTCCGGTTCTGTTCTGGCGATCTCCCGGGAAGTCGCGCGACATACAGAACGGACTGATACGTCTGGGTTTCCCCGAACCTCGTGTGCTCGAACTGGCCGGCGCCGCCTTACTTCGCGCGCTACCAACTGATAGTGTGTGTTTCGTTAAGAGCCGTAGGTCCGGGTTCTGTTCTGGCGGAATCTCCCGTGGAAGTCGGCGCGACATACAGAACGGACTGGATACGTCTGGGTTTCCCCGAACCTCGTGTGCTCGAACTGGCCGGCGCCGCCTTACTTCCGCGCTACCAACTGATAGTGTGTGTTTCGTTAAGAGCCGTAGGTCCGGGTTCTGTTCTGGCGGAATCTCCCGTGGAAGTCGGCGCGACATACAGAACGGACTGGATACGTCTGGGTTTCCCCGAACCTCGTGTGCTCGAACTGGCCGGCGCCGCCTTACTTCCGCGCTACCAACTGATAGTGTGTGTTTCGTTAAGAGCCGTAGGTCCGGGTTCTGTTCTGGCGGAATCTCCCGTGGAAGTCGGCGCGACATACAGAACGGACTGGATACGTCTGGGTTTCCCCGAACCTCGTGTGCTCGAACTGGCCGGCGCCGCCTTACTTCCGCGCTACCAACTGATAGTGTGTGTTTCGTTAAGAGCCGTAGGTCCGGGTTCTGTTCTGGCGGAATCTCCCGTGGAAGTCGGCGCGACATACAGAACGGACTGGATACGTCTGGGTTTCCCCGAACCTCGTGTGCTCGAACTGGCCGGCGCCGCCTTACTTCCGCCTACCAACTGATAGTGTGTGTTTCGTTAAGAGCCGTAGGTCCGGGTTCTGTTCTGGCGGAATCTCCCGTGGAAGTCGGCGCGACATACAGAACGGACTGGATACGTCTGGGTTTCCCCGAACCTCGTGTGCTCGAACTGGCCGGCGCCGCCTTACTTTCCGCGCGCTACCAACTGATAGTGTGTGTTTCGTTAAGAGCCGTAGGTCCGGGTTCTGTTCTGGCGGAATCTCCCGTGGAAGTCGGCGCGACATACAGAACGGACTGGATACGTGTGGGTTTCCCCGAACCTCGTGTGCTCGAACTGGCCGGCGCCGCCTTACTTCCGCGCGCTACCAACTGATAGTGTGTGTTTCGTTAAGAGCCGTAGGTCCGGGTTCTGTTCTGGCGGAATCTCCCGTGGAAGTCGGCGCGACATACAGAACGGACTGGATACGTCTGGGTTTCCCCGAACCTCGTGTGCTCGAACTGGCCGGCGCCGCTTTACTTCCGCGCGCTACCAACTGATAGTGTGTGTTTCGTTAAGAGCCGTAGGTCCGGGTTCTGTTCTGGCGGAATCTCCCGTGGAAGTCGGCGCGACATACAGAACGGACTGGATACGTCTGGGTTTCCCCGAACCTCGTGTGCTCGAACTGGCCGGCGCCGCCTTACTTCCGCGCGCTACCAACTGATAGTGTGTGTTTCGTTAAGAGCCGTAGGTCCGGGTTCTGTTCTGGCGGAATCTCCCGTGGAAGTCGGCGCGACATACAGAACTGACTGGATACGTGTGGGTTTCCCCGAACCTCGTGTGCTCGAACTGGCCGGCGCCGCCTTACTTCCGCGCGCTACCAACTGATAGTGTGTGTTTCGTTAAGAGCCGTAGGTCCGGGTTCTGTTCTGGCGGAATCTCCCGTGGAAGTCGGCGCGACATACAGAACGGACTGGATACGTGTGGGTTTCCCCGAACCTCGTGTGCTCGAACTGGCCGGCGCCGCCTTACTTCTGCGCGCTACCAACTGATAGTGTGTGTTTCGTTAAGAGCCGTAGGTGCGGGTTCTGTTCTGGCGGAATCTCCCGTGGAAGTCGGCGCGACATACAGAACGGACTGGATACGTCTGGGTTTCCCCGAACCTCGTGTGCTCGAACTGGCCGGCGCCGCCTTACTTCCGCGCTACCAACTGATAGTGTGTGTTTCGTTAAGAGCCGTAGGTCCGGGTTCTGTTCTGGCGGAATCTCCCGTGGAAGTCGGCGCGACATACAGAACGGACTGGATACGTCTGGGTTTCCCCGAACCTCGTGTGCTCGAACTGGCCGGCGCCGCCTTACTTCCGCCTACCAACTGATAGTGTGTGTTTCGTTAAGAGCCGTAGGTCCGGGTTCTGTTCTGGCGGAATCTCCCGTGGAAGTCGGCGCGACATACAGAACGGACTGGATACGTCTGGGTTTCCCCGAACCTCGTGTGCTCGAACTGGCCGGCGCCGCCTTACTTCCGCGCGCTACCAACTGATAGTGTGTGTTTCGTTAAGAGCCGTAGGTCCGGGTTCTGTTCTGGCGGAATCTCCCGTGGAAGTCGGCGCGACATACAGAACGGACTGGATACGTGTGGGTTTCCCCGAACCTCGTGTGCTCGAACTGGCCGGCGCCGCCTTACTTCCGCGCGCTACCAACTGATAGTGTGTGTTTCGTTAAGAGCCGTAGGTCCGGGTTCTGTTCTGGCGGAATCTCCCGTGGAAGTCGGCGCGACATACAGAACGGACTGGATACGTCTGGGTTTCCCCGAACCTCGTGTGCTCGAACTGGCCGGCGCCGCTTTACTTCCGCGCGCTACCAACTGATAGTGTGTGTTTCGTTAAGAGCCGTAGGTCCGGGTTCTGTTCTGGCGGAATCTCCCGTGGAAGTCGGCGCGACATACAGAACGGACTGGATACGTCTGGGTTTCCCCGAACCTCGTGTGCTCGAACTGGCCGGCGCCGCCTTACTTCCGCGCGCTACCAACTGATAGTGTGTGTTTCGTTAAGAGCCGTAGGTCCGGGTTCTGTTCTGGCGGAATCTCCCGTGGAAGTCGGCGCGACATACAGAACTGACTGGATACGTGTGGGTTTCCCCGAACCTCGTGTGCTCGAACTGGCCGGCGCCGCCTTACTTCCGCGCGCTACCAACTGATAGTGTGTGTTTCGTTAAGAGCCGTAGGTCCGGGTTCTGTTCTGGCGGAATCTCCCGTGGAAGTCGGCGCGACATACAGAACGGACTGGATACGTGTGGGTTTCCCCGAACCTCGTGTGCTCGAACTGGCCGGCGCCGCCTTACTTCTGCGCGCTACCAACTGATAGTGTGTGTTTCGTTAAGAGCCGTAGGTGCGGGTTCTGTTCTGGCGGAATCTCCCGTGGAAGTCGGCGCGACATACAGAACGGACTGGATACGTCTGGGTTTCCCCGAACCTCGTGTGCTCGAACTGGCCGGCGCCGCCTTACTTCCGCGCTACCAACTGATAAAGAGTGTGCTTCGTAAGTTACGCGCGCAGGTATCGCCTGAGACGTCGTGCTGCAGCGGTGCCAAAGTTTTGATCGGCGGAGACTTGGAGCACGCAAATGACGCGTACTTAAGAAATGAAACAGTTGTGTCAAGTGTGGTAGTTCAAAACAGAAACCAGCAAGTTATGTGTAGTTTCCTCGAGCGATAAGAGAATTTTTTTTGTGCTTTGTATTTAATGCAAAAGTTGAGTGAAAGTAGCCAGCCTGTGCATGGTAGTATAGTTGATTGGAGATTGGTATTTATCGTAAATAAAATACATATGTAACCACGAAAATGCTTCTCCTTTTTTTTTTTTAATTTAACTTATAAATACAAGATGCTCCGCTATGATATCAGTCTAGAAAAATATGTGATTATTAATTGGTTACGTTTAGTAATCAGTAGGATGTCGCATCGGAAATTGTAGGCAAAAGCAAAATAAACACTGGGATTATGTTGGATCTTTAAAATTGTCTATTTGAGGATTTGAAGTCAATTAAATAATCTCATAATTTCGTTTTATATTTGTAAGATTATATTTTTTTTAAATAATGGGAACTTGCAGTTGACTCAGTGGTTTAGACTCTGGTCTCCCGCCGATGGAGTCAACGGTTCGATCCCAGACCCCGGCGAACGGAAAGTTTCTACGACGGTGTTCTCACGTGGGTGAACGTTGCCGACATTGTCGTCCTTGTTCCGGGGTTTTCTCGAGGTGTTCTTACTTTTCTCCTGCGTCTTCGTCCCGCCATCCTGCGGGGAACGATGGATGTGTCCATTAAGTAATGGCGGTCGGCTCCAACCATCGCCATGCTCCTCCCATTCACGGCGATCCTGCCTCTGGTGTATGTGTTCGTTTTTAATGATGACTTAATTAATACTTAATTGCAAAAAATCTAGAATGTTCTCAGAATACGAATGGACCGCGGCTGGGGTAGCAGTAAGAACGTTCACCAAGCATTACTTCTCAGGCTATAATAAAATATTGTTACATGGGATTTATATAATATTAACTTTTCACAGTTTTACTGGACCGATGCATGAATAAAGTGATGAGGCCCATGGCCATGTTAATTTTACATAGGGCGGAAGAATACACAACGTGCATACAAGTAGGTCTTAAGCAGGGCTTTCAAAAGTGCTCACTTTATCGTTAACAGCCTGTACATAGTATTCACTGTAAAATGAGCTGGAGGTCAGCTCTCGGCGCCTTCCCACGTGAAGGAAACACCGGACAGCGACATGCAACAGTATACTTTCTTTGTTTATTATGCTTGCTTGGAGAGGTCTTAAAAAGTGCTCACTTTACCATGAATGCTCTGTATAGGCTGTTAACGATAAAGTGAGCACTTTTGAAAGCCCTGCTTAAGATCTATTTGTATGCACGTTGTGTATTCTTCCGCCCTATGTAAAATTAACATGGCCATGGGCCTCATCACTTTATTCATGCATCGGTCAAGTAAAACTGTGAACTTTTTAGAAAAGTTCATATTGTACAAATCAGCTCATTTTCACTCTACGACGCAATTTAAAAAAACCAAAGTGAAAGATGTAGTTTAAGTTATTACAAATTGTTACCTTACACCTTCTATTGAACGTTAAGATATGGAACTACTTTCCAGCCATCGTTACCAACTTTACTGGGCTCATGCCACTTAATGCACACGTTAAAATATACGCAGGCAGGGACAGTGACTGTGACTTTTTCCCATGGTTGATTTAGAATGTGCTCACTTTATTGTGAATACCATGTAAAGCTGTGTACACGTGTGTCTGTCTTAGGTAGGAGACACAGCGGGGACGGTTCTGGCTCCTGTAATTGGCGAGAGCGACGCTGGTGAAGAATGTGTCTGGAAGGACTCGGCCTTGTAACTATTTCCCTGGCGGAGACGAGGGAAGCGTGGAGCGTTTTACGAAGCCTGGGAGCGCTGATAACGACTCAAAATTAAACTATGGCGGGAATCACACTGGCCTTCCAACTGCGCTGTCGATAACGTAACTGGCCACAAGGGTCGTTCGAAATAGCTATATATCGATAATTTATCGATGTGAAAAATATCGGTATATCGATGTTTAGATATTATCGAAGTATTCGGTTTTATCGAAATTTTCTGTATTATCAATTATTAGGGATTATCGATTATCGAGGTACTATCGATTATTAATTTACAATCGACTATTTCGATATTATCTATTTCGGTATCATCGAATTATCGATTATTTCGGTATAGTTGATAATTTCTGTATACCAAAAATACAGAGTAAATGTTGGGGAAAATATCGATATTAACTTTTTATTATATCGAACAGTCTTACTGGCCACAAGTGGATTCAGAAATCCGTCGATGGATCCACCATGTGGTTACTGGTGCACCACTCCCGTATTTTCGCACGTGGAGATCGTGCCGGACGATGCCGCTGGTCGCCGTGTTTTATCGGGGATCTCCCGTTTCCCCCGCCTTTGCATTCCCCGGCACTGCTCCGTTGTCACCTCCTTTCACCCTCATCGGCTCTCAATACGTCGTTGTCGACAGCCGCCTAAATCTCTCAACTCAACTTACACTTAACCCACATTAGTACGGCAATACAAAATAAATTATTTCGTATTCACAGATGTGTACATGGCACTTGTAATTCAACATCAACATTCAACAACTGCTTACCCTCTGTCATTGCCAACTCTAACGGGCGCTTGCAAACAAGTGTTGCCGTTAAAATATATGCAGATTGGGGCAACGACATTTTCCAAATTCACTTCGAAGAGCCTGTACCAGAACTACAAAGAGAGACAAAAAATTGGGTTTGGCTGTGTTGGGGACACGGCCTTTTGTTTTACGCGAATACGTCTATGTAGACGCGCTCGGGCGCCTTTGTGTGTTTTATGTTCCAAGCACCACTTGACTCGATCATACGGGGTTATATGGGTATTACTGGATTGCTTTTGGGATGCTCTTTCCAACCGTATACGATTTCTATATTTCGACGTGGCTTTTTGACGAGCATAGGCTGAAATTGTGATAATTTTTTTTTCTTTCTTTAAAAGCAGACAATTTTACCATAACCACGCCACACAAATGTTTTTATACGTGTAATCGATTGATCTTGACGATAGCTGTCGATTGAAACTTAGAGTGTCGTAGTTTCTCCTAGTCAAAAGTTATACTTTACGAAAGTTATGAGACGCTGCGAAACGAACTCAAAATTGCGGTGACCCCCCCCCCCCCCGGCTGCTTCGCAGTCCTTATTCAACGTAACCTATTATTTTTGATCCTTTGGCAATCGAGTGGTGTAGTAGACTTTCGAATGTAGACGATAGATTCGGAGCCGCAATGCCAAACTGCATCCCCCGATTTTATCATCGGATTATCTGGATTGCCTTCCACTATGGTCGCAAATTTAAAGACTTATTCACGTCAGAAAGTGCGTGGGGGAAAAAACGCGAGAGAAATGGAGACACGCGGCCCGGGCTCTGCGTCTGGCTTGCGCACTTGGACAAACAAAGCGAGGACTCGGCTCGACGCGTTATAACGTCGTGCGCCCGCGTGTGCTTTCTGCCGCTGTTTCGACCCCACCTCGTGTTTCTGCTCCGGCGCGGCGCCTCTACACGATGTTATCCCGCTATCTTGGATTTTCACTATTTGTGCCGTAAGTTCCATTTAAGAACCTTCAATGAGGTTTCTCACACCACATGACATAATTAATAGCTCCCTGAGTTTAATAAAACTATTACAGCTCTATAGAATTGATTGTTGTTCGACTAGTTATTGCAAGAAAATAAATAACTTTTTTGCTTTATCTTGCAGAAACGGCCCTGGAACAGTAATCTAGGGATGCATGTTGTAGATCATGTGCTATGTAATGTACAACACTTTGTCGTTAGCCCAAAATAAAAAGCAAAATCTGTAATGAAGTTGACGGCGGAAATTCTGAGAACTCAAGATGGCGGAGACTGATCCGCCTTAAGAGGACTATGTAGCTGCGCGTTCAAAGTCAAGAAGCGAGGGAACGTTACGGGCGACCTTAGGTGTTCTGCTAGTTTATTGCTATTTGTGCCATAAAAAGCAGCTATTTCTGCTCTGGCTCACCGAGGCACACCAGAAATATCAAAACGAGCAAGGTGGAACAAAATGGCCGCTAAAAATAACATTACAAACGTCGAAGTGTCTTGAGAGTGACGATTGCAAATAGTAATTTGCTTTTACGCAGATTGACGAAGAGAATATGTTTGGGTATTGTTGAAAGTGCAGAGCGAAATAAAAATAACTAAGACAAACTTATCCTCGAAAGTAAGTTATCGTGAGTGGCCAAAATTTTTAATGTACGTAAATTACACAAACAATAATGAGTATCAACTTTTTAAAAATAAGATTTCGTTTGTATATTTTTGACGTTAATTTACTGCTGTTAGTCGTAATGTGTCGTCCTGCCTAGAGTAACTGCTGTTTTTGCTGCTTTTTCGGCTAGTGAAAAATAACACTTGCAGTAGAAAAAACATACCACGCGAACAAACCTACTAACACGCACGCCCAGCGCCTCGTCGCTCCTACGTGCAAGGCGTGCTGTGTCTGTCCTACGCTCTACTGTGTAAACTAGATATGTAACTGTGGGGTTTTTATCACACGCGAAGAAAGTACACTGATCAAACTACCTGCGTATAGTCGTACTTTTCTCTTACCGCTTAAAGAGACTCCATAGGCAAGCTTTTAAAAATGCGATGTTTGACCACTTTCACGATTTTTTTCTCTTCATTAATACACTTAATATGATAAAAAAGTAAAAAGATAGCGACATACATTATTTTTTTTAAAATCCTTTGTGGCAAAACTTCGTATTTGCAGAACACTTATTTACCGAGACACACGTTTACGTGCAGAAAACGTCTCAGTACGCGGGACCCTTTTAATGTCGCGTCCTCTAGCTTCTTTCTTTCCCTAGGGGACAAAATGACCACCTGAAATCCCGGCATTTTAATGATGGACAGGCCCACTAAGAGAAATTTCGTGCCCCTGAGCAATGCGTGCAGTGGGCCCCCCTAACCCCCGCCCCCCTCAAATCGACCATTTACAACAACATAAATAGTCGCCATCCATGCAAAAAAGTTAATAAGTTTTGATTGTTGATATTAGATTTTTACGTAATACTTCGTCTTATAAATAAACGTTCACGAATCGGTCCCGCACAGCCACCCCCCCCCCCCTTCCCGCGGAGACCCGTGCAACCGTTCACCTGAGTGTTGCACCCCCTTCTCAATCCATCCTCGTGGCGGGCCTGCTGATGGATAAGCGAGACAAGCGACGGGGAAGAGTTCCGTGTACATGCCTACATCTGTGCATCGGAGTTAAAGGGGACTTTGTCGAAAAAAAAAAAATGCGACTTTTGCAAGCGTGATCTTTGTGTGGATACCATGATGGTGCACAATACCCTTTCCTACCATAGACTTAAGATGAGGTAGACCGATCTCGCTGGCTGCGCACAACCAATCTCCGTGTTCCAACATCGAAATGCTTTTTTTTTTCCTACACGTCTAGCAGAAATGGTGTGGATTGGGTTTGAGGTTCGAACACTGTTCAGTAAACAAGTGCTTTTGAGATGTTTTTATACTTCCTCTAATCTATTTGTAATGGTTTTTTATTACATTCAAACTGGTAAAAGTATTTTATGAATATAATACTGCTTGTCATTTAAAAATTAAGATGTAAACATACACGTTCATCACTGTTGACCATGTGACTATGACAGTTCTGTAGGATTGGGGTAGGTCAATGTTGGGTACATGCGCAGAAGACGTATAAGCGGTCTACCTCATCTTTAGTCTATGTTTCCTACTGGCTAAATCGTATATTATTCCGTGTAGGAGAATGTGCTTTGCACTCTGCAAAAAAGCGTGAAAAATACAATAAGACACTTCAAAACATCGGTTCTGTAAAACATACCCAGTGCCCTTTACCCCCTATTCATATATTCATATATATATATATATATATATATATATATATATATATATATATATATATATATATATATATTCGAACTTCGTGGCTGAGGACCACGAGATTTTGTGTTCGTATCCTCGGTAAACCAAAGATGTTCTTTCTTTTAGTGTGATTTAATATCGTTTCAATATCTATTATCACTTCACTTCGGGCTGTGTGATATGGCGATATATTGATCATGAAACAGTATTTCTGAAAAATCGCAACTGCGATATGGGCCAACATAGTAGAGCAATGCATCACGTATCGCTGATATTGCGATACTAATAACTAACATAAGATATATCGCCCCAGTACTGACATGGTCAACACGTTTCAACTGATAGTGAAAAGTGAATGTTACACAGTCTTAACTCCGCCTTGACTGGCCTACCGACTTATTTCCGGAGTGTTGATTGATAGTGAAATAAAATAAAACAAAACAAGATCCCCTTTGATATGTGTTCTGCACTGAATTTGATTACTTACTTTCGTGTTTAACTATTCATTAGTGATTCGTTGTAATAAAAATCCAAATATTCCACTGATATTTAATTTTAGTATAAACATGGATGTTTTATAATGATTTGTTTTTGTTGTGAGGGAAACTATTTCAACTGTGTACATTATCTAAATCCGGTGTAGGCATTCATGAAATGTGTTTGTTTTGCAAATGTGCTTTGACTGATTTTTTTAAAATACCCTTTCGTAAAATTTTTAATAGCCTGAAAATTGCAGGTAAATTAAGATTTACATACTCAACACACACACACACACTTGTTGATTTATTCCTCGTAGCGTGGATCTCTTCAAAGGAAAAAATATATATTTTTTCTTGTTTTTTCTTTAAATGACAGTGTGACAGATAATTGAGACATGCTTAACATAGTTTAACATGTAAATCAATATTCTTATAGGCTGTTCACGGTAAAAGAGCACTTTTGAAAGTCCTGCTTAAGCCCCACTTGTATACATGTTGGATATTCCTTCACGTTATGTGAAATTAATATTGTCATGGGCCTCATCACTTTATTCGTTCGTCAGTCAAATGAAACTGTGAAATTATTAAGGAAGTAAATACTTTTTAAAAAAGCTGCTTATTTCTACACTTCGATTTAGTAAAAAACAGAAAGCGAAAGAAATAATTTTATCACAAATCGTTACCTAGTTTTTTTTATTCGACGTTAAGATATGGAACACTTTTCATCCATCGTTACTAACTTTACTGGGTGAAGTCACTCAGTGCACCCATTACAATTATGTATGCAGGGGCAATGACTTTTTTCTAAGGCTCGCTTTATCGTGAGCAGCCTTTAGTCTCAGACAGTCCCGCCTTAGGGATGCTATGAGGGTTTTTAATTATATACATACAAAATAATTCAGTTTTTTTTTTTCGTATTATATTTGTGCAAAAAGGAAGTTGCCAATTTTTGTGAATTATTTATAGCTTGCAATTAGAAATGAAAACTCTCATACCCTCGCCCCTCCCCACTACCTTTCCCTTTCATCTCTTGGAGGAAATTTTTCTATATCCTTTTACGATAAATAATTTGTTATTATTGCTTTACAAAAGAAAAATTAACGGAAGGCGTTTTCCGAATATCGTTAACATCCCGCTGTTGACATATTTCGCGATGAGTTCAAACTAACTGGCCCAGTCGTAGATAAAATAAAGACACTAATCGGGCAAGTTTAAATAATATTGTGGTTTGGGAGACTTTTGTTGCCAGCTGAAGTACCCGCAAGTCCAAACATTGCATGCTGGAGAAATGGCTAGCGATTTAAAAATTCCGAAGGATACTGCGTACAAAGTTCTTCCGTACTGTCATGGTATTTAACTCGTACCGGAAGATGGTGTCAGCCGCAAGGGGGGAAAAAAGGTACTTCTTTCTTACAGACAAACCCCGAATTTTTTTAAGTGGAAGACACGTGTTCTCGGGCTAGGCAAACTTTTTCGCGAATGGAGAAGTTAACTTCGCCATCGTTCGTAGTAGTAGGGTTTGGTGAGAGCTGGCGCAGGAGTAAGATTTCGTCCGCCATATTGGATATGTCACATCTGGTGGTCGCACAAAAATCACTTCATAAATGACTTACTTTACTCAAAAAGTCGCCCTTTTCCGCGAAACGTTTCCCAAAAGAAATGAAAATATGTACCAATCGAATTCTTGTTACGTATGTTTTTTTTGCTGGAGTCGTGGAATTAGCAAAACTAGTAATAGGGCTTTTCGTATGGTATGAGCAATATACAAGACAATTTAGAAGTCTGTGGGAACATGGGAGGCTATAGAATATGCTCAGTAAGGCTTCCATCCTGTTGAATGCACGTGTATAGACGATGTTCCCGTTCACTGAGCACGTCATTGGACAGGTAGAACACTGGAACAGGTATCGATACTCTTCTCCCGTGGGTAGTCTTTATCCCGTACTTTGTTACAGTAAACCGTAGCCTTAAATGTTCCCAGGGGTAACAATTCAACAATTCAAGATACTCAAGTCTGGTAACCAGGCCAGCTACAGACTGTACTTATCCCGAGTTCAGCTCATATCCAGCGAGCACTTCTGTGTGCACTCTCGACGACCGCTGTCACAATTAACATGAAATTAACTTCTTTGGCTGCCATCCTTGGCCTTCCATCTCGTCTTTTGTCATTAATACATAGTTCATCTGTATTTTGCGATATTTTCACAACTGCACTGCATATCATAGCTGTTTAGGTGGGGTAACCTGTGATTAAATTGTTTTGTAATTTGTGGGTAACTACTAGTAATGGTGTGCAAAACGATCTCAATATGTTTCTCTTGTGTAAATGCCATCACTGGTACCATACACCTTCACCGTCAGATATATATTTTACTCTGTTTTCTGATTTTTGAATCACCCTGGTGTTCTCAAACTAGTAAGGCGGACTAGAGGCCCCGAGCCAGGCTCAGCGAATCAGGAGCGACAGTGGCCACATTTGTTTATGTTACTGACCCAGTCTGCCGTACAGGAAGTGGGGGACCTTGACTCTAGTAGTCGTGTACTGGGAAAGTCTAGAAAAAAATGAAAAAACCCCAACAACCATGTTAGATGTGGGTGACCTCAAGTAACCTTTAATAAGAAAAAAATATTAAGTCTTGAAAAATCCTAAAAACTAAAAATATTGTAAAATAAATTCTTAATTTTTTAAATAAATGAATAAAAAATAAATATTGAGAAAACTTAAGAAAATTATAAAAATATATTATTTAAAAATTAAATTTGGTAAAAAAATCTGACAATTATTTTCTTAAGACTTAATGTGTAGCATCTGGTCATTTAGTTACTCTTTTACTCGCTCGTCGCTCCACCTACTACAGAGTTCGATTCTCGTAAAGATGGCGGAGCGCACAGTTCCTCCAGATCGGGCTACCAGCAGACAACTGATTAGTTGGTTCCACTCCGCCCATACCAATCAATTTAGTCATCACTTATCTTGGCATTTGTCCACTAAACCGCGCTGTTAATTCATGCTTTCAGTATTGACCACAAGGAATGTGGCATTTTTAACATCTACCACAGAGGGCTCCCATGTCGCTCATATCGAAACCTGTTGTCGATGTCTAATTGTGCTGAATGGCGACGAGGCCTCCTTGGAGTATATAATTATTCTCTTCTATTTTCTTAGTATTTAATTTTTTTTTACTTTTTAATTTTTTATTAGTTTAATTTGCTTCTTTTTTTCCAATATTACTTAAAGCAGGTAACTTTTCAAAATGGGTTAAAATAAACAAAATGTATGATTTTTAATATATATTTATTTGGTAAAATTTATTTACAAGCTTGGGAAACGTGTACCTCAATTAAAAATTAGTTTCTGCGGCAAACTCTTTTGTGAATTTCAAGGATTTGTTCCCATTGCATCCTGATTTCTGTTGGTGGTCGGAAGTAATGCTTAAAACACTATTTGTAGACATAAAGTTTGTACCGATGCATTGAGCAAGAACACGCACACACACACACACACACATGCACACACACACAGGAGTTGTTTCCCAAAGGCCGTGATTTGGAAACTCGAGCCTGGTAAAATCAAACATTTTTGTTGCATGGAGGAAAACACCTGCATGTGGTCATATGCACCCTTAGGTTATTTTTCTTCGAAACTTTGATAATGCCATGAAATCGACTTACAGCATGTAAACTCTACTTGGTTGGGGCTCTTCGGATACCCATGAGCCGCCCTCGTTCTTTGTGCATTGAAGCCATATGCGAAGATCTTTGAACAAAAGTGGCATTAATGTTGTGAATGTTCAGCAGAGGTTGTCGATCGTGCATTGCCACTGGAATAGAAGTCGATGTCCTTGTTGGCAATGCAGTTGTCACAGCCCAAAAACTGGATGGCACTGCTGCAAATTCCTTGATGAATTCTGCCGATGGTAGTGACGATGACCTCGGAAATTCTGATGGGCATATGGATATTTTAGCCGAATATGCAGATGACGTGTTTGAAGAGGCTGGCGTCACAACCCAAGAAGTCGATGGTATGGACCAAATGTCGATGATTCAGCATTTGCTGACGGTAAGCGGTGATACAGTACTGAAAGTCGATGGCACCATACCAACTTCAAATGATGGCACTGCTGGACCCTGTCCTATCGCCTCAATTATTGTATTCTAGCTGTAGTAACCAGCCAAGAAGAGCAATATATATACACTTCGATCGGCGAACTGGCAATCCCCACATGGTACCATCCCTCTTTTACCTTCCCTATGTCTTCTTAACTCCCGCCCCTTTTTATTTCCCCCCAAAAATACCTCCCTCCTTTCCTTCGTCAACCAACCACTATCTCACACTTTTATGTTGCCCCCAAATAACTACTCCCCCGCCTCCTTTTACACCTCTCGCAAACTCTCCCTGTTCTCCCCCTCCAACCTCTCCAACCCGTGGCCATCCTGCCACTCTCATACATGTATATTTCCTGTAGCATTTGAGTATGAAATGGATTCCCTTTTCATTTAATGGACAATAAACATTAAAAAATGTGTTTTTTTAAGTCTACCGTGATGCGTTGTTATGGTGCATACTAAAATTTATTCTACAGAGAGATACGTAATCCGTAAAGCCATAACACATAAAACATTTTGTCTCTGTTTGTTGTTTTAAAAAAGAAATATTCTTCGAAGCCAAATATGTTGATATTGTGCAAAGACAAAATAATGACTTTTGTACACCTTGCACAACTTCAGAAGCTGTAGTGTGCAAGGCTAAATATTTCACGAATGATGGTGAGAATCAGCACCTTTCGAAATGCTGGTTCAGTCTCAGGATCGTAGCGATAACCATTGCCTCGAACAGTTGCACCATATGTCTGCCACACTACAAGTCTCCAGTTGGCCATCCAGCGAATCATCGCTCTACTCCATACTTGGTTTATCTTTAACAGTTGGCTTGGCAACTGCTGGACTTATATTGGTTCATCTGTGGCAGAACCAGCATCGACAACCCGAGAATGCACATCGCTGGGATCGACAGCATTGGTGAGTTGGTGCTCGTTCAGTTCTGGAATCAGAGGCACATCCATCCACGAGAACCAAACCATCTGTGGTGGGTATTAAGAGTGACCAGCACCGATGGAGCACTCAACATCGCCATGTAGTCTGACTGGAGATATCGCTGGACCCTGGATGCTGGCAGAGGGATCAAAGATCCCAGTCCAACCTGGGGCTGCTTCACAGTACAGTGTGGAGACGTTAGCTTGATAGATTATTCTGGGCTGGGACGATAATTTGGTTTGCAGCACAGGGCAGCTGCATCTGCAGCATCATGTGGAACATGGCACAGGCCGAATCCACTTGAATCTGAGACTATTTTTAGGCATTTGGAAAATGTGCATATCGCCAGTTCTGCATGGCGCTGCTATTGCAGGTTTCAGTCAACATGTGTAGGTAGCTGGCATCTCAATAGCTGTAGTCGATGGTAGAGTGACCAGGTATGATGCTGACATGTTTACAGCGTAAATGTGTACTACTTTGTCTGGTGTGTAGAAGCAAACTTAAGGTAGGCAGATGCTCCTGCCTCTATGAATACACCAGGAGAACAGCTTGAAGCCTCGGGTCGATTAGGGTGACTTTGTGTTTAGCCATAGGTAGCCGATTCCTGGTTAAGAAATGATGCACCTAATTTGTGCAGCAATTGTGCATTCATTCACTCACATGTACAGTCAGATGATGACCTGTCGCAGATGTTACACAGTTGCTCGTTAAGTTTTAACAGGTTGCTCAGCGAACGACAGCTGTACTGGACCTGCATGTAGAAGATTTCCTCTTCGCCTTTACACAATTTGGTCAGCCATTTATTCTGCTCGTACCCCACCATGTAAATCTGTTCTCCCAGGTACTTCATCGGCAAGTGGCACAGCACATTTCCTACTTGATGGTATGGAATATTGCTCTGTCCCCAGTCCGTGGTGGTAATTGGTCAGTCAGTCGTTCGTCTTTGTGCTCTTGTCCAATAGTTTCCACGGATAATGGGGGTGAAAGGAGTAGGTACTTATTGTGTCATTGTCGTAGGACATGGTTGTCTTCTTGAAGATATAGCTGCTCAGACAGCTTTTCAGATTACAGTACATCTTGATGTCATCTATGCTCGGTGCTGACTAAATAGATATTGTGTTTGGCCCATTGTGTTTATATGCTCTGCAACATGACAGTATCCTCACGACTTTATCTCGGCAATTGTACAATGTGAATCAGTTTTGAAGTATCAGTCAGAGTGTGTATGTGTGTGCAGGAATATTGCTGTATGTATTGAATCAGATTCTGCAGTTGATAATGTCCAAACTGATACATTTGTCCTGTTTACTTACATCAAAAATAATGAGCTGGGCCGCACTCTCGAATATAACTGGTCTCTCTTTTGGGGATTGGGTGCACCCATAATGTTCATTTTGGAATCGAGTGAACATTTGATATGTCAGCAGGTACTGTCGATTTTCAAAGTTCGTGTTCATATAAGAATAATTTTTGCTATTCAGAAATATTTTCACATTTTCTATTTGACACATGTTGAATCGCAAGTGGCGCACACTCGCATTGTGCTGTCATCTAGTCTTTACCCCGATGATGTATCTCGGTTTCTCAGTGGGAAAGCTGGACTGTACTGTCCAGTTGATGTGCTGGCTTGCAGACAACGTGGGATAGGTCTACATACTCCACGACCTGAAAGCCACATCAGTGTTTTTGCCAGCTTTCTCGCTCTTCAGAATTTCGATATGTACAGTAGTGCTCAGCTGAACATGGGCGGCATCCATTCAATAGATTAGTTTGTTTCACTGCTTCCCAGATTTTCTTTTGTTCCCACAATGGTGTACATATGCACATTGGCTAAAAGCAGAACTAATTCCTGCTTTGAATTGATAACATGTTCGTATTCTTGGGTGAATAGCAGCAGCATTGCTAGAGGAGTGCTCACCTTGTATTTGCCTCCAATGTATGCAGGAAGACTAATCGTCTCCTATCTTCCAGCCTACCATCTTGACTGCTGATAGTTCGTTCAGCATGAGTGAAAGATAGTTTTTGATCACTGTCGTTATATAGATATCTCTGGTGTGGTCCACTTCGACACAGTTGAATAAATGTCATGATTTCGATAAGGTAAAGCATACATATCATTGCTCGTCTTTTCGTCGACTGCAGGTTGATCCATCTTCTTTTGTCAGTCCCCCTGAATCGTAAAAATGGCTGGCAAGGTGACATTGGTGTTGGACTGCTATCTGAACTTCCAATGGTAGCTTGTATGGCCCAATCAGTAAATATTGTATGCATGGAGTTCTAATTTCGTCACAGTCTTCATAAACAACCAGCTTGTCGACATTATGTAATCGTCCATGGCAATTGACCTCGAAGCCATCACTGCGAAGGAAATTTTCATTAGCAATTGTTACCACTTTGGTGACCTGGGGTGTACTGAAAGCCAGTTTGACAGGGTTCTTTGTTTTATTTCTTCTGATCATCATAAATCTTATTTTCACTTTCTCAAAAGCACGTGTGGGGTAACTTCTTAGTTTCCAAAGCTTACCAACTCTCTGTGCTGGTCGACGATTGTCATAGACATCCTGTGCACACTCTTCACAGCGACCAGAACATACTTTGTTTTGCAGTACTACGACCCGTTTAAAACCAGAGTGGACCATTGGTGAAGTCTAGTGTAGTGTATTGCTCGGCCTGCCATTGGGACCCAAATTGCAGTTTATTAGTATGGCATTAACAGGCAAAAAGTTTACATGCCACGATGCTTCATGGGAAATAGTTTTGTAAAGTCGATTATCTTCATTGCATCTGATAACACTGTTCAGAATATAGGGATTTCCGATAGTTCGAAGTATATGGCCAGGAAATAGAGAATCTTCGATATACCGAGTCTTGTCATATATTTTGTTAGAGCTCGCAGGCAGCATCACGTTATGGGAGATTTACAGCTTTTCACGAGGTACAGCTTTACTAGTTTTTTCATCTGTTTGGTATCACATTGTACACTTGAAAATCGACTTTGCCTCTCCATCATTCCCCCTACAGGTTGAGTGGCGGGAAGTGTACCACACACAGCTCAGAGCTATGTCCAGTCAAGGTAAGCATTATCAACATGATTGGTGGTTTCTGGTCGATGTATAGTCATTCTATTCACTTATTAGAGTGAACAAGGAAACAAGATACAAATGTCCACAGTTCCCAATGTTCGGCATCTGCTCCATCTTGTAGTAATAATTCAACTGTGTTTGAGGTAGGTACCATCATAGTTTAGGTGGATGATGCAAATTACCACACTGCTGTAGTAGTCTGCATTTTGGCCTCGTTTTGAGTATGCTGTCCAGTGTTTCCAGGCCTTATGGATGTGTCCAAGGTTATTATGGCACATTTTTCATATCTGGGTTTAGAGTAAATCGTCTGGCATAACCACGCCTCAAACATTAAGAATTTTATTTTTTCTCACATACATGGTTAGTCTGCGTGGTTAGTCTGCGTTCGTAAATGGTCTTTTAGGCAGTGATTACATGATCTCTGTTTCTGTTCCCTGATGCACCACTTTTGTAAATTTCTGCTTCCTATTTGCTACAATATTAGGTAGACCTTGGCTGTTTTTCCCTGATCTGACTTTTTTCATGTATGCATAGTGGCTTTGGGCCTCTGACAACTGCTTCTTTTCGTTCGATGCTAATTGATGGCTCGGACGATACCGTTCGTGGCTCTGATTATGTCCTCAATAGCCCCGAGTTAAGACAGAAGCAATAGTATAAATATGCTGGTAGACATTTTCTTGATTTTGAATGCATTTTTCTCTTTGTCGTTTTTCGTTTCACTTGTGCCTTCCTCTTGCTCTTTGCACCTATGCCCATCTTCACCTTGGCATACACCACACTGGAAATGTCCCTCGCTTCAATTTTTTTTAGAGTTCGGTATCCAGTATGCGACATATTTCATGGGTCTTTTGCGCCAGTATATTTGTTGGATGGTGTCGGGTTTGTAGATCTTTTGCAAAGATTAGATGACGTCATGTTCCTTGTACATCTTGTCTAGTGCATTGATGCCTGTGTCACAGTGTACCATCCTTTTAGCTAGCTTCATTCCCAGCCTGCATACCTTCGGGAATGTGCAGCTCGAACAGTACATTGTCGATCAGTCTATCAATGATCTTCCGTCCAGCTTTGATCTTACCTGGTTAACTGAACTAAGCACTTATAAATAAGCTCCCATGATACATTTTCGTTTCAGTATCATGGAGATCGTTAAGCAGGATGTTCGTCTTCCCTGACAAGTTAGCAATGGAGATGCTAAATCCTTACATGACACTCGTCAGGCCAACTTTTTCCCAGTACCGATAGGTGTATTATCAGACCATCCAATTGCGGTAAGACATGCATACTGCTGAGTTTTTTCGAGGAACCGAAGGGTCTTCGTTTCGAGAATGTGTGCCGGTACTCGAAATCGCTCCGACTCAAATACCAGCATCTTGCATGTGTACTGCAGGCTATGGATGGTGCGAGTTATTTCCCTTGAAGTGTTATCGAAGCTGTTGCCACTTAGTGAGGCACAACTGAGCTCTGTGTTCGTCTTGTACAGCATCACATACAAGCATAGGACAACACATTAACATGGACTGTGCTGTGTGTACTTTGGCCAGACATTCGCATATACCCAAACAACTATTCTGCGACAGTGTGAATGTGTTGGTGTTTTGCATTGACGATACACATCTGTAGCACATGTATGAAGACTGCCACTATGGACATGGAATTATCAGATTTCAAGAATCTGTATGCCTTATGCTGGAAAGACAAGTATGTTTTTTTCTTCTGATTTTAAAATACTGGTCTATATAATGGCAGTTACCGATGCAGCTTCGAGCAGTTCATCGTTGGTCATTGGGAAACAATAACAGCATATCAAAATTCGGGCTAAGTAGCCTCAAGCTGCATCTTGACAAAGACAAAGATGAAGGGTGTCTTGTACCGAGGAATGATGGAACTTGCATACGATGCCAGTAGATTAATAATTGGAAATGTTAGCAAACCCGAACGATCCGAAAATGTTGCTACTAAACATTTCGTCCTTGAAACAGATTTGTTTCAAGGACGAAAGCATCGTCCTTGAAGCATCTCGGAATTTCGTGTTATGTTCGAACCAAAAAATATTCTTCCAGGTGTACTTGTCCGAGCTCGGGGTGAAGATGGAACCCACGTAAACGAAATTGTTCGTGCTTTGACGGTTTAGGACGAGCATGTAACAAGTGTTGAATGATAGATTACCGACAGATTGCATGCGGTGTGTGCACAGAATGAAGATTTCCTAGCCTGCGATGAAAACTGATGTTCATAAACATAGCAGAGACCTATTGGATGTCTATGGCGAATTCATGTACAGGAGTGAAAATCGTTTGTGGGGAACTCGAGACTATACTATAAAAGGGCGGTGGTAACCATTTTATTCAGTATGATGTTGGGCATTGCTAAACATGCATAGTGCGATACAGTATGTTCGAAGTATTTGCTTGCCAAGAGAGCCAGACATTTGCGCGACCATTTAAATAAAGAAGCCCATTACTAGTCGTCTCGATGTACTCGGAAATAACGACACAGTACATGTAGTCGTGAAAACCGAAATCGTCGATACTGATGATCCTATGACGAAGCGGAAATGCGACAACATGCATACGAATCGGGGGGATGGAGCGGATGCAAATCTTCTACACAAGAAAAAGGTTCTGAAGAGAGTCCTTGTACCCAACGTTAGGGTTCGCTGGTATCTAAGGTTATACACGTTGTACACAGTTGTAAATGGTTCTTCAGTGCCAGCGAAATAGTGTTTCTACCAGACGGGATCATCCAAGTAGTCAATTACAAGACCTGGGCTTTATGAACTTCCATTTTGCAAAGAGCCCATGGATATATATATATATATGTGATTCATGGTCCTATTGCTGCTATAATTTGAAAACATAGTAGCACTAGAAAACCGCAACCTTACATATTACAATCCTTTATAATTGATTCCACAACAGTTCCCAAATGAACTGTTACTATAAAACTACACTAGATACACATTAGTCAACCATACAAAGTTACGTTCAATCCTCTCCACTCCACAACCAACCGTAGTTTTATGTGCACAGGGCAATTTCTCGTGCAAAATACTGTAAAATGTGTTACTTTCACATGGTTAAGTAGACAAGGCAAAAATCATTTTGTAGGACACAGTTGCGACTTTGCACATGCTTCTGGTATCCTGATACTGTAAACGTTTTGAAGGTTATGGTTACTCGAACCTTATATCCTTCCTTCACAGTTGCTTGTCACAGCGACAGCTAGTTGGAGCATGCGTATTAGTCACTTATCTTTGCAGGCATGAGAGAGAGAGAGAGAGAGAGAGAGAAAGAGTTTTACCTGACATCTGACAGGTATCAAAACTTTCATATCTGAGCGTACATTGTGATAAAATATTGCAGGATCGAGTTTCTATGTATTCCTGAAGTTTGTTGAAAAATCAGTTAACAAGTTTTTAGGAAGTTACTGGAGCAGGAACATTTTCCGTGGCGATATTATCTGACGAACAGTCTTGGCAGGCTGGTAGTGGCTAATTCAAAGTCATTAAAATGACTTCAGTTTTTTTTTTTTTTTTTTTTTTTTTTTTCGAGGATTCTATTTTATAGTTGATTCATGATAATTTCGGCCTTTTCTTAAGCCCTGCTAAATATATACTTTTCGTTACTGATTACGTATCCTTCTGTTACACGTAAACATACACTGCCATGTGTCTTCTACTTTTATAACTGCAAATGCTTGGTTGTTTTTTTACAGGTGTTCGAAAAATGCTGTCATATTTCCTACGAATGTTCACAATTTAGGCCTATAACAATATTTAGGTCGGCTTTATAACTATTTGTTACACATGATATAGCACGTTACATATACTACACATTAATATTTTCCCACTGCGGTGTTTGTTACAACTGTGGCGGAAACAATAGTAGTATTTAACTTGTTATTATTATGTGTTGGGGTAATTTTGTTGAAAGGACGGCCTTATTTGGAATAAAAATTAAAACGAAGGGACAACCAGTCCAACGAAACGACACAGTAAATTCAAGCACGCAACTCGCGCCGCGTATTTAGTTTATGCAGAATCGACAAAGGTAAAGGATAGTGGTGGACATGAAAACATATAGGCCTACTGTAACGTTCATTCTGCTAATATTTACCTGCATTGGTAGTTACTGGTTTTTAGGTTTATTTGATTATTTATCTAAATTTATCTGGTTGGGCTTAGTATTTTGTTGCAATTGTGGCGGACATTCAAATTACAGAAACATAAGCTCGTTACATAATTGTGTTTCAAACACCAAGGGAAGAGGTGCAACATTGTGATGAATAAACAGACGTGGCTGTAAATAATTAACTTCGTCATAAAAACAGTTCACAGTTAAAACGTATAAATAGTGCACATCAAATATTTGAAATCGTGCACAGGCGCATGGCCAGCCAAATTACCACCACGTAGCAACACCACGCCATTTCACACGCAGCAGTTAAAGAAACACACGTAACAGTATATTTATTGCTGCAGTGAAAAACATATTTATCACAACATTGTAACTTGCCTAGGAAGTTTAAAAAATACGAGTACGAACTTGACGCTTCGTTCAGAAATACACAGTGTCACTGACATGTCGCCACATCACTGCCAATCTAATGGCACTATGGAAACTGAGTATAATCGCCCACTATATTGGGACAAGCGCATGACTAGGGGAAAGCTGATCAAATTCTAGTCGCGGCATCGCATCTAAATAACATATAATAAGTATTTAAACAATAAAATCTCGTTTCAGTTGTAAATTTACAATTTCAAACATCATTATTGTTGCTCTACTTAGTATGAAATGCGCTGAAATTAGAAATAACAAAATATGTATACCTTTCCTGCTACACAGGTGGTACAAACTTTCGGGGGGGGGGGGGGGGGGGGAGAGCGACATGCTCCGCTTCGCGTATTGAACCTTTCTTCCGGACGGAAAAAAACAGTGTCAGTAGAGCCCACACACTGTAATTCGCGCTGATATTCTTAACTGCAGCAATGAAATGTGTTTCAGTCAGTACTACCTAACAATACAAATATATATCAATTGACAATGTTATATTTACAAATAGTATACATAAAAAAAAAGGTTAAATATTGTAACTGTGAACTATTTCTTAACCGGCCGTTGCCAACACGTCGCTGCTCTCGCTGTTGTTAGTTTACGAGATGAATATTACAAGTTGTAGAAGATACTAAGTAGATTATTGATCTATTCAAGAACACAGTACTTTAACGTTAATTACAGGGTTGTATAACTGTGGAATGCAAGTGATTGACCACAACAGATTGACATGTTACACCCGGGTTGATTTTTCCAAAGGTTCAGTTCCAAAAGGCCGAAGAATGGACTGTAAACGTTTCACTTCTAGCGTATATTATATTAGTCTGGTAACAGAAAGACTGCGCGCCAGCTGAGCTTCTCGCCCGTAGAGGCGACGAGGCAAGTAGCGACAGTCAGCTGAGTACTGTTCGTGATCATCTTCAAGTTTGGCGGGTTTGGTAAAGAGGGGGTTGAAACCTCGGTATCCCGTGTAAACAAGACTGCGTTCAGAATTAGCAAAACATTGCACTCCTGCAGGCAGGCGGAACCCCGAGGTGCTTTTTACAATTGTGCGGCCAAAATTACTAGCCAGTCAGAGGGCGAGAGCCAGCAGCACCTACGACGTCGCATGCGACAAGGAAGAAGAAGAAGAATAAGCGTAGGTGTGCATGTGGTGAACATTTGAATACAAAGGCTGTTCACGATAAAGTGAACACTTTTGAAATCGACCTTAGAAAAATGTCACTCCCCCTACCTGCATATATTTTAACGGACGCGCTGTGACATGCGCCCTGTAAAGTTGGTAACGATGGATGGAAAACAGTTCCATATATTTAATTCGTTAAAAAAGTGTTAGGTAACCATTTGTGACAACTTAATTATTTTTTATTTTTCGTTTTCTGTTTTTTTTTTTTTATGCATAGAAGTGTAGAGGTGAGAAGATTTGTAGAATATTTAATTTCTAATAATTTCATAGTTTTACTTGACCGACGCATGAATAACGTGATGAGGCCCATGGCAATGTTAATTTTACATAAGGCGGATGAATACCCAACGTGCATTCAAGTAGATCTTAAGCAGGGCTTTCAAAAGTGCTCATTTTTACCGTGAATATCCTATAGTCCCATTGCTTGCTACAGTCAGACGGAGCCTGATTTCTTACGTACAAGTAGCCCATACATTAAGTTGAAAGCATTTTAGAGATATACTTACCAGCGATATTATTTTCCCCAGTTGTCAATTTTCGTATAGAAAATTGAAGAGCGATTATTTCTGCTTCTTTTGTTTAGATCAGTAGGCGCTATAACAAAAGCCTCTCTGACTGCGCCATTTAAATAAATAAATCAAACTTAAAATCTTGGCTAATCGTACCGGTTTTCGCTCGTATGAGATTCCATTCACGACGCTAGAGGGCAGTAAACGCGTGTAAACACAGGTAACGTCGCGCTATCGTAAACTCGACGGACGACGACAGGTAGTGTGCAACAGTCGCATGTTTGACTTGACGTTTGCTCTCCGACATGTTGTTTCTTGTGGAGCCTGACACAATGGAACTCTCAAAGGTAAAGTTAACGATATTCGAAAAGTTGAAATTTAAAGTGAAAGTCAAGCAGCCGTTTTGCCGAGAATCGAACAGAGGTTATGTGGAAAGTACGTTATTTTATTGTTGGACGATTTTAATTTCGGTATATTAAACAAAGCGCGTCTTGAATTAAATAAATGGTCAATTAATTTAATTTGAAGAGGAAATATATGAATTGTCATATTTTAATAAAGTAAACATATGAGTTTTTTGTTTCGAAATAAACTTTTAATATAAATTTTAAGTCTGTTTAAAAAAAAGTTCCTTAGATGCATTCCTGGATATCAGAATTTACATAGCAAGATAAAATTTTTTATGAAGCTCTCAGAACCGATGTTCAATTGTCTGAACTCTGACTTTACAATTGTTATCGTGTATTGGCGGTTTCGTCAGAGGAAAGGAACTGTAAAGTAAATGCTAAAGTTTTCTATAGTGTCAACGCCATGAAGCGTCCAGCTCTGCATTACCTGCGGGGGTGCGGCGGTTCGATGGCGCGGGAAGCCTGCCTGCAAGCGGGACTCGGGGGATGATGCACGGGGAGGCGACTGTGCCTAGCGCCGTTTCTGCTATCGACCCGCCCCCGTGAATTATGAATCCCGCTCAAGTTCGTGGAACACGCCAACTACTGACTGCTCCCTCGGCTCGGCCGTCACAAACAGCCTCAGGTCTGCCTGCTGCTCGACATGCTTCCGTAACAACAACACTGGCTGACGGCGTTCGGTGAACGCTGCCCTACCCCCCCCCCCCCCCCCGTGAACACGGTGCACGCAAACCGTATACAGGATGGGGCTGAATCCGACCGACAAACTTCGTGAGGTGATTTCTTATGCAAAATCAAGAGGCACGTATAAAGGACACTTTGTGCCTAAACTAAATATCGAGGGAGTAACACGTCCCCGAAAATGGAGATTTTGGAATGTGCTTTTGCGAAATATCGCAAACCAGGTGAAATGAAAGTACAATTCGCGGAACATTGTTTTATGTTATCGGGGGATATTCAACCTCGGAGAAAAGTCACAATAACACTCCCCGTTACGAAAATAACGGGGGTGGCCACCCTCTTATTGCCAGCATCTTCTTTGCCGTCGAGGATTATGAGTGTTTGATGCTGGTTTCTCGAGCAGTATGTTCTTCGGAACAAAAAAAAAAAAAAAATGGTCCCCTTGTTGCAACTGCCTAGGACCCACCGTTTTCGTTTAAAACGCGCACAAAAATTCCGCTAGATTCCGCTGCCGCGATACAGTGCCTCGTATGTAGGCAATATTATTCCACCGTTTGTAAAATTGGCATTGCCATGCGCTTGCTAAAGTTATTCATGCGTGGGTCAAGCGGAACTGTCAAACTATAGGAAAAGTAAATATTATACAAATATACTAATTCTGACACATGCATTAAAAAAACTGAAAGCAGAATAAATAATTTCAGTTCTCACTAACCCTTACCTAACACTATTAATTTAACGTTAAAGCAGGGAACTGTTTTTCCTCCATCGTTACCAACTTTGCTGGGCGCGTATGCCACTCTGTGTGCCCGTTATGAGATACGCAGGTTGTGCAGTGGCATTTTTCAACGTTTGATTTCAAAAGTGCCAATCATATCGTGAACAGCGTATACTCTTAAGATTTTAATTGTACGCCAAAAAATGTTTTCAGTGTATACAAGGAATTATTTGTAAACTAGTTATTAATTTTTACAACACTGCAAATATGGGTAAGTTTCACAAAACGTGAGTGTGTGACGTGTAAAACTGATGTATTTTTATCCAGTGTCGTAGACTTCATGTTTATTTTAAACATTGAGCTTTTCTAAAATAATTTTTAGTAAATACTTCAGCTGTGGATTACAAGAAAATCTTTAGCAACAGTTCAAAACAATTTTTTGTAGTAAGTACAGGAATTATTTTACTGCGTGTACGCCGTAAAATATTTTTTTGCATACATTTATATGGAAAATAAGTTTTCGAGATTATTTTCATAAATCCACAAGAAAATTACAGCAAATTTTACACGGTACTGTGGAATGTGCAAAAACCATATTTCAACTAAAAACAAGCAAGAAAGTGTACATTTCAAATTGGACATGCACAAGTGATTTTGTACGTTTCAAGAAACAGTATGTTGCAAATATGCAATATTGTACTTGTAGCGGCAAGAATATTTTTGTCGGCTATTTTCCAAACAATTGTTTGTTAAACTTACAAAAACATATTACAGTGCTTTGTTTCTCTCAAGTAATGTAAATTTTTTTATGCTGTAGGTAATGCGATTTTAAAAATCATCTTTGCCCCCCCCCCCCCCCCCCCCCCCCCGTCGTTCACCTTTTTTTCCACTTGTGAACAGTATTGCGTCTAATGAGGAAGTCATGTCTTGGTTTCGTTGTTTTTTTTATTGTCACGTCTGGTAGGTACTCGAGCAATAATATGGACAAAGCATGGTAAGCTAAAATTATTCTCTTCGGTAATTGATTTTAATGCATGATTAGCAATTTTATGATTAATCTCTGGTAGAATATTATGGTAACGTTTTTCTTATTGGACAGTTTGAAATATTTTTGTCTGTGTGCTATTAAGTCACGACGTAAATTAATTTGTTCAGTTGGGTTGTTTTTACGTGACCCCAAAACATCGACAACATTGTTTTTGAAATGTTTTTAAGTAACCAGTAATACAGGAATTCGGCGTATTGATTGACCGCGTAGGATCTGACGATTCTCTACCACAACTGTTGTTATTCTCAGATGCATTCCTTACAGTTTGTTTGTACTGTAACCATAGGCTTGCCAGTAATCTATCATGAAACAACTGACCCCGTCGACGAAATAGCGTTCGTAGCTGCACACTTTTTCCATCTGCCATGCGCGTCATACATCTTCTACACTGCAGAATGAAACGCATTTGAAATATTTCCAAAAAATAATAGTACAAGAAAATTCCCAGTCGGATATGAGTGCCGCCACAACTATTGGATACAGAATGAGAAAATTGAAGATAATCCTGAATGTGATTACGGATGAGACACGCAATTGTATTGTATTGTCTACGTACGTTTCGAGAGTGGGGCGACATATATGTACTAGGATGTAAGAAGCTACGACTGCTATCTTTGTTGTTCATGTTATCTATGATTATTATCTTATCAGGTCAAGATATGTTAGTGCAATAGTGGTGTAACTCTTATTCTCTGTTGAGGTTTCGCTTAGAACAGGTAAGTATACACTACAGCTTATTGACCTGCACCAAACTTTAGGTTTGGTGTAGCGACCTTTAGAGAGCTTCCTTAGGGATAACGTCCAATATGCCACGAAGATAATACCGCACCAGAAGAATGAGAGTTACACACCACTGTGCACTAATATGTCGTGGCCTGATAAGATAAGAACCATAGATAACATGCAGGACAAATATAGCAGTCGTAGCGGGAAGATAAGGTAATCGTTATCTCAAGTCATGCGAAAAATTTCGCAACTTTTATCAGTTTAACGTTGTAAATGTGGCACCGTGCAGTAGTTTTAGATTGTGTTATGTGCCGCAGTGTGTTGAGGTTATGTTACAGCGAAATAGGAACCACTGAACCAATTTCGATGAAACAAACTTTATCATCATTTATGCATTATACACTAGCTATACATGACCAAGAACATGCAAATTTCCAGTTGTACCAATAAATTGACTATAAATCCATGTCTCATTTCCAAGCTCAAATTTGGTCTTGTTACGAGAAAACAGAACGGGTGATGAATAAATAATAATTACCGCAGTGTGATTTAATACACCTTAATGTACTGGCTCTGTCTTCGAACAAATTATATCACCAGGATCCATTTCAGCCAAACTAGCGAACATCGGGATACCTGCATTATGATAAGAGTGTACGACCAAGCAGCAGTTCATTGGCTAAATAGTTCAGATGCCATTCTGTGCTATTATCTGTTTTCAAAACAGCTAAATGTTAGTTTGAACCGATTTAAATAGATTTACTTAGGTGGCGCTGATATGCCCGGAAACCTGGAAACTTTGGGATAAACTGCTGTGACCAATGCTTTTATTTTTATTTGGTGCAGGTCAACAAGAAAATTGTGTTTTTTTTGTAAGGTTATTACACAGGAATCACGTAACCGATATGTTTTTATTGTATTGTGTACTTAAACATTATTCACTATTAGTGGAAGCTGAACATACTGTATCCTTCAGACGTCTCGTCAGTCAACGAGGTTGGTTGTTCATGTGTTGATATTCATTGCACGTATTACTGGTCTTCATCGCTTCCCTTTCCCTGTACTGACAGAGCGAGCGAAGGTGTGTGTGAAAGCCAAGCAGGCCTGTCATGGTCCAAGAGCACTACTTTGCTTCCGAACGCAACTTTGCGTTTTAGCGATTATGGCAACTCCTTGCGACGATTGCTATATTTGGCTGCAAAGCAAACACTTTGCACCATTGTAAAATATCTCTCTTGTGAATAAGATAGAGTTTCTGTCAACAATTCCCAAAAGCCATTTTTGGCGTTACAGAAAATTGAACACCACGTGAGCGAAGAAGTAAACAAATATATAAATATTCACATTACAAACATCGAGAAAAAATATTAAAACGATGTCATCTAGCACGAAGTTATGATCTGCGATATTTCATATTTTGTGTATATTTTGTGTTTGTGTTTTTTTTTTGTGTACTGATTATCATAATATATGTATAAATAAATCAGAAATAAAATTTTGCGTATTTGTTTTTATTAAGACCTCCATCCTTCACGAACTCAGATACACCCCTCAGGCGCCCATGTAACAATACAATAGATGTGGTGTTTTGAAACGATAATTTTGGAAACTCGAATTTCACTGAAATAATACAACTCAACTTACACAATACTTATTCTCTCTTCAAGGTGTTATCTCGTAATAAATAATGTATACCATGAACCTAATTAATTCAGTTCATTGTAATTTTTAACTAATTTAATAAATTATGAAAAATAAGTTTACAATTTCGTTCATTGTAATTATGTGGATATAAATGTCAGATATTTAGAAATGTTCATAACTTGTGTGTACCGTGAGAGAAAAAAAAATTAGATGTCTTAGTGTTAAAACGCTGGAAAATCACTATTCGTTGAAAAAAAGTTTGACCATAACGGATTATAACTCAACGAACATCTTAACTCTCGTTCGTCCGCAGCGAGCCTAGACACTACACTACAGTGTACTTGACAACCACGCGACCCGCAGCCAAGGTTGGTAACCTTGACTCACTGGTTAAGTAGCATACACACAACTGTACGACACAGCGGCTTGATAATACACGTATTCGTTTTGAAATCAAATATCAGTTTCGTCTGTAACCTTACACCACTTTAAACATACGGAATAACTGTTTCTATTTAATTGAAACAGTTTTTGTTAGCGAGGTTACGGTTAATCATGAGTAATGTCAGCCATTTTCTCTTGCTGCGCGAGACGCAAAGTGGTTTGCGCGGTGCAAGTCTCCCGCGTTAGTTTGCGACAGTTTCGATCCCTGACGCGAGAACTAGCGCTAAGTACCGTTTTCCGCCGTGGTCGGTCGCAAAACTGCTTTGCGTTTCCTAGCATCGCGGTCACAGACCCGCTGGCAGTAACCTGAGCAGCGCACGGAGATTTTCAAAGGCATGCCGTCGCGCGTACCGTCGCTGCCAGATAAGCCTATAGAGACCGGGGTTATCTGTTCAAGAATGTTCTGGTCATTGCCCTATCCTCTCGTGGCGTTACTCGTGGTATGGTGAACATTCTAAATCGGGCCAGCTAAACCGTTTAAGCCGCGATGGGCTTCCGAGCGGGTATAGGCTATTCACGGTAAAATGAGCACTGAAAGCTCTGCTTAAGATCTACTTGTATGCACGTCGTGTATTCTTCCGCCTTATGTAAGAATAACATTGTTATGAGACTCGTCATTTTATTCATGCGTCGATCAAGTGAAACTTTGAAATTGTAAGAAAAGAAATATTTTACAGATCTGTTGGTTTTTACACTTAGATTCATTAATAAATAACAGAAAGCGAAAGAAATTATTTAATTTATAAAGAATGGTTACCCGACACTTTTTATTCGACGTTAAGATATGGAACTACTTACCATCAATCGTTACCAACTTTACGGGGTGCATGTCACTGGGTACGCCCGTTTAAATACGCCGGTAGGGGCAGTGATTTTTGTCTAAGGTTGTTTTAAAAAGTGCTCACTTTATCGCGAACAGCCTTTAGTCTATTGTTTATGGAGGGTGGTGGTGCTACCACCAAGGGCCGCCAGGCGCGCCACAAGGCAGCGAAGTGAACGAGCCAGGAGGGTGAGAGGGAGTGAAGACTGTCGACTGCGAGCATCGATGCAGTGAAGGGTGTGACTGGCGTACGGGAGTATTGAACAAGATGTGTTGAGTGACGGACATTTGGAGTGGCAGCAATTAACAGTTTGAATATGTGTCAATAATGAGTGTGAATTAAACGACTGTAACACACACAGAGATATTGATGAGAATTTTAATTACAATCTAGATACATTTAATATTGCGTCCGCTGAGATTAACAAAAGTAATAATGAAGATCGTTTAATGTTGTAAATAATAAGTGTCCAAGTAAATTAAAAATAAAATCTAGGTATTTTATTTTTATTAAGACTTCCATCGCCCGCAATCTCGGGTACGCCTCTCTGGAGTCTTGTAACAATGTAGCCCCCCCCCCCCCCGTAGCGGTGTTAAAGGCTGTTCACGATAAAGTGAGTACGTTTGAAATCAACCTTAGAAAAAAGTCACTGCCTCCGCCTACATATATTTCTTTCAGGGAACACTCGAGTGACATGCTCACCAATAAAGCTGGTAATGATGGATGTAAAGTAGTTATGTTAACGGCGAATAAAAAGTGTTAAGCGACCATTTGTAATAACTAGAGCGAAGAGTATTTCGCAAATTCATTCGGAGGCGAGGTAGACTCCAAAAATGTGTTCTTTTCCCCTACTGTTGTGATTGGACGACAGTTCTTCAGACACGCCTCGTTTAACTGTGAGCCAGTGATAAGCAGGATGCAGTAGATTGAGTGAGTGTTTAACAGTTTTGTACACAGGCCTTACTAGATCATAGTAACCAATAAGCAAACGATTGTGTCTCGAGAGTGTATAGAGGGCTGCCTAGCTTGCTGCCAACTCAATCCGCGAAGTACTCGGGGGTTCTAGTAATAACCTAAATTATTTCTTTCGCTTTCTTTTTGTTTTACTGCATCGAAGTGTAAAAAAATGAGCAGATCTGTAAAGTATTAATTGAATGTTATCAAAGTTTCACTTGACCGACACATGAATGAAGTGACGAGGTCCATGGTAATGTTAATTCTACACAAGGTGTAAGAATACGTAACGAGCATACAAGTAGATCTTAAGCAGGGGCTGTCAAAAGTGCTCACTTGACCGTGAACAGCCTATAATAGTCAGTGGACGTGTGGCGCAAGACGGGCCAGCTGGTGGACTCCCTCGAGCAGCGTAACGATAATTTAATTAGAGGAGCAGTTACTGCGGTGTTATCTGCAGCGCCACTTGCCTGAGCGCGTGCTCTCACAGAGATTGCTTCGCCCCACTTTCTCGATTGTACTCATCCTACCACGCCTCCACAGTCTAGGTTTGTAACTCCTCCTCGGTGCGTCAATTTTAAATATAACTGTTTCGAAACGGAAATATTCAACACAAGAATGCTGGGCCACGATCCTTCATTTCTGCATCTTTTGAGAGAATATATTATTTGTGCTCAAACGGAAGCCGATGTTGCAAAATCCTCTTACAGGTTTGTTACAAATTGTTTTTATTATGTGGTCTAATTTTTTTCAACACAAAAAAATCTATAATCTGAACTATACTTCTGTCCAATTAATTAACTAACGAAAATTATGTTTATTTAATAATTAGTTCAAATTATAAATTTTTTGTGTTGAAGAAATTTCGACTACATAATAGAAACAATTTGTAAAAAAAAAAAATTGTTAGAAGATTTTACAATATTGGCTCCCGTTTGGGTACAAAAATTAATTCTCGCAACAGCTGTAGAAATTAAGGATCTTGGGCTTAAAAGATTTTCTAAACACTTTATTCATGTATAATTTTTTTTGTCAAATGTAAATTTTATTTTCACATTTTAGAAAGAAAATAAAACGTAAAAATGGGCAATGAGATAATATTCGATAACGGTTACATATGCGAAATGAATGCTACAAGTAAAAGAAGTTGGATTTCGAAACATCTGTTACTTGGCTCCCTGTGCATTGACAGGCTTGGTTTTTAACATCGACTCTGAAAATTAAAGCAGGATTTATAACCCGTTGCGTCCGTCCGTCCGTCCGTAATCCTTTCGTCAGTCACGTGACCAACATCCAATCGGAGGTGGCCGTTAATTCTATCCGTCCGTCAAAACCTTGACAAGCTTTGACGTTTGACGGACAAACGGATGAAATTACAGCCTTCTAAACTTGCAAGTTTTGCTACTCGTTCATCCCGAGTTCTTTACAAGGCCGTGTAGTGCGTGCAATAATTATTTTTTGCTCTTTTTTTGTTTTCGTATGTTTGTTTATGTAACTGTAAAATGAAATTAAGTAATTTTTTTTTCATAAAGATTAATTAATAATTACGTTTGGAAACACGAGCTCCTTTTGTGCAATAGGAGTAAAAATAATAAAACAATGCTTTATATGCTATTAAAAAAAGTTTTACATCGATTAATTCCCGTTACGTACGTTTATGGTTGTTTTGATACTTAGAAACAAAATATCGCAAAAAATAGTCACATTTTATGGAGAATTTTTTTCCTAATTGTAAACTGTTATATTTTGATTAGTTTGCAGCTACGAACTTACGACGGACGTACGAAGTTTGGTTGAAAATCGCTCGGCTGTGAGACGGACGAACGTATGACGGACGGACGCGACGGGTTGTTGTAAATCCTGCCTTAGTTATGGAGGAATATACGTAAATCCTAGGTGGCGGGAATACCTCCGCATTAACGTGCCAGTATTCCTTAAGAAATATCACGTTTGTTTGAAATTGTTCTCTTTCAAATTGATTCACTAGGAAGGAATCTTTAACATTGGGTTCCCATTTAAACTCGGTGGGTGCAGGCTCGGACGCTCACACCTCGCTTGAATTGCATTGCAAAGTGTTTGAAATCCGGGTTTTTTTTTTTTTTTTTTTCCGGAACCACTAAACTTGTTCCCATTATACCGATGTACGAAAAGAACACACCAGACAAGGTACGATAATACTCTAACTATATAATGCAAATTACTGTATAAATGCTATTTGCAAGCCCTCCAACGTAGCTTGAAACGGCTTTTTCGCACTTCTGTATCTCGTAACACAATGTTTGGGAACATGCGAAACACTTATAGGGACCTGCGCTGAAATATTTTTTTAAGATTTTCCAGTTTCCGCTCAAAATCCCACGTGCACGCTGCACGAGAACAGTGCACGCCAGTTCACAGCATTGCGCGTACGAGTGAAGGGTCGCCCTGTACGCGTATCAATGTCGCCCTTATCGCTCACTCGCTCGAGTGCTTCTGAGCCTCAGACGCGCTGAAACGCGCCCTCGGTGCGGGTTTACGATTGACTTAACAGAATAAGTGCTCCGTGTGCTTAAGATATGACTCAATGTATTCAAGGGAAAGTTTATGACTATTCGGGTCTTGACGTGTCGTGTGCGTGACTTAAGATATCGTTATATTTTGTATCTTAAGCACAAGTCAAGACGAAGTAGCCAATCAGAGCCCAGTGACATTTGTTTTTGGCGGGAAACTGTATTTATAACTTGTATTTAGATTATGTCGTATTGTTAAATGGTATGAAAGTAATTATTTTAATCGAGATACAGTATCCTCTTAATTTAAAGAACTATTCATGATCATGTATTCTTTCTTGGAAAAGATTATTGAATTCGCTTTAATGAACCTTTAATGAACCATCGGCTTCCACTTCTTTAAGATATCAACAGTTTTTCAAAACGATTACACTAGCGGTAACCACAAATAATTATATATATATATATAATGTGTGTGTTAATAATATCCACTCTAGTCCATATTTCCAGGTTTTGTCGGTTGCCTTCTCTTCTCCTACGATTCTGATTGGCTAGACTTAACAGCCGCTTATTCAATCATAAATTGCAAATCTTCTTACTGTTCCTTTTCTGTGTGCTTATCGAGTCAAGTACAGTTATCTACAGTCTTTAATCCTAAACCCATCATTAAGAGTGGGATGGAGCTGCGCGTCCAAGGTCGAGAAGCGAGGGCGCGATACGGGCGACACTAACACGCAAGCCCAGCGCCTCATCGCCCCCATACGCGCAAGGCGTGCAGTGTTTCCGCCATGACGTTGCACTGTGCAAATTAGATCTGTAACGGTGGCACTATATCACACGCGATGAAAGCCCACAGATTACAACAGGCCCGTATCTTTGAGCTTTTCTCTTGCCGTTTAAGTGAACTGCATGCCGAAGCTTTAGAAATGCGATATTTGACCATTTTCCCGAGTTTTTTCTCTCCAAAAATACACTTAATATGACAAAAGTTTTTTTTTAAATAGGGGCATAGATAGTTGTGTTGTTTTTATCTTTTCTGACAAAAAGTCTTATTTGCAGAACTTTTATTTACCGAGATACGCGCGCGAACTATTTCACGAAAAAATGCCGGGATCCATCCCACTCTTAAGGGGTTTATACAATAAAAAGCTTAGACAACAAGCAGTAAGAAGCAAACGGTATAAGTTTTTTTTGCAACGCATTAGCTCTAACCGAGGCCACCACGATGGAGTTGCTGCTGCCTACTGTCCTTAAAAATATTTTGAAAGCCTGCAAGTTCAGCCAAGCACCGAAAAAACAGCCGAGAACACAAATACGTTTAAATAAACTGTTTGCCATTTTGATCGAATACAGCACACTCTTAAGTTGTGTTTCTGTTGGTCGAAGTTAAGCAGTAATGCCACTATTCAGTTCAACGTTGAAAACCCACTGCTTCCTCGTTAATGCATACTGTCAGAGTTTCTTAATTGCGTGAACCCCTTTAAAGCGCTCGAACCACGATAAAAGCGTATACTAAAGAGACGTCTGCGTAGAACTTGTGCATAAATAGTGTGGTTGACAATGGATGTTCAACCAGTCGCACATAACTATAAATTAAAAGTTTGTCTACAATCGACTTAACTGTAGACGTCACAATAAGAGAACTGGAATGTCTAAAAGTGACTTAAACATGTAGAAAACTATAAGAGGAGGGTGGGTTTCTTTACATGAGATTACCTACGTAATTGTTTGTCTACAATCGACTTAACTGTAGACGTCACAATAAGGGAACTGGCATGTCTAAAAGTGACTTAAACATGTAGAAAACTATAAGAGGAGGGTGGGTTTCTTTAAATGAGATTACCTACGTAATTGTTTGTTTACGTTTATTATTTTCTTATAATAACTATTTCCGCTGCTGGCTTCATTTCGCTAAATTATTTTTAAAACCTTTTTTATATTATCGTTACTTTATTCCGTATAACTGTGTTGAATAAAAATGTAAGATGATGGTGAGCCGATCTATGGCACATGTGCACACTATTTGTTTACGCTTGCCTGTGGCGTCTTCAATTTTGGTCATAAACCCAGAGATTTGGAAGCTGGCCAACTTGTAACGTGATGCGTTTAGGTTAAAGTCGCCGCGACGTTGTAGCCATGCCCATTACTCAATACGTATCCATGACCTACTGCAGAGCTTTACGGAAACACACAGTCAGTTGTAAATTAGGTTTAACTTGATTTTAGTAAAGATGTGATTTGTTAACTATGTTACATAAGTTAAATTCAATTCTTTTTTAATTTCACGTTAGAAAAAACTTAAGTTACCTGTCTAATAAACTAACAAATACGATACATTTACTTTTAATTCGCCTCTTCTCCAATACTAATGGCTGAAAGTATTTTTCACACGGCACTTAATATAATGTTGCCATTTAATACCAGTATACACACCGAGGACGCTTCTTCATACACATGTACACGATTACGTACCGTGGTCTTAAATAATGCCTACTCTTAATTTGATACACTAATGTTCATTATGTAAACTTTTTCATCATGATCCGAGCCTTAGTTGTCATTTTGCAGAGGTCACTGACAGCGCGCGCGATCATACATTAATTTTTTACTTAAACGTTGGCCGCCGCTATTCAATATTGTCTCCATATTTGGGCATTGGGCTAATATGAACACACGTACTTTGTCGTGACTTTTGACACAAAAAAAAAAACTGAGTTTAGTTATGTCTGTCCTGAAAACACTCGGGCTACGGTTAATTACAGCGGTAGATTATTTGGAACATTGACTTCTGGTTTTCAAGTGGACACGGACATATTTTGTTGCGAATAAACGAATTCAAGCGTGTTGGCTAAGCACGCTGAGTGGCGTATTCGTGTTGTATACGGCATTCTACAAACACAGAGAGCTCATTACGAAATACTGTACATAGTGAACGTTGCTAGTAGAGTACTAAACATGATTCAGCACCACCAATTTTTTAAGTCAACATGTAACCTTGTTTTTTTTTGTTTGAAATCTGTAATCCAGACAAAAGCGTTGCTTACAGAAGTGGAAAACTGGTTGCCAGAACGCTTCAATTGCTTTCTGAAAGTTTCTAGCTCAGTGTTACCTCACGACTTCTTGTACTGCGGAAGGTAATGTTAAACCACAAGAGGACGATTCTACTTTGTAGAAGTACACGTGTGGTTGAGACCGGATTAGGCTGAAGGTTTTATTATCATAATTTAGTGGATCGCAATATTAATATTTATTAATTACTGGAAAGGTGCATCCTTACTTCCTAAGAAAAAAAAAAAGCAAATGCAATAATTTATAGCAACTAGAATTTTCGCGAACGCATTCTGTCTGCTTGGGTGGTAGTATGTGGTGTTCCGGGAACAAAAGCGCTACATCGACTTATCGTTAGGAATCGAACGGCGCTAGTGGGTATCTTGCGAGTTCAGTTTGCTGATTAGAGGGGAAGAGAGTGGTGAACTTTCAGCTAGCGAGTCCATTACGCCGAACTGGCGGATTACGTACAGCGGCAGCGGCGCGCTGGCCCGACTGTGTGGGGATCGATATCCGCATCGATATTCCTCCGAACACGAAATCGCTCCTCCATAAACGACTGCGTTCCTGCTCGCCTGGATGGAATTCGATACGTAACTCGAGAGAATGGACGTTGCTCCAACATACCTTGCGTTCACGGACCTGGCTCTATGGCTTCGGTATACAATGCAGTTTTTTTATGTGCAGGATAAAATCCGTCGAATCAAAAAACTGCGTGATGTATGCTACGATAAAATTGGTTAGCGATAATATATGCGGTTGCTACCTTGGGGATGGAAATTCTCCCTTACGACCTGTTCACGATTTAAAAAAAACTGTCTACGTAATTAACGCGTACTTATCAAAGTAAAAGTATATCATATTTACGACACGGTTAATTGTTATCGTGTATGTGTCGTGTAGGATGCACTATCGATGTATGGATGTGTAATATTGTATTTTATTTAGTGTCGTGTGCATAAGGCCTTTCGGTCAACAGTATTGCTGGAGGAAAAACGAATAAGTAATTTATTGTATTGATTTCAATATTTCATTTTGAAGGAACATCTACGTCTTTATTGCACCTTATGTATTTGAAACAGGCATTTAGCATATAGTATTTACTTAATAAATCACTACTTCAACAAGAAGTTGATTTGTAATAGTATATGAATGAATATGAAATGCGTACATTAACTGTGAAATTATATATGTTTCTTCCAACTTTTCTGGGGCCATACTAAAGTTATGCTTCCAGGATATTTCACCGCCTCATGCAAACAAAGCCTAACCAGCATAGAAAATACACCCGGAGGACAACGCAGCGCATTCGTAGGCACTCAGTGTAATGTTACTTTGCATAAGAACTGTTTATTTCTAGGCGTTACCAACACACCAATTTTCTCTCTGTATGTATATTAATTATAAATTAAATACTATAATAAGTATAAGTTCAATTTTACTAAAATAATATATATATAATTTTTATGTTAACACATGTGTAAAATGCTTGTAATAAATGGCATTTTTAGGAAACAACAAAACACATCATATAATATAGGGTGATTTTCAAAGGTTTGATACGAAAAGTGTGACGAAACCGCGAATAAACTATATAATAGTGTTGCGCGCTTACCTCGGACACTGCTTGTATTGTTTAGTGCGTGTACCTGAAGAATGCTCTGGATTACTGACCTCATTCTCTCAGCGCGACTCGGGGTGCGTTGAACCTTCCAGATGGTCGCCGGGGGAGTATAAGTATTCCGACAGGCCTCCGGGCAACGAATGGAGTTGGAGTTGAGTGGAAGAGTGGCCGAGTTCCGAGCGATAGAAGAATGAGCGGCAAGAGAAGTGAACAGCGGAAGGAAGGAAAGTCTGCGACTGCGAGTATCAAGCAGTGAAGGACGCGGCTGGCAGGCTGGACTATTGGGCTAGATGCGCGAGTGAAAGATGTTATAAATGACGGCAACAGACTGAACACGTGCTAATGAGTATGGATTAACTGACTGTAACGAGCAGAGACAATTAAGAAGGGCGTTAATTAGAGTTAAAATAGACATTAAATATTGCACTGGCGTAAATAAAAAGAAGAAACATTGGAGACAGATAATTTGATGGTGTTAATAACAGCGGAGTGAATAAATTAGAAATCAAAAGTAGTTTCTTTTATTTTTTATTAAGTCCATCACTCACGGACTCAGATACGCCCCTCAGGCGTCAGCACGTAACAATATACGTACACACACTACCACCGCGAGTTTGTGACTGGCGCTACGGATGTAGGCAACAACGCACAACCGAGTGGACGAACTGACTGTATGAACTACGTATGTGTGTTTATTATATATAAAATTTAAACATGCGTATTCATGCCTATTTTATTTAACTTATACAATTAGTTGCGAACCGAGTGAAAGATCTGACGGGAAACACGTTAATATTACGTAGAAACTTAAACAAAATTGGCTTATTCCATGCGTGTCTCCTAGTCTTCATGGCTGTAGTGTGCCTCGCCTTCGCGTGTGTGCACAACCTTTATGCATCTACACATGCCATCGCAGTTGCAGCGAGTTATTAGCACGTGAGAGGTCATTTGCATGCTTATAATTCTGCTTCCTCGTCATGCGAGCGTTCAAATGTGGTTTTGATGACCATTCAAATACCCTATAGCATAGTTGCCCGTATGCATGGAGGGTTATGTTTCTCTCCCCCCCCCCCCCCCCCCCCCCCCCCGTCACCGCAAACCCAACCCAACAATTTGTATATTTATTTTACAGTATTTTTCAACCATTGCAATTTGAAATACATTACAAAAATATTTTAGACTAGGATTCTTCAACATAGTATAAAAATGTATCATAAATAAAGCGGTGTTAACATTTACCAAGAAACATTATCAGCACTGATTTCTTTACTTAAGACGGAAGGTTTAGGGTTTCAGTGGTGTTTTTTTTGTAAGATGTCAACTTTGAAGATACGATTTTTTTCTTTCTCCCTACCTCTTTTAAGAATAAAAAATATGATGTGAATGTGTGTTAAAATATGTTTCGTTTGGTAAAATAGTGGACATAAAAATTTGGAGACAAACTTATGTCTTCCGATCAAATTTCGTAGAATTATGGAGGCGAGGTTCTCAGTGCCTCGCTACCAGAAACAAATGCCGCACGCGTAAATGTCCAGTTCTGTACGGTTTCGCCATTTGATACGCTGAAAATGGCGAGTGACTTTGATAGTGTTCTGTGTGCAACAGAGTTTTTTTCCGGACGTATATTTGAAACGTGGTTTTTTCCTTGCAGCGTGATTGGAAACTTATATCTAAAACGTGGCGAATAAATGTTAACTTTGTATGAAAAAAGGTTAAATTTATTTCTTTGAAAGGTCGAATCACGTTGTATTCATTAAGTTTATTTCATCTACTAAAGTATGATTACTCTGACAGTTTATACACTTTGTGTTCTTGCCAAGCGCGTCGAAAATATATATTGAAATAAAGGACACTAGAAATAACCACAGCACTAGAAACAGCATGGGCAACATTTATAATAGTCATTAATATCTACAACAAATTGTCTTGAAAATTAAATGGCAAAGAAAAAGCTGAACAGGAAACCATAGCAACAGTTTTCAAAAAAGAAAAGACAAATAGAATACCGGGGCTGAAGTATTATATAACAAATCTCTCGGTATTTGCCTCATTGTTTTTAGACTATTAAAGTAAATGCTACGATTGCTCCCAAGAGCTTTGTCGTCCTGTTATTTGGTTAACATTTTGTTCACGGTGTTCTTGATTCGTCAATTTTTTTGTAACGTTTTGAAATGTTTACGGTATTTTTAAACTTTCGTAGATTGTTACCTTGTAATAAGGACCACGAAACATGCCTGGGCGTTTGGAAAACGCTCTGTAGATATCTGTACGCTGTATAAAGTCCATATTTTTGACTGCTTGTGTCCAATATGTAATGAATTATCACGTTATCCTTAGATGAGGGCCATAAAGTTCGCTATTTATTTGGCTTGATCGATACATAGCAGATACATCGATATGCTACAGTATCATGATGGGCATCAGTGTATTTAGGGATCTGTTTTGAAAAAAAAAAACAACACAAATATTACATTCGTTACTTAAATTTGGGTCCTGTTACGACACCGCGATAAAACATAGATCCAGAATATATTTTTTGGGTGGGGGGGGGGGGGCGTGTGTTTATTTTCACTAATGGAATATATGGGGGGAAAAAATCTGTTTAGTATTTTTCAGATGTGAGAAGATCAACTACATTACTTGCCATTCATTCAAAAGATAAACACGAACAGCTTCGTGTGGGCTCTCTTCCAAGAACAGCAGGTCTATATTGAACGGGTCCAACGGGACACAGTCATTCTCTGCTCTCTACGCCATTCCAGATAAGTCTATCGCTGTAAAATTAGTGGCGTGTGTCTGACATGTGTTATTACGTACCACAAAAATTTAGCCATGCACTTGTCATAGTAAAGAATTATTAAAATAGGATGTCCTTACGAGGCATGTACCCGTAAGTCTGTCGAGTTTGGTGAAATTAATTACTCGAGTCCGAAAAGACGCATTCGCACACAGGAACATGACAACTTTGGGCCTATCTTTCCGTTGGAAGGTTGGCTGAAATATCATGCTGGCCCTGAATACCGTAACGGTCCACAGGGCACGAACTCTGAAAATATTTTACCGACTTGCACCCAAAATAACAGCAGGCATATTTAGTTGTGCCCGCTGAAACACCACGACAAAATGTAATGGATATCGCGCACGTACCGTTACACACAGTTTGATGCCCCCCCTCCCCCTCAACCCCTCATATTAAACACACATACATGCATAAGGTCCCTTAGCAGGAAAACCGAACCATATTTAAGTAATCTGCCTCCAACCTACAGCTAAAAAGCATAAACCGACCCACGTATACATCAGATACGGCGCTAATTTCCGCTGTAACTTCCTGTTCGCAAAACACGCGACTGCCTCTGCGCGTACGTTACTGCCGCAGCAAACATTGCTACAGGCAGTTCACGGTAAAGTGAGCACTTTCGAGGCCCTAGTTACTTTTCCCTGTCAACCATTTTTATCCTTTAACCACCTTTTAAAATAAATATTGCCATAAAGTATGTATATTCCACCGCACTCGGAAGTTGACGTCTGAAGCTAAAATCAAATATATTTGTTACTATTATTGGAAGTGAGAGGGATTTCAAAAGTGCTCACTTTATCGTGAATAGTTTATACCAACGTATAAAATGCTATCAGTGTCGGTAAACAGCGAGCGACCAACAGAGAGTTCGTGAACTAATTTAAACCTCGTGGGTCGATGAGATGGGGCGCAATTCGTGAAGTTTATAGGTATTAACTTTTGGGGCCGCGGTGTGGTGAAGGGATTAGACTGCTCCAAGGCGTCGGAATGCAAGGGCGAGAGAGACGTGAGATCCCCGAGGAAACCCGCCGACCAGTGGCATCATCTGGCGTGACTCTTACGTAGCAGAACTGTTATCAGTCAAGGGCAAGAAAATGGGCGGGTCTTAATATTGTGGGGAAAAATAAATGGACAGACTTAAAAGAGTCCCATGTACTGAAAAGTTTTCTGTGAAATTGTTGTTTGCGCGTAAACGCTTATCTCGGTAAATAAAAGTTTTGGAAATGGGACTTTTTTTCAGAAAAGATCAAAAACAATTATCTGTGGCCCTATGCAGTTTCCTTGAGCGGTAAGAGAAAAGCACAAAGATACGGGATTGTTTTATTCTGTGAGCTTTCATCACGTGTAATAAAACCCCACTGTTACAGATCTAATTTACACTTTACTGTGTTACGACGGAAACACTGCACGCCTTGTGCGTAGGAGCGATGAGGCACTAGGCGTGCGTGTTAGTGTCGCCCGTATCGCTGCCTCGCTTCTTGACCTTGACGCGCAGCTACATAGTCCCCTTAAACTAACAAAAAAAAAAAAATAGGTCGATCTTTAAAGCGCAAGCTTGTATTCAAGGCGGCTCGAATGGGAGGCTGGTCGCCAATATTATCCCCAACAGGATGTGGTTACGTGGAGGAAAGACAATAGCGGGATGCTGCGGAAGCAGAGCTAGTTTAGTTACAAGACTGCTGAGATAAACGAGAGTGCGACCACAGCGATGAGCGATCGTCGTTAAAGAGGTGATAGTCTATTCACGGTAAAGCGAGCCCTCTCATTTGGAATATCAGTCAATAAATATATTTTATTGTAGTCTTAGAAGTTGAGTATCGAGTCCGGTGAAATTTACACACTGTGTTTATTACTTACGTGGCAATATTTATTTTAAAAAGTGGCGGAAGGATAAAAAATGGCTGATAGGAAAAAGTAACTAGGGCCTCAAAAGTGCTCACTTTAATGTGAACAGCCTATAGCAGAACTGCGGTCGCCACCACCTTTCACACCTCCAAGTGTCTCTCTCATCGAGAATTTTGTCGCAGTGGTAACGCACTGGACTCTTTCGGGAGGACCCAAGTTCGATTCTCGGTGTGACCATCCAGATATAGGTTTCCCAGGATTTCCCGAGATAACTCCTTGGTGGATGCTGGAATGGCTCCTTATTTACAGCTCATGGACCTATGCCTGCTTCTCTAAGGGATTTGCTCCGACTCTACCTCGCTGTCGACGAGATGTCAAGGGCGCTGTTTAACTTGCGATCATTACTTACAAGTACCGTTTTGTGCATAGCGTCATGTCAAAAATCACAATTTTAGTGTTTCTGTGGCTTACAAAAAAACAAAAACTAGCTCACCGAAATAAAACAATTCACGATGAAATACAATCCAAAGAGTTACTTTAAAGAATAATTAAAAGCACGCTATTAACTGTTTTGCAGGTTTAAAAAATTGCTTGAAATAATAAATCTTTTTCTTATTTTTAATATTTAAGTGAAGTGAAGTGGTTTGGGTTGCTCTTAACAGTGAGGTATTGAGAGCCGATGAAGGTGATTGAAGTGATATGGAGGGGTGGGGAAAACGGGAGATCCACGAGAAAACCCGCCGACCAACGGCGTTGTGCGGCATGATTCCCACTTGCGAAAATCCGGTGACCCGGCCGGGGATTGAACCCGGTTCACCTTGGCGGGAGGTGAGCGTGCTAATCGCTCAGCCACCGTGGCCCCCAATATTTATGTCTTATGTTTTCTTTTTGTAAAATAAATTTTGCAATTTTGCTACGCATACCTTAAAATGAATTAATACATATCCCTTCAGTCACGTGGCCTTGTTTAGTTTTCTGTAAACGTTTTCTTTTATTTGAACTCTAAAAAACGCTATATTTGTGATCTTGACCTGCCATCATATTGAGGGGGGGAAAAAAAAAAAAAAAACCTATGTGAACTGAAAGTTTTTTATTCGAAGAAAGAGTACTTATAAAACATGTCTACAAATAGAACAAACTGTATTTCGTAAAATTTTAAAACCCCATTGGAAAATATTAAATAAGTACACATTTTGCTCTCGATTTTATTTTTCGGGGATTCTCGCAATGAGACCTTTCAATAGCCCTTTAGGAAATAAAGATATGATGCAGTATTATTATTTAAGTACAGTTAATTTGCGGTTACGTCCAACTTTTCGAAGCCCTGCTAAAAGTTCTTCTTCCAGGGTATTCTTTTTCATCATGCAAACAAAGCTTAACCAAGTCTAGAAAATTACGCCAAAGGGACAACGCGCCATACTCGTGCGTAGGCCGACTCACTTTAGTAATGTTTTGTGTCAGAACTATTTCTTACTATGCATTACCAACACGCATGTTTTCTCACTGTTTTATTCGTATTAATTATAAATTAAATATAATTTATAGGTAAAGTACGACTAAAAGTACAATTCAACCAAAAGCGTAAAATGCTTGTGATTCATAGAGAATTTAGGAAATATTCAAACACATTATACGTGGGGTAATTTCTCAAAGGTTAGATTCTGAAAGTGTGAACAATCCGCAAATAGACTATAACATTTTAAATTATGCACCAAAGATTATACAAACCACTTAACTGCCGTACGTTTTATTAAAAATCCGCGATCTCTTAACAAGTTCAACGGGATCTGCTTTCGTGTACGAGTCAAAGCTGAAGTTGGCCAAGGTTTCTTCAGACCGATTAGTAGTGTCAGGGGGCCCTTGATTGGCTATTGGTCAGTTGACTGACAGGAGGATGCGGTTGTTATTGTACAGCCTTTAATAACAAGCATGGTTAATAAAGGGACAGTCCGGACAGGCATCAGAGAAAAGAGTAAACACAATGAAATAGCTAATGTTTATCAGGTTTATAGATCCTCTGCAGTGACGATGCCAAAAAATTGTCCTGGAAGTAAAAGCTTGACGCGAACTTTTAAAACCCCGAATATATTTTGTGATAGTTAATTAATACCACTGAGATTTTTCTCAGACATTCATGGTAGGAACGTGGAATAGCTCTAGAAAATTACGTGTGTTCATTTTTAAGCCGCCTCCTACATGAGGGTCGCGGTGGTGTAGTGGTTAGACTTCTCGCCTCCCACCCTGGCGAACCGGGTTCGAATCCCGGCGGGTTCGCTCTTGGTAATCGTGCCGGCCGCTGGTAGGCGGGATCTTCCGTTTACCCCGTCCTTTCATTCCGGCGCTGCTCCATGCTCACCTCACTTCACCTTATCAGCTCTTCAAGACATCGGTGTTAAGATCCGCTCAAATCCCATCACTCACACATCCTGCATTATGGTAAATTAATTGTTCTTAGTTATAGTTTCGGTAATCACCATACTCATCACTGCTCATCGAGAATTTTTCGGAATTTGGCTGACGTTATCGAAATTACTGACGAATGAAATTTGTGTGTATAGGAAGGCAGTAGTAATGCATGGTGAGTTTTGGGTAGAGTGCGTGGGCTAACTGCGTAGTAATCTGTCTTCGTGTGTTCCAACATTGAACTTGTTTTCTTCATGCAGAACTGTCAAAATGACGTGGCATCGAATAAGGTTAGCAAGGTGTTTACACAAACAAATGCTTTTATGCGCCAGTATACTACTTTTGACACAGCTGTAACGCAAAAAAAACGATGTGATCAAGTTATGACATCCCCCCCCCCCCCTCCATCATACCAAATAATTCTCTTTAAAAAGACGTTTGTTGTAAAACCATGAAGATCAGACGTCCTTTTCTCAAGACAGTACTTTTTTTTTTGTAAGAATGTCCTGGGAGATGCGAAAGGCCAAATAGTAATGAAATTTTCTTCAGCCAAGTGCCCTGCGAAAGTCCCTCATCTAGACATAGTATAAAAAAATCGCCCGGCCGCGTGTGTGTGTATTCGGATAATGCTTCTTAAACTGCGTGGTGGATTTTTATGCGGTTTTCGCCATCATTTAGAGCATTTCTCGAGGAAGGCTTAGGTGTAAAATATATTCGTATTTATTGTAAGGATAGTAGAGAAATGTCGACGTTTTCTAATCAAGTCGGAAAAAGCCGCTTTCCGGGCGCTTACATGACTTAGCTGACTAAACCATAAGAGATACACCAAATTATTGCACTGCAGAATTGTTGATCTCAAAAAGGTCTACGAAAAAGTCCGCGACGGCATATGTTTATCGTTTAAGGGTGACCCACAGTCACCATTTGTGTCCTTTTAAAAATAGGGGTTTACTTACGAAGGCGTTTTGAACATCGCAGTATTAATCCTATGTTAGTTACCTTAAGCATTTAGTGTATGTATATACTTGCTGTAAACACAAACGTCGTATTTGCAAATCTTACCCGAGCGAGGCCGAGGTGGGTTGCTAGTTTTAAATATAAAAAAATAACTATCAATGTTTATTATTTACACATTGAGTTTTATGTACTTATTTTACAAAATAACACTTTGCAATGTGCCATTCATTCAAATGGAAAATATATACCAAGATTTATGAATGTAAAATGTTCTATTACTTTTTGATAACTTAAAATTAAATTGTAATGATGCTTTTAATTTACATCCACATATTTATCAAGTGTACGCTTTTCAATTTTTCAATCGTATCACCTTGAATCTTCAGTACTGTTTAACCTGGCTCTTTCTATTTTGACAAGTGCCCTGCTTCACGTATTTCAAAAGTTTAGTCACCGTATGTAAAACCAAATGCAAAAAGACCGAACATAATTGTTGAAACGTGTGAGTTTGATGGTTCTTTTGACAAGTCCTCAGCGAATATTGGGGACATGCGCAAACTACTAATCTCTTTCTAACTCCTTTTGGTCTATGGTCAGTAGTAAAAATTTCCTCATTTCAGTTATTCTCGTGGCTGATTGTACGTGACTTCCAGGATTATTGTTAAAACTACCCCAACTCATTTCTCTCGCGTCGAATGCAGTGGCGTAGGCAGATTTTTTTGGTCAGGAGGAGGAAGAGTGTACCTTATTGATCAAGCAGCGAATATAAAAAAATTTGAGCTGAACAACAGCAGATGTAGACATCTGTATTTTTATTTTTATTATTTTTCCGCTTGTGTATACCGTTCTCTTTACCTAATTTCTCATTTTACTGATGACTAAATTTGTTTCCCTTTTTTAAATGTGTCCTTTATGTTTGGGGGGGGAGGGAATTCTGACCCTACCCCCTCCCCCCGCTATCCCCCATCTCTCTCTCCTCTCTCTCTCTCTCTCTCTCTCTCTCTCTCTCTCTCTCTCTCTCTCTCTCTCTCCGTTTGTCTACGCCCTGGGTGAAAATAGGCCTACCGCTAATAGCACCTGATTTTGTTTTCCTGGACCTGTGTTTTAATATACATGCCGCAATCTTTGCTCTCCGAAAATACCCTTTGAAATAACTAATTATAGCGTTTTCATGATTATGTTGTAACAACTCTGATTTCCATTGGCGAAATTTATACCGTCGTACATAAATCGCGTGCACTTTATCTTCATCATAAAGCCGAAAAATACTGGGTAACCGCACGGAAGCTCAAGGCAAATGTCATTTCCCAAGCAGTCTAGTTGTACGTTGTTGCTATAAAGGCGATACGTAACTTGATAAAGACTTGAAGATCGACACTATCGCTCCTTCATTCTCTCTTCCTCTTGTCATGCATCTAAGAAAAGACGACTCAGAAGGGCAGATTCAAGGCTTGTTTTCGGACCCAGGGTGAGTTAAGCGTTCAGTACGAGGTAAGTGGGAAAGCAACAAACTTACATTAATTTTAAATTAATAAAATTTAATTTACAAAAAATGTAAGTGTTTATTTACCGATTGGCTAATTGGAGGAATGGAACTTTATAAGGACACGTACAACCATGTGTCACCCAGCATTACGACACAAACTCAGTATTATGTTTACTTGCAAGTCAATGATGTTTGATATTGCTACATAATATTATATACATTTTAGGAGGTGTGTCGTGGTACGGTATCTGGTTGTAGATATTTAAAGATAGAAATGCGCAGGAAAAATTGTTAGTTTCATATCTTACTGTAACTTCAATTATTATGTAGTTAAATACTCCAAAATTTTGATCACGCAAAATCCTTTGAGTGTTATGATAATATTAATGAGAAGATTCGAACCCGCTGAAAACTAAGTACGAACATACACAATCTTTTCCCCCGCGTAAAATGAATTTTCAAAGGTTTTGCTAAGGGAAAAATAGAGAGTTTTTCCCCGAAGTTCCTCACAAATTGAATTAATTTTAACAGAAATTTGTGTTCAGCAAATTGAAATTAAACTGCCCCTTTTAAGTTTGTGTGCTTAACCCGGAGTTCGAATCTGTCTGTGAAATTTGTGTTCCGAATATCGAATTGACCACATATTCCAAGGCCTGATATATTACAGGTTTAAAGAAAATAAAAAAAAAATTACTCTAAACACATATTCAAAAACGTGCAGTAATTGTACAAATATAGGTTTATTTGCCTGATACTGCTGACCTCAAAACTGATATAACGTGATTATATACACAACTGCTATTATTTTGTTGACAAATTGTAACTATATGTTTGCTTATACAAAATATTTGTTCAATATATTGCAACAACAAAATACTCGTTTGGCACGAACATAGTTTTTTTAAATAAATTTTTGAAATTTGTGAATACATTTTTGGGTTTTTGAATAAATTTTTGGGTTTTGTGAATACATTTTTGGGTTTTGTGAATACATTTTTGGGTTTTATGAACAAATTTCATTCTTTTGAGGAACTGAGACTTGGTTGTACCAACAAAACATCGTTTGGCTGAAAAAAATGCCACGTAAACAACTATATATTTGGTATACAGAAACAATTATTTTTCTCGGTGTGTAAACCAGCAATGCAATATCACAAGTTAGGTAACAAAATAACTATATACGCATAAAACATACTGTTTTAATTTGTTTATAATGATTAAAATATCTACCCAGCTATTATTCACACCATTATACTACGTCTCTCAACTATTACTTTTATTAATCTCAGGGAGTGCAATATTTAATGTCTGCTTTAATTCTAATAGAAGTCCTTACCAATGTTTCTGTATTGGTTAGTCATGACATTCATGCCGAATGTCTGCAACTCACTCATCCAGTTCAGTAGTTCCGCCAGCCTCTCTCTCTCTCCCCCTCTCCCCCCTCCCCCCTCCCCCACCCCCCTCCCCCACCCCCCCCCCCCCCCCCCCCCCCCCTCCCCCACCCCCCACCCCCCTCCCCCGCCCCCCGCCCCCACCCCCTCCCCCACCCCCCTCCCCCACCCCCCTCCCCACCACTGTACCGATGCTCGCAGTTGCAGACTTCACTCCCGCTGGTCACTGTTGAAGCCACTCGCTGCTTTGCTGACTCGTAGCTCCGCTGTCTTCGCACACCTGGCGCTCAAGATGACTATGTAGCTGCGCGTCAAATGTCAAGAAGCGAGGGAGCGATACGGGCGACAGTTACGCGCACGCCTAACGTCTCATCGCTCCTACGCGCAAGGCGTGCAGTGTTTCCGCCTTAACGCTGTACTGTGCAAGTTAGATCTATAACATAGCTGTTTTATCACACGCGATGAAAGCCCACAGATTAAACTACGTCAGTATATTTGTACTTTTCTCTTGCTGCTTAAGGAAACCGCATGGGCAAGCTTTTAAAAATGCGATATTTGACCATTTTCACGATTTTTTTCCCCAAGAGTACAGTTACTATGATAAAAGTTAAAAAAAAAAAATTTTCTGACCAAAAAGTCTTATTTCCAGAGCTTTTATTTACCGAGATACGCGTTTACGTGCAAAAAAAAAAAACTATTTCACAGAAAACGTTTCAGTACATAGGACCGTTAAGGTCGCACATTCCTCCAACCGATCGTAACTGTCGGCTCGAAGGCCCGTCGCGGCTTAAGTACTCTCGCTGGCTTGATCTAGATGGCTCCCCTAATACAACAGAGTCCCACCGAGAGAGAGAAGGGCGAAGGGTGAAGACCAGAACATTCTTTCTACTATAACCCTAGGAATTAAATCCGCTCAAGGATGGGAGAGTGCACGAATGTCGATATGCCTATCTCTCTAGTAGCGGCGCACCTTTGTAAATCTCCTTGCACTCTTTGAATTACCCGTGACTCCCTGACTCACTACTTCTCACGCTGGAACGGGACGATGCAGCACAAGGGAAGCGATGCAAGGCAGCAGCACGTAACACTTCCCCTCCTAGTGTGTTTGTCCCAAACCGACTCTGCTGCATCCGGACCTTCGTATAGTGTCAGTCGGTCGATGTGGACAACCTCAGGCTTCACCCGAGAGCCTCTGCGACAAATTCGAAACACACCACATCAATGATCATTTTCATAATCCTGTATGAGCCTTCCCAATATTTCTGTAGTCTCGGACGGTACCCTTTTCGCATTTGTGGGTTGTGCAGCCACACCTATTGTCGTTCTTGAAATACCTCGCCCGACGTTTCCTCATCATACCGCGTCTTCATCCTGTCACTATTGTGAGGTGCTCTCGAGCAAAGTCATGAATACCAACTAATCTGTGATTTAATTAAATGGCATATTTCGGGGCAACCGTTTCTTCTGTAGGACGACCAAACAGTAGGTCACTAGGGAGGTGCATCTCTCTCTTCCAAACAGCATCCTTGATGGTGTTACCCTTGTAGACGCGTGAACTACCTAGCGGTAAGAAAGAAGAAACAATGGCACCTTTGAATTCCAGTCCTTTTGGTTGTCTGCTACAAAAATCGACAGTTACTGCTCAAGAGCGCGGTTAAGACTCTCAACCATTCCATCGAACTGAGGTATAAGCCTTTAGTCGTAGTCTTTTTCATCCCCAAAATCATTGTTACCTCCTGGAATACATTATTTTCAAAATCTCTTCCCTAATCGGGATGGAGTTATAGTCGCACCCCAAACTTCGTGATGACGTGCTCTACGAGTGCATCGACCACATTAAGTTTAGTTGAGTTGAGAGATTTGGGCAGCTCTTAATGAGGTGTTGAGAGCCGATGAGGGTGAAATGAAATGAGAGTGGAGAAGCGCCGGAATGCAAGGGCGGGGGAAACGTCGACCAGCGGCGTCGTCCGTCACAATTCCCACTTGCGAAAACCTGGGAATGACCCGGCTTGGGATTGAACCCGGTTAGCCTTGGTGGGAGGCAATTAAGCTAACTGCTCAGCTACCATGGCCCTGCCACAATAGGTCTAAGAGATTTTGGGTTTGGAAGGGCCACTTATTGAAATAATCTTGGGCCACCCAGAGGTACCAATTACCTCTCTGTGAAGGCAAGTGGCCCAGAATATTTGCTGCCATCCTTTCGAATGGAGCTTCAACGTTGTATTGCTGGAGATTACATTTTCCACTGGTCTTTGGGCCCTTCTAGCAGTGCAGGTGTCTCATATTCGGCACCACTTCCTAACATCCTCCCGACAGTGAAGCAAGTAAAATCTTAGTGTTAACCTGTCAAGTTTCTTATGAACACCAAAGTTCCCACTGGCTGCCGCATTATGTAGTTCCTTTAAGACTTCGGGGATCCTGCATTCTGGAAGGACCAACTGTAAGCGTGTGTTTTCCATCATCACTTTCCCAGTTTCCGTATGGTACGCCAGTCTTTAGTAAAGGGAATTTCACTTTGTCTAGTATGCTTTGACTGCTGCGTTCAGACTAGATACCGCTTCCCATTTAGCCTTCTTCTTTCTACTCAAGTAATGAATGCAAAGTGGGATCATTTGCTGATTTTTCCTTATGTCCTTATCACTCCATGTAGGTGATCAACCACAAGATACAGAACATTGAATTATTGTCCTCCGTACCTTCAGCAATTCACTACTATTTTCTTTCTGGCTATCACAGTGCCGGCAGAATTGTTCATATGGTATCCTAGAAAGTGAGCCTGTATTGCTGTGAAAACGTCCGGATCTGTGCTGTATTTCAAAGTCGTATTCTTGAATATCCTCTTTCCACTGGGTTATTTGACCTTCGGGGGTATTGAAATTAAGTAACCAGCATATTTAAAGTTTTGTCGGTTCTTAGAATAAAATGTCTGTCATTAAGGGGTGGATGTGTGAAATTGCCTTCGCTACAGCCAGAAGCTCCGTGTGTGTCATGAAATAATTTGTCAGGCTTGTGCAATGCCTTACTGAAGTATTCTAGTTCTCTCCTTCCCACCCTGAATCTGAGATAACACAGACTCGGTGTCTATTTCATTAGCATCAGTATCCAAAACGAATGTGCCCTCACTTTTCAGGAATCGCAGGTTTGGGGAGATATCAGAATTTTCTTTAACTTTTTTTAAGCAACCTCGCACTCTTTGGTCGAATGAAATTTCCTCTTTGCCTCAGTTCATGTAGTGGCGTGGCGATCGTAGCTAACCCAGCTACAAATCGTCGCTAGTAGTCACCTAAGCCCAGAAAACTCCGAACTTCGGCATTGTCAGTTGGTGTCAGCCAATTTCGTATGACTTTGGCCTTCTCGGGGTCTGTTTGAATTCCGTGGGCGGGACGCTACATGTCCCAACCGGCTTGAAATGTCGGTGGATCTGGCTGATGTGCATCGGAACATGCATCAATACGCTCTTAAACACACCACGAAAACAAATAATTTAACACTTTGAGTGAACGATGCAGAATTAGTGAATTTGCATCCGCGGAATTAATTAGCTCCTTTGAAGTGTACACGGATACTGCGGTAAACTCCGACATGATTAGTGTTTTTTAAAGGCAGGATTTGAGACATAGTTTGCATTTTAAAGATGTGGTAGCATGCTAATAAACACCTTGACATGGTGTCTATATTCAGTTCACGGTTGCTTCTGACTTCTCTGATATTCCTCCGCCTCGTGCTACCAAACCTTAATCGAGTGTTAGATAATTACACCAGAGGGACAATGCGCCGTATTCGTGCGCACTCAGTGTAATAATATTTTGCATAAAAACAATTTCTTACTGGGCACTATCAACATGCATATTTTCTCACTGTTTTTATTTGTATTGATTATAAATGGAAAGTTATAATTTTATAAATGCAAATATAAGTAACGTTTAAAAGTGTTAACAGAAGTATAAAACGCTCGTTATGTTTGACATATTTAAGAAACAACGCACGTAGTCGGGCGTGGGGCGATTTTTCAAAGGTTTGATTCAAAAAGTGTGAATAAACTGCGAATAGACTACTAAAGCGTGTTTTCGGAGTTTTCTTTTCTGTGTAATAAAATGATATCCCATACGTGCAATTATTCTCCGGCATCCACAAAGAGAATCTCATTAGCCTCTTCTCCGGGAAGTAGCTTAGGCATTGTACAACGGCGCACACCACCACTTCGGACACTCGTGTATATCGTTTGGCGAATTTCCGAATACGTGGGAGGCCGCTGTGGCGCAGCGGCCAGAGCGAGCCGTGTTAGATTCCTGGCAGGGTCACGCGTGGATCTTCTCACGTGGGAATCGCGCCGGGCGATGCCGCTGATCTGGGCGGGTTTCCTCGGGGATCTCCCGTTTCCCCCCGTCCTTACATTCCGGTGCTTCTTCGTGCTCGCCTCACTTCACCCTCATCGGCTTTCTAACATCTCCACTCCACTCGACTCCTAATACGCGATTGGGCAGTGGCAGTGGTGTTTTTTTTTTCTATTTGCCATCTTGAAATGGATGAAGCATAATGAAACGAAACGCTCATGCGCACTGGTTCCTGCGCGCTCGAAGCACTCCATTGGCGCGGAGTCTTGTCGCACGCTACTGTGGGACCGCAGTTGTAACACCTACAGTTACTGTGAAACTATCAGGGAAATAAACATGTTAAAAATTTGGTCATTTTACATTCGATACATTAAAAAAACAAAAAGCGAAATAAATAATTTATGTTATCACAAACGGTTACCTGACACATTTTATTCGACATTGACATATGGAACTATACGTACTTTACATCCGTTTTCACCAACTTTACTGGGCGAATGTCACTCAGTGCATCTAATAAAATAAATGCAGCCAGGGTCTGTGGTTCATTTCAAAAGTGCTCACTTCATCATGAGCAGCTTTTAATAGCGTATTGGCGAAGCTAGACGCGTTTCCAGTGTCCCCACAACTAAGGCAAAAATTTGTGTGTCGAAAATATCGTACCTAAAACAAAACAAAAAATACTTTCCGGAAACACCCGTTTTAACCGTTATCACTTCCCCTCGTCAGGTCTGCAGCCTTGACCAGGAGTGTTGCTTCGTGCCATGGCGTGCTCGACTCTCATTCGGGAGGACGTGTGTTCGATCCCCGCCAGCTGCACTTGTGACAGTCGTTTTAGCCTATTGGCTGCTGGCGATTAACTGGCAAGGATCTACTGTACTGACAATTTTGTATCCTTACACCATATTGTGTGAAATGAACGTTGCCATGGACCATATCACTGACTCACGCGTCGGTCGACTGGAAAAAATTAAATGGCTATTTTTTGTTTTGTTTTATTGCATCCGTAAGATCTTTTTTTTTTTCAATACATAGCTGTACAAAGATATTGGACAAGTCAAATTACAGTATACAAAGTTTATACACTGGGCATAGTAAACACACACACACACATATATGTGTGTGTATATATATATATATATATATATATATATATATATATATATATATATATATATATATATATATATATATGCGTGTGTTGAAATGACAGTTAATCTCCGTATGCGCATAAAACAAACAGAATTAATGTGATACATTTAATGTGTAAAAGTAAAAATATAATAATAGAACACGAACACATGGAACTATTTTTCTGAAGTCGCTACTAACTTTATTGGGCGTACGCCATTAAACGTGCCCGTTAAAATATATGCAGGGGTTTTTCTGGAGTATAATTCCAAGATTTAATCTACAACTTATTACTTCGGCTTCCGTACTACATCAGTTTTGTTCCTGTGTTAGTTTTTCCCTACGGTGGTTTTATATATATATATATATATATATATATATATATATATATATATATATATATATATATATATATATATATATAAAGTAGTAAACGAGAAACAGTTCGTGTAGTGATTGTTTGTGACCGTCGAGACGTTTTAATATCAGTGCTTTCGTATGATCCAGCAGAAATACTTAGTTTTAGAATCACCTAACTTGTTGGCTCGTGCCCGCAGACACAAGAACCCTATAGTGCGTCTTACTCTTAGATTGCAGTGGATAGCTAAACAATCAGTTTCATATTTATACACTACTATACAATTTGACAATTTTTGTTACGTAATGTTGTACGTATGAACTAATTCTGCCAACACAGCATAACTTCATGGCTGTTGACAACTCTAGCCTTCTGGAAACGGCATGCGTCATGCACACTTTACCGCAATCTAAGGGTGAGAAGTACTTTTTGTAGCTGCCGCACAGGCTTACGAATTCTCAGATTGATGTCTTTAAGCAGCGAGTGAGTGCAGAGTATAGTTGCGTATCGTGTGGCACAGCTGTGTAGCGAGGCCGGCACGGCACAGAAGAGCAAGCAGACAGCCCGCCGCCTCGTGTCCTGGTGGATCGATGCGGGCCCTCGCCTGGCGGTGACCCTCTCTCCGCCTGGACAACACGTGCCTGGGGCTCACACGCCTCTCCTTGGCCGGGCAGCTGAGTCACTGCACACCTTCGCTGTCACTTCATATCTGCAACACTACTGTATTGTATTATCGCATCCGAATACACGTGGCTGATGTCATAAGTATTCCGGCTATGGGATATAAGCCAGCCTTTCCTACCCCCTCACTGGACTGCACTGCTAGACCCGAGAGCATTTTGGAAATATTTCATAGGCAGCTTCGGCGCTGAACAGTCACAACTCCACTAACACAACACAAGTTTCTCTTTTATATTTCCTCGCTTCCTCTCTTTCTTATTTTTTTCTCATTTTCGTCTGTTTCTCTTTTTCCTATATTCTTTCGTTTTCCTCTCTTTTCAATATTTCTTCTTTCCTTTTCCTCTATTTCCTATATTTCTCTCTTTTCTATTTCCTTGTCTTTTACATTTTTCTCTTCCCCTTTTAAAATTTCTCTTTCTCCTTTCTTTTTCCCTCTTATTATTCTCTATATTTCCTATGTTCTCTATTTACATTTTCTCTCTCTTTATGTACATTTTTCTCCCTCTCTCTCTTTATTTCCATTTTTCTCTCTTCTTATTTCCTTTTTCTCTCTTCTTATTTCCATTTTTCTCTTCTTGTTTCCTTTGGTCCCTTGTCTTTATTTACATTTTGCTCTCTCTCTCTCTCGTTATTTCCATTTCTCTCTCTCTCTCTCTCTTTATTTCCATTTCTCTCTCTCTCTCTCTATTTCCATTTATCCGTCTCTCTTTATTTCCATGTCTGTCTCTCTTTCGTTATTTCCATTCCCCTCTCTCGCTCTATTTCCATTTCTCTCTCTTAATTTCCTTTTTTCTCTTAATTTTCTTTTTTCTCTCTTAATTTCCATTTTTTCTCTTTCTATTTTTCTATCACTTTTTAGTTCCATTTTTCTTTCCCTCATTTCCGTTACTTCCTCTCTCTTTAATAATTTATTTCTCTCTGCTTGCAAGCACAGTATAATTATCTGATCACAGTACACATGGTCACTATAAGCATTCTTGAGAGTGCTCCAAACCAGATCATTGTTTTCAAAGAAAAGTACATCCGTGTCGGAACTGCAGGGTGTAGTCGTTATTCTACACGCATGTATAGATTCAATCACATAATTTCGAAATGACATCAAGGTTTTAAATTCTCAACTCACGATACTTGAAATACAGAATTTTCGTCTTGGGTTGGAATCAAAACTTTAGTAAGATTTGATGCGAAGTTTTTCATAAAGATTTGTTTTCCAATGTACGACGTTTCTTGCAACTGTTCAGTGCTTGCAGATAGTCCTCCATTTGAAATTATGGGAATATCGAACACTTAACTTTTGCCAATATTTTCCCTATTTGTTACTTTTTGCTTATTTGTCGTGCTTTCAGTAGTTGGTTAGGCAGGTATTCAGGCAAACGTTTATGGGAGTTATCTTTTAGACAATTGTGTGCAGATGAAATAACGGTGTTGTTAAATATCGAAGGAGCAGACATACATGAGTGATGTGACTGGAATCAGCTTGCTCCTTCAAGTGTGACAGGAAATAACGCAGACTCTGCGACGTTATCGTTCTTCTTTTCTTTAAAGGAGTTTAGTATTTTGGAGCTTGTTAGCTTCCAAGAGTGGGCGCAAGCGTTAGCATATTACGATGAGATAGTCTAACCTAAATAACACTAAATCAGGATTGGGAAATTCCTGCACCATAAATCCAAATCAAGCTAGCTCTGTGAATTTTACGTAGGGATGAGATTAGGGTCTTAGCTGGGAAAGAGTAGTTGTACGTGGTATTTTATTTTAATATATTCACAGCTTCAGCCATTGCACGCTGGAAAAAAAAATTAGCTGCGCGACATTAAAATTGGTGTGTCTGCCACGAACAGGGTCCCAAAGTGTCCATCCCGTGTGTGGCGGCGCGGCGCAGCGAGCATTATTCATCTATTGGCGCTGCCGCCGTCTGGTCTGCGAACAGATTACAGCGGATTGACGTCACACCGCACTTGTTTCGTCCAGGCCGTCTGAGCGAGCCAGGAGTGGCATTACAGAGCAGACAGGTGCGTCGAGGTCAGTTTGACGTGGCGGTGTCTTGCGACATCAGCATGTAGGCTGTTCGCGGTGAACTGAGCACTTTTGAAAGCCCTGCTTAAGGGTTCTATGTACTGAAATGTTTTCTGTGAAAACGTTGCTAAACTCGTGTCTCGGTGAATAAATGTCAGAAAAAAAAAAACTATTCTCTATATCACTATCTTTTTACCTTTATTGATGGAGAAAAAAATGTTGAAAGTGGTCAAATATCGCATTCTTAAAGCTTGCCTGCGAAGTTTCTTTAAGCGGTAAGAGAAAAGTACGATTATACGCAGGTAGTTTGATCTGTGTACTTTATCATCGCGTGTAATGAAACCCCACTGTTACAGATCTAGTTTACACAGTAAAGCGTTAGGACGGAAACACTGCACGCCTTGCGCGTAGGAGCGATGAGGCGCTGGGCGTGCGTGTTACTGTCGCCCGTATCGCTCTCTTGCTTCTTGACCTTGGACGCATAGGTACATAGGACCCTTAAGATCTACTTGTATACACGTTGTGTATTCCTCCGCCTCACGTAAAACTAACATTGCTATGGACCTCATCACTTTATTCATCAGTCGGTCAAATGAAACTGAGAAATTATTAAGGAAGTAAATACTTTACAAATCCGCTCATTTTTATTCGACGTTAAAATATGGAACTAATTTCCATCCATCGTTAACAACTTTACTGGGCGAATGTCGCTCAGAGCGCCCATTAAGATATGGGCAGTGACTCTTTTTATAAGGTTCATTTCTAAAGTGCTCACTTTATCGTGAACAGCCTTTACTCTGGTTTGCCGACCGCTGGCGAATTGACTGACCTTGAGCTTTGATGCTATCGTGCGTGGTCATTTTGATGGTGCGTATGCCTGAAGTTAGGACGATAGTGGAATTAAAAAAATCCGCAGGTGACAGTAAAATTATCGTATGCTAACAAAGTGAGCACGATGTCCTGTATACCAATTAACAACTCTGCATTTTGTGTGTATTTTTTTTTTAGGTTCCCTGTAACGCAAAAGAGGAATTCGCTCTCTAGTATGTTAAGAAGTACGAAACAATCAGCTAATCGGGACATGGCTGTGGCCTTGTTCGCTATGAAAGTGTAACGAATAACCAAAACCGTAAAAAAAAAAAGTGAGATTACGCGATATTTACACTGATTCTATCGTGGTTTCAAATCACACCTGTGTTTTGGACACTATAAACCGTCAATTTACATGATGTTTTGCATAAGAATAATTATTTTAACCCTCCTAGACTTTTGAATATTTTTAATTTCTCACACGCAATATTATTTTTGTAGTGAACCACCGTTTGTAATTTTGCTTATATTTCTTTTATTATTTGTGTTATTCTATGACATGTGTACATATGTTCTGAGGTAAGAGGTTATAACTTATATATGTTAATTTCTATTTGCCGATTAATTTACATGTTTACATACTTATTTTCTTTAATTTTGAAACGTATTTATTTCTTTTGTTTGTTATTTTGAAAGTCATTTAAGTTTTGACTATTTTTCTTGGTTTTGGTAATCGGAAGTCGTTAAGCACCTATCACGTCACGTTTTAGGAAAGCTACCGGAAGGGCTTGTTTCTGGGTGGGTCCTTGTGAAGGTCCAGCAGCATAAGTTTTCGCTGGGATTTTCACTAGGAAAATCCCCAGCATCTGCATAAGGGTAGATTAGTTTTTGTCACCCAGAGGTGTTCCAATGATAATTTTAAGAACCAGCCAAATGAAGAAGAGGGCTGAGCTTCTTATAAACTTTAGTTATTGTTATGAGTGTGTTAGGTCAAGGAAGAGACACTCAGGACTTCGTCGACGCCATGTTAAAGGCTTGAGAACTAACGACAAACTTGTTCATTTTTGATTTTCATGTTTAATAGAGGCGTAATAACCAGTAATCCAGCCCTGCTGATGAGTTAAGCACCGGAGCAAAAGAATGCTGTTTGATGATCTAATAAACACAGTAAGTTTAAGGAGTAGTGAACCTTTCTGCAATATTAAAGTTTATCTGAGATTAGACTTGTTTGGGAATAATCAATTTTAAATCTCCATTGACTGTGAGACTGTGTTTAACTATTTGCATAGAAATGACGTGGAGCTCTTTAAACGCTTGTTAGGAAAGGAAGCACTTAAGATTAACTACTTCTGGGAACCTACAATTTGAAATCATTTTTATTTTTGCAAGTTTGAGTTTTTTTTTTTTATTTGGTTACAGATTTTAACATTTTCATTTTCAATTAAATTTAATATTTAAAGTTTCATTGATTTTTCATCCTTGAGAGGATGGTGGTATAAAATCTGTTACACAGTGAATCTAATTTGCTTACATATTGATTGAATTTTGTCACAACTAATTTATTTTGACACACATAATTTTTTATTTATTAAAGTATTTTTCACACAAGGTCATTGGAATTATTAGTAGTTTGTATGGTTCAATATTAAAAAAAAAATTAAAATCCAGTTATCCCAGTGGTTTGTTTTTATTGAATTAAATTATCCTAGTGTCCAAGTGCACGAGTTTGTTGTCTTTCCTAAGTATTGCAGGGTTCCAGTGTCTACTATGTATTCTACCTAAGGTAAAATACTATGTGCAGATACTATGTTCGTCTCATACACGTATTCATTAAACACATACAGGTTCTATCTCATGGCGCCCATTAGAGCATGTATCTCTCCTACACATATTTTAACGGGCGTACCGAGTGGCATGTGCCCGGTAAAATTGGTAACGATGGATGGAAAGAAGTTCCATATGTTAACATCGAACAAAACGTGTTAGGTAACTATTTGTGATAATTTAAATTATTTCTTACGCTTTATATTATAAGTCTCAGTGTGTAAAAATGAGCAGATTTATAAAATGTTCGCTTTTCTAATAATTTCACAGATCCACTTGACTGATGGATTAATAAAGTGGTTAGGCCCATGTCAATGTTAATTTTACATAAGGTGGAATAATACGCAACGTGCATACAAGTAGATCTTGAGCAGGGCTTTCAAAAGTGCTTATTTTATAGTAAACAGCCTATACCAGTTGTTTCTTCAGGGGAAAGTATCTCTTGCCATCTTGGATTAACGCATTTTCCCCCCCATTACTTTTTCCGGAGTCAATATTTAAAAATCAAGCTGGTCAAGGCACAGGGTACATGTTATTTCGAAATTCGACTTATTTTTCTGACATGTTTAGTTTCACATCTTTAACCGTAGTCAAATATTACCTAATTATTTAATAATGTGAATCCCACATTGCGAAATATAGGTATAATTGAAACCGTACAAATTGAAAAAAATAAAAATCCTTACGTAGTCCTCTACTTCATGTTCGGCTTTGATATTTTGTGTCTGGTCACAATTTTTCATTACAAGGATTTGTAAGAAAAATAGAACATGGGATGGATACTGCCCCTTTAAAGCGGCTGGACCGGCGTGGCCGAATGAAACGATAGGGTTTTACATGCTGTAGGCTGTTCATGGTAAAATGAGCACTTTTGGAAGTCCTGCTTAAGATCTGTTTGTATGCACATTGTTTTCTTCCGCCTCATGCAAAATTAACATTGTCGTGGGCCTCATCACTTTATTCATGCGTCGGTCAGGCGCATGTGGGAAATTATTATAAAAGTAAATGTTTTACAAATCTGTTTTACATTTAGATGCATTACAAAGAAATACAGGAAGCGAACGAAATAATTTAAGTAATACACAAATGTTTACCTAACATATTTATTCGACGTTAAAACGTGGAACTACTTACCATCCATCGTTACCAACTTAACCGGACGCATGTCACTCACTGCGCCTGTTAAAATATATGCAGGTAGGAGCAGTGACTTTTTTTTTCTGCGATTGATTTCAAAACTGCTCACTTTATCGTGGACAGCCTTTAAATGACTTTAGGCGTGCCTTGGACACCTTTCGGAACATAGATTTGAAATAAAAAACAATTTGTACATCTTTGTACTTCGAAAAATTTGAATACCCTGGAAATTGTGGGTAAATTAAGATTTATAGACTCGACAAAAAATCAAAATATTTGTTAATTTACTCCTTCCTACATGCTCTCTTGTAACATGGTTCTTCTCTGCCCTTTGAAGAAAACATAATAAAAAGAATAAGGGAAACTATTTTTTTTTTGCGGAACCCCTCTAGTGTAGGCAAGAAGAATCACTTGCTGTAATCGTATTTTACATAGGCCGCGAATTTGTTTTTATATCCAGGTGTAGATAAATTTTGCGTTGCATGATTTGGATGACAGTCATTATGATGTGATACTGATAGGAGTATCATTACAACAGTTTTATTAAAATGTTGTGTGAGTGCATGTCTGTACGTTTGCCAGTTAAAATGGGTTTGGGTCGTATTGTCACTCGGAAGAAACCAATATGGTTAGTATCAAACGAACCCCCCCCCCCCCCTGCCACTTATTGGTTCTTAAACATGGTCACTGTAATGGAGGCTACTGGCCCTTTTTGGGAATGTAAGAGAAGACCTGCAATAAAAGCAAAAAAAGTCTGATGAACCTGAAAGGGCACAGAAGAATCAATATGATTGTTATTTTTTAAGTTTGATGGTAATGGTGAGCTCATGTTATTATTATGGTTATGGTATGATTGTACTGTGTCAATTTCCGACCATGGGACTATAATAATCACACACACACAAAACTCAGAAAGACAAAAACAAAACAAAAAACACAATACCACAGACAGATAATTAGGAAAATCTGTTTCCTTGTAAATGAAAGATAAATATGTATATAGATAAAACGACAAAAAGACGGATGAATAACTTATTACTACAAACAGTGCAGTCAATAAGAGAAAAGACAACACGATGGCAAAAAAAAAAACACCTGACGAGTGAACAAAACAGTACAAAAAAACCATGTCAGTGGACACAACTGATCAATAAAACTCAAAAAAACACACAAAATATGACAAAAACCACAATGAAACACAAGCCAGGAAAATTATTCCTTGTCATAGCCTATTATAAAACCAAAATAAATCAACTCTACGAACAACACAGGATCTATAGGAGTAACCAGAGAAAAGAGTAGGTAAACCAACAGAGAGGACACAGAGCGATGGAAATGATAGCACAAACAAATAAGTCTTGGGCGTTTTGGGACCTGAAATATGTCCTCTTCTTCAGGCGAAACACTGGAAGAACAATCGCAGTAGACAGACCATCATACCCTCATAACAACAAGAACCTTATGCTCCAAGAGAGCAGGTAGGAGTAAATTAATAAGTGCAATAGTTGACCACGTGTTCGCGAAAAATAGGCAGCATTAGTAAATGTTACAAAATGATAAGTCTTAATATTAGATCCAACTGTATAACTTTAACATTTATTTATCGTGAAAAAAAAGTCTGAACAAATTTTTTTAACAGATACTTGGAAGAAAACCAAAGTAGGTAAAATTTAAGTAAAAAAAAAAAAAAAAAAAAAAAAGTGTTACATAATTTTACATAATGCAGTTGTATACATTATGAAACAATTATTTTTGCGTATGTACTAATTTATGGCTCATATACATCAACAATTTTTAAATTCAGTTTCGAATATATAGTCAACAAAAGAAACACCACCGAAATATATGAAATATTTCGAAACCAGTTCTTCGTTTTATCTTTCGGAAATGCAAGCACAGTAAGATGCTCTCATGGCTCTTAATAGTGAGCGTTGTCTTTGTGATTGCGTGTCGCAGCTACGGGATTCGAATGAAGAAAAAAAAAACTGTAAATACCGCGTGTTCCATATCACGCTGGCGATCGTTTTTCCTTCGTCAGAATATTAACAGGGATTTAACCCACAATGTAGTCTATTCGCGGTAAAATGGGCACATTTGAAAGCCCTGCTTAAAAATCTATTTGTTTGCATGTTGCGTATTCTTCCGCTTTATGTAATATTAAAATTGTCGTGGGCCTCATCACTTTATCCATGCGTCGGTCAAGTGAAACTGTGAAATTGTTTGAAAAGTAAATGTCTAACAAATCTGCTAATTTGACACTTCGATGCATTAAAGGAGTTATCAGAAAGCGAAAGAAATAATTCAAGTTATCAGAAAGGGTCACGTAACACTTTTTATTCGACCTTAAGATACGGAAATATTTCCCGTGCGTAGTTACCAACTTTACTGGGTGCATGTCACTCAAGAGCATCCTTTGAAATATCTGTAGGTAGAGGCAGTGATTTTTTTCCAAGGTTGATTACAAAACTTCTCACTTTATCTTGAACGGCCTTTACACACATGTTCTCTGTGCGTCGTATAGCGTGCACGGCTCCTTTGCCTGTAACCTATTAGGCAAAACCGGATACATTTTCCAGGTCAGCATAAAGCGTGCACAGCGATCAGCACAAGATTTCATATAGGCCACATCAGTCAGTGTTTAAGCCACTTCAGTCATTAGAGTTAAGTCCGTGCTATGCACACCGGCCATGGCCCGATCTTAAGTCCGCCACTAGACAATGGTATTTTAACTAGCTGCAGTTGAAGCGGAAAACACTCCGGCAGATTGACATGAACGGCACGTTCCGCGATTGTTTATCGCCTCCGAATCCTTTTTAAGGGCCCCCCACCTACCTTTCTGCAGCTGTTGGCCTTCTCAGAAGCCCATATTAAATGCTGCGTTCAAGGCGACATTGCCTATGGGATAAGCTGCCATAATCGTATCTACCGGCGCGCAGTTCTCCCTTGCTCGCTCTTGGGATATGCCAGGCATGTGATCTGCATTGAGGCTCTGCATGTGTAATCCATTCACGGTTACTTCACACTTTTCTGAAGCCCTGCTAAGGTTCTACTTCCAGGATATTCCTCCGCCTCATGCAACCGAAGCCTGGCCATGTCTAGAAAAATTACACCATAGTACAGCGCACTGAATTCGTGCGCACTCAGTTGTAATAAGATTTTGCATGAGAACTATTTCTTACTGGGCGTTACCAACATACGTTTTTTCCCACAGTCTTTATTCATATATATTTTATATGAAAAATTATAATTTATAAATAAAATATATGGTAAAACTTCAATTTAACGAAAAATAATATACCTTTATGTTTACAGAATTATAAAACGCTTGTGATGTATGGCATGTTTAGGAAATGACTAAACCCGTCATACATTGGGTGATTTTTCAAAGGTTTGATTAAAGAATATCTGAAGAATCATCAGACTATAGTCATCAAACAGTTCTTTCAACAGTGGTGCCACACTGTAAAAGTTTGTAATATAGGAATGAAACACACACTGACGTGGACTTAACCCTTCTGGAAAGTATTTTATTGTAACATTGTCTAGATTATTTTTAGCATCGGGGTTTAAATAATTAAATTGCGTAATTTCTTGCAGGACATGTTTAATATAAATGAATGTAAATAACACTCGTTTAAATTGCGGGAAGGATACCTGCGGTAGCTTGTATTAACACCTGAAAAATGTATGTATTTAAACTAAGGAAAAGTGTAACTCACTAGGCTTGAGAAAGTATAAACTAATGAAGTTTTTAACCACGTTGTTACTATTGCGACTGAAGTGTAATTTGTAGATGTCTTGTGAGCTGCAGTGTTAAAAATTTCCTTAAAGCCGGTGAGATTTTCACGGCACCGCTGTCCGTTGCGACGAAAAACATAAGAGTTCGCACATATAAGGTATGGAACCTCTGCTGATTCCTATAGGTTCGGGTTTTCAGGGACGAACTTTGTCGAGGTTGCACGAAGTATTCCTCGCCTGAGTAAAGGTGGGTTTACTATTAAAGACTGGAGAACTAAGAATTGTACGTAAGGACTCTTGAAGCACACGGGAAACGAACAATAAGATGATTTGCAGTTTATTATTGAATTAGCAACTGTTAAGTCTAGCCAATCAGAATCGTAGGAGAAGAAGGCAACCGACATAACCTGGAAATATGGACTAGAGTGGATATTATTAACACACACACACACACATTATATATATAAATTATTTGTGGTTACCGCTAGTGTAATCGTTTGGAAAAAGTCGTGATATCTTATAGAAGGGGAAGCCGATGCCAAATATTGGGCATTTACATCAATACATCTGAAAAGGCTCATTAAAGCAAATACAATAATATCTTACAAGAAAGAATACATGACCATGAAGTTCTTTAAATTAAGAGGATACAGTCTCTCGATTAAAATAATTATTTGTGTACGATTTTACAATACGACATAACCTAAATCCAAGATGTAAATACAATTTCCCGCCAAAAACAAATGTCACTGGTCTGTGATTGGATATTTCGTCTTGACTTGTACTTGAGATATAAAACATAACGATCTCTTTAAGTCACGCCAAGAACACACACGACCCGTGAAGACCCGCACACGACAGTCGTAAACTAATCCATTTGAATACATTGATTCATATCTTAAGCACACGGCGCACTTATTCTGTTTAGTCAATCGTAAACCCACCTTTATCGTTCCAGTGACAGTCAGGAAATTCACACCACTTTGGTGCGTAGCTTGTTTCCGTGTTTGAGGCTGAGAAGCGCGGGAGTGATAAGGGCGAAACTGCCACACGCATCGAGTGCTCCATCGCCGTTAAGCGCAAGACTCTGAACTGGCGTGCAGTGTTTTCGTATTGCACGTACATAAGAGACTTTCAGCGGTGACCCTATTATTTTATTGCTGGAAAGTCTGTACTCTTTAGGAAGGTTTAGTGTATTTGTGTATACGGGATGATTCACGAGGAATTACCGCCACTCGCAGAGCTTATTCCTTACATCATTTGGAGTAAAATATGTCATATAAATGTGGGTGCTATTGCCAATATTTACAGAGTAATTCGACAAATTGTAAATGGCTAGGATTATAGCGTATGGGGATGGATGTAGGGAAGGATATTGTTTACCAAAAGACTGCACAAACACCTGAGGAACTACTTGCGCGTATCATGCATGCCGCTGCCGCTACAGAAATCAAAGACAGCCGTGTGCAGGTATAAGTAGAGCAACGCGTGCGGCCAAGTGTATGGCAGTATAGACGGAAACCTTTTTGAACATCTTTTGTAAGCTGGCGAGACGCAGTTGTGATGCTCAACTGCATTTACTTATGAAAGAGTTATTATTTTATTGGTCTATTTTCAAATGTTTCGATTTACTCTCTAAATATTGGGAATAGGACCCACATGTATATGACGTATTTTGCTCCAAATGATGTAAGGAGTAAGCCCTGTGCGTGGCGGCAACTCCTCGTGAATCATCTGTGTCTAAAGCGTGTATTTTGATACACAGCACTGTGAAAAAGCTGTTTTTAGCCATTGTGGAGTATTCTGAAATGATTCTAATGGGCGTGTTATAAGGAAGCGTTGCGAAGGGCTCTCCCAAGATTTGCAATTTTCATTTCCGAGTAAAGAAATTTCACACGTGATTAAAACCATCATATAAAATATGAATGCTGCTATGTTATGTTCCCCCCCCCCTTTTCCGTTATCATTGTAACACCTCGTCACACATGGTTGTCTGTTGTGTGTGTTGTGTTTGCTGTGTCAATTGTTATTATGGCGTCACGTCGTTTCCTGACGCCACATTCCTGACGTATTTTTCCTTCAGTTTTTAGATGTGTAGGCACTAATAAAACACACAGACTTAGAATTCCTGTAGCTTTTTTTAATTTACGAAGCCCTTCTCCTAAAATGCCATACTTTTTCCAGACTATTACTTCATACCACAACGAAAAAAGAATGTGATATGCTAAAAACGTAGAGAGTCATTTTTAATTCTTGTCCGCTCTAAAGCGCCAAGTATTTTACATCTAACTTGAACACTAGTCGGTCTGAAACTTTGACGTAAGTGAAATGCCAGAGATGTAAAACCAGCCGAACGCAGGTCTTGTGCAAGGATAGTCGGGCTCCTTACGCATGTTTGAGTTATTTTCCCTTCCTCCATCCAGACAGGCCATTTTTAACGCAAGTTACCCAGACATGTTACTGTGGAATCAGCACTGACGAAGTCTGGGTTTCGTAGCGAACCACTTCATCGTGCCGATTGTTTACTCGTAACAACCTACGCTGAAAGCTACACTGCGCTTTCGATGCAAGGGAGATGGGATACATAAGTGACCCGCTCAACACACATCTCAACGTCTCTACATGCAAGACACTGAACTAGAGTGCATTATAGTCGTCGTGCAGCATGCAGTATTGGGCTTGATGTGAACCTAAAACGTACACATTTCCTTTAATTTCACCATGAGTTTTACAATTTATGTTTCCGAATGGGCACTTCAGAGACTACTGACATCGTATACTCCCATATACCACACACCTGGATGTATCAAAAGCCAAAGTACCAAAAATAATTAACATTTTCGTAGTTGCACTTTTCTTTACCATGAAAATGAACATTTATTTCCGTATTAATTGGCGATAGGACGCATTTCAAAAGTTTCATTGTGTTTTGAATAAGGTAACCTCGTATCTTTTCTCTGCAAACATGTTTTGTTGAAACAACGAGCATGCGATATTGCCGTCATGGCGTTACTGCTATCTGCTTCTTGTACTGCGCCATGTTGACGGGCCTGTCTTTCGCGGATGCGATACATTTAAAATTCAGACTTCTTTTTTTTCTTAATAGAGAATCACTCGTTAATTGTACACAAGGTTTAAGGGTTGGATTAATTTGAGCATCGTATTATGTTTATCCTTTAATGTCTTGCAAACACGCAGTGTTGAAATTGTATGAAAAGATTAACAATATAATTGAAAAACGCTTCTCTAAAACGTTTTGCATCGCCGAGATTTCTTAGTCAGTCATACGAGGTTGCGCACTGCTCAAGATAGAGACCAGGATGAAAATACACTTAGTACAGAATACCAGGGGAGACTTTGACTAGTGTATTCTTGTAAGGCACCTACTGCCCAGAGGACATTCTCCACGTGTAGCCAATTACAGGAGGTTTAATGTGTGCATTATCTTGCATTTTGTGTATTTCCAACGGCTTCAATACTGAGGGCAGAGTGGATCCGCACGCAGGTCTACCACTCAACGTCGAATGTGCATAAATTCCTTTAATTACCAAGGATTTATGATTTCCTCCCTTAAGGTCACATGACACATTGTTACAAGACGTCATGGGCGTATCAGAGTTCTTGAGGTATGGAGCTCCTAATAAAAGTAAACTGAATCTGTTTATTTATTTATTTATACTGCTATAAATATCCACGCAGTTATTAGTCACATCATTTAACCGTCTCCGCTGTTACTGTTGGTATTCTGAGTGATGGCAATATTTAATGTCTGTCTCAATTTAATTAAATTCCTTATCACTGTCAGTAATGCAAATATGCCGGTTGGGGCACGTGATTCATGGAGTAGGATCCAGGATCCGTCCACAACCTTGGTAGACGCGGCCGGACGTTGGTCGACCATGTTATTGACAAAATTGCCGGCTTCATTCCAAAAATCACTTCCGAAATTAATATTTTTTTGCCCACTAGTAACTTTTTTTCACCAAAAAGAATTTCGGAAAAAATGGAAAAAATTAGGAAAGCGGATTTGAAGCTCCTCGAAACAAGAGCCGAAAAATCCTCAGGAGAGCATTAGGGGTTCTTAGCGGAGCCACTTAATCCTCGGAGTAGGAGAGGAGGATTCCTCCAAGCCAGAGCAAGCAGATCGGGGAGGCCTCCCCCCCCCCCCCCCCAACGAGCGTCTTCCTGCACCTTTCACGTCCACACCCCATTACCTCCGCCCCTCTCCCTCACCACACCCCTATCCTCCATCACCTCCTCCCCCACCCGATATACTACCCCTGGCAATTACTATAAAAAACGCAAAAAAAAATCTAATTTTTTTTTGTAAAAATCGAGAAATAAATAATTTTTATCTTAGCCATCCTACCACACTCACGTCACCTCACCCCTCCCGTCCCCCCACTCCTTTCAATCATAATAAAAATCGCAAAAATTAATATATATATATATATGTATAAAAATATTTTTAAAAATCTAGGAACATACGTTTACCTCACACTCGCCCCTCTATCACCACCCTGCTCTCCCAAAAAGTAATTATTGGACCTAAATAACAGAAGTTATCCCTCCACCTATACCAATCAATGTTATATGTCCACTGACCACAAAATTACGACTTTAACACATGATTCCAGTATTCGGCACTATAGATCATGCTAGTTATTTATTTATTTTTTTACCATCTACCACCAGAAAGCCCCCATGTCGTCCATTTCCAAACTTTTATTGTTGACGAGAGACACTTCCAAACGTGGAGTATTAATCCGTATTATTTTTAAGGTAAATCTTTTAAAGAAATAAATAAAACAAAAAAAAAACTCGTTTTATCCGGTATTGTACAACACGAGGAAACACATAACAGTCTGTTTACATACATCGTCCTCTTCCACGGCGAGTTCACCTCTCGATGTCCGCTTCGGCGAGACAGGAATTGTAGCGGGCGCGGAGAAACCCCCAGCACTTGACGTACGCCCTTACGTTGCGTTGTTTTAGCACCTCGTAAGATCGACATTAAAGACTGCAGAGGGCAGTCTTACGACAACGCTGCTAACATGGCAGCTGTGTGCTCACGGTGGACTACAAGCCAAAATAAAATCGCACAATCCGCTGGCACTTTTCGTGCCGCGCGCAGTACATTCTTGGAAACTAGTAGGAACATCAGCTGTTTCATGTTGCTTTTAAAAAATGACTGCTTATTTCATGTTCGTGCAGAAAGTGTGCGTTTTCTTCAGCGAGTCGGCAGGCAGTTGGGGAAACTCCCCACAGTAATGCTGATATCAAGCTACGGCCAAAGGCCTTGTCGACAACACGGTGGTCTGCAAGACATGATGCATGCAGAGCTTTCACAACATCCTAGCATGCTTTTTATTCAGCTGCCACAAAAAATTGCCAGAAACCCTTGTGAAAAGCAGGAAACACGAGTTGAGGCTGAAGGTTTGTGTGCTATATTTGCTAAGTTGGAGACAGGGATATTGGCCGAATTTTGGACAGAGATTCTACCTATAGTGGTTTGATAAAGTGAGCAAAGATTTTAAAAAATATTACTACTAATTTGAATTATGTGGTTTTGTTGTATAGTTCATTAAAGAGTTATGTGGAAGGGCTCCAAGACAGATTTGACTTCTATAAACTTGAAGGGGAAAAAAAACTATCTGGATGTGAAGATTATGAAGATGAAAGGGGAAAAAAAAATCACCTGTAGTGTGATGAGATCAGTAGAGACAGTGACACGATTTTGGACTGCAGAAAATATATCAAGATAAATACGTTTTTGTTTACCATTGATAAACTGATCGTGGAGCTTTCACGCAGAATATCTGCATATTCAAATTTCTATTAAGATTTGGCTTTTTTAGCCAATTATCTTCGATCTCACTTCACGATATCAGAAAATGTGCCAGAAAAGCGGCTGAAGCATATCGCGATGATGTAGATAGTGAATTAATTGAAGAGTGTGCTATTTTCTAGGAGTTCCTCAAAGAAATAAAACTAGATAAAGTTATCACCTGAGAATTTAGTAAAAACTATTAGAAGCAAGGGCCTAATCGCTACTTATCCGAATATAGACTTTCCTCCGGATATTTCTGTGTATCCCGTCTACCAATGCAAGTCCTGAACGTTCCTTCTCAATTATGAAAAGGGCGAATAACTACTTACGAAATTCAGTAAATGAAGAAAGACATTCGGGGATGGCACGAATATTTGGGCTGGGGGGGAGAGGGTAGCCAGTATTTGCCCATGGGCGACTTTTACTTTAAGACTGCCCTCGGTTGAAGCACAAGCGTTTCATACTTAACATAGAATTATGCTATTTTTGGTTACATTGAACTTTTACTTATGTTTTATTTATAACTTAAACTACGAGAAAATAGATGTGTTTCTAATGCCTAGTAAGAAATATAGTTCATTCTTTCTTCGCACTTTTTGAATCAAATCTTTGAAAAATCAACACCTGTATCAACTGCTTGGTTGTTTCCTAAATATTTTATGTATTACAAGCGTGTTTTAAAATTCTGTTAACATGAAAATTATTTATTTTTTATTAAATTGAACTTATATTTTACATTTACTTATATTTTCTCTATAAATTGTATTTCATAATTTATATTAACAGTAACAGGGGGGGAAAAAATATTTGTGTCGGTAATACCTATTAAGAAATAGTTCCTACCTATGCAAAATATTATTACACAAGGCGTGCACGAATACTGTGCATTGTCACTTTGGTGCAATTTGCTAGACTTGGTTGGTTAACAGTTGTTTGCACGAGGCGGAGGAATATCCTGGAAGTAGAACGTCAGGACTTCAGGAAAGTTTTTAGTAACCACGGATGGATTATAGCTACTTCTACATTACGGAGTCGTAGAGGCGAAGGCGCATTCCATTCACAAGCGAACCTCGACCTCGTAGTGCCTCGTAACGCTGCGAGCCTCTTATCGGGGAGAATGACAGCGGGCGACGCGGCGAGTGTCCTTGCGCCTTCCTTCGACGTCGCGAGGCCAGTGCGTGTATAGGCTATTCACGTTTAAGCGAGCACTTCTGAAAGCCCTGTCATTTGGAGTATTAGTCAACAAATATATTTTATTTTAGCTCTAGACTTTAACTTCTGAGTTGTGGCATATGCACACTGTATTTATTACTTACGAGGTAATATTTGTTTAAAAAGGTGGTTAAAGGATGGCAAATGGCTGAAAGGAAAAAAGTAACTAGGGCCTCAAAAATACTCACTTTACCGTGAACAGCCTATACGCGTCTGCTCGCAGCTTCCTTGGCACACAGGACGTCTCGAGTCTGTGGCGAGTGTCGTCTATTCTACTCCGGCGTCGTCGCTGAGTACCAGAGAGTTCTTATACGCCGTTGTTTTTTTTTTTTTTTTGTCCTGGACGAATGATCCGAGGAGTAGCGGACTCGATAAGCTAACCTACATTAGACATCTTGAAACGATGCGGTGATCGGTGGCTTGCTTATCCGGATTTGAATCCGGACTCTCGTGCTGTTCAATACGATGACGGTTATCGATGTGTCCTGATCGGCAGCATTAACATATTGAAATACCTCAATTGTGCTATCGACGTTAGCAACCACTACTTAAACTGGTGGAAACCTAACTGTTGCATGCAATTCTTTAACACTGTTGTCAGCGCCGCCAGGTTACATGGCAACGACACTAATTCTATACACACTATACTTGTCCACTATGCCTATCTATGACGCAGTTAGTATTGGCATTGCCGGTAACATAGACCCTATCGCGTGGCCGATATGTGAATATTTATAAAAACAATGGTTCAGCTAGATTATTTTTACCTATCGTAAATCAAATATACGTATCGAAACTTCGAAAAGCCATGGAAACCAATGGAAAATATTTGTTAGCGTTTTATGCGCTTAAGTCACGGGCTTAACCTTTCGTAGTAATTATCCGTTTTCGTGTCATAATTTCGAATTCATATTAACGGCTGACAACGTGTCTACGATTATAGAAAATTTACTAATTACGAGTTGTATAATATTTCTGTGTTGAATTTTGTGCGTTGTCTGCTAGTTGTAAAAAGTCGAGAACACGTTTTTATTTTATCAATATGTTCATGCCTTTTTGCAACCATGAAAATCACGCACAGCGAAAATGACATACAAAAGTATCAAACAACTAGTAAATTTTCTGTAACCAGAAATTTCCAATAATACATTAGAAAGTGAAATTATGACAAGGAAAAGAATAATTTATTCATAGTAAGTAAAGCCAAGCCTTAACATGTCTGAAAAATTCGTAAGTGGTCAGAAAATAACGGGCTGCGAGTAAATAAAAATGAAACTCAGTAGGCCTGTACGTAATAATTGTTTTGAAGAAATTTAGAACCTACGGCTGATCCAGAAAACACATCACATCACCTCTCTAATCATTAGCGGTCAAATAATCGGGATTACCCATACCGTTGTGAATGTAAGTGCTGAATGCAGTGGCTGTCTTCTTGGCCAGATCATGCCAATAAAATCTGCAAAAAAAGTCTTCCGTTCATTAGACTCACACGTGTGAAACATTTGTTTACCCATAGCTACAACAAAAAAAAGTTACAGCGCTTGCAAAACACGTGTGTGTGTGTACGTTACATATGTAACTTAAAATCGTGGGAGCATATCAGCTCTTACTAGGAAATCTCGAGTGGCTCACTGACAGGTACAAGCTGCATACGCTAATCTTGTTTAAAAAAAAAAAAAAAACACTTAAATCTGACATCCCTAAATACTTTGCAAATAGGTGTCAGCCCCTAATTGTAAACCACAATCATCATACACATACGTGCGAAACATCACAACTCATTATTCCGTGTCACAAGTCCAATTTATTTTCGCAATCCTTTACGGTCTCGAGTGCTCGTTTTTTAAATGACCTACCCAATAATTGAAATACTGTCCACACGTCAGTAACTTCAAACATAAGTTAAAAATTCATTCGTCGTATGGAAAGTTTCGAAAGTAATAAAAATATGGCGCTGTATTTTCTCTCCCCCCTTAATGTCTAATGTTGCAGTGTATTTGTTGTAAACTAATAATATTTTTCTTTCTTTTTTTTTGTTAAGCTAATGTGGTCCCCCCTCCCTTTTATTTTTATCGTAATATTTGTTTTTTACTTAAGTATACTGTAAGGTTTCTTAGTGTCAAGCTAAATTGTATAAATATTTTCACATTTCTCTTCTACCTGTTTTAAAATTTATGTTTATTTCTATGACTCTAATTTGTACTCTTCCTGCGTTAAAGTGTTTTAGGATAGATAATCTAGTTGTATAGTTTCACGTTTGTTTCACATTGATGTGAATTACTGTGTGGTTAAGTGCAAGAGAAAGCGAAAACCTTTACTTCGCCACCAATAAACACATAATAATAATAGTAACAATAATAATAACGATATTCCCCGACAGGACAAGTTTCTTCGTTGTTAGTCCGCTGACCGCACCTCCGAGTGAGCGGGGTGGCGCTGTGGACTCACATTCGGCAGGACCTGGGTTCGATTCCCGCTCCGAAGCAGTTGCGTCTATTCTAATTAGAAAAAAAAAACTATGGAATACGATAGTCAATATTTTGTTGCTAATTCATAATTTTTTTAAAATTGAAACACAAATATGATCGTTTAAAACAGTCGCTGTTGGTTGCCCTTTGTTTGCGGTATTTTTTCTTCCGTTAAACGCAGTTTTAAACTGTAGCGACAATGATGTATAATTTCCGAACAGATTGCTGTATTAAAAGCCTGTAATGGCCGCTAAAAATTCTGGAGAAACAGAACACGGGCGAAGCTTGCTTATGCCATTCTCCGCCGCCGTTGCTGTGTGACCTTGGAGGCGTTTGAAGTTGTTACTAAGGTGGCTTCACAACCCACCCCACCCCACTCCACTCTATTCTAGCGAGTTGGTGTGCGACGCGTGAACGTACCATCGGAATCTTTCTTCGTGCTTACTCATTCTCAGTTAGTGATGGGATAATCGCTTGAAAATAAACGATTATTCGATTATTTAATTACAATCGATTCATCGATCAATTCCAAACGGCTACATTATTCACAATTTCCAGCTGTTTATACTTAAACAAAACAAATCATTGTAGGTCTAAGGGTTTCACGTTAATTAATAATATAAAATGTAATCTTGAAAGTTTTAAAATTTGCAAGTTTGTAATGTAATTACAATGTGTATTTTCTGTAAACATTGCCTGAATAACATGTAACTACTAAACAATTACGCCATTTAAATAATAGGCCATTAAAATTGAACACACAGTCTTTAAAACCACAATATATGTTTTTGAAACCACGTTTTAGACCAATTTTATTTGTGAAACCCCTAACTCACTTTTTAAAATAACAGAACGTCTTAAAAATAAACAGAAAATTAAATTATTGACAATAGTTTTAAACAAATTTATAGAAATATACAGTATTTGCCGTCAATTGTATGCATGCATTATAAAAGACAATAGAATATTTTACAGATTATTTATTCGATTAAAAAAATAATCGTAATCGATTCATTCGAATGACAAAATTATCCGACTATCCCATACCTATGCCGAGTGCGCGTCTTATATACACTTTGTAGTAATCTTATTTCTCGTGCCTTCTGATCGGCTGTCGCGGAGTCTTCGCCAGCGACGGAGCGTCATCGCTGGCGTCCAAGTCGTCTGTGGTGGCTGCGTGTGATCGGCGATACGCAGCGTGATTGGCTGCACGGCACTGCCGCTGCTTCGCCGCCGATGGTTGAGGGGAATCCATAGTGAATTGTGGTGGTGACGCTTGATCATGAGGAAGCCTCGCTCCGGGCCGTGCTATGCATTCTCGGGTATAGGCTGTGTTCCCGGTAAAGTGAGCACTGTTAAGCGCCTCCCCCCCCCCCCCAACAGGCATTAGCCTAGTCACATGGCAGTGTTGGTATTAAAAAGTGGTGGAGAAATAAGAATCGGTTAAAAGGAAAAAATTTGGATGGGCCTTAAACTGACTTTGCCGTCAACGGTCTATAGCTGGATTTCTCGCAAACCAAATCTGCAACATACATATATAATTACCTGCCCTAAAAACCAATGGTTTGATTACCTCTTTAATATATTGATACGATAGAATTGGAGTAAAACGTGGCGGCTGTATTTAATATGGTTATTAATTTTTCGTGAGACACATTCTATTCCCAGACCATCTACATCGAGATACGCGTATAAGCACAGAGTGGCGATATTTTACTAGGGAAGTCGCCGGAAGAAGCGGGTGACAGTAGATGTCTCATTTCCGGTCGAACAGTTGTGTCAACACACTTGTAGCCTTCAATTACCCCCCCCCCCCAACCAATATACTCGACCTTCTTCTTCACCATCGTCCTTCTGTGGCGTATATCCAGCGTGTCGGAAAATAGAGCGTAATTATATATATATATATTATATATATATATATATATATATATATTCCTCCGTCCTGTTCCGGCTTTCCAGCACGTTTTCACACGAAATTCTCGGGACTGACGAGCAGGCTGAGCGGTTAGCCTGCTCGCCTCCCGCCACGGACGAACCGGGTTCGATTGCCGGCGGGTCCACTCTCGGATTTTCGCATGTGGGAATCGCGCCGGACGATGCGCCGTTGGTCGGCGGGTTTTCTCAGGGATCTCCCGTTTCCCTCGCCCTCCTCGCATTCCGGCGCTGCTCCATACCCACCACTCCACCAACATCGGCTCTCAAGACCTTGATGTTAAGAGCCGCCCAAGTCTCTCTACTTGACTAGGCTGTGTTTAAGTCCTTCGCGTTTGTTTTGAGGGGTAGGGTAGGGGAGGGTGGAGTGTGTGGTGATAATCTTGCGGAAATTGGAATGTAAAACCTTGTGCGTGGTACGAACGTCGCGCCATGGCGTCCTCGGCTACAGTATTGGCCTTCTTGCGTCTGCAGATCTCGTGAAAATGTTTCACTCGTAAAGGAAAAATCCTACCAAACTTTACAGTGCGACACGGGTCGACGTTTTCCGTTGTATTTATTCTCGGCGGTGGCCTTTAAGCCCACGCAAGCCTCGTCCAGCAGTCCAGAGGTCAACGGGGAGCAGCGAGCGCTGTGAACTGTTGTGACGACTCGTTGATAACTATAGGGTGGGGGGATGGGGAGGGGGTGGCGGTCGTCACGAGGGTATCTTTCCACTGGCCGCGGTCTCTATTTCAGGCCCATGGCGGGCTGCGACCGCTGTCGCGTGTTCCCAGGCCCTGAGATCTCCGGAGGAAATGAAGCGCCAAGAGGTGCGAGGGCACAGTAGTGCCGCGCGGTTCACTGTTGCAAGGTGAGCTGACGCGAGTCCCCGTGCTGTACCGTACCCTGTTGCTTTGCTGGTTCACATCTCTACCATTAAAACGTAGCTTGGCAGGTGACGTCACAGGACGCGTGTAATGGGTTCCCTTGCCTGCTGTGGTGGAAATACACCCGGTTTCCCTAGGCAACGCATTGGTTATTGGTTCATGCTGCTGCACGGATATTGTACAGAAGTGAGCAAATACCAGCTTGCATTGCAACAGTTTACCACACGCCACTGCCGCACAGTCATGGTGGAGTTTCCGATGCCTGCACTGGCGATACAAAACAACTTAAAGCCATGATATACATATATAGTCTGTTCTCAGTTTAGCTACACTTTTTTTGTATCAAACCATTGAAAAATCGCTTTACGTATGACTTGTTTGGTTGTTAATAGACGGCTGTCCGCCATCTTGGATGACCTCGTGCAGCCATTTTCCCTTTTTTTTCCCTTCTTGTCCTGTCTGTCGTTCCAGCTTGCCGTATTGGTTTCTCTGCTTCATGTTCTTGCATTCCGTATGGGTATTTTCTCCGGATGCTCCCAGTCGACTTTATTTAAAGCTTTCTCATTCCGCTCTTCCTCAGCACTTCACGCTCTTGCATTCTGTGTGGGTTTTTTCTCAGCGTTGTCCCGGTCTCTCTCTCTCTCTCTTTCTCTCTCTCTCGCTCACTCGCTCGATCTCCCAATTTCTACCCCCCTATCCGTCGGGGGTTTTCTCATATTTCTTCCAGTCTCTCTAATTTCTTTTCTCGTCCCCCATATTGTTTTTGCACTCTCCATCACCATCGACGTCGTCTGCTGGAGGCAGCCATCTTTAATGGCTGCCATCAGTCGACTGCTGCAAGTGGCCATCTTTAATTCTCACATCCTTCACCAGGTGGCCGCCATAGGCAGTCACCGTAGGCAGCCATCTTTAATTTCTGCACGCACCACCAGTGTGTTTGAAGTTTGACAAATCACTGTTAGGGGCGCTGGTATCGACGCGACCATTTTGTGTTGGTTGTTTCACGCATCGCCACCAGAGATGCGCTAGCATCGGGGACAGTAGTTCAAGTAGCGGCCACCAGGAACGCTAGGAATTTCTTTTTAGTTTGGGAACTCAAAAAACCTATGCGGCGTTCGGGATCATTCTGGACACCCTCGGGTCGCCAGTCAGACATCTTGACCACACGACCATCATTTCATGGGGAGTGTTATGAGATGGAAAAGCATATGTACACACATCGGCCTGCGCACTCGAGACATTGCACGGTTAGGAGAAGAAAAAAAGTAAATACTTGCATGGGTCTACGCATTCGCCAGATAATAACTTGTCATCGCGAGCTGACGAGATTTTCTCATAATTCTTCTGGACTCGCCTATGCTAATGATGTAAATTGTGTATATGCCAGTGCTGGGGCCATAGTTCGCTGTAGCTTCCGAACAGTCGCGTAACACACAATAAAGGACTGATGCAAGTACGTCACGAGCATGGCGCCATAATGGGTCGCAATATATAAAAAAACCGATGGAGCCACAGTACATAATAGTGATATCAGTGTTGCTATCATGCCATGACGTTTATTAAAATATATAATGCATGCCGACATGAGAAAGAATGAATGATCGCAAGTTGGACCAACTGCAAAAAAATGACTACAATGCGTTAAGTGCGATACACATTACGTTACTTGTAAAGACTGCGTCCCTTTGCTTGTTAAAAAAACAACATACATTTAAGTGGCCCATTTACAAACATGGCCAACTCAATTTTACAAAATTGTTCAGATGAGATGAAAATGTGCTGTATTTCCCTTCTATATGTAAAGTTGAGTATTCTTCCATATATTGTTGGCCTGCTTATAAATACATCGCCATCAGTTATATCTTGCCCTGCTGCAAAGTTAAGATGAAAATCGCAATTGAAATATGGAGTTGGCCATGTTTGTAACAAAGATCCGGAGTTGGCAGTTTTTGTCACTAAAAATGCCCATCGTTCAGAAAATTAGGTAATAGTATAAAGCACATTATTAATGTCCGTTAAGTATACAGTATTCAGTACAAACTCACAACTGGAAAGAAGAAAACATTCTTAGTCTATTTATGTAACAAACACAGCAAAGTAAATCTATGAAAAAAGTTATACACATTATGTACACATTTCGTACTACACGCGCATTAAAAAAACAATGCCATTGTCTGTGTATTGAAAATGTTCTTATTGTATTCATGAAACAAACATAGCAAATTAAGTTCACAATAAAGTTCTAGAAATCTTGTACAAAGTAAATTCACGATAAAGTTCTCGAAATCTTGTACAAAGTAAATTCATGATAAAGTTCTGGAAAACTTGTACAAAGTAAATTCACGATAAAGTTCTAGAAAACTTGTACAAAGTAAATTCACGATAAAGTTCTAGATATCTTGTACAAAGTAAATTCACGATAAAGTTCTAGAAATCTTGTACAAAGTAAATTCATGATAAAGTTCTAGAAAACTTGTACACATCTCATACTACACAAGCACTTAAACATCATCAAAGCCATTGCCACCATATTCATTGAGACAATTACAACATTCAGCATCCGCAGGAACCTCCAGTGTGGTGTAATTTTCATCAGTTACCTTTGTAAACCATTTCAGTTTGTCAATTACACACCATTCATCTCCATAATGTTTCGTAAGTAAGATCTTGACATCTGTATATTCGAGGGCTTCACTTTGATGCCAGGAACTAGCTCAGTTGGATTTATATATGTAGGTCGTTTACCCTTTCTCATCACTGATGAAGACTGCGCAATCTCAAAATTGTAGGAGTGTTCTCCACTAACAGTAATTTTCGTTGAAGACTTCTTCGTTAGAACAATTTTTCTGATTTGCGAAATTTTAAAGTGAAGCACAGCACTGTATTTCACACAACTTCTAGCTTCAGCATTCCAATCCACATCGTTCCAGTGTTGTCCCAGGAGTTGTAATGTCCCACGTTTCCCAAAAACTGTGTGATACTTTTCTAATTCTACAACTGTTTCCATCTTTCTTAAATCTCTTGCAATTTTTCCAGACGCTCCGACACTCAGCAGGAATGAGTGGCCAGTGACAGGGAATACTACTTCCATTTTATTGATGTTTGATGCAGCAGAGGACATCCACGATAGGCACATTATCAACATTGTAGTGTTCTTGTTCTGCCTTGAGCAGCCGTCTGCGATAAGGCGGATGGTATGAATTTTATCTAAATCACCAGACGCTGTTTTTCTTTGTAGTTCATATACACGGCGGAAACCACTTCGTTTGAGGACTTTATTTCGTGTTCCGCCCAAGAATATATCACAACATTGTCTCTGAGTAATGCACATTTTATATCACAACATTTTCTCTGAGTAATGCATATTTACCAATAGAACGTCCAAAAACAACAGAATGATAGCAATATAACTGTCTCGAGTAATAAGACATGTGATCTGGCAGCCGTGGTACGGTATGCATGTCAAATGATGATAAAATGAAAAGACCAGAGGTGTCATGTTTTAGTTGCTGGAAAAAAAATCTTTTAGCCTTATTCTTGTGCAATAAGAAATCAGTCTGTAGTTTGTGTAATGCCTGCTCATTATTGTTTTGCTTTAGTTTCTCGCTTAGTTTAAGCTCGTTGAACAGACATTTGTGAATGGTGATTTAAAAGTGGCATTAAAATTTGTTTAAAAAAATTTCCAGAACAGCGATTCTTTCACTTTTAAATCATCAGACGCCGATGCTTGATACATTCCCCGCATTTTGGCTATGCTTATATGAGAATCCAAATAAATTCGGGTACTCTTTGGTCTAGAGTGATGCGATACGATTCCTTTAAATTGCATAATGAAAACCTTGACAGACTGAATTTTGCTGCTGTAAACTTCAGCCTTCCTGTAACCTCTATGGGTTTCTACAGGAATAAGGCATCCCTCTTTCTCAAAGCGTTTAAAAACACCTTGAATCCGATGCTGTGTGACACCAAGGACTCCTAAAAATTCTTTTCTACAAACTTGTACCCTATTACCTTACTATAGTCTCAATGGGATATTCAAAACAATAGTCTTTCTTACCACGGTCCTCACTTGTAGAAACACATCTTGACTTATAGCATAAAATGCCCTATGGAATTGCCTTATGTACACCACTTTCAGTAGGCTGCAGTTCTTTTTCCCTTGGTGGCCACAACTTGGAAATTGTGGTAACATCTTCGGTGAATTCTTACAACAGAGATAAAACTGAAAAAATTACAATTCATGTTAACAATAATACAATCATTAAAATCAATAATAATAGGCACATTGCCAAATAGAAAACTACTAACCTCTCCTTCTCTTTCGCTCGTTTCCATTATTCTGGTTTGGCTACTTTTTTCCTGCTTTCATCTGAGGTTGTCTCTTCCTTTTTTTTTTTTTTTCATCTCACAAACAAAACACACCTTTAATGATCGTGAACATCAATTTTATTACGAGCATTATTATAGCAGTATTGTGTAACAGCATCCACTGCTTGACAACACACACTGCTGACAACCACATTTTACTCGTGTATCCCGTGAATCATGAACATATGGGCCAGTCACGTGACTGAACGAAACATTCATGTTGGTTCGCGTGGAGTTGACAGTTTTGTCAATAATTTTAATTTGGAGTTGGCCGTATTTGTAACTCAGGTCGCTTTTCTGAAGCCAGTGTAACACGTTTATGGCCGTTTGTGACATTAAAGGAAGGTGGCACTGTATTCTCCATGGTCTATACTATACAGATCTAGCAAAACCCCGATTTCGAAAAAAAAAAAAAATTGAATTGGCCATGTTTGTAATTAGCTTACTCATTTAAACCATTAGTCGCGCAAGAGAGAGATAACTTGCTACACGTTGATGCAAACATATATAAAATAATAATAATAAAAGCAACTAGTTATAAGCATTTACCAACTAATTTATATTGCACGAGCATCGAACACTGTATGTAATGTCAAGCGAAAAAATTTCCATTGCGAAGTGCAGGAACTATAAGGGCAATACTGTTACACACTAATGCAAAACTGTTACAATAATAAATGCAAAGGAAAATAGTTATAAGGACTTACCAACCATTGCAATCGTATATCACACATGAGGAATTCAGTTATACAGTACAAGGTGACAGTTTATTTTGTTTTAATACACCAATCTGTAAATATTAGCATGTCACTTTAAAATATTGCTTCGAATAAACTGGTATTTGTAGAGGATATTGCGTCTATCCACCCTACTCACTTGTAGGTCTATAAAAAGCATTTCATACCACCACACATTGCCCAGAAAGTTTTTCTCTCGCCGAGAGGACATTGTGAAAATTATGGGTTGCTGTTCTAGTGGTCAGAAACAGTTATCGACTACCACGGCATATGAAGGATTAAATCACTTACAGCACTTGACAAAGACACCGAGCTTGCATACCTGCTTAAAGAATTCCTTCTCGCAAATGTACGACACAAAATAAAATGAGTCTACAAACACCTACTTGTCTATCTGCAACAGGATGAAGTGATTCTAGGCTGTCTCCCATACCCAGAATGTTTTTAAGGTAGTGCTACCGTTAGAGATACACCACATCCCAGGAACTGGTGTAAGACATATCATATATCACGAGCGACCAGCAGCAAAAGAAAAAACAAGGCACCTCCGACACTGAAGGATGAACGAGTGTGAAGAAGTTGAGAGACCGAATTGTCCACTTCGCAGGCTAGACAGCGATCTACCTGATAAGGTAACATATTTCAGTCCACCAACCATCTGACATTTGCACCACACAGCCAGCAGTCATCTACTGAGGCAACCAGAGACTGTCAACGTAAACCAGCATGCAGTGTGAACACTATACAAGCGAGCATAATGTAAAAACGGATGTCATTTCTCTGGCAAGCGTGGTGATAGAAATCAGATAGTTAAGACTACATTCATCTAGTACGATAGTGTGATCTGCTACAATACGAAGATGGAATCAATGGGTGAAGACTTACCATCTGTAACACCATCAGCATCGACAACAGCAAGGGACCATGAAGAGCCGCTACAAATATTACGGTATCTATGTCACTATTGTGGAAATACTTGTAGTAAAAGTCGTAATGCATACAGACATGAAAGTGGCCATTGCATTGTCAGCCCCGCATACAAGGCTGTGATAACTGCGATGCTCTGTTTACCTGCAGTTATGTCCTGTATATGCATAACAAGAAGTGCAAAGGCGATATTTGTCGTTCATTGGGAAGCGAGTGCAAGTATGGTGACAAGACCCGTCAGTCGACATGAAGATAGTAGCTGTCCATTCGACAACTACTACAAGACTTACTGCTGTGATAACTGCAGTGTGGTGTTTACCCACGTTGATAGCCCGTCTAGACATAACAAGAAGTGCAGAGGTATTATTTGTCGTTCACTGGGAAGCGAGTGCAAGGACGTATTGCGGCAAGACATTCGCTAACAGTTCCAGAGTCAAACGACATGAAGATAGTAACTGCCCATTTGCCATCGCCTACAAGACCTACGCACCTGCTGTGTTGGCACATGTGAATAAGTGCGACTTGAATGCTCACAGCCGGAATTGTTCTACAAAACATGCACCATAATTGTTTTGCTAGAAGTAAGAATAAATGTATCAAGTATTATTAGGTATTATTTTTACGTCAAGTCTGTAAATAAAGGTAAAGTGTATAAATTACGAATATGAATTTATTTTAACCCGCGCTGACATTATTTTCACCACCATCACTAGGAAAATATTACCAGATTTTGCCTGAATCTGAAAGTGAACTAACATGTTTGTATAGTTTCGAATCTCAAACTCAGGCCCCTACACCGTAGGGGACTACAGTGGTGTGGTTCGACAGTGAGGCCTAAAGACCACAATAAACAGCACCAGCCTAACACGAGCGCTGGGGGAACCTCGTGCAACATATGAAACCGTCCCATAAATGAAAATATTAATTGACATAATACTAAATAATAATAAAGGCCCAACATAGATGCAAGTGCGCTGCATGATGCCAGTAGACATAAAAAAAAAAGGAAACTCGGTTACAAACACCTGCCAACCAACACGTATTGCACAAGCGACGAGCATTGTACATCGCATCAGTCGTTGCTAGACAAGACCATGCATCTGAAAATTTACGTGGTAGTCTTGGTTAGTACAGCAGAATAGCAAACGATTTTCCCCAAGTACACCCTCTGACCGAGTTACGCTACAGTACAGAGGCACACGGATTCCATTACCAAACATCCCATAATGTGCGAGCATCGAGCAATGTACGACACACTAGACTAAAATAAAATACTACGACAGATTCGAGAAGCAGTGGGAGCGACAAGGTCGACACTGCTACATACCGAGCCAAACAGATATAAAACATAAAATGTAAAGGGAAGTAGTTGTGAGCACTTTACCAACCACCGCATATTGCACAAGCTTCGGGATGCTGCACGTTGCTTTATATGATGCTAGACAAGGCCAGAAGACTGTCCTGGTCAGTGCAACAGAATAGCAAACTATTCCCTTACGAACAGATCGGAACGAATCCATCAAATTCATATTACAGTCAACACTCACAACCCTCATCGCTAGTGGGGAATGCACCCACCCTGTGTGTCATTGTGCGCGGTCAACTAACATCTCGAGAATCTGAAAGGTGGCCAGGTGGTCGACCGATGGCGTAGGCCTCAACGAGTCGAAGGGATGATGATGCATGTACTAGTCGAGAGTCGAGTCAGGCTCCAGAGTGGCAGACCAGCTGAGCCACTAACTTCCCGTTACGAGAGGAATTCTGTTATACAAGGCAAGGTAAAAACGTTATTTCGTTTTAAACACTGTATACACGCACGCATTTTTACGGATGAAGAATAATCATTGCGAACACTCTGAGAAACCATTTGCCCTCGCTTGCAATGAGCGAGGAGGAGCTGTGCAGCAACAGGATGGCTACATTGGCTCCTACTGCCAGGAGCAGATCAACAAGTGCGAGAGTGTACCTTGCCAGTATTTTTAATAAGGGTGACGAAAAAAAAAAAAAAAACATGCGAACACTCTGATGAAACCCATTTGCCGCCGCTCACAACAACAGGAACCATGTCAACAAGGTACCGTGACCTTGGCCTTAAAAACCTATATCTTGTTTATAAAAGAATAATGGGAACATTGTGAGAAAATCTATTTGCCGCACTCATAACAGCAGGAATTATGACGAGTAACCATGACCTTGAGCGTGGATGACATGCGACCTTGACTTTAACCTGACCTTGGTTGACGTACGCCCTTGACCTTTGTCCACCAACTCGAACAAAATCTACCGCTTAAAACAAAAAATAATATCAATTTATTTCAGAAAATGTAAAAAATCTCAGAAAAAAAGACGGGGCATGCCCTGTCTTCAGCTTCGCCTGTCTCTGGCTCAAAACTCGTGCCCATAATGGAATTGAAAATAATCTTGTCGAAATTTTTCACTTCCGAAGTGCAGTAATTTCATGGGTTCTTTCACTGTCAGATCATTCTCAGTCCGTGTAATCTGACACCTCTGTTCATACTTTACTGTATTGCGCAAGCTTTTCGGGCTCACGTCTCGTTAGCAATTTTTGGTTTTAATAATTTGAGTGCTTTCGTTTTGGTTTTCATATTATTTGTAGAGTAATTTCTTTTGGTGATGCCATTATTTCCGTCAGAACTGGGGGGACCATATGAGATACAGACAGCAAAATGTGAAATAATCGAGTAGTATTCTCATGTTGGGTAGGTAAAATGTCGTAGCGCGGAATTTTGGAATTTTGTCACCAAGATGTTTATTAAATTTTTCATCCAGGTTGTACGTGGTGTACGTCATAAGGGAAACTTTTGTTACCGTCTACTTGCTATCAAGCGCGGAAGAGGGCGTAAAGCGGAGTTACTGTCCGCCATAAACGTATGGTGGGACACGGCAGGTTTGATGGTTGGACGAGCTCGACAATGCGAACAGGAAGTGTAAACAAAAATGTGGGTAATGTTTGACGAAACAGGTCGTCTGTTTTTTATGACGTGAAAAGAGATCAATACCGTTGGGCGCATATATGTCCACAAATGTGTCGTTTGACAGTTGCACACACCCATTGTTATCCCCGAAACCTCGAACGCGGATGACGGATAAATGAGGTGCTTGTGGACACGTGCCCATGCTTTTTTTTTCCTTGTAGTGCAAGAAAGGCAAGTCAGTTTCATTTACCAAACAATAAAGATTTTTTTTTTTCATTTAATATTGTTCTGTAACCAACATTATGCATTTCGACTATTCAGTTAGGTTAGGCTCAACTTTCGTATGTGTTTTGCAATGAGTCACGTCACTATGAACTATGGTAATGAAAACATTGGAAATACAGCGTGAGGCAAGATGGCGGACGTGTTGGTGTTGTATGCGCGAGTGTGTGTCGCTAAAACGTGTTTGTTGTCTCGATCAGGCAAACAAAATGTGAATCCAAGTCGTAATCGTTGAACAAATATTTATTATATTTTAGTTGCTAAGCATGGTATTTCAGACTACGGATTCGTTTATCTGCTGTACACATTTTTACACGAAGTTTTGTCTGCACTTCGTCATCACGTGTAGGTATACAGAATCTGTGTGTGATTAATTGTAAAATAAAAATGTTGACAATTATGTGTGATTTCTTGCGTATGGAAGTAGTACCCCTGAAGGCTATTTGGGGGACGTACAAATTTACAAATAAAATATTAGAATTTGGTCCGAGTAATAGGGACATAGTGTTTGTTGAGAGCCAAGGGCACCGTGGCTTGGAGCTTGTGACGTCACCCGACCACCATCTTGGAACTATGTGACCTTGACCTTGACCCCGATGGCCTCTAACCCCCAAAAATTCAAAAAAATAAAAAACTTACAAAAATTTAAAAAAAATTAAAAATTATTAAAAATGATTTAAAAAGACCTTTCAGAAATTTTCCATTTTTCCCGGTGCTCGTAAGACGGATCAGCGACTTCGAGCCAGAATAGCCGGACTCGGGACCTTTACCTCGTGACTTTCGACTCCAAAATTCAAAAGATTCCAAAGAAATAAAAAAAAGTTCTCAGAACTATTTTTTTTTTTTATGTATTGAAATTTATCAAAACATTATTTAAAAACTATGCAAACGTGTATTAAAAAATTTAATTTCCTGGGGTTCCTCCTCACCCCCCTCACTTAAAAAATTAGTCGACAGGCCTCCACCCTCCCCCCCCCCCCCCTCGCCAAAACCCAGTCAGCCATCTGGGATTCAGGTGAACTTTACCCCATGACCATGAATGACCTTGAAAAGAAAAACCCGAGAAAAATACATGAAAGACAGCAAGCATATGACGTTACACACTACTACCACTGCCATATTAGATACAGGTGACCTTTACCCGAATCACATGACCATGAATTACTTTGAAAACAAAAACGCAAAAAAAAAAAAGAATAAGTTCGTAAAAGTCAACGAGCATATTATGTTACTAACCTGTACTACCATATTGGGTGGAGGTAACCTTGACCCCATGACCTTGAATTTTTTTTTTTAGGAAAATTCACAATAGACATGCTTGCAGTAAATTTGGTACCTAGGTACTGAACGAGAAATGCACTTTTACAGGTTTTTGCATTTCTAAGTAAACTGTCGCTACGTTTGAACCGCTGCTGTACCTGTCACACAAATATGACATACGACAGGGATTCGTACCACAATAAAAGCTCTCATGTCGCCGTACATTATGGTTGAAGGTAAATGCCTTATCGCAAAAGTGACACTGATGACTTAGCGGTTCAGGCAAAGACTAGGGCAGGTCAGTTGGAGTTGTAGGTGCTGGAGCTAAAGAAGCAGGTACTATCGACAATGGTGTTCTAGGTACCTCAGCCGAACAAGTCGATGACACTGTCGTGACTACCATTGGCTCTGGAGTGCTCGAAGACATCACAGATGCAGATAAGACTAGACTTAGATGCGAAGAAGCAGAAGCTGGCCGGAGGCTCCACCTTTCACGACAGCTGCTGTCAAACTAAGTCTCTCAGCTGACATCCCTACTGCTTATAATATACGAGTATGCAAGCCCTACGACTTCATAATGACTGTGAACCAATCGTTTTACGCCATTAATACATTGTTCGGACACCGACCAGCCACTCGCCGAGTTGCCCCGTGATTGCAGCTGGCCAATCATGCGCAGGCATTGAGACATCACACACAGGCAGGTAGGCAGGTATTAGATGCTAGTTCCTAGATCGCAGTACCATGCAGTTATATTTCGAACAGTTTCTTCCTGGTAAGTCCTTCGTTCAACTTTAAATCGTGGTAACACTTAGGGCAGATAACTGACTCCAGAATGACTCTCGATTGAAATATTTTGGTGCTGATTGTGAAAGATTGAAAGATTGCGGTGCTGATTGCGAGATATTGAAATATTGCAGTGCTGATTACGGTGATGACTGTGAAATATTGACAGACTGCGGTGCTGATGAGTCTGTGTAGTAGTAAGTTGAAATAAATGCTCCGTATTTAAAAATAAAATTATTTAGGCCTACCTCCAAAGATGAAAAGTGGACATTTTATTTAATACCCGCGCTTTAAAAAGCATATATCCAGGTCCCTTTGTATATTTAATCACTTCTTGGGTAAACTGTATTGGCACTTTGCGCTAAGAGTGCCTAGAAATACAGCAGGCTGCCACCACACTTCGCTATTGGTCGATACGTAAGTTGGACTTTGTATTGAACATTGCAGCATCATGTCAGGCCCCCCCCCCCCCCACCATGCTTCCCAATGCAAATCTTGTCATGTTCTTTCAATTTATCGCCTTGCACAATCTGCTTGGGACCAATCTCGTAATGCTTCATGCCGACTAGCATTTTGAACATAGGCGAAAACTCGATCGCAGAATTGGTACTGGCGACAACCAGTTAGCGATGATGCAGGTCGCGGCTCCATGATAGTCAAGGTGAAATCCAACCCTCCGGATTCACAATTCATCTTTGCGGTACGTGAGCAAACCCAAATACTCGTCCGGCCCGGAAGAAAATATGCAGGTACAAAATTTAATCTATACATAAGTATGCATATTCCTATCGTATATATATATATATAATTCTATACATAATATATATGATAGTGCCTGCATGGAAAGATTGCAAAATATTGATGGGAAGATTGAAATATTGATAGAAAGATCGAAAGATTGTGGTTTGCATGGTGCTGATTGTGGTGTGTGTAATGCTGATTGTGGTGAATGTGGTGCTGTTTAGGTGCCGATTGTGGTGCATGTGGTGCTGATTACTAAAGATTGATGGGAAGATTGAAAAATTGATGGGAATATTGCGAAATGTTGAAGGGAAGATTGCGAAAGATTGATGGGAATGCGAAAGATTGATAGGAAGATTGTGAAAGAGTGATGGGAAGATTGCGAAAGAGTGATGGGAAGATTGCGAAAGAGTGATGTATAGATTACAAAAGATTATGGGAAGATTGCGAAATATCTATGGGAAAATTGGTGAATGTGTTGCTGATTGCGGTGCAGTTTGTGGTGCTGATTGCGGTGCTCATTGATGGAAACATTGCGAGATTTATCGAAAGATCGATGAAAAATCAAGTCTTTAATTGATGTATTATATATATCTTATATATAATATATCTGTCATAGATGTGAGGTCAAGGTAAAGGTAATCCAGATCCGACATGTTGGTTGTAGTCATCAGTGTCACCTAGGTGTTGAAAATTTAAACAAATGACAACGAAAAACCAATATTGCGGGCGGAGTGCATTCGACAGAATGAGCAATGGTGAGAAAGTAGGGGAGTGGTATGGTAATACAATGTGATTGATTGAAAAAAAAAAAAAAAACCCGAGTCAGTTGTCTGTTGGATGTTGTGCTGTGGGAGGCGTCCGGAAATGTAAGTTTTAAAAATATTATTAGAAAAATCATTAAATTTCTACAATTTTTCTCGAGTTTTTGCTTTCAAGATCATCCGAGGTCATGGTTATAGGGCCCAGGTTAATGTTAGCTGGGTCCTACATAGTGTTTGGGTGACGTCATAACATGTTGGGTGGTCTGTTCCAGTCCCTCTTCCCCTCTAAACCGAAACATTCGAAACTTTAAATATTTATAAAATGTTTATACGACTTTTAATAAATTGTTTATGTTTTAAATAATTTTTAGTGATTTTTATATTTTTTTGAGAGGTGTTAAAACAATTTAGCTAATTTTTGGGGTCAATGGCAAAGGTCATGATCACCGACATCAAACATGGCGTTCGGGTGATGTTACAACATGGCAGCCAGTCGGCTTCGTCTCCCCTGCCCCTTTCAGCACAAACATTCGAAATTTTAATTTTATAATTTTTGAAAATTAAATTTTAAATATTTTAAAAGTAAATTTTGAAGTCATTTTAAATGGATATTTGTAATTTGGGGGGGGGGGTGTTTCAAAGTTAACGGTTACCGGGTCAAGGTCAAACATAAAGTTAAAGTTCATCGACATCCAATATGACGGACAAGCTGGCAGCCAGGGGATCGGAATGCCAGATCATTAACAGCTCCGATGCCCCATCCCCTTGCGACAAAACGAACTTTTTTTCTTTCTAAAGGATGTTCACAATAAAGCGAGCAGTTTTGAAATCAACCTAGAGAAAATAATTTCTCCTACTTGCACATATTTTAACGGATGCACTGAGTGAAACCCGTTCAGTACAGTTGGTAACGATGGAGGGAAAGAAGTTCCTTATCTTATAGTCGTATGAGAATAGTTAGGAAACCATTTGTGATAAATTAAAGTATATATTTTGCTTTCTTGTTTTTTAATGCATCGAAGCTTTAAAACGAACAGATTAGAAAAATACAGTGTTCTCTTTTCTAGTAATTTCACTGTTTCACTATATCTGCTCATGAATAAAGTGACGAGGCCCATGACAATGTTAGTTTTACACAGAGCGGAAGAATATACAGGATGCATACAAATATATCTTAAGTAGGGTTTTCAAAAGTGCTCATTTTACCATGGATAGTCTATACTCTCAAGGTCAAAGGGCGAAATATCAGTATGTGAGCGGGTTCTCCGGGAAACGGGTTTGTCATACCGTGACATTTCAGCACGCACAGAGCACGCTGGTACTACAGTGATGCGTGTGTAGAACCAGTAGATAGGAGAGGGCCGTACGCAGCGACGAGCGGGTACTGGACTACGCAATGTGACCACGACACGGGATGACTGCCATCTTGTCCACATAGCCATAACGGACCGTACAGCCTCGTCCACAGTGTTGGCTCGACACTGGAGCACTGCAGTGGGTGTGGACCTGTCTGCGTTGATGATTCGACGCCGTCTGCTGCGGGCTGGACTAGTTGCACGCATGCCATTGCGTCGGCTTCCATTGTCCAGAAACCACTAACGCCTCCGACTGCAATGGGCACATGAGCGCTGCTGCTGGTGTGCTGAGTGGCAAAATGTAGCGTTTTCGGACGAGTCCCGCTTCAACCTATCCTGCAGCTATCGTGGTGGCCGCAATCTGGCAGCCTGCATTGTAGAGCGGCATGGCGGACAAACGCCAAGTGTGATGGTGTGGGGCGCCACTGGATACAACATGTGATCTCGACTCCTACGTATTGCCCCTCCTTCAAACAACTCCACATGCCACATCTCAGCAGGAATGCGCAAACCTTCTTCAATGAACGACGGGTTCCACAGCTTCCCTGGCCTGCACGTTCGCCTGATCTATCGCCCATGGAACATGTTGGATGGCTGGTCGGCGACTTGTTCGTAACGGTCCTCCAGCAACCACTGTTGATACTTTGTGGACTCGCATATAAGCCGCGTGGAGGGATATTCCCCAGTAACATATCCAGGTCCTCTTTGATTCCATGTCACGCCATTTAGAGGCTCTGATTGCAGCACGTGGGAGCTTCAAACCATACTTAATTTCCAAGAACAGAGAGCATGTATAGTTCTATAATCCTAATCAATTGTGTATTGTCATGTACCTAATATGTGGTACAAACTTCATTTCATCCACATGTATCCTCCTTGTTGTTGCGTTTTTCTCAAACGTTAGTGTAGTTTTATAATTCCACAGTTTTACTTGACCTACACATGGAAAGTGATCAGGTCCGTGGCAATGTTAATTTACAAATGGTGGAAGAAAAAATGCACTTACAAGTAGATTTTAAGCATTTTACCGTGCAAAGCCTTTAATAAGATTGACATATATTTGGCTTATTTCTACCATGTAATGTATTTAAAATGACGCATGTGGCGTTTCATTCGCGAAGACCCATGTCGTGTGATTTATGTGGCCGACTAACATTCTGCTTGCTAACTGGGTGTTCTCAGAACGACACAGTCATCAAAACTTGTATTCATATCGAGCGTCAAGTATCAACAATAGGAAAGTACGGCGGATGCGAAGGGGAAACAAACACACCGGCAAAAATATTTTGTGGCAGCCACAAAATATTTTTTTTTCAGTGCAATAGTGACAGAGCGACTTAAAAGTTTTGATGGCGACAAGCGACGTTCACCCAATGCCTTGCCGAGCTCTGCTGTTTTTTTCAGTGTGTGTGACGATAAGTTTAATTTTCTTCGGCAAGTGGGGTTTTTTTTTTTCCTCCCTGTTTTGATTAAACATTCCTCCCGTGTAGAATGTCAGAAACGGTAGTTACTGAGGTGCGTCTTCGAACGGTGAAATTATGTTCGTGTCTCATAAGTTTTGTGTTTGCTATTTTTTTTTTAGTATTTCACAGGATATTACAATTTCTTTTTCTCGAATGCTTCATAGTGCAGCTTCATTTACTGATTGCACAGACGATAACACACACGAGTCTGTGTATGAGGTCGCTAGACACTTCACGTTGAAGTTAAAATGGGGTGGTTAGTCATATTAACTTTGCTTTGCCACTGTAAATAGGAATTTAACCGTAGATGGTTCAAATTCGAGCTAAGACTTGCTCGTTTGCGGTAAGTGGTAATGCAGTGCTGCCAACTATGTTGCACAGTGAATCACAGTGAAAGTGGTACACCTAGTGCGAACTGACATTAGATTGGAAATTAATATTCTCTCTACAAGGAAATTACTGGTAACCCAGTTTATTTAATGCATTACATATCCAGTTATTTATAAACAAATGACGAACGAAAAAAATCAAGATGGCGGAATGAGTATGGTGAGGGGAGTGGGTGCTAGGGAGTCAGTCAGCTGGGGATGGAACGAATGGATCAATGGCAGTGTTGGGAAATGTAAGTTTAAAAAAAATAGTTTATATGTTTTAAAAATATTTTTTTAATAAATTTAAAAAAATTTAATTTTAATAGTTTTTTTTTTGGGAATTTTTAATTTTTATGATATTTTAATTTTTTTTTTATTTTTTGGATTGTTTTGGAATTTCTGCATTGTCAAGGTTATGGTCGGGGTCAAAGGTCATCTACATACAATATGGATGCAAGATAGCTGATTCTTAGATCCGAGTCCTGTCCTCTAACCTTGTATCGATTTGGCATAGGGTATGCGTACAAAGCCAATATGGCCGCCACTGCTCTGTAGGTTCGAAGGAAGCCCGCCAAATAAATTAAATTGGCGAAAATTGGATTTCAGGGGCTTGGTTTTACACGAGCTTCTAACTTTTTTGAGGGAAAAAGAGAAATTTTTAGAGAAAAAAAGGAAAATTTTGAGGGGAAATAGGGAAAACATGGCGGCTTGGTGACGTAACAATATGGCGGCCGGGCGGCTCCGGCTCCGACGCCCCAACTTCCATAAATCCTACTACTAGTTTATTCGCGGTTTCTTCGCACTTCTTGAATCAAACGTATGTAAAATCTCCCCATGTATGACGTGTTTAGTTATTTCCAGCATATTTCACAAACGTTTTATACTTGTGTTCATAAAAGTTTCTTTTTTTTTTCCTTGTGAAATTGAAAGGTTATTCATATTTATCTATAAATTATAATGGTTCATTTATAAATAATTAGACTAAAAAAACAGTGAGAAAACATGTGTGTTGGTAGCGCCTAGTGGGAACTAGTTCCTACGCAAAATACTGTTACACTGAGTAGCACGAATTTGTTGCGCTGCCCCTTTGATGTAATTTTCCAGACTTTGTTAAGCCTAGTTTGCACGAGTGCTTTTTTTGTTCTCCATGGAAATATTCGCTGTGGCATAGATAATAATTTTTTTCGGGCGAGGGTGTCCCGTGAATGCGGTATATTCTGACGCAGAGTGGAGAAGTGCTGGCGTGGAGCAGTATCGCCTTTCTCATTTCCCGGGAGAGCGTGACCTCGTTTATCTCCACACGTCTTTTGCATCCACCCCTCCCCCCATCTTCTCACCTTGCTATAGCTGGACCGCTCGTGTGCGTGACGGTGTTGCCGGCGATATATCGATATATCGCCCCGCCCGCGATACGGGTTTTTTTTTCCTTCTAAATACTGCCGCGCTGCATTCTGTTGTGTGTTAAAGAAAATGAGCATAACTGACGCTGCAGCAGTATTGAGACAGTGTTCCAGCCGTGGCGACATTCCGAAACTGACGAGTTCGCGTTGTTTGTTATATTGCGTGTGTGTTGTGGTATCGTCACGATATCGAGCTATTGTAGTGTCACTTTGTCACTCATTTCAGTGTGAGAAACTCGTCTTTGGTAAAAACAAAACGAGGCGAACCGGTTCACAGTCGGGACATCCGCAAGTGTCTTGCAAAAAGAAAGAGGAGCACGCGATGATAAGTTTGGCCTAACGTACCCTGTGCTGGGGTGGAGTGAAGAGACTTGGGCGGCTCTTGAGAGCCGATGAGGGTCGAGCGAGGCATGGAGCTGCGCTGGAAACGAATGGACCGGGGGGGGGGGGACGGAAGATCCCCGGGAAAACCCGCCGAACAGCGGCATCGTCCGGCACGATCCCCCACGTGCGGAAAATCCGTCAGTGGCCCGGCCTGGGATTGAACAGCGAACATAGAGAAACTGACCCCGCTGAAGGTAGTTCTGGAAGGTATTGCGGATAGGAAATAATGGCGAGTGTTGGCGTGAGTTCGGTGAGCCACGGCAGACACTGGCGGGGCGGAGATCGCGAGCTGTGCGCCCAGTCAGGTGCGATATTACCGAATGAAATTGTAAGGTTTTTCTGGGATATCTGTTGGATATACAATACTTTTGGCGTCGCTCGTAAATGAGTTGGGGGTGGGGGGGAGGGCAACCGTAGATTTTGGTCCCCGCTGCCAACAAAAACGTACGCTACTCTATATAATCAGTGCCAGAGAATACTCGTTGTCCATTTCTGTGTATACGGCAGTAAATTGCAATAACTCACATTCCGTATGCGGCACGAAGTAAGCGTAATCTTACTTGACGAAACCAAGGCCAGGTAGTCGACGCGTCACTCCGATTGGCTAGCACTAAACGTGGCACTTTACAGTGAAACAAACGTAAGAGTGCGTGCTAGGTTTTTAAAACGCGATTGACCTGGTGACACTCTCAAACCACTCGGTTAGCATTATTTTTAAGTATTTGATTTTATTGTGAAGGTCATGTTATGTCACGTGATTATAAGGGAGTTATATGTAATTCAAAATAACTGGCTCTCTTTGGGAGCTGTGCGCATTTAATATTTTTATTTTGGGAATGGCAAAGACCGTAGTCATAAATGCAATGTTTCATTTGGAAATTATAGTGAGCACAGTAATCTCCACACACATCTGCTCGTGAAGGTATTGCAAAAAAAATTCCACGTAATAAACAGTTTACAATATCGGTAGACGAGATTCATCCTTTTCCATTGAAGAAAAATGGTATGTAATATTTTGGATGGCTGATAACGACATTTAAAGGAAGCGACGAGTTGCCAGGTATACCAGTAGCGGTAGCAATGAACAGTGGCGCTAAGTGCAGGTTAGCGGCAGGCCCCAGAAACTGGAACGAGGAAAACGAATCCTTACCGAAGATAAGCAAAATTCGGCGTTCTTGCAATTTCTGCATTTGAAAAAGGTTACATATTTAAACAGTATATAAACGATGGTGGGAGTGAAGAGGTCTTGAGAGCCGATGGAGGTGAGTGAGGTGAGTATGGAGCAGCGCGGAAATGATAGGGCGGGGGAAACGCGAGATCCGCGAGAAGCCCCGCCGACCAACGGCATCGTCCGGCACTATTCCCACATGCGACCCGGCCGGGGATTGAACCCGGATCGCCGTGGTGGGAGGTGAGCAGGCTAACCGCTCAGTCACCGTGGCACATTTTCCTTTGTATTCGTGGGTTTCACGCCTGTTAGTTCGTACCGCGTGCACATGCGTGAATATTCGCGTGAAACTTTTTATAAAATAGCGTTTCAACTTCGTTGCTATGACTATATTCTCACAGGTGTATTTGTGATATGAAATAATTGCGGATAAATGGCACAATTAATAATTTTGGCCAGGAAATTTAGCCAGTATTAAAATAAAAAAATTTTGCCTGGTGACGTCGTGCGTTGTTTGCCAACAAAACAAAGTGAACCTTTGTAATTTACTCTGTCATCTGACGTTGGCAGTACCGTAGAACCAACTTCGGTAAACAAATGAATACGATGCGCTCTAAACCTGAATCATTGAAGATCTCTGTTTTTCACTCAGTAACGGACGTTTGGCCGACCAAACCGTTTCAAACACACTGTCTGGAAATTCAGTGAAAATTCACCCGAATTCTTTCACTTACAATACTTAATACACAATATTTTCAACTTACGGGTTGCCTAACCGTGCTAGTGATTCCTCGGGTGATAAAGTTTTCCTATTGCCCTGTTAGTTATCGTACTTAATACGCTTGTAAAGGTTGTTCACGATAAAGTGAGCTCCTTTGAAATCAACCTTAGAAAAAAATCACTATTCCTACCTGCACACATTTCAACGGGTGAAATGAGTGGCATGCGCCCAGTAAAGTTGGTAACGGTGAATGGATAGTAGCTCCGTGTCTTAACGTCGAATAAAAATTGTTGGGTAACCATTTGTGATAACAAACATTATTTCTTTCGCTATCTGTTTTTTTTATTATTCATCGAAGTGTAAAAATGAACAAATTAGTAATTTCATAGTTTCTCCTGACTGATGTAAGAATAAAGTCATGAAGCCCACGACAATGTAAATTTTACATAAGGCGGAAGAAAATACAACGTGCATACAATTAGATCTTAAGCGGGGCTTTCAAAAGTGCTCATTTTACCGTGAAGAGCCCATAAGTATTTTCATAAAGAGATAAGAACGTAAGGATCTCATAAACTAATGAAACCAATAATATATATTTTTTAAATTGTGGTTTTCTTATTTAATAATACCATTTTGAAAAGTAACCTGAATACCAGACTTTCATTTCGTTTAAATGTAACCATCTTTATACTAGGTTTTGAGGATTAAACTAAATGACATGTGGTGATGTGATTTCTCTGGTACGTGCTATTTATATAAATAATCCTAATGTTAACAGTTGAACTAAATACGGAAAGAATCTACGTAAAAATTAAAGCTACACATTTTGGATTAAATAATGGAATAAAAAACACTTTAGTTTCCATTCCGAAATTGACATTGACTTTGGTAGCTTAGTTGGTAAGGTAACAGCGTAGAAACATAATACTTCTGTTACAATCCCCAGTTAAGGATTGTTTTATTTTTAATTTATGTAAATTACGTTACATTGCACAACAACAACAGCGACTGTCTGAAATATGTTTATTCGTTTTAATGGTTCGACTAAGTTCAATAAAACTGTATTTAATTTGCCGCATGCAGTTTGCTGTGACATCTAATCAGCGAAATTGTTTACCTGAAGCAATCACTTATTTCCCGCTATTCGCAGTGGAGTTATTGCCATCCATTTGTGTAGTTGGGACTGGCAGGGAATCGGTGATTTTCCGCTATTTCGGGCTTGGAGTGCAAGGTTCTCTCGCTAGCACGCGCCTTGAACTGAACGCTTTAGCAGCGTGGCTGGGACAGCGGGTGGTTGTCAAGTTAGCTTGCTCCTGTAGGTTACTGCTCATTTAAATACATTGACTAAACAGTTATACGTGGCCACATTTCTAGTTAGGCTAGTTGATTTTGGTTGTAATATTTCTTTGCTCGGACTTCGCTCATGCCTTTGCAGTACACTCATTACCATAAAAATGTGCATACCCTAAAAAAAAAAATTAGCTGTTACCGTGAAAGTTGGTAAAAGGGAATATCGGTGGATGGTAAGCAAACGGTTAGTCAATATGCGTTGGTACTTCGTACGAAGGCGCTTCCGTCTCTATGTGTCATCAGAAAAGTGTACGACGCTTACCAGGAGTGATAAATGAGCGATAAGAATACCGAAAATATGTACGAAACAACCGTGCAAACAATTAACGATCTTGTTAACGATACGAGAGAAACGTTCCAACCTTTATTTTGTACGATTTTATTAATAATATATGTTGTATCCGTCCCTTGTTCTTAATCACTTTTATCTGCAATATTATTTTTTATTTTACATCAATTTTATAATTGTGTGCTCGTTTGAAAGTTTTTTTAGGACTATACTGCAATTGATAGTTTTCTGCATTATCTTCAATTAACGTTCGATCCATGACCTGAATAGAATTATGAAACTGTAGATATAGGCTATTCACAGTAAACTGAGCACTTTTTAAGGCCCTCGTAACAGACATTAGTCACTAATAAATTTTTCTTATTGCAGCCTCAGACGATAACTTTTGAAAGTGGTGAAAAGTATACACTGTGTTTATTGATCACATTGCAATGTTCATATTAAAAAGCAGCAGGAAAATATAAATTGGGTGAAAGGAAAAATTGAGAAGGGCCTAAAATAGTGCTCACTTTACCGTGAACAGCCTATAACAGCGTGGTATTTTTACTTGTACGAAAAATTCGAATTCGTTGCCGTGCTTAAAGCTGTTTATACGTTTAAAAATGCTACTGAGTTGGTTAGGGGGGGTGTTTCACTCTGTTAACTTTGAGTCACCAGACTTTAGTAAGTCTTTTCAGCAAAATTGCGGGGACGTCAGTAAGCCTTGCTGCAAGTCCCCAAGAAGGCTTGTCGTATGACAGTCCCTTCAAAGTTTTTAATGCTCAAGAAAACACTCTGTTCGCCAACTCCCGCGAGTCCGTTGATGACACCTTTTCGTTTAATCACAATGTAAGACGCATGTATACAGCAGTTAGTCCTAATTGAGATCTCATGTGACGATCTGTGATGACGTATTATTACTATCCAGTCATTGTAAAACCACTAACCTTTCATACAAAACCGCAACAGTCTCGCACTCCCGAGCTCTATTAGAAAAGTTAGTTTTTTTTTTTTTTTTTTTTTTTTTTCCCCTCTACTCGACAGCAGAAGCCACATTGCGCACCTACACACGGAGCAGGCTCAAAATACAACTAGACATAACACTTTGACGGATCGACCATTGCTGCAATGCGCAGAGGAACGAGCTCCCATTTCCGCCGCCCCCCGCCATCTCCCTTTTTCCACGTTGCACATTCTTTGTTCTCTTATGCGCGCAGCATCTTCATTATCTGAAATGCAGCTCCCCGACAAGGCGTCGCTCTTACAGCCCCGGCATTCTCTCATCGGAGCCTAATTAAAAAAAGGCCGACATAACTGCCCGCGACCCATCACGAAGCAGACCCCCGTAAAAGATATATGTACACTATTCAGCTAAAATGTTTTGGAAATTAAGAGTGGGATTGGACACCCGTGGGAACTCCGCTTCCAATGTCGAGAAACGAGGGAGCGATACGGGCGACACTAACACGCACTTCTCGTGCCTCATCGCTCCTACGCGCATGGCGTGCAGTGTTTCAGTCGTGACGCTGTACTGTGCAAATTAGATCCGCAACATAGGGGTTTTATTACACGCGATGAAAGCCCACAGATTAAACAACGCCTGTGTATTTGTGCTTTTTTCTTGCCGATTATGGAAACTGCAGATGCAAGCTTTACAAATGCTATATTTGACCATTTTCACGGTTTTTTGTCTCCAAGAGTACACTTAATATGACAAAAGAAAAAAACATAGGGCCATAGATAATTGTTTTATATATATATATATATATATATATATATATATATATATATATATATATATATATATATATATATATATTTCTGACAAATTAATATTTCCAGAACTTTTATTAACCGAGATACTTTTATTCGCGCAAACAACTATTTCACAAAAAATGCGGGGGTCCGTCCCACTTTTAACTAGGAACAACAAATTTGTGCCCAGAAGGAAAAAAGCAGCATGCGTTTTTACTTATCAACTTTGCCTTCTATAGGCTGTTCACGGTAAAATGAGCACTTTTGAAAGCCCTACTTAAGATCTACTTGTATGCACGTTGCATATTCTTCCGTCTTGTGTAAAACTAACATTGACATGTGTCTCATCACTTTATTCATCCGTCGGTCAAGTGAAATTGTGAAATTATTAGGAAAGTAAACATTTTATAAATCTGCTAATTTTTACACACCGGAGTGTTCAAAAAAACAAAAAAAGGTGGAGATAATTTAAATTTTCACAAATGGTTAACTAACACTTTTTATTCGACGTTAACATACCGAACTACTTTCCATCCATCGTTACCAACTTTACCGGGTGCATGTCACTCAGTGCGCCCGATAAAATATATGTAGGCAGGGGCAGTGAAATTTTAAAAGGTTGATTTCAAAAGTGCTCACTTTATCGTGAACAGCCTTTAAATACGCGTACCGTCTAGCTGCCACGACAAATTCTTTAAGGAATTCTGAAGAAATGAACAGACGCTCCATGCCAACAAATGTCAATGCTGAGTGTTTCGAACAGAGCTGGAATGTGTTGGAAGGCGCAGGTTGAAATGCATTTCAGATCAAAATGATTGTGCTTTCCAATAACACTACTAATATCTACGTACGATTTAATAGCTGGCGTGTATTTAATAGAATATATCGATTATTTGTTGTTTTTAAAGGAAGAACAAAACTTCTAGATATGTTCGCTGGTTTAATTGAAAGGAAATGACGTTTCGAAATTGACGTTCTCTGGTAGTGGGTTCTAGCTAAGGACCTTCTGAACTTAATAATTCTGCTGACGAGCAAAATCGTATCATTGAGGTGCCGAACACGAACATGAAAGTTGCACTTACTCTTACGACAGTTCGTCCTCTTGCTGCACTAACAGAACACTTGCGGCCCACTCAGGAATTACGCACGTGCAGAAAAATATTTAGTGACGTACCATAAAAACTAATTCTAAGTCCATAACCTTGAAAACTGAAACCACAGCCAAATAATCACTGAACCTAATTCGGCCAAACAAACTGTTATGTTATAGCATCACGATAACTCCAGCAGCACAATAATGACAAAGAAATGCAAATTTGCACACAAAATAATTGCCACAACCACCAGATCTAATACGGGACATCCTGTGTATTGGATCATAAATCTTAACAAATTACAAAGACAATACACCAAGGGTGTGTTCCTCCGCAAGAGTTCACTTCACGGATTGCAATATCGCTGTCAACTGTCTTCAGGAAACCATATAATGCCAAGGATCCTAAGGAAATCAAGGATTTAAATGACATTGATGCTCGTGATATTGTTTGCTGAAAGACTTTTCCGGTTCATGAAGGTGTTTTGAATAATACTGCTGTAATTAGTACGTTTGGTAATGCTCTTTTGTATTCTCGGAAGAGGATGAAGTTCCATATTTGATGTTAAGAGGTTGGTATGATAATATATTCGTGACATTAATTAGAGTACCTGCTTCATACAGATTCCTGCCCATCGCCTTGCACCAAACAATACAAGACAGTGATTCACCCATAAGTGTGTTACAGTTGACAGTGATGTTACAGTTCATGAAGGGAATTCTTGAGGAGGAATACACCCACTCTTTATCCTCCCCTCATTTAATATCCAGCGAAATGTAAACTTGATGTTTTGCAGCGCAGGTAAGGTGTTGTGGGTCAGTCGAACTCGAAAAACAGAAACTAAACAGACTTTAATAAAGGTAGCTAGCGACACTGCCTTCTCAGAACTACCAAACAGGAATTAGTCGCGAATTACCTGTGGGCACCACAGCACCGAGAACGTCACATTGGAACAGGAATAAAACAATATCAAACGCAGAGAATTGCGAAGATTACATCAAAATATGATTTATTGAGGTTCGGACACCACTAACGAGCGATGGCCGCTAACCGCTTTGATAGACCCTAGCACTGAAGGAGACCTTTAGGTACGTTCGAGTGCCCTGGTCATAGTCGACAGAGATCATATTACAACAAAATTAGATTTAAAAAAAAAAGTAAATTACGTTTTGTCACTGAGCTTCCAGCTTTGAATCTTTATTTGTGAAGTCCTTTAATACTTGAAGCGTGTAAATTACGTAATTAAATCGAAACTGGTAACAATTAAGAGGGGAATTACGATAAATTTTTATACCGGTTGTTCCAAATTAATATTTGAGGGGAACCGCTTGATTTAACCTAAGGACATTGTTGGGAGTGTGTAAATTCAAAAAACAGTTATAGGCTGTTCACGGTAAAATGAGCATTTTTGAAAGCCTGCTAAGATCTATTGTTGCCCGTTGTGTATTCTTCGCCTCATCACTTGATTATGCGTCGTCGATGAAACTGTGGAATTATTAGAAAAGTAAATATTTTACAGTCTGCTCATTTTGACACTTCACTGCATAAAACTACAGAAAGCGAAAGAATATTCAAGTTGTCTAAACTTTTGATTCGACGTGAGATGTGGAACACTTCCTACCAACGTACAAATTACTGGGTCTGTCACGCAGTGGCCTGTAAATATATGCGCTGGACATGGCTTTTTTTTAGTGATTTAAGGCTCGCTATTGTGAACCTTTATAGGCTATACGGTAAGTGAGGATTCTTAAGCCTTCACTACTAACTATAGATCTTTTCATTGAGCTAAATACATTAACATATTTAGGGGGCGGTGAAATATATACTCTGTGTTTATTAGATACATGGAAATGTTTATATTAAAAAGTGGCGGGAAGATATAAATATATCGAAAGGAAAAAAAAAATAGCAGGGCCTTAAAAAGTGCTCACTTTACCGTGAACAGCGTATACAAATGTTCAACATGTCCGCCACCATCAGCAAAACCGTCAGCGGGACATCGTTTGCGACGCTGTAGAACAAAACGACTAAGAGTAATTATTTCCATAGGAATGGTTTGACAGACCGATAAAATCTTCTCTCATGGCCTCCAGTGTCCGTAGCTTTGTGGCATATACCTACTGCGTTCTTCAGAGTTCTCCACAGATTAAAATCTAAGAGTGTTAAATCTGGAGATCCAGGTTGATACTCAAAGCTTCCTTGTCGGCATCCATATTCCAATAAATGTTCCCTCCAGGAGCGATCGTGTGTCTCGAAGGTAAAGGATGTTCGTGATAAAGTGAGAACTTTTGAAATCAACCTTCGAAAAAAGTCACTGCTCCACCTGTGTATATTTAACTGATACACTGAGTGACATAGCCCAATCATGTTGGCAACGATGGGTGAGAAATAGTTCCATATCTTAACGCCAAATAAAAAATGTTACGTGACAATTTGTGATAACTTAAATTATTTATTTCGCTTTCTGTTCTTTTAATGCGTATATTTGTAAAAATGAGCAAATTTGTAAAATTTTTGTTTTCTATTTATTTCACAGTATCACTTGACCCATTGGCAATGTTAATTTTACTTAATGCTGAAGAACACACAACGTGCATACATGTAGATCCTAAGCAGGGCTTTCAAAAGTGCTAATTTTACCGTGAACAGCCATTAAGGTCATTGGTGCGTGAAAGCAGTGTATTTAAAATATTTATGTCATAACTTGTTTCACAGCAGATTTTTCAAAAATTTTTGGCTCTTCAAGACATAAATAACCACTTTTAGCATCTTCTTGCGTTGTTAGTTATTCACTTCCGTCATTATTCTCGGAGCACTGACGGAAGAAAAGAAAGAATTTTTGTTTTCCTATCTGCAATCAGTGCTCCGAGAATAACGAAAGTGGATTTGTAACAATGTAAGAAGGTATTAAAAGTTATTTACGTCTTGACGAGCCAAAATTTTTGAGAAATCCGCTGAGAAAAAGTTATGATAAAATATATATAAATATACCGCTTTCATGCACCAATGGCCTTAATATGGTGGTGTATCACGCTGCTGAAAAAAAAGTCATCATCAGGATGGAGTTGGTGAACACCCTGCCATAAGTTTCCTGTAGTATGATACGGCAACTTTCACCTGCCGTCGTTCTGTCGAAGAAGACTGGCCCCACAGGTGATCTGGCGGACACCCCGCACCACACTTCAACCCAGGAAGATCTACCACATTGTGGCCAGGAAGATCTACCACATTGTGGCCAGGAAGATCTACCACATTGTGGCCAGGAAGATCTGCCACATTGTGGCCAGGAAGATCTGCCACATTGTGGCCAGGAAGATCTACCACATTGTGGCCAGGAAGATCTGCCACATTGTGGCCAGGAAGATCTGCCACATTGTGGCCAGGAAGATCTGCCACATTGTGGCCAGGAAGATCTGCCACATTGTGGCCAGGAAGATCTGCCACATTGTGGCCAGGAAGATCTGCCACATTGTGGCCAGGAAGATCTGCCACATTGTGGGGATTTCCATCGACCCAGTACATGCAGTTGTGACGGATTCAGTCAACTCAGAGGTCGCCTCATCGAAGCAAACAATCACGTCATTGTCGCACATGTTCACAGCCCACTCACAAATATTCGAAACTTATTTCTGCTTCTTAATTCATAGCCACGAAGTAAAGTGGCAGATGTAGGGCTTCTATTTTACTTGCTTTAAAATGCGATGGACACTTGGTTTACTGATAAAGACTGTTCGCGATAAAGTGAGCACTTTTGAAATCAACCTCAGAAAAAAGTTACTGCTCCAGTCTGCATATAATTTTACGGGCGCACCGAGTGTCATGCACCCAGTAAAGTTGGCGATGATGGGTGGATAATAGTTCCATAACTTAACGTCGAATAAAAAAGTGTTAGGTAACCATTTGTGATAACTTAAATTATTTAATGCGTTTTCTGTTTTTTTGTATATAAATCGAAGTGTACAATTGACCAGATTTGTGACATATTTTTCTTTTCTTAAAATTCCACAGATTCACCTTATAGACGCATGAATAAAGTGATGAGGCCCAAGGCAATGTTAATTTTTATAAGGCGGACGAATACGCAACGTGCATACAAGTAGATCTTAAGCAGGGCTTTCAAAATTGCTCAGTTTACCATGGATAACCTTCACTTCCTGAGGATGACTGACGGCAGAAAACATCTATTCATTGTAACGCTCCCCTATAGGCCTAGTTCATCAGATTAACGTTAGTGACAACTCGCAACTGGAAGTAACGCCATAAGCTAGACACAGCCAAGGTTGATGTCAATTTGTGCCAGAAAAAGTAGTCAGATGGAATAAAAGCTGCGTCAATATTGATCACGCCCTTTCTAATTGGAGATATCCAGCGGCAGAGCAATGGTTTTTAACTCGGTAATGTTTACGAAAAAAGATGTTTTGTCTCTTCGCAGTTTCTTCGCACTTTTTGAAACAAACCTTCGAAAAATCACCCCATGTATGATGTGCTTCGTTGTCTCCTAAATATGTCTCGCTTTACAAGCGTTTTGTATATACTGTTACAATTTCTCTAAGTGGTCTATACCAAGTTCGTTAATGGATAGAGGACTTAGTCAAATTAATTAATTAATCATGATTTCTGTATTTTATTTACAATAACTACATAAAAATTCTCGGAACTCAAATTCTCACAATTAATTGACATCACTTACTGTTCACAGCTAATTACTCCAATTTCATACAATTTAGAATTACGACAAAGAAAGCAGTGAAATTAAATAATTAGAGATCAGTCCCAGTAGACATTTTAGCAACCTATTCAAATGTTCTATAAAATATGTGTCCAAATTGACGGTTGGAATATTTACAATAAAATCCGTATTACACTCCCACCTCAGTTCAGTCCATGTCCCGCCAGTCGCAATATTTTAGAGTCCTCCAAGAGTCCTCGCGCACAGTAGGCTTCACTCGTCGGTTCCACACCCTCTCTTCCATTCAAGCCACGAACACCTCACTCGCCGTCGTCCCGCAATCTCCTGGCGTCGTCCACACCGCACTTCTCGCGCACACTTGGCCAGGCGGCCTCCGTCAAAGACTGGCGGCCGCTGGGTTGCGGCAGTTTATATAGTGTCTTTGGCCGCCACCTGTAATCTTCCCCAACTCGCGTGGTTCGTCGTTGCTAAACGTATCGGAAACTCTAGCAGGCGAGAGGAGGTCTGTGACGCCAGCAAGTCTCGCCGCTGTCTGCATAGACGGGATTCCCAGAAGGGAGATCCAGGAGACCGCAAGCGCATCGTTCCAGGAAGAAGGGGGGGGGGGGCGAGGTGGCAGCCGCAGAGCGTAACACTACGTTACCATAAAAGTACCTTATTTTTTAGTTAAATTGAGCTTTAACTTACATTACACCTATAAATCATAATATACCATTTATAATTAATGTGAATAAAAACAGGAGTGTTGGTAATGCCTAGTAAGAAATAGTTGCTATGGAGAACAATATTACAGTGAGTACGCACGAACGTGGCGCGTTGTCCCTTTGGTGTAATTTTATAGTCTTATTTAAGCTTTGTTTGCGTGAGGCGGATGAGTATCCTGAAAGTAGGACTTGAGCAGGGTTTCAGTGTAGTGGGAAGTAACCGTGAACAGCCTATATATATATATATATATATATATATGTCTTTTGTAGAAGTGTTAGTTGTTACAGTTAGTATAGGCTATTCACGGTAGAATGAGTCCCTTAGGAAGCCCTGCTTTCGATCTACTTTTATGCACGTTGTGTATTCTTCCGTCTTACGCGAGATTAACATTGTCATTTAGACATGCGTCGGTTAAGTGGAACTGTGAAATTATTAGAAAAGTAAATATTTTACAAATATGCTTATTTTTACACTTCGATGCATTAAAAAAAAAAACAGAAAGCGAAATAAATAATTAAGTTATTACGTATGGTTACGTAACACTTTTTATTCGACGTTAAGATATGTAACTATTTCCCATCCATCGTCACCAACTTTACTGGGCGCATGTCACTCAGTGTGCCCGTTAAACTATACGCTGGTCGGGATACGCTGCACGTCTGGTGCAGGATTACGTTTGCATCACGCTAGCGCAGTGGTGACATTTTTCTAAGTTTGATTTCAAAAGTGCTCACAATATCATGAACATTCTTGAGTAGAAGTAGTATCAAAAAGAGCGTTTGCATAGGGCAGCGCGTTTCGTTATTTTGATTTAGACTATATTCTGAAAACGCTGTAACTTTCGAACGTCCATATTGTTTCAGTGTTAGCCTCAAAATTCATCTTGCTAAATTTTGGTATATTTAGACATTATCAGTGTAACTAATTTCGGTCTGCAAATAGTTACATATTTTTAGAATAAATTTAATTTTTATGTATTATTTGTACACTAGAAAAAAAGACACTCAAGGTGGATGCAAAATAAAATAATGGATTTTCATTTTTGCAATCATTATTTTGACACACTTGACAAAGCAATAGAAGGCGTTATGAATGTCGTATGTGCTAAACTTGCACAGGCGACAGCAGGCCCTTGCTGTAGATTCAGCTCCTCGACTTGGTCACAGCTTAGACTGTTCACGGTAAAGTGGCACTTTTGAGGCCCTAGTTGCTTTTTCCTGTCAGTCATTTGTTATCCTTTAAACCCCTTTTTAAATAAATATTGCCAGGTAAGTAATAAACACAGTGTGTATATTCCACCGCACTCGGAAGTTAGCGTCTAATGCTAAAATAAAAGAAATTTAGTGGCTATTATTAAAAATGAGACGGCTTTCAAAAGTGCTCACTTTGCCGTGAATAGCCTATAGTCTCATGGACGCATCGTGGACGACGGGGAAGAGCCTCGCTCCTAGGGACAATGGGGCACTTGATGTACGCCTTTGTCTTCCTCTTAAGCACTGTTCGCACGAGGAGGCGAAATTGCACGCAAAAACCCTCCCCGAGGTGCGAAACGTGATCCTACATGAAATTCTAGGAATTTTACGAGCAAGGAAAGGCTGCGTGCAAGAAGGGGAGATGGGACAGGTTTCAGTTTTCAAGAAAGCGCGTAAAAACAGATTTCTGTTGCCGCTTCTGCACTGGTCACAAGTCTTGCATCAACCATGAAATTTGGCGAAGTATATACTGTGTTCAAGGCAAACTAACTATATATTTAAATTAATTGACTTTTTTTTTTATTCCCCCTGTGCCTTAACACTTGAAAGCTCTACGTTTATTATTTACGTGTGGGAGAATTTTATTTGAGAGGATACGTGTGTTACGTAATCGCTTAGAACCCTCTGAAATTCGCGATTGATCTTAAAGAAAAAGGAAACCGCATATATTGTTTCTCTTCAAGGATTCATTTCCAGCGAATTGCCCCTACATACATGCGCGTGAGAGAGCTTCGTATGTGGGAAACGCTCGATGTAGTATTTTTCACCTGCTACGTATGTGGGAAACGCTCGATGTAGTATTTTTCACCTGCTTCGTATGTGGGAAACGCTCGATGTAGTATTTTTCACCTGCTACGTTTGTGGGAAACGCTCGATGTAGTATTTTTCACCTGCTTCGTATGTGGGAAACGCTCGATGTAGTATTTTTCACCTGCTTCGTATGTGGGAAACGCTCGATGTAGTATTTTTCACCTGCTTCGTATGTGGGAAACGCTCGATGTAGTATTTTTCACCTGCTTCGTATGTGGGAAACGCTCGATGTAGTATTTTTCACCTGCTTCGTATGTGGGAAACGCTCGATGTAGTATTTTTCACCTGCTTCGTATGTGGGAAACGCTCGATGTAGTATTTTTCACCTGCTTCGTATGTGGGAAACGCTCGATGTAGTATTTTTCACCTGCTACGTCTGGTGCAGGATTACGTTTGCATCACGCTAGTGCAGTGGCGAGCATTTTACACTCAGCGTTGCTAAAGGTTGTTCAAGATAAAGTGAGCACTTTTAAAATCAACTTCAGAAAATAGTCACTGCCCCCACCTGCATAGATTTTGACGGGTGCCCTGAGTGGCATGCGCCCAGTAAGGTTGGTAACGATGGATGGGAAGTAGATCCGTATCTTAACGTCGAATAAAAGTGTTAGGTAACCATTTCTGATAATTTAAATTATTAGTTTAGTTTTCTGTTCTTTTTTTTAAATACACCAGAGTGTAAAAATGAGCAGAATTGTAAAATATTTTCTTTTCTAATAATTTCACAGTTTCACTTAACCTACGTATGAATAAAGTAACGAAGCCCATGGTAATGCTAATTTTAGATGATGCGGAAGAATACACAAGGTGCATAAAAGTAGATCTTAAGCAGCACTTTCAGAAGTGCTCATTTGACCGTGAATAGCCTATGGACGCCGTCTACAGCGCCAGTTAATAATTAAACTTTCCTGTGATGTTTGCACACGAAAGATTCTGTTCATGGTTTTATGTTTTGGGAATTCGTGCCCTCCAAGACCGCTCCACAGCCCTTAAAGCTTGATTGCTCGTCTGCAAAGTGACACCGGGTTATTTTGTATTATGTCGCAATCCTTTGGGAAATGCAGTGTTAAATGAAATGTGCCATAGACTGTAGGAAAGGGTAGAATGAAATTGAGAATGCAAGAGTTCAAAAAACGATAACTTTATTTGAAATCAGATTTATGATTCAGTGTTGTGTATCAACCCCATCCCCTGCTCTTCGCACCCTTAGACGGATTGCAGGGCGCAAGTCGTACTCACGCCCGGGTGTTCGGTTATGGTTGAACTATTTACGCGCAATGTCGCTGCGGTAAAAAATTATGTAATACCGTCTGAAAGCCGAGTGCTGCTGCTTTCATAAAACACCACGTTGACTAATATCCAAAACGGTATAAGTATTGCTGGAAAATAGATAAAAAGAAGAGTTTTATTTTTTGTCTCTATATATTTTGAAAGTGCCTTGCATGTTTACGATCATTTTGGGCGACTGGAAATGTGGTATGGAATCTTCAGAATAGTAAAGGTCGAGGAGTAGTACCTACTTGTTTATCGTTATTAGTAAGTCACTGCTGGAAAGTCCCATTGAGGCGAATTTCCGCCGACAAGTCTCGAATGCTATGTTTACAGTCGGTGTTTCTTCCAGGCGTATCTCCGGGATGACTTCGCCCCCATCCTCCAGATATTAACTATCCCCTCTTTACCCCTACCCACGACAAGTTTAATAATTTGTAAAAAATAAATGTCGAATTAAATCTGAGAATGTTTGTTGCTGAAGAATATTTATTTTTATTTTTGCGGCATGTTCGTAGATGCACCATAAATCATTAAAATAATACGGAATTTGTACTTAACATATATTGCTGAGTGAAATTCACGTAGTAGTTCACCTCTACCAATCCGCCCCCTCGGGAAAAAAAAACACTAATTGGCCAATGAAAAACATTGATGGGGGCTGTCAGTGCACTCTATACTTTAAACACACACAAATAAATATGGCTGCAATCTGGTGGTACACAGGTGATGAGAACATATTAAATCTAATATAGTAGTTGCACGAAGGTGAGAGACAAACTGTATAACAAATGACAGTAAAAAAACATGGAAGACTGCACCTAGCAAGATGGCTGCCTTCAGTAATATATATAAACAAATGGCGCCTACAAACATGGCTGACTGAAGTAACATATATAAACAAACGACGTACGAAAAAACAAATATGATCACCTCCAATAACATACAAACAAATGATGTACAAAAAAAACATATGACGGCATACGATAGAATGAGTATAGTTGGGGAGTGGGGGTGAGAGGACTTTAGTCTACTGGACACGGTGCTGGGAGGACCCGTGGAAATTTTAAGTTTTTTAAATTTTTCGAGTTTTTTAGAATTTTTTTTTTTGGAAAAAAGGTAAATTTAAAGGGAAATTGTTAGGGGAAAATGGCTAGAATTTTTAAATTATTTTGAATGATTTTTTGTAATTTTTTTAAATAATTTTAATATCTTTTTTATAAATTTTTGAAAAGATTTCTTAATAAGTTTTTTTTGCAGTTTTTAAAGAATTTCTTCGCAATTTTTTGCGCCAGAAATCACAGGGGTAAAGGTCACATGGGTCATAGATGGCGGACAGGTGACGTAACAACATGGCGGCCGGCCGGCTCCAATGTAGTATGTTGAAAACGCATTTTTTTTTTTTTTTTTTTTTTTTTTTTTTTTTTTTTTTTTTTTTTTTTTTTTGAAAACTACGAAACTTGTCCCCAATATGTTTTCATACGAAGAGAAAACATCTCTAAAGGAGGACATAATATTAGTTTCAAGGTATCACGCATGCTATAAATATTACTGTGGAGCCCTCCAACGTGGTCGAGAACTGCGTTTACAGACTGCTGTATCATAAGATGTACTGGCCAGATGCGAGCGAATCTAAGACAGTGGCGTGTAATGCACCTTGCCACACAGTTTCCACTATTACAACGATACGCTCCTCACAGCTTAGTCTAGAGTGGGTGGACGTAGCACGAGGAGAACACCGCACGCCAGTTGAGTGCTCTGCGCGTAGCGGCGACGGCGCACTCGCTGCACGTGTCAGCGTCGCCCTTATCGCTCCTGAAACTCAGACAGTGGCGTGTAATGCACCTTGCCACACAGTTTCCACTATTACAACGATACGCTCCTCACAGCTTAGTCTAGAGTGGGTGGACGTAGCACGAGGAGAACACCGCACGCCAGTTGAGTGCTCTGCGCGTAGCGGCGACGGCGCACTCGCTGCACGTGTCAGCGTCGCCCTTATCGCCCCATCGCTCCTGAAACTCAGACGCCGAAATAACTCCAAGTAAGCGCCCATCTTAAGGGCCGCCTTCCCACGCCATATTGGATACTTAGTTTGTCCAGCCTGTTTGATTTTAAAAAGAAAACTCGTGAAGTACCTATGTACATACCCAACCAGCAATTGATCTGACACTGCACTGCAGATATGATTACTCAACTTACGAACACAATACATCACTGTTTTAATTCTGCAAAAATTGGGCAAAATCAATGATGTGACGTAATGAGTCGTTATGTCGGGGCTGTAGTGTAAGGTCGGTTGCTGGTTGGGTACATATTAGGTATGTATGGAATTTTCTTTTTTTTGTTAAACAGCTATTTTTCCAAGAACCTTTTAGAGGGTAGGTTAGGCAAGGAATGTGTGTGTGTTATTTCAAGGTGATTTCACTAACATTGCGGAAAATAAAATCAATTGCAAACGAGTGTTATGTTGATAAGTGGGTGGGGGGGGGGGGTGTTATACTACGTAAGCTGGGATACTAAAACTTTAACTTTATGCTTGTATAATTAATGGGTGACATTGTAAAAGTTACAGAAGTTTTAAAGTCACGTGCTAAAGTTTTTAATTTCGTAAAGGCAACTACAGGCCATCCACGGTGAAGTGAACACTTTTGAGATCAACCGTTGGAAAATGTTGCTGCCCCTTTCAGCATATATTTTAATGGGCACACTGACTGGCGTGGGCTCAGTAAAGTTGGTTACGGCGGATGGGAAGCATTCCCATGTATTAATGTCGAATTAAAAGTGCGTGTTAAAACAATTGTGAAAAGTATACTTCGCAGTTTCACTTCAACGACGCATGAATAAAGTGATGAGGCCCATGGCAGTGTTAATTATACATATGGACACACAATGTGCATACAAGTAAGCCGTGCTTTCAGAAGTGCTGAGTGTACCGTGAACAACCTGTCAGTGGCTTGCAGGTATAGGCTGTTCACGGTAAAGTGAGCACTTTTTAAGGCCTTTATAAATGTTTCCTTTCATCGAATTTCCATCTTCCTGATCCTTTTTAATATAAGCATTGCAATGTAACCAATAAACACAGTGTATACATTTCACCACCAGCAAGATTTAATGCCCAGGTCTGCGATCAGATATATTTAATAACGGTTAATGCCAACTGGGAGGGCCTTAAAAAGTGCTCACTTTATCGTGAACAGCCTGTAGAAATGCCGAGGCGTGTGAAGCACGTGGCTGGGCCGACCGCAGCTCCACCGTTCTGCTGGCTCTAGAATACGCTTGCAGGCAGCGCGTGCTCAGGGTTCATGTGTACGTGGGCGACAAGGGCTCCAGATAGGGCCCCTTTGGTGGAAGAGGAGGGGGTGGGGGGGTTGGTGGCGGGACCCGGGATCAATCCCCGACAGCTGCATTGCGGAGCGCGCGCGCACGCCGCTGCGTACACCCGCCGTCACGCGCCGCGCCGTCTGCAGTTGGCTGACCTTCTGTCCCCCCCGCTCCCAGATCATTCAGCCATCAATGTCACCACGACCGTGCGGGGCCCGCGGTAGTGTAGCGTAGTGGTTAGACTACTCGCCTCCAACCAGGGAGAACCGGGTTCGATTCCCGGCGGTGCGTCTCCTAGTTTTCACATGCGGGAATCGTGTCGGACGATGCCGCATGTCGGTGGGTTTTCTCTAGGATATCCCGTTTCCCCCGCCCTTGCTTTCCGGCGTCGATAAAAAAAGTTTGCAGTGGTGCAGACAGTAATAAATTGTATTAACGTTACATATAATTTTTTGGTTGTATTTTTGAGGGTATATAATTGTTTTCTAGTATTTTGGCTAATTTGGCTGTGGTAATTTTATTAGTATTTTGCCTGTTTTACTTTTCCAATGCCATATTTTCATTTGAGTCGGGCAAAAGTTTAGACGCTTGGGTGCTCTATTGTTGTTTATCCTTTTCGAATTTGTTCTGGTAACGCCCTTTTTTCCCCCCTTTGCCAAATAGCATTTATTCAAACGCTATTTTGTTAAATGAACGAATTTTATTTATTTATTTATTTTTTTTATTTTTTACTCGACAAAATATTTTGTTGGAGCAACTAAATATATTTTTGGCCTTATACAAACAAATATTTTGTTAGCTGTTCTCTCAATACCCAAATTCGAAAAGAAAAACCAATACAGCTCATAAGCGCCTTATCTCTGTTGCCCGAATCAAACTAAAATACGGCATTGGAAAAGTAAAACAGGGAAAATACTCGTAAAATCACCACTGCCAAATCATTTGAAACACTAGAAAACACTTATATTCCCCTAAAAAATACGACCAAAAATTAAATTTTCCTTTAATTTAATTTTACTGTCTGCACCATTGCAATATTTCTCAAATGTTTTTTTCAGGTTCGTTCACCACTAAAAAATATTCACCCATTTTTTAATTCGATGTTTTACACTAAAATTCTGTATTGCATTTAAAGTGCCAGTTGGGCACTTAAAATGTTACGTAGCTTCCTTTAGTTATTACACACAGAACGAGTTGTATAGGTCACGCCAATGGTGATGTAAACGAACTTGCACTTGGTGCTGAGAATCACAGCCGGCTCAAAAATGATACGATATTTGCAGCTTGAAGTAGGCGGTTGACTAGGAAGTTGTTCCGAAACAGTTCAAACACAGCTGCATTGCACCGAAATACTATTGTCTGTCGAATTGTTCCACGTCGGCTGGTTGAGATCTCAGTTGTGCAATACAACTCGGTAAATAAGTGAATGATCTTTGTGCTCATGTATGTTTGAAGGCCGCGACAATATCCCTTCTCACCCGACGTCGTTGGAAACTGGCTGTGCCCAAGATAGTGTGTGCTCGACCAACGTCCTGGAGGTCATGGGTCAGATTCCCGCTGGCTGCCGTAGATACGGGAGGAGGGGGAGGGGGCAGTAACTTAATGCAAATAAGTGGCGCAGATCCTCGTATGGACCTCCCCAATTCTCCGCATGCAGTTTTTGGGTAGCTGGGTCACTTAATTCGTTTATAACTATTACACTGTTAGTTGATACCGGAGGGGTAGAAATATCGACAAAAGAATGAGAAGTTTAAATTGAAAGCAATTACGAAATAAGTATTTAATATGCAAATTGTGGCACATTCAGAACGGCCAAGAGAAGTCCTGTGGAATGGAAAGCGTGTTCTTATTGATTTAAACGGCTACCTGTAATATTTCGTTTCGTACATCGCGAGGTTTGTACTGGGAACACCGACGATGTTCAACCATCAAGCACGTAATGCTGTCCTCTCATATAAAGCAGCTTCTCAGGTTATGGCCGGACCTGAAATCATAGTCAGAAGCCCCTGAAAGAAAACCAAGGCTGTGACCAACAATACTGACATTTCATGCTCTTGCACTGACACACCCACAAACTGACCACGTTGAACAGTGTTAGGGCTCCGAATTGTCTGTGATTCACGGGTTTATGTGGCTTGAGCGAGTGAGGGAGTGGGTGTGAGTTGTGTGTGCGGGTGGGTGGATTCCATTCCAGTTCGCCTACACCACCACTCAAACATGCATTTTAAATCCCTATCAAATTTACGCCACATCTCGTTTATTTACAGTCTTATAATGCTCTTATGTGGGCAAGCTCTTCAGTGACTTAAGTACAGACTCCTTGCATTGGAAAAACTCGTTATTGGTGCGTCCCAGTTCAAATGTGCTCTCCCCCCACGCCCAGCCCACTTCTGAGCGAGTTGGGACTTCACGTATGTGCGCACTCACATTGTAATTCCCTCTAGGAAACTGAACATGATAGGTTGTACTACATGACGATACATTTTACAATACATATTCACATATATTGTTTCGATGTTCCCATCTGTTTCAGCAGATGGGACTTCGTAAGCCGAACATAATAGATGTATAATTTTTTCATCTACTTCTAATAGAACTATTATATTATTTTAATAAATGTATAAATCCATTTAGTTGGGATTAGAGTTTTATTAGACCTACTATCAGTGTTGCTTCCAGTGCCGAAAACTTAAAATAACTGGCGAATGTACATAGTATATTAAAACAGTTTTATAGAGAAATGTATGGCACTGATGGTAAACTCCCATATGGTGTGTGGTTTACTTGATAGTGCTGCAACAAGCATCACTCATTTCTGAAACATTGGCTCAGGTTTTCTGTCTCCCATGCAGCAGGGTTGTTAAGTGTTTATTGGCTTATCAGCTGGTGTTGTGTACCTAAGGCATGCGATCAATTGCAATATCCAGGTATCTGTAGAAGCTTCATGGCTGTATCCAGAATTACAAACCATCTGCTGCATTTACTTTTGGAACTATGTGTTATGACAAAGCTAGGTTCTCTTCCTCTGGCAGATCCATACTTCGATAAACTTGCACAATTTGACATCTTCCTGAGTGCAAACATACATAAAGATTTGTATCAGTGGGCGAATGGTGCTTGGCCATCGTTTGCCTGTCATGTTGCAGTCCATACTTGGATGGGCTCATCTTGGGGAGTGCTTTGAATATTCTCAACTCTCCTAATTCGAGCTTTGAGATTGGTTCCACGTTTGTTGGTCTTTGTGATTCTTCACTCATTCCTTAGAAAGTTGGGAAATTGAAAAACCGCCATCTATTAGTGCGAAACAACCAGAAGACCACTGTGAACATAATTTCTTGACTTTTCATTGCAGATAAATTTTTGGTCGATATGAAATAATTGCCCTTCAAAGAACCACGCCACCTCTTGGGTATTCTTGTGTCTGTGCAGATTATATGTTCCCATGCCGTCGAATGAAAACGCCCACCCAGATCGCAAGGTCCTCTACAGAGAGTTTATGAATGATTAATTTGGATTGGATCACATGGAACCATTTGACAATGTCTCATAGTCCCTGCGTGAATCGGGTTCATCAGTAGCATATTTTATTCCGAATCATAGTGTTCTGAAGGCCCTTGGTCCTAAACTTCGGACGAGCATTACTGTCGTCTTCCTGTGTTACATATTTTAGCAAGTATTGTTCTCACGTAACATCAAGCAGATGTGTGTGTGAATATATATAATACATATCTTGGTACATGAGAAGTCTCGTCCATGCCAACTCATTTTTGTGCACGATGAGCTTACTGTGCCAATCTCTGCATACTAGTTGAACACTGTCGCCATTTCTGGCAATTGTGCATGGCAATAGTCGGCCATTGATGAATGCCTCAGTATCTGCTAGCTACAACTGCCCCCTTCATTATATCTTTGTAGCATTATCACAAGAACCTCAACACTCAAAGAAGCTACCATCCTAGGGAGTTTGGTGTAGTGTAGCACTATGGAGGATTTGAACTTCCGAAATGATGAGGCAGTCAGCCTTATGTGTTCGATACTGTCTCATCCACTCACAGTTGGGCCGCTGATGAACATCCTTCAGTTTAAGTATCGATGGTAGGAAGGCTACCAGTTTTTTGTGTTGTCGCAAATTACCAAAATCTGAAACTCTTAAGGGCTGTCTTTTCCCCATTGTTGCTTGGGCAAAAAATGTTTTTACGCGGTGTTTGTGCACCGAATACCTTGGTTGGGATGCATTCTTACCCTTTCACATCACAAACAAGAGGAATTTGTTTACTTGAGCTGCAGTTCCTCGATGTAACGAGTGTAAAACTGCATCGATTTGCTGATGCTTCGGAGCAAGCCTATATAATTGTTGTGTACTTGTGAGCTGTAAACACTAAGGGAATGGGATGGATAGCCTCGTCATGGCTAAGGAGTGTACCATTGAAGCAAGTTTATCTTCATTGGTTTTAACTTTTTTTGTTGATGTGTATCTATTGGGAAAATTTCTTCACTATTGTCACCCATTTATTGCAGAGTACTTAACCATCACTTTAACTCAAGTGTCGTCTGATTGAAGTGTAACCCTCAACATGGATTAAAGTACGTTTGTATAAGTCAAAAAACTTTTTGCTAGTTGTGTTTCCCAGATCAAAAAATTGGTTCGCCTTCATACCTGAAAACATGTGCTCTTAAGTGTACAACCCATCTAACTGTGCTTCACATGGAGTCCTCACTCACGATCTTGGTAATTGTGTTCTTTGGTGGTATAGGTCTCATTAGTTTTCCATACCTCCTATAAATTGCCAGTATCAGATGATTATCTAACACATAATGTCCTGGAACTCTATCTCAAGTATAGTTGGTGATAGCTTATGATCACCCAACAACCCTTTCCTTGTTCCATCCAGCATTTTCTTGGCTGCAGTTTATGTATGTTGTGGCATATATAATGCATTTTATTAGATATGCTATAAAGCATCCTCATTTCAGTGAAGCAATCTGCTCCTACCAAATGGGACAAGCAATTGTCATAATTTTCAAACATATCCAACACGAAAGTTTCGAAGATGATGTACATTTACTCAAGAATGTGAACCATTTTCTACACAATTGCAGTGACAGTCTCTATTTCTGAATGAACATGGAGTGATACGGGTGGGTGGGCATCTCACTCATGCTGACTTACACAACTCGTCTAAGTATCCACCTTACTTCTTAAGATTTACCCAGCTATGTCTGTGCTTGTCAACTTTTTTCATGTGAAATATCTCCATGATGCACCAAAACTCTTGCAATCTGTGTTGTGCCAAAACTTTTGTATTATCTCAGCTTGGTTCCTGATCAGGTACAGAGTTTCCAAATGTGTGTGGTGTTTTTGCTACTGACCTACCACCTCCGAGAGTCACCCCATCTTGAGCATTTGTTAAAATGGGAGTCTACTATGCAGAACCCATTTCTTTTCGCTTGAATAAGTTATGTCTTTCTCCCGTGGAGAAAGTTTACTCTTGTATTTTTGTTTTGTTTTTAAGGGTGTCCACATCTAAGTGACCAGATTTAACTGCTGGTTGTTTTGAGGTTACTCTTGACAAGGTTTGTGTTTAGTGAAGGACTTTGTTCTATGTTATAACTTGTACTTTGTTGTTGTCTCCAGGCGGCTTAGTAAAATCTTCAAGCTCTTGCTCCATTCTCCTGAGTTGGAAAATTCCGACTCGATGCATTCAATAAATTCTCACTTCATACAAACTGCTAATCCTTGCCAAGAGGGGTGGTTGTGGGAAGCAGGGGTTAAGCCACCTAAGCATTGCCTAAGAAGAGTAAGCTGTGAGCAAGTTCTTGTTCTGGAAGAATTGCTTGCTCTTTGCACCAAGGTTGAAGCTACTCCAAACTCGACATATCTAACCCAAACTTCAACTGACCCTTCAGAGCTAACTACTGTGACTTCCAGTCCATTTCCTCCTGTTGTTACCATATTTGTTGTACCAGAGCCTGCACAAATGGACAAGAGCATCTGCCTCGCACAGTGTTGGAAAATAGCATGTGCTATGGTCAGCCAGTTCTGGCATCTGCACCATGAGTATTTACAGCAGCAGTAGCTATGAAATAAGTGGCACACTGAGCAACCCTTACTGAACCTAGGAGATCTCGTGCTTGCTGATGAAGACCGAGTCCCTCGCCATTGTTGGTGCTTGGTGAGAGTTACTAGGGCACACCTTGCAACTGATGTTCTCGTCAGAGTTGCAGGTGTTTTTACTCAGGAACACTGACTTGCTCAGGGCACACGTACTATTCTCTTCCTGTGGATTAGCTGAAATTATGTGAGATAGTGTTAGTGAATCCATGTTAGTGAACTATGCAAACTATTAGTACTTTACAGTGAACATTCTGATAAACTCAGAATATCAGTTTACTCACCACCAGCTCTTCGATAAGACTTATGTTGTGCATTTGAACCCTTCGAGGACTCATACCGGTCTCGATAGGTGGTATGTATGGTATTCTCACTGACATGTGCCATGATTCTACGTATATTGTTACGGCAACAAATAGTTCCCGAGATCGTTCAGAATGGTGCTTCTCAAAATGGTGGTCCGGTAAGTCGCATCGTGCAGTACCTGGTCCTGTGGAATGTTTTGTGGCTTGGAACTATAAAAATTCAATATTGCCACCTTTAATGTTGATTTAAAAATTAGTTAATTACTAAGATAAGCCGATTTAGACCGATTCGGGTTATGCAATTGTCTTGTTAAAAAAAGGCATGAGAAGACGACGAAGACCAAGTGTCGGCGGCGTTCGGGGAGTGGCTGCCCACAGCAGGCTGGGAGATAATTCCTACCCCCACCGCCAGGATCGCAGCAGCTGCTAGGGAAAGTAGGAGGAGGAGGAGGGGTAAACACTCGCGTCAAATGCTTTGCAGAACTTCGGTGGCCGTGGCGAATGGGTGCGGGTATGAAACTTGCACTGTGCGATGGAGGCTCGTGACTTGGCACAAGTCTGTCGCAGCGGGCTGGAAATACTCCCGCCCTCTCGTTCTTCGTGGTCCACTGCGGGTGTTATCTTTCGTCGTCCCGTTTCGCGGTGCCTGGACCTAGACTGTGCGAGGAACATTTATTCTCGACAACTTGCTCTGCTTCTGTAGCGAGGAGATGAGTTGTACTTTCCAAGGCGTGTACCAGAGAATACTCGCGCAAGTTCCAGCTCTGTTGTAAAATAACACAAGTCTAATACTAGTCCATTAAAGTAATCTTGAAACTCATCAATATGCTACTTATAAATTAATCACATACCATTATTGTCTGTTCATGGTTAATTGGGCTTTTTTCGAAATGAACCTTTGGAAAATATCGCTTCCCTTAATCTGCATATGTTTAAGCGGGCACACTGACTGGCTTGCACCTAGTAAAGTTGGCAACGAAGTAGAAAGAAAGTAGTTTTTATTCATGTGAGATACTGAGATACTATAATTTATATGTAAAGTATAAGTAAATGTTAAATTTAACCAAAAAAATATGGTACTTTTATATTAACATAAGTATAAAACTCTTGTCATCCATGATATACTTCGGAAAAAGCCAAGCACGTTTTACATGGGGTGATTTTTTCAAATGTTTGATTCAAAACTTGTGAAGAATCCACGAACACGCTATAAAATATGATCCACTGGCAAACACAGCTGAAAGGTATAAGTGGTTAAAAATATAACATGTTACCAAATAACTCACAATTTGTATGTTTAATAATGTGTAATGAACTAGGACACCCGATTGTCGTGAAGAGTTCCTGTCTTGTTTTAGTTCGGAACCCTTAAGCTCGGATCCACTTTCGCAGTTGGATAGTTTATGCTTGCGTTGCTGTTTACGTGCGTAGCCGCGAGTCGCAGCCGTTGGGTACCTGAGTAACCTTATTCCGATTGGCCCAGTTATACACCAAACTGTTTAAATCACACAGACGCGTGGCAAATAACCAAAGAAAGACTGCAGTTGTGGACATCTTAATACAGCCTATCTTTTGTGGAACTCTTCGGGTGTCCATAATTAGGTTATACAATATTTTGAGTAGTAGGCCTATTTTGTATTTTTCTAAAGTGACTTTATTTCGTACTTATTTGTAGTCGTGCGTTTTCAATAAAATTCACGTATTTATTTATTTTTATTTTCTATATTATTAATTAATTTTATTCATTTTAAGTTCTATTCAGTTACGGAAATGCTACTTTTGTAAATTAAAATTGAGTTAATGATATTGAAATAAACATACGATCCAAAAATACATTTTGCTAGGGGACTCGGCTAGAAAAAGTTTCGCCAGTGTCCAGTGAAACTAATTAGTAATACAGATAATGCCTGAGTTCGTAGCTGCTTTTCAGTGTGCCATGTGTGTCCCCTCCGTTTCTACAGCAAACTTGTAGTGTGAGACAACACGGACAGTAAGGAATTTAACAACGTTCCGTGATGGAATGCTCTCGTGATAACCTCTGCCCCCAGACAGTTGGCTGTTCTAAGAACTTACTGGGCAAGTGTGTCACATCCGACCTTGAGTTCCTCGGGGAGAAATATACGTGGATATATCAATTTTCTGCTCGCCAACGTTTATTTGAAATATTTTGGAAGCCATTTTAAAGCGGTCACGCGAGACACATCTCCGCTTTTTTTTTTCTCGTCACGTTCCCTACGAATATGTTCCGACAATCATTTCTCCAAAGTGAGTTGGTTTTGTAAACATCGGAACTCTTGTATTGCTCTCAATTTGGCTGCTGTGAGACAGGCTTGAATTGGCGAGATTTTATGCACTTATTGTTGTAAAGAAACTTTGGTGTCAGATTTTGACCATTTAAAAATAAAAACCAGTTATTGTTATTGCCGGAAACGATTCTAAATAATAACCGGACCTTTAAACTGCTGTGTTTTTTTAGGCTTGTTCTCAGTTTCAGTTGTGCCATCATGGCTGCCGAACGCATTTAAACTATATGTTTTTAGGCTATAGGCTGTTCACGGTAAAGTGAATACTTTTGAGGCTGTAGTTACTTTTTCCTTTCAGCCATTTTATCCTGTATCCACATTTTAAAAATACATATTGTCATGTAAATAATAAACACAGTGTGTATATTTCAGCGCACTGTGAAGTTTTTATCTAAGGCTAATATATATAATATATATATAAACTATTTCAAATGAGAGGGCTTTCAAAAGTGCTCACTTTACCGTGAATAGCCTATACTGGTGTGACCACGAGCTTAGTTTTTTCTTTCCACCAATTTTGTGAATTTCTGACACACGTAATAGATATACATTGGCCATGCACATAATAAAGAATATAATTCCTACGTCGTTTAAGCGACTGTGAAGTTTTAGAATCATTAATATGCCACTATCAAGCCAGTAAATATTATATTATACATAGAACAAAGTGCAGCCTGTTTCAGTGACCGCTCATTTTGAACATTTCTTATATATATATATATATATATATATATATATAATAAAATGTGTGTGTGTGTGTGTGAATGTTTCTTTGTTTGTCCCGTATGCGTTCCTATACCATTCATCCGATTGCGATGAAACTTTGGTAAGTTGTTGCGCGCACGCCCGCGAAGGTTTCTGAGTCGGTAAAACCATCTTACAATAGGTGGCGCGCGAGTCGTTTCAACAAATGAGTGTATCTATGTAGTTACACCACGCTCAACACCTGCTGATGAACTTAATGCATGTCTCAAATCATCAGTTTTATGGCGACACGTACATAAATTGACTTTGGAGACCAATATGCGTGCGCAAGTACAACATGATGCATCCGCTGAATGTTTCGCAAAACAATTGTTGGATATTGGGAATGGGAAATTGGCAAGCGATGAATCCACACAATGTAGCGCATTGCCAATAAACTTCTGTAAAATCACAGCAACCACAGACGAATTGATTCACAAAGTTTCCCCAAATATCGCACAGAATTACAAAAGTCATAAGTGGCTCAGTGAACGTGCTATATTAGCAGCCAGAAACAACGATGTGAATGCCGTCAATTTCAGCATTCAAGACGAAATACCAGGCGAAGCGACGTGCAAGTCCATCGATACTGTAATGAATCAAGACGAAGTTGTCAATTATCCAGCTGAATTCTTGAATTCACTTGATTTGCCAGGCATGCCGCCGCACGTGTTAACACTGCAAATTGGCGATCCTATCATTCTTCTCCGAAACATCAATCCACCACGACTTTGCAACGGTATCAGGCTTTCAGTGAAAAAGATGATGAACAATATCATCGAAACTACAGTTTTAAAAGGAAAATTTTAAGGAGAAAATGAACTGTTGCCACGCATCCCAATGATTCCGACAGATATCCCATTCGAGTTCAAACGATTGCAGTTTCCGGTGCGACTCGCATTTGCAATGGCCATCAACAAGACACAGGGACAATCGGTACAAGCGTGTGGACTAAATTTGGAAAATCCATGCTTCTCACATGGACAGCTGTATGTGTGTGGCCTGCTCACGCGTCGGAAAACCTTCTGACTTATTCGTGTACGCACCAGACGGAAAAACAAAAAAAATACTGTGCATCCAAAAGCACTTCAATAAACAGATTAAAAACACACACACTTTCTTTCTTTGCGTGGCATTGCAATGCATGCCGGGTACTCGCTAGTAAATAATACGTGTGAGAAAGGGCTAGTACTTTTCTCAATTAGCTATCAGCATCATTATTACAGTAAGTATTCCAGGTAATATTTATGGTGAAACGTATACAGTCACGGGATAGGAGGGTATTTTATTGAAGCTTATGTCGAAACTGCTCGCTTCACCTCGAATGCATCGTGTAAACTGACACATGCAAAATATCGCTGCTAGTAACATATTAGATCAGAATCTGAACTTTTAGTTTATGGATCCAGTTACAAATCATCCTTACAGTATGTTAAATATGCGTGGGTAATAGTACAATTTCACAGTTGACACAAGAAGTTTTCTACGTAGCTTTAAATATTAAGAATAACCTCCCAAGCCTCACTGAAACATAGTCCCCCCCCCCCCCCCCGAAAAAACTGCAATTTCTGGCTCTGTTTGTTGCATTAGAAAGGCTGCAAAATTCCGAATAGATCCTAAAATATAACTGAAAATTGCAAATTTTTGATACATTAAAACAGCACTGTTGAACTAGCACAGTGATCATGGTTCATGCAGAAGCAGTCGTGCGTACATACTATGTGTTTTTATAAAGTTCTATAATTATGACGATCAGTAATTCTTGAAAACATAATTATTTTACGGAAGTTTACTTTTTAGCGACCGTGAGAACTGCGTAACATTTGATGCCACTGGTATGTTTCGCGGGTAGTGCATTAATGAATATTGTGTAATTCTCGTACGTAGTTAAAATTTTATGTAACATATCAGAAGTGTATTTTATATGTAGATAGTGCAGTAATGAATTCTTAATTATATATGATACCTTGTTACATGTTATTAGTAATACATGTTCAATAACTTGCAACATTTAAACATTGATTGGCATAATTATACTGAGTAACATGACAGGTACAAATATGGTATGGTACTCTTGTACCTTTAAACATGAATAACTTGCGAACCATTCGTCCGATATCGACCAGCGAAGGCTTTTTGGAAAGATTCCGGTCAACTTTGTAATACTCCCGGCCAGCCGATATAATTACGGTACGCATTTAAAAGTTTGCTAATATCTCACGAACCGTCGGACTTCGATTAAATGTGAGTGCGTTGGAATGCCCTAAGGACGAAGATTCAATTAGGACACGCCTTTAGAAACTATCGTACGAGTTCCGAAAGTTACGGCACGCTACAAATCGGACGTACGAATAAATCTGAGCAGGTTCTCTTGAGAAGGTACTGGTTGAGCTTTCTGAGCGCGTCCTCAATTTGGTATGAATAGAATTGCCGATTGACTGTGAGCAGGTGCTCAGTTAAAGTCAGTGAGCATGTCCTGCCTTATTCTTACGAACCCGAGTACCTGCTTACGTTTTGCAACAGTTAAGCACGTGCTCAACTTTATTCATGTGGTGCAATATTTTCGGTGTGACGCGAGTCGATCGTAGAGAGAATATAGGGCGGAGCGTTGACGCTGACCGCGCCAGTCTCCGCGCAAAGCCAGTCTCCATGTCCCAACTGCCAACATGACTATAGGATGTTCACTGTAAAGTGAGCACTTTTGAGGCCCTAGTTACTTTTGCCTTTCAGCCATTTTCCATCCGTTAACCGCCTTTTAAAAATGAAATACTGTCATGTAAGTAACAAACACAGTGTGATTATTCCACCACACTCGGAAGTTAACGTCTAAGGCTACAATAAAATATATGTTTTGACTATTATCCCAAATGAGATGGCTTCCAAAAGTGCTCACTTTACCGTGAACAGCCTATAATCACAAGCGACGTCTATAGCGTTTGAGGTTATAACACGATTAATGTCAACAAATGCTTTCTAATGTTCGTATACTTCCCCGGGCCAATTCTTTATGCTGTTCGATAAAATTCAATTTTGCAAAAATATTTTATTTATATAAAAGGGTTTCTATTTTGAAAATTAAAATATAAACAAATCTATCACTGTTGACCATATGGCTCTGACAGTTGTGTTTTGGGGGTACTAATTTAATGTTGGGTACACGAGCAAAATACGAATAATCGGTCCCTCTCATCTTTAGTCTACGGATCCGATCTGCGTCATCAGTCGCTAAAACTGTTTGTGTGTTGAAGCTGCGATTTGCAGCTGAATACATACAGGCCTGTCGCAGCTGCCTCGGACCGGTCTGTGCGAAAAAAAGCTGTCTCTTAACTTCATGTCAGTCTTTTATATATATAACCGTACCTCTGTTCACATTGGAGTTACGGATGTCTCTTCTCTAATAAGTCGTAACGAAGTATATCATAATATGTACTGTATTCGGGATCTTGAAAGGACTCGCGTGTATGTATGAAGGCATATTTATAAGTACATAATTGCCGTTTACGGTAAAATGAGCACTTTGAGGCCCTAGTACTTATTTTTCTTACCTGCCATTTTTTTTTATCCTTCCGCTACTTTTTAAAATAAATGTCATAATGGCAGTAATAAACGTCATCATGGCAGTAATAAATGTCATCATGGCAGTAATAAACGCAGTGGACTGGGACTCAAAGTATTCATACAGCCATAGTTGTGCTCCAGGTTCCATGTAATGGACAATTGAGCTGCAAAGGTACATTCATTTACAAATCACATTACAGTACGCTGTTTCACCGTACTCACATATAGTAAAATAACAAATCTATGCATGAAACAATACTGAAATGTTTTTAGTAAACTCAAAAAAAAAAGTATTCACACAGTCACAAAAGGGAACACATTCTTGTACACTGCATCAGCAAATCAATTATTTAATACTTCGTGTGCATACCCTTAGCACGGATGATTGCCTCGAGACGTCGTGGCATAGACCGTACCAACGATATGGTGTATGCTGGGGAGATTTTGGACCACTCTTCCAAAAGCAGTCTTTGCAGAGCTTGCTTGCTTGTAGGGCGGTGTTTATGTACCTGTTCGCCTAGATACTCCCACAAATGCTCTATATTGTATTGACATCTGAGCTCTGTGGCGGCGCTAGAAGCCGTCGTGTAGCATTATACAGTATCCACTCGTTAGTTTTCATGGCAGTGTTCTTAGGGTCGTTGTCTTGTTGGAACCGTAACACTTCCTCCTCCATGTTTGATGGGGCCACGGTGGCTAGAGTGGTTAGCCTGCTCCCCTCCCACCAAGCCGATCCGGGTTCGATCCCCGGCCGGGTCATTCCAGATGTTCGCATGTGGGAATCGTGCCGGACGATGCCTTGCCACAATCACCCTCGTAGGCTCTCAAAACACCGATGTTAAGAGCCGGCCAGATCTCTCCACTCCATGTTTGTAGGTATAATGTGTTGCGACTGGCATTCCGTGTCCGCCCTTCCCCACACCCGCCGTTTGCTGTCTGAGCCGAATACATTACATTTTAACTCGTCGGGAAAAATCACAGTATCCAAAAATTCGTTGGGCCTATCATGGTACTCGTTGGCAAATTTCAGGCGTTTTTGTCCGCTTACTGCAGAAATATTTTGTTTCTTTCCGGATGTCCTACCATGGACACGTTCGCGGCACGTCAGCACTTTTGGGCGTCCGGATACGAGTTTATTTTCAGATTTCCTTGTTTCTTTGTACTTCTTCAGTATGTAACTGACAGTTACAAAATAAACGGAGAGGGTGTTCGCAACATCACGATGGCTCCCGCCTTGCTTATAAAGAGGAACAGCTGCTTTGTTTTGCGTCACAGACAGTTCACGTTTCTTGCACCTTATTCTGACCTCTACTTTCCCCATCGTGTGCTCGTCCTTCTGACGTTGGCGTGCTATTAACTAGAGCAACAGGGCTTGCCATTCCGCTGCTCAGTCTGTGTAGGGCTTGTGGCTTTACATTGCCTCAAATACACATGCTAGGACTACATGTGTGGGGGTGTGAATGTCTTCTTGAGTCACTTTATATAATTCACCAGACTCGAAAGTTAACGCCTAATGCTACAATAAAATATATTTATCAACTATTATTCCCAATGAGAAGGCTAAACAAAATTGTTTACTTTACCGTGAATAGCCTATATATACTTAAGTAAATTGACGCATGACGTTACGTCGTTGACGTTGGTTCAGCTTCTCATACGAAAACTTGAACCTCACGTCACTCTTGATTCAGTGTGAATACACTGTAGCGCTGCCTGTACCTGAGCATAAAGATATCGCTAATGTGAACATAATGTGCTCCATCTTAACTTCACTGAGGATCGGGGCCGTAGTCCAAAGAGACGTGCTGACCCTTGTCACGTGAGGGCAAAGTGTTCATGTTGGGTGAACCTCTTTTATATGTTCGCGGTGAACTGAGCACTTTTCATAGCCGCGCTGAAGACCTACTTTTCTCATTACTTCGTATCCCTCCGCCATACGCAAAACTTAGGCCGTTTCCGAAATGAAAAATTAGTATTTTTGTAATTGTCATTCCGTAAGTTTCAGTTCGGACGTTGCCGACAGCCAGTTATTTTACGCTCCCGGCAACGCATTTTTACATTAATAGGGAAAGTTATTTATATATTAATTTGATGCATAAAACAGACGTGATATTTCTACAATCATTACTAGAATAGTGCGAATATGTTAATAAATAAGAACATGTTTATTTATGCAATAACGACTTTTAAAAAAAAAGTTACGAAATGTATAAACAAAGCACAACACTTACTTGCTTTTTAAAACATGTCTAGGGTGTTTTATGAACAGTTATTTGTATAAAAAAACGTTTTAATTACGCATTCGCGTATGTATTTTGAAAGTCAAAACCAACATGGCGCTGATTGTCATTTCGTATTTTTGCTAACGACCGCTAGATACAAAATACGAAATAAGTCACCATTTCTGTATACAAAGTCGAGTCATGTGTGATCATTTTGTCCACAAAATCTGCCATTTCGTACACAGTCTTGCGTTGCCGTGGTACTTATCACTTTAATCATGTGCCAGTCGAGTAAAAACGTGATGTGGTTTATGTATATCGTATACACACCATGTGAATTATGGAGTGTATTTAACAGCCGGTACTCGGGTACTAGCATCCTGAATATATTTTAAAATAGCTATTGATGTTTTTGCCAACACATTTTTATTTGTCCGAGAGAAAATAACATTAATATTTATTAGTTTCTATCGGACGAATAAAAATGTATTGGCAAAAACACTAGTGCCTATTTTAAAATATATTCAGGATGCCAGTCCCCGAGTACCGATTGTTAAATATCCTTGATACTTAACGAAAATGGTGTGTATGTAATACACATCACTTGTAATTTATTTGGTAAAAGTTGATTAGGAGCATAGAAATTTGGACTCCCGTATTCCGAAATTTTCGACATTTCAGTGCCGTAGTTTGAAAACTGATCATTTGACTACAGACATTTACATTTATGTGGCCCTTACATAAATCTCTTTCGAGAAATGAAATAAATAATCTTTGGTGATATATGGCCGTAATACGGTACAGGTTGGAAAGCAGCTGTTTAACACGACGAATGTCTTTGGTATTTGCTGACACACGTAAATGGTAAGATGCGTCGTTGTCAATGCAACTTATTAATAGCCCGTATTTTCCTCATTTGTTCTGTTTTTGGCTAAACTGGGCTGTTGCTAGAATAAAGCATGTTTTTGCTAAGCGATTAATGCGTATTCTACTCTTCACTGATAGGTTAGGAAATTAATATGGTCGGAATACGTTTCAACTAATGAAAGTTAAAAATACCTAATAAACGAATTTAAGAAAAAAGTGTACCTTTCAAAAATGCAACGTTTGTACAAACTACCGGCAACAATAACTGTTTGTCTAAAAATAGTAGATTTCTAGAATTCGGTATTAGTCACTCGCATAAACTTTACGAACGTTTGCCACGCCTTCTCTAAAAGTTGAATGGATCACGTGGCAACCTAATATAGCGAACAGGACTCTTAGTATAAGACTAAAGGTGGGTTTACGATTGACTTAACAGAATATGTTTGCCGTGTGCTTAATATATTATTCTATGTATTCAAAACTATTAGTTTGACTGTTGTGTGCGGGTCTTGACGTACCGTGTGCGTTCTTGGCGTGACGTAAGAGATCGTGATACTTTATATCTTACGTACAAGTCAAGACGAAGTAGTCAATCAGAGCACAGCGAGGAGTTGTTGGCGGTAAACTGTTGTTCTAACGCACCTGCGTCAAGGAAGAAGAAGAATAACAACAGTGTCTACCTATTTGTTAATACAAACGTTAATATGCGTGTAGTGGGGATTTTATGTATGTTATTTAAACAGTTAAATACATAATATCAGAATACCAGTAGCCCATACTTTAAGTTGAAAACATTTCGAGTAGTACATATAACTGATGTAAATTATTTCCTTCTAGTTACCATTTTTTTTATAGAAAATTGAAGAAATGTTTTGTCTGTTTCTCACGTCTAGATCCACGTGTGTTGTAAAAAACATCCAACTACCAAAACAATTGAAATAAATAAAAGAAACTCGCTCGAGTTAGTAAACGCGAGGACAAACTTCGGCAGGCAATTCCTTCAGAAACGACCATCCATGGTTACTGGTAACTTTCCTAAAGCCTGGCCTGCTGAAAAGTTCTACTTTCAGGCTCGCAAACAAAGTTTTTCTAAGTGTCATTCGTCCGCACTCACTTGCTATACTTTACCGTCCACCTATTTGCTGTGTCTTTATTCATGTAATTTTTTTTTTTCGCTGGGGCCGACTAGAACCACGTTAAGCCTTCTTGCATTTGCAAGCGAGTTTCGCTTTCTTTTGTGCCCAGAATTCTCTTATTCGTTGTGAGTGGGCCTGTTTGCGCTCTTCTGTCCCAATATAATGTTTAATAGGTAAATTTTAAATAAATGTTCAACTCAACAAAAAAAAAATACATACTTTTGTGTTAAAGAACTATATAACGCCTGTGGAACATGGCATATTCAGGAAACAACTAGACACGTCATACATGGGTTTTTTTTCTTCAAAGGTTTGATTTAAAAAGGTGAAGTTACCGTGAATAGACTATACATGCTTTTCATCAAAATCAAGAAAAGGAGGGGGACACGCAAAGTGCAAACTGCATAACGATCAGAGCATTTCACGATAAAGTAAGCACTTTTGAAATAAATCTTAGAAAAAAGTCACTGCCCTTCCCTGCGTGAATTACAACGGGCGCACTAGTGACATGCGTCCGGTAAAGTTGGTAACGATGAAGATAAATTAGGTTCCGTAACTTAACGTCGAATACAAATGTTAGGTAACCACTACCGCGCCTGTCACTGCCCCTGTCTGCGCTTATTTTTACGGGCATGCTCCCCGTCATGCGTGCAGTCAAGTTGGTAACGATGAAGATAAAGTCGGTTCCGTAACTTAACGTCGAATACAAATGTTAGGTAACCACTACCGCGCCTGTCACTGCCCCTGTCTGCGCTTATTTTTACGGGCATGCTCCCCGTCATGCGTGCAGTCAAGTTGGTAACGATGAAGATAAAGTAGGTTCCGTAACTTAACGTCGAATACAAATGTTAGGTAACCACTACCGCGCCTGTCACTGCCCCTGTCTGCGCTTATTTTTACGGGCGTGCTCCCCGTCATGCGTGCAGTCAAGTTGGTAACGATGAAGATAAAGTAGGTTCCGTAACTTAACGTCGAATACAAATGTTAGGTAACCACTACCGCGCCTGTCACTGCCCCTGTCTGCGCTTATTTTTACGGGCATGCTCCCCGTCATGCGTGCAGTCAAGTTGGTAACGATTGTGGGGAAAGTAGTCCCATGTTTTAACTTCGAATTCAAAGTTTTGGGCATACATTTGTGAGACTGAAATTATTTATTTTTCCCTCTAGTTTTTTTTTAACTCGTGTAAGTTTAAGAATGAGCAAATTCGTAAAATATTTACTTTAATAATTTGTAAAATTCCACGCGACTAACGCACGAATAAAGTGATGAGGCCGAAGGCAATGTTAATTGTACATATAATGGAATAATGCACAATGTGCATATAGTCCATTCCCCATTAGAAGCAAATTTCTCGGAGCCCTGCTAAATATCTACTTGCAGGCCCGTTTCGTATCCTTCCGCCAAATGTAACCAAACATTCCCATGTAGCATCTGTCAAAATCAATATTTACATTCCATTGTATGTGTACATATGTTTGTATACTTTCGCTACACCTAACAATAAACATTGAAATGTGACTTCTATTTTTATAACTGTCAAATGTGTTCTTTACTGTTTACAGCTTTTCAAAAAATTCTGTCTAAGGTCTATTTTAAAAACCATTTTGTACGAATATTCACAGTTTAGGCCTATAACATTATTTAGGTCAGCTTTATGACGTTTTAAAATGCCTGAATTAACGACAGTGCTTACGGTTATTTTACATTAACATATTTGTTTTCCACGACGTAGCACAATACATGTAATGCACGTTAGTATTTTGGCGCGACTGTGTTTAACGCAGTTACAACTGCGAGGTAAAGGGTTGTACTAATTATCCTTTTGTTTTTGATATGTGTAGGGTCATTTCTTTAAAAGGTCGGCCTCGGTTGGAATAAATATTAAATCATAGGAACAACCAGTCAAACGAAAAAGGCACATTAAATTCAAGCACGCAACTCGTGATGCTCATTTTTTGTCATAGCGGCGAACATGCTCACAAATAAACCTACGATAACTTTTGTTCCGCTCATATTTCTATGTATTGCTACTTACTGTTTATTAGATTTATTGAAATTTATCGGGCTGAACTTAGTTGTTTCTTCTGGGATTGTGGCAAATTACGTTACACGACTGTGTTTCAAACCCCTTAGGACAAAGGTACAACGTTGTGATAAATAAACAGACGTGGATGTAAGTAATTAACTTCGTCATAAAAACAGTTCACATTTAAAACGCATAAATAGTGCTAATCAAATATTTGAAATCACGCACATGCAGGGACAGCGTCTAGACCACACATCCACGCCACGATATTTCACACGCAGCGGTTAACGGAACACGCCATAACAGTATATTTATTACTGCCGCGGAAACACAGATTTATCACAACGTCGTAACTTGCCTAGGTAGGTTTCAAAAACATAACGTCTACAAACGTGATGTGGTAATTTGAAGTATTTTTCGGAGTAAGTGTAATTTATGCTTCGCTTGGTAAAAAAAGCAACACGCCATGTCATGGCTCGCCACGTCTGCCAACTTCACTTTGTTTCTGCCCCGCCATCATATCTAAATAGATTTTTAAAAAGTATTCAAACATTAAAATGTATTTTCAGTTGGAAAATTACAAATTAAAAAATCATTATTTTGCTGTAATAAGTATGAAATATGCTACAATTGAATACATTTATAATTTCGTTGCTTACTAGCGAAGTGAAATTTCCCGAGTTTGAAAGAGACGAAGAAATAGAGAGAAAGCGACAAGCCTCGCCCAGCAGACAGTTTTTCAGATGCTTTCTCACTTGATAAAACGACAACGTACCATTACGGCCTACTCACGATATTTTCCGCTGTTATTTTAAACTGTAAAAATGATATATGTTGCCATCGGGGCTACCTAAATATTGCAATATTTCAATAGGCACCGGTTAGTTTACAAATAGTTTACATAAAAAACAAGGTTAAAATAATATTTTTACCGTGAACTATTTGTCACTGGTCGTTGTCAACACATCACTGCTCCAGCTGTTGTTAATTCAAATTTAAAAAGAAATAAACATTACAAATTATAGAAGATATTAAGGTAAAGTTTCATTTATTCAATAATACAGTACTCCAAAGCCAACCACAGTGTTATATATTTGTGGAATACAGGTTATTGGGGAAAAAAAAAAAAAAAAAAAAAAAACAAGTTGACATGTTATGCCTAGAGTGTTTTTTCGAAGTTTGATTTTCATAAGTCGCTTCCAATCGGGATTGACTATACATGTGGGGCTTTTTTCCGCGTTTGAGACGGAGAAGCGTGGGAGCGATACAGGCGACACTTCCACGCGCTACAAGTGCGCCATCGCCGCTACGCGAAGGGCTCTGAATTGGCGCAGTGTTCTCGTCGTGCAGCGTGTACCTATGATACTTTCAGCGGCGACCCTATAATTTAATTGGTGGATAGTCAGTAGCAAGGTTTAAAGCATGCCCCTCGATTGCGCCTGTGTGTGTATATAACGCTTATATTTTGAGAAGCAGCGATTCGAAAAATACGTTTTTAGCTATGCCGGAGTTCTCCGAAATGGTGTTTCTGATTTGCGTGACTTCTTGGAAGTAGTCGACAAGCGTGGTCTGAAGTGTGCGTTATTTTCATAGACTAGCACATTAGACATGTTTGATAGTTTTGTAAAGGAAATCTTGATTTAGAACACACTGCATCGCTGTTTGAGTCGGCAGGCAGACGGACCCCTTAAGGAGGGATTTCAAAAGTTCTGAGTTTACCGCGAACAGCCTGTGCCAGATGATCCAGCCTTGTCTGCTTTGGACCATAGACTAAAAATTAGATATATACTACATTCACGGTTATTTCCAACTATTCTGAAGCCCGGCGAAATTCTACGCCTTTGATATTCCTCCGTTTCATACAAACAAACCTTAGGAAATAGCACCAAAGGGTCAACGAACCGCATTCCTGCTCGCTCAAAGAAGTAATATTTTGCATAAGAACTATTTTTTACTGGGCATTATTTTGCCCCTGTATTTTTTCATATTAGTTACAAATATAAAAATTATAACTTATAGAATAAATATAAGAAAGTTAAATTGAACCTAAAATAAAGTATCTTTGTGTTAAAATAAGTGTAAATGACGTGTGATATTTCACGTATTTAGGAAACAACCAAACACGTCGTACATGGTGTTTTTTTTTTTCCCCAAAGGTTTGATTCGAAAAGTGTATAGTAAACACGAATAGACCATATACATATTTTCGTTATCTGTACACGTTAAAGGCTGTTAACGGTAACTTTCGAAAGTCATTCTTCATATCTGCTTGTGCGTGTATTGTGTGTTTTTCCACCGTATGTGAAATTAACATTGGCATATGGGCCTTGCCACTTTATTCATGTGTAGGTCAAGTGTAACTGTGGGATTAAGATAAAAGTAAATATTTCACGAATTTTTTTATTTTTTTTTTCAATGTTATGCATTAAAAAAAACCTTAAAACCAAAAAATTATATTAAAATCCATACATGATTATCTAACACTTTTAATTAAATGTTAGGATGTGGAACTACTTTCCGTCCGTTGTTACCAACTTTACAGGGCGCATGTCAGTCACTGTGCCCGTTAAAATATGCGGAGGTAAGAACAGTCTATACAGGTGTTAATGATAAAAATGAGCACTTTTGAAAGCTCTAAAATCTACTTGTTTGCATGTTGTGTATTCTTCCACCTTATGTAATATTAACATTGCCATGGGCCTCGTCACTTTATTCATACGTCGGTCAGGTGAAACTTAAATAAAAAAAAAAAAAAACAGAAAGCGAAAAAAAAAAAAATTAAAAGTTATCACAAATAGTTACCTAACACTTTATATTCGACTTTAAGATATGAAACTACTTTCCAGTCATCGTTACCAACTTTTCTGGGCGTATGTCACTCAGTGCGCCCGTTAATATATATGGAGGCAGGGGCAGTGACTTTTTCTAAAGTTGATTTCGAAAGTCCTCACTTTATCGTGAACAGCCTTAACAATATTGACTCACTCGTTACCAATGATGAACGTGTTTGTCTACGTTTGAATTTACAACAGACCGGCCCTTTTACACGAAGAAAATACTTTGACCAATTTGATGAATATCATCTATCTGTATTAAAACTAGGCAAGGGGGAGTGTATTGACATTTCAACGCACCTACACGCGCAAGCCCTATCCATTTTGTTTCTGATGGTGCTATTGGCAGACGAGCAGTCCACTGTTTGTACACAGAGGTTGCTCCTACGCAACTCGTATGAGCACTCTACCTGGTTTTCCCTTCCCTGTACACTTTGGACACCGCAATGCTGTTTCCTGACCCCGAAGTTGTCTTTTCGGTTGGAGGGGCGGGGATAGTTGATGACACTGACTGATCGATAAGAGGAACCACTGCAATACCCTCAGCTCTGAAAGTGGATCCACCCACTTGTATATTAAACCAACCAGAGAGAGCTAGCCGACTGGATTTCAGTGGCTACGATTAACATTTTTAGGCCTACCAGGATATCTGCGTTATCTGCATATCCATAGTTTTAATTTGCCAAATCAACAATAGTGAGTTATTTGCTTCAAGAAGGCGTTGGGATTTCCTGTCAGTTTTATTATTTTCTTTGTAAAGGCTGTTCTCGTGCCTTAAGACGGCTGGGAGGTTATTCCATCTGAATAATTCACGAAGAAAAGATTTGTACGGCTTGTTGCCCAATGCGATTATTAAGGGTGTTATCCACCTTCAAAAACTGGAAAATAAGAAGCACTTAATTAAAAATGTCGGAAACTATTAAAGATGAAAGAAAACGTACTCTCGTAATGTGCCCGCAATGATCAACAACTTCGAGAACGTAACTGTAAGTAACACACCGAGTCTGAAATCGAATTACTGTTGGTTGGTTCTGTCACATCGCAGTAAATGTTGTGGCCCTCACTCTGTGCAGAAATTACAATACGCATTATTTACGTTCCAGACAAGCCGTCCTGTTAGCGAGGAAACACGTTCAACAAAGGATCGAAGTCCAGCGCCTTGGAGGTAGGCAACACACTGGACACACGAGCCACCTTGTTTGCCAGCACACCGGCCGAGAACACGACTGCGTCTGCGTATAGTCCATTCCCCATTGGAAGCAACTTTCTCGGAGCCCTGTTAAATATCTACTTGTAGGCCCTTTTAGTATCCTTCCGCCAAATGTAAACAAACATTGCCATGTAGCATCTGTCAAAAATCAATGTTTACATGCCATTGTGTGTCTACGTGTGTTTATATACTTTCGCTACACCTAGAAATAAACATTGAAATGTGACTTCTACTTTTACACCTGTCAAATGTGTTGTTTACTGTTTACAGCTTTTCAAAAAATTCTGTCTAAGGTCTATTTCAAAAACCATTTTGTACGAATATTCACAGTTTAGGCCTATAACATTATTTAGGTCAGCTTTATGACGTTTTAAAAATGCCTGAATTAATGGCAGTTCTTACGGTTACGTTACATTAACATATGTATTTTTCCACGACATAGCACATTACACGTAATGCACGTTATTATTTTGCCGCGACTGTGTTAAACACAGTTACAACTGCGGGGTAATGAGTTGTAGTATTTAACTTTTTGTTATTGATATGTGTTGTGTTATTTCTTTAAAAGGACGGCCTCAGTTCGAATAACGAAGGAATAGTAAGTCTAACGAAACAGCGACATTAAAATCATGCACGCAACTAATGTCGCTCATTTTTTGTTATAGAAACAAAATATAGCTGTGAACATACACTCAAATAAGCCTACCGTAACTTTTATTCCACTCATTTTTATGTGTGTTGCTACTTACTGTGTATTAAGTTTATTGGAATTTATTGGAGATGGGCTTGGTTATTTTCTTGGGATTGGTGGTAAATCACGTTACACGACTGTGTTTCAAACACCCAGGGCAAAGGTACAACGTTGTGATAAACATACGTGGATGTAAATAAATAACTTCGTCATAAAAACAGTTCACATTTACAACGTATAAATAGTTCACATCAAATATTTGTAATCACGCACACACAGATCCAGCGTAACTATAACCAAACAGCCACGCCACGCTATTTCATACGCAGCGGTTAACGAAACACACCGTAACAGTATATTTATTACTGCCCGGAAACACAGATTTATCACAACATCGTAACTTGCTTAGGTAGGTTTTAAAAAAAGTCTACAAATGTGATGTGATAATTTGAAGTATTTTTCGGAGTAAGTATAATTTATCCTTCGTTTGGTAAAACAGCAACACGTCATGTCATGGCTCGCCACGTTTGCCAACTTCACTTTGTTTCTGTGCCGCCATCATATCTAAATATATTAAAATAAGTAGTCAAAAATTAAAATCTCTTTTCAGTTGTAAATTACAAATTCAAATATCATTATTTTGCTGTAATAAGTATGAAATATGCTACAATTGAAAACAGGTACCATTATTTCCGCGTACTACCGAAGTGAAACTTCCCGAGTGTGAAAGAGACAAAGACAGAGAGAGAGCGACAAGCCTCGCTCAGCAGACAGTTGCTTCAAAGTTGCGCTCGCTCGATAAAACAGCACTGTACCATTCCGGCCTACTCACAATATTTTCCGCTGTTATTTTAAACTGTGAGAATGAGATATGTTGCCATCGGGGCCACCTCAATATTCACCGGTTAATTTACAAATAGTATACTAAAAAACTAGGTTAAAATAATATTTCAACTGTGAACTTTTTCTTACCGGCCGTTGCCAACACGTCGCTGCTCTCGCTGTTGTTAATTCATATTTGAAATAGAAATAAATATTACAAGTTATAGATTATATTAAGGTAAAGGTTCATTTATTCAATAATACAGTACTCTAAAGTTAACCACACTGTTATATATTTGTGTAATACAGGTTATTGAAAAATCAAGTTGACATGTTTGGCCTAGAATGTTTTTTCAAAGGTTGATTTTCATAAGTCGGTTCCTATCGGGAATGGACTATAATGTTCTTACGCAGAAACTGTGCAAAACCACAGAGTATATGCTGTTCACGGTAAATGAGTCATTTTGAGGCCCTTGTTATTTTTTTCCATTCAGCTTCTTTTTTATCCTTTAACCAACTTTTTAAATAAATGTGGCCACGTAAGTAATAAACAGTGCGTGTATATTCCACCACACTCGGAAATTAACGTCTAAGGCTAAAATTAAGTATATATTTTAACTACTCTTCCAAACTAGCGACCCGCCCCGTCATCGCTGGGGTTCGATATAGAGCCTGGCCGCGGTGATCCATGTGACGTCATAGTTTTTTTACTTCTCCGCTCGCTCAACCGCTGTAATTATCTTGTTGCCCGTAATAAATAAATCTGCGCTAGCTCCTAAAATTACATGGTGTAACTAACATATTTAGTTTGATAAGGATTAATACTGTGTTATTCAAAAAGGTTATATTTTTAATCATATTTCAAAAGACAAAAATTGTTACCGTCGGTCGTCCTTAAAAGGTAAACAGATGATGTCGCGGACTTTTTTTTGTAGACCAAGCGACTTTTTCTGACTTGATTAGAAAAAGTCGACATTTCTTTACTATCTTTACATTAAATATTAATGTTGTATATACCTAAACCTTTCTCAAGAAATTATCTAAATGATAGCGAAAACCGCATCAAAATCCATCAAGTAGTTTAGAAGCCTTAGCTGAATATACAGACACACGCGGCCGGGTGACTTTGTTTTATACTATGGATAGATGCTTTCAAAAGTGCTCACTTCACCGTGGATAGCCTATACAGGCTATTCATGCTAAAGTGAGCACTCTTGAAAGCCCTTTCATTTGGAATAATAGTAAATAAATATTTGTTATTTCAGCTTTAGGCGTTAACTTCCGGTGTAATCCACACACTGTGTGGATTACTTACATGGTGATCTTTACTTTCAAATGGGGTGTGGCTGTGTTGGGGGCACGGCCGTTAGTTTTGCGTGAATTCTTCTACGTTGACGCGCTCGGACGCCTTGAAGTTTATTTTACGTTCCCGGCACCGCTTCACTCGATCATATGGGGTTTTAAGGGTATCGCTGTATTGCTTTTGAGATCTTTCCAACCGTATACGATTTCTGTATTTCGATTTCGCTTTTTGACGAGTATAGGCCGACATTGTGTTAAGTTTTTTTTAAATTTTTTATATTAAACTCGTACAATTTCACCATAACCACGCCACACAAATGTTTTTATACACGCAATCAATTGATCTTGGCGAGAACTGTCGATTGAAACCTAAACTGGCATCGTAGCTTCTCCTGGTCAAAATTCGCGGAAGTTATTAGATGCGGCGAAACGAACTCCCAAGTTGTGTCCCCGCTACCCACCACTCGCAATGCTTCGCAGTCCTCACTCGACATAACATATTATTTGATCATTTGGCTATCGAGTGGTATAATTGCATTTTGAATGTAGACGATAGATTCGGAGCTGCAAATCCAAGCTGTATCCCCCCGATTTTATCATCGGATTTTCTGGATTGCCTCCCCACTATTAACTAGGGTCTGGAAAGTGTTCGCTTTAACGCGAACAGCCTATCCTTAGGAATACAGAGGTGAGATAGCCGCGTATTCCGCGAACTCCAGTCGTACAAGCACGCCAGCAATGTGGCGCGCTGCTTAGCAGGATGTCGGAGCGCCGTTCGCCAATCAGCCAACCGGCATCGGCAGTCCAGCCAGTAGGAAGCCTTCCGCAACACGCCAGGCCCGTCCCCAGAGCTTCTCGCAGCCAATCTGAAGAACGGTTACGCGCACTTCAAAGAGACCGTCACCCAATTTCGTCTCCGTGTATTTAATTGCTGCCACTTGTTTTCCGCGAAAGGATTTCCGTACAGACTGTAATTCAATATCCTGCGTGCACAGCTACAGCTTTATAGTTACTGTCAGTTTCATATCAGTGGGGTAAAAATTGACCGACATTGCGACCAACCTACACAGTAAATTTTCCCGCTTGAAAAGTATTGTATCAGCTGATGCATTGCTGCGGGATGTATGTTGGTAAGTGTCGCGCTTATGATGATTTCTTTGGGAGAAAATAGTACTGAGAACTTTAAGTTGTAATTTAAAACTTTAATTATACTTACGACATTTATGGCTTAAATTATTTTCTTCTTCTTCTAGTGGATTGACTTTAAAAACAGGTTTAGCTATTATGACGGAGCTTGTCGACACTTACAAACAGTGGAACGTTTCCAGCCAGGTGAACGCTTTTGTGCATATGCTTTTTTCTCATCATGTTTCTACTAGTCCCTTCTTGGTGTTGTCAGAATATTTTATCCGTTGTTAATTGATTTGTATTTGCTTTCTTTAAGCGTAGTTGACTGTAGGTGCCGTTTTAGTGCGTTTTCTTGAAGGATCTGTAATATCGGCACGTGTTTACCGCTTCGTAAAACTGCTCATTCCGCCATTTTCCTTAACCACCGTCAACAATGAAGCGGCACTTAATATAATTTACGTTTTTAAGTTTAAGTTTGTTGGTTTCAGGAAACGCGCGGAAGTGTTGATTTTACTTAATGATACTGCAAATGAAATGTCAGTGACGAACAAAAGTTATTTTAGTGAAGTAATCGTGTAAGGGCTTCCTTAGAAAAACACGTTCAGAAGGTTTCAAATCAAAATCATTACTTTAATGTGTTTGTAAATTCATAACATATTTATAAACCGTTATTATAATGTTTGAAATGCACTTGACCTAAAAAAAAAGCTGCACTCTAAACTCTCTTGTAGTGTGTAAATAATATTTGTTTATTTGACCTATATCGAAAATACGAGTGTAAGGTTAACTTCGGTCGAAGTGTATTAATTGCTGCATCTGTACGAATGACGACGTATGTATTACGTTTTGTTTTTTTCGTTGAAGTTCAAACCTTCGAAGTTATAATAATTTTAGTGTTATTTCCTTACGAGCAAAATTTACCACTGCTCGATCAAAACAATATGCAACTCAAAATTACACACACTCGTAAGAACAACCTAAAAACAACGGCGTCTCACGAAAGACGTTAAAAAAAAAGCGCTATCCTCCCCCCCCCCCCCGTATTTCTTTTTCACCCTTGGGAAAAATAAACAGCGCCCCGACAGACTTGACAATTATAAAAATAAAACCGGCTGGAATGCCAACCAAACAATAAAATCTTAAATTGATTACTGGATGGGAGTTAGCTAACGTCAGTCTCTCAGTGCCTGCCATGACAGGAAACACGAGAAAAATGCAAACTTGCACTGGAATCAACATTTGGGTACAGACGTAGTTTTCTGTAGAGGGGGTCTCGACAGACGACGCCGCCAAGACAGTTAAGGGTAAATATAATCCCAGTAGGGCGCCTGACATGCGGGATTAGGGTCCTCGGCATAAATACTTAAGACTCCTCAAGTCACGAGCACTCTTTAGCTATCTGTGTTGTAATTGAATTAAACATCTTAACCGTTATTGATGATGGCCGCAATAAAGTAAAGAGTAAAGTATTGTACTAGCCGAGGGCTATTTGTATTGCCAAGTGTAAATCTAGCTGTGATTAATAAAACCTAGTGAAGCTGCAAGAGTGCTTTATCATCTAGCTACTGACATCCCCCTTCCTTGCGTGGCCTGATTCTGCCTCAGGGCAGGCCACAGCAGCGCGCTTTTATGAGAAGACATGTTCTTGCAGGACTGAGCATATCAGAATTAAGGAGGGCGCGTACTTGTTCCGGTAGGATCGGCCCAGCCGTTGCAGCGCGCGGGCTTCCACGTGAAAACCTGATTTTCTATTTTTGCCGGAAAATCCGTTCCGAACCGAGCCGATTCTAGCGGAACAAGTGCGCTCCCTGCTTCAAGTTACTTTGATAATGACCGCCCGCGATTCGCGGCCAGGGAGCTTAAGACGCGTCGCAATTCAAATCCTCCAATTAGTGCAGTTACGAAATTGGAGCTGAGCTAAAACGTTTTGGAGTTCAACTAAACAGTACTTATGCAAAAGTTATTGTTATTGTTTCGAAATATATAAAATTACTAATCGTGTAATCTTATCGTGACAAAACAGGCGGTACTAGGTATGAGTGACGTTGATTTGCAGCGTAATTACTATCACAAATGCGCTATAGTTGTCGTTTTTTGAATAATTTATTACGTATTTGAAAAGGCTCTTGTGTTGTGTAGAACCTAGAGCATAATACTAACAAAATGAAAACAATTAATTTTTCCGAATATTGTTTTGGAAACAACTTAAAAAAAAAACAGAGATATATTTCCATGCCATAGTTGTAGATAATATTGTTACGCGCTGATTCCTGGGGGCTGGTTATGCACGGTCCGGCGCTTGGGTGGGGGGGGGGGGGAGTTGACCCCTCCTTGCCCCTCAACGCCCCACAGGCCGGGGACCGACTAGGCCTTGGTTGCAAACCCCTCTTGCTCCCTTCAGGAGGAGTCGACTTTTTTTTTTTTACTTTTTTTAAATTACTTTAAATTGCACAATAAAAGTAGTGACGATCGAAAATATGTTTATTTCTCGTAATTAGTTGCCTGAATTTAATTATCTGTACACAATTGGCCGTCACTTAGACAATCAGTGAAATTTTTGACTGAAAAAAAAAACGAGTGGGTTTCCACCGATCCTAAGTGAATCAATTTTCACTTATTCGAATTTATAGTGTGTAGGACTGCAGACTGTACCAAATATTGATACCAGCATTAAAATATATTCTCAATAAATCTTACCCCGTCGAAATATATTAAATAATTCAAATACTGTTCTTTAGTTTGTTTCTGGAATTCCCGCGCAATGAAATCTTTCTCTATCCCTTAAAACATGTATTATTCATAATATTGTTACGCGCTGCTGCCCGGCGCTGTAGCGGTGGAACTACCTCATCCCTCTAATCCTCCGGGGTTACCACCTAACCCCCCCCTCTGGGAAACCTGCGAATAATGGACAGGTCGTCGGGCTGTCGCGCTGCTCGGCACTTTGCATGCGTCACGGCCCCTCTCCCCTGCTGGAGGTTTCGACGGGTCTGGCGACGACGCAAGAACGTTCCGGTGAGACTGGTTGGTTGGTGCCTCGGCCCTCCGTGACGCATCACGGGTGTCGGGGAAGATTCTAGGTGGTGGCCTAAGACACTAATATATATATATACACACTGCCGCAACCTAGCAGCCGGCAGTCTTTGACGGAGGCCGTCTGGTCGAGTGTGCGCGAGTGAAGTGAAGTTGGACGACGACTGGAGATTGCGGGACGACGGCGGGCGAGGTGTTCGTGGCGTGAATGGACGAGAGGTTGTGAAACCGACGAGTGAAGCCTACTGTGCTCGGAGGACTCTAGAACATTGCGACTGGCGGAATATTTTAATATCTTGATACCCTGTATATTGGAACTGATCTTTAATGATTTAATTTAATTGATTTCTTTGTAGTAATTATAAATTGTATGGAATTGGAGTAATTAGTTGTGAACAGTAAGTTGTATCAATTTATTGTGAGATTTTGAGTTGCAGAGAATTTCGCTGTAGTTATTGTAAATAAAATGAGATTATAATTAATTACTTTATTTTATTAATTTCTCCATCCTTGCGTCTATTGAATAAACGCCACTGTATATTTGAGATAAGTCTGAAAAAGTCTATTATATCTATGTCGGAGGGCGTGAAAATATGTTCTTAATATGAATAGGGTCTTCAAGGTACAACTCCGTCATAATTTGGAATATACTTTCTTTCCGTAGGTGAACGTATTTGAGGGAGGGGGGGGGGGGAAGTTTAATAGTTTCATCAAGAAAAATCTCTTTCCTTACACGCTGCAACGAATTTCAAGCGATAGGTTTCTTTCCCGTATATTCGGCGCGCGAACTGGGTCGCAGCATGTTTGTAATAAACGTTTTTAAGAGCGTTGACCACGAAAAATTATTATTTTATATCTATAACACATAACTGTTCAGTCTTTTAGACGTAATCAGCGATTACTCTTCCCTTGCAAAAAAAAAAAGCCAATAGTTTTCTCATAAGTACGTGTCAAAATCACAGTTGTACTGACACGCCAGTAACAAGCGCTACTTCAAAACTTCTTAAAAATCAAACAAGGAAATAATTTTGCAATTTCAAAAAAAATTACTAAAAATAAATCAATTCTTGCATATTTTTTTATTCGTTGCTGCCTCTGGATTTTTGTAAGACACGTGTTGCTGCTAAGCATGTATTAAAATTAACTCAGGTATGTTGCCCTTGTCGAGTTTTCAGCGAATAGTTTGTTTTTTTCTATTTATTTTGTACATTACAAAACCAGTAACATTCTCACTGTGACATTCACCTTACAAAAACTATATATATATATATATATATATATATATATATATATATATATATATATATGGTACGAATATATGTTATATATAGCCAAATACCTCAAAACTAACTGTTTCACGTGTGCATTTTCTGTCCGCAATCGAAAATACCACTTCAGACTTGGGCGGAATAAAACTTTCAGCAGATCAGGCTTATTGTAAACACTATCTTGAAGCTCAACTTGGCAAAAAAAAAAAAAAAATCATATCTAGACTGTTATGGTTTAAAATGTTCCGGGTGAATTTCTGCACTCGACTCACCCTACAGTTAAATGGGAGACACATAACTCATTATGGTTTTATCAGTCTTCGAGCCATCAACTGTATCCAACATTCATTATTGAGATTTTTCCTCTGACAAGACTTAGTATATTACTTAGATGACTGCATTACAATACCAGTAGAACACCTTAATTTTTTTACGGTATGGAATAAATGAGCCAATTATTGATTATTTTCCGAGTATGATTACAGAAGCTACAGTTGTACAAGAAGTCACACGGTAGTATATTCTAGAATATGGTTATTTTTCTATGCCGTAACATTATCAAAGATTAAACTCGGACACGAATAATGGTACGAAATATATACATTCAAGATGTCTTCCAACTCTCAAATGAGCACTTTCGAAATAAACCTTTGAAAGAAATCACTGCCCATAACTGCATACTATGTGCTAGTTTACACCACTTGAACGCAGGCTCTTAGATATGTTGATAGTGCAATAACAAAAATAGTTCCAAGACCTGGCGTTCTACTGTGTGTGTAATGTTTGAACGTGTTTTATAGCTACAGAACACGAACTTCAATATTATTTACACAGTCACAATCCCATCAGTTTCACTCGGATGGCGTGTGAAAAAAGTTATCAGGCTCATGGTAATGTTAATTTTACGCATGGCGGATAAATACAAAATGAGAAGGAAAAGTAGATCATACAGTATATTAAAAAGTGCTCAATCAACCCAGGGTTGCATCTCTTCCCCAAACTCTGACTTCCCCCCCCCCCCTTTTTTTTTTCCATCATAAAAGCCACCAACTCCTCTTAACCTCTAATAAAATTTTACCCAACTTCACTACACATTCAAACTAAACTGATTTTTAGTATTAATTTCGACCATTTCAGGTGTAAATATGTGTACGTTTGTTGAGAAAATATATAATGAAGATTAATATAGTGGCAAAAATAATAATATCAATAATAAATTATGGAGAATACAGTGAGTATTGTTTATTTTATTTTAATTGTTATATTAACTTTTTATTTTTAAATGTTTATTTTAAAAATTTTTTTCACCTTAGCTCAAAAATATATTTAATGACTCAGCTTGCGTCGTGATTCTTCCCCCCCCCCCCCCCCCCCCTGTTTTTCAGTTCCCGGTGGGCACCCCGTGATAAACAGTGAACAGTCTGTAACTTTAGATCCACATCACACACACACACAGAGAAAACAATCCCCTTAATGCAAATACGCGGAAAGAGAGGCGGAGTTATTGTCGAGGGTTTCCAGGTAAATTGATGACTTGGCCATTGCCTTCGCCGCTGCTGTGCGGGTGTTTGGGCGTGACGACCACGCCCTCGGGACTGTCCGTTCCCCAAGGAAGGGTGCTGGAGGATGGGTAGGTGAAGTTGGCCGGGCAGGGAGGGTGGTATAGATAGGTGGCGTGACCTCTCAGACCCGAGAACTATAGTACACCACAACCTACCGGGTCTGTGCCACCATCGGGACGTACACTCGAAGAAATTATTTCCCAATGCACGCATGGTAATGTTTCTACAGTTGCCCAGGGAAGAGTCAAATGCATAGGGAAGTTCCTAACTTTGCATAGTATCACTGCTAAACATTCCCATACGTTCATACTGACATGTAGTATTATTTCCATACGCTGTATAGGTTAAGAACTTCCATTAGTTTAGGAAGTTTACCAGAATATTTTTTACCGTGTAGTTGGCCGATTGACAAGGTTGCCGAACAGGGGAGATGGTATAGTAGTACACCGGGAGGAACTAAAGTACACGACAGTCATCGTGGTTTGGTCGGCTGTTAGACACTGTCCCCATCCTGGGCAAGGAGCGAATGTTTTGAGACTATTTTTTTAAAGCCTGATGTAGACGGACATATTTCTTGTACAAGAAGGTGTACACCTCTCTTGTCCAAAAGTAGAACACGAAGGTAAACACCCTCTTGCATGCAAGTACCATGCACATACTGTACACACAGTCGTATTACTCGAATGTTGCAGCTTGCCAAGGGATTCGTACCTGGAGGCTCTTTTTAAGGCCGTAGGAGTAATTTGTGCATTGGCAATAGTATCTGCTGTTATAGGCTGTAGGAGTAATTTGTGCATTGGCAATAGTATCTAATGTTATAGGCTGTAGGAGTAATTTGTGCATTGGCAATAGTATCTGATGTTATAGGCTGTAGGAGTAATTTGTGCATTGGCAATAGTATCTGATGTTATAGGCTGTAGGAGTAATTTGTGCATTGGCAATAGTATCTGATGTTATAGGCTGTAGGAGTAATTTGTGCATTGGCAATAGTATCTGATGTTATAGGCTGTAGGAGTAATTTGTGCATTGGCAATAGTATCTGCTGTTATAGGCTGTAGGAGTAATTTGTGCATTGGCAATAGTATCTGATGTTATAGGCTGTAGGAGTAATTTGTGCGTTGGCAATAGTATCTGATGTTATAGGCTGTAGGAGTAATTTGTGCGTTGGCAATAGTATCTGCTGTTAAAAACTAACTATGGAGACAATATTGGCTTAAATAGATGTAAGGGAACTACATAAACGTTTACAACGCAAATTTAAACCAACGACTTGCCAATTATTTTCACCACAACACAAAAAGGTTTTTTTACAAACCTAACAAATCGCTAATACAGCATTAACATATCTTTCCTGCTCTCAAATTATTAACAATGTCAGCATTAGTACATTTGCGGGAAGTACATAAATGTGTAAAACGCAAATGTAGACAAACTACTTGCCCCAAGATGGTGTACGAAAGATAGGACCGTCTCTGAAAGATTCTAGCTAGCAGGCAAACCCTTGCATGCTAGCTACTTGCATACAGGTAAGCCAGTCACACTATGCTAATTGACTTGCACAAGAAAGTGTGTACACCTTCCTGTACAACAAAGATGCCCCTGTGTTTCAGGCTTAAGGCTTCCTTCCTCTTATATACCTTCTGGTATGCATCAAGAAGGTGTATATGCTAAAATAAAAAAATTTAGATGAAATTACATAACAGTAGGTTCATAAATGTAACACTTTGAGAATGGTACTGTATACCATGAGTTGAACTAGACTTTCGGTTTTGGGGGTGGGGGGTGTCATTTTCCGATTATGAAGGTGCAGGTTTAGGCCATAGATTCTTGGCATGGCATGGGAAGAGGGGGGGGGGCACTCTACCCCGCAGTAAATGTAGGAAACTATATTACATGAATCGAACAATAGTCAGTATTTAAAACAATTCTGATATTATTCTATTTATAAAACATTCACAAAGTCAGTTTGTCAATGCGAGGGTTTTTGGGGGAGGGGATTCATTTGCCCTGTGAACTTCCCCTACCCTAGATCCACCCTTATTTCTAAGGCATTCACTACACCCTATAAGCGAGCGGTCTATATATAGTACTGCAGTAATGCTAGTTATGTTGGTTTCTGTATTGCCAACCATCACTTTCCTATTTTCCAAAATACTCTAGATACTACTCTATACCGGTGCAGGTTTTAATTATTGGCTGGAAGTCGGCCAATGGAGTATCGATTTGAATTATTACCAATCTTCACGGCTACAGGTATGTATTACGATGTGCAATAGGGGCCGCGGTGGCTGAGCGGTTAGCCTGCTCGCCTCCCACCAGGGCGATCTGGTTTGAATCCCCCACCGGGTCACCAGATTTTCGCATGTGGGAATCAATCCGTACGATGCCGTTGGTCGGTAGGTTTTCTCGGGGATCTCCAGTTTCCCCCGCCCTTTCATTCCGGCGCCGCTCCATACTCACCTTAATCGCCCACTTCGGCTCTCAAGACCACGCTGTTGAGAGCCGTCCAAATCTCTTCATTCACGATTTGCAATCAATCATGATAATTTCAGCAAATCTGCAATCAGTTTTTGCTTTAAAAATTTACTTGTTTGACAAATATAATGAAACAATGGAAAGCAAATCCTTCATATTTTGTCTTCTGAAACGTTTTTAAGTTGTAATATACCCGGAGCTACATTCCGGTAATATACCCGGAGCTACATTCCGGTAATATACCCGGAGCTACATTCGGGTTTATTTATTGAATAAGTAGTGTGAAAACCTGCATTTAAAATTGTGTTATTAAAATGAAGGAAACTTTCATCGACTATTGCGGAATGTAACGATGCGGAAAAATTTATCAGCGTTCTTGTTCCCCAACTGCGCCTGTTGCCGACATTCGGCAAGAGATGATACGGAATTCGCGAGTCCCTATAGCACCACGGAGATCAGTGCTTGCGCCACGGCGAGCCGGATTCGTTTCTCCGGCGGGGTCGTTGCCGTCGTTCTCGGGGTGCTTCCTTTTCCCTTGCCCCCGCGTTCCGCCGCTGCTCCTTCTTACCTCAGTTCACCCTCACCAGCGCTCGAGGACGCGATTTCAAGGCTCCTATGTGCCTGAGGCTGTTTCGCGCGTTCAAGGCCTAGAAGTGAGGGGAGCGATACGGGCGACATCAACACGCGCGCCCAGAGCACCGTCGCCCTTAAGGCCAGTGGTGCGCGAAAGCAGCATATTTACCCGATTTCCGTTATAACTTGTTTTTCAGAGGGTTTATCGAGATTTTTCGCACGACGAGACGTAAATATTAATTTTTAACAACTTCTTGCATTGTTAAATGCTCGCCACCTTTATTTTATTATTCTGCGAGTACTGATGGCAGACGAAAAATAAGATATTTTTCTTTATCTTCCTTCAGTAGTCCGATAACAGTAAGTCTATCAATGTAAGAAGGTGTTCGAAAGTATTCTTTATGTCTTGTCGAGGCAAAAATTTTGTAAAATTCTCTAAAAAAACAACTTTTGACTCGACTTGAGGTAAATACCAGGCTTTCGTGCACTATTGACCTTAATACTCAAGGCGCCGAACCTGTGTGCAGTGCTTCCGTCGTTACGTTTTCTTGCTTGCATCAGATCTGTAGCAGTGAAAGGTATCACACGAGAGGAAAATCTACAGATTTGACTACATGCTTATAGTCGTAATTTTCTATTACCTCTGAAGGAAACTGAGCGGGCACACACCAAAAATGTAATTTTTTTTTATCGCTTTGAAGTTTTTTTTTTCTCTGAATACATTTGATTAAAAGTTGTACTTTTTCTGGAAAGAATTTTGTACCCCCCAGAACATTTATGTACTGAGATAAGGAGCCCGCCTAGCTGGCGCTTGAAGTGTTTTAAAAACAAATTTTACCACGAAACTATTGAATGTGCGTTCAGTGTACTGATCTACGAAAATAACACACTTCAGACGAGGTCTGTTGAATTCTTTAAAGACGCCATGCACATTAGAAACACCATATTCAGAGCTCTCCAGCGTATCTAAAACTGCTTTTTCACTGCGCTTTGTCTTCAAATGTGAGCGTCAGACCCCCCCCCCCCCTCCCACGATACGCTACAAACACAATGGATTAACGGTGGTGCGAGAACTGACAAGGTACTACTCTCTCAAACAAAAACATTTACTCACTATTTCAAAGTGGCCGCGCCAAGTCGTCTTCGGACTCAAGATTGTTCATCTGCAGAAACGGCACTGTCGGTCGATGAACTCGAACGCTAGTCACTACCACTGCTGCTAGCTCCTAAGTCGATGATAATGTTGCCCACTGTGTCTGGAAGAATGCAATCTTTTTTCCAGTACTGCCCCTCTATTTTTTCCACATGTTTGCAATATCCTTCCCAGTATTGTTTATCGACTGACGAAATAGCCGATTCTGTAAGTTCTGCCGCCAGTGATGTTTCTTTCTCTAAGTAATCTTTTTATTTTTGCCCGTGCTAATTCAACTGCATTTAGGTCGCACATGTATGGAGGTAGTCTGAGAACAGTGTGACTATGGGATGCTAATCCAACTGCATTTAGGTCGCACATGTATGGAGGTAGTCTGAGAACAGTGTGACTATGGGATGCTAATCCAACTGCATTTAGGTCGCACATGTATGGAGGTAGTCTGAGAACAGTGTGACTATGGGATGCTAATCCAACTGCATTTAGGTCGCACATGTATGGAGGTAGTCTGAGAACAGTGTGACTATGGGATGCTAATCCAACTGCATTTAGGTCGCACATGTATGGAGGTAGTCTGAGAACAGTGTGACTATGGGATGCTAATCCAACTGCATTTAGGTCGCACATGTATGGAGGTAGTCTGAGAACAGTGTGACTATGGGATGCTAATCCAACTGCATTTAGGTCGCACATGTATGGAGGTAGTCTGAGAACAGTGTGACTATGGGATGCTAATCCAACTGCATTTAGGTCGCACATGTATGGAGGTAGTCTGAGAACAGTGTGACTATGGGATGCTAGTTCAACTGCATTTAGGTCGCACATGTATGGAGGTAGTCTGAGAACAGTGTGACCATGGGATGCTAGTTCAACTGCATTTAGGTCGCACATGTATGGAGGTAGTCTGAGAACAGTGTGACTATGGGATGCTAATCCAACTGCATTTAGGTCGCACATGTATGGAGGTAGTCTGAGAACAGTGTGACTATGGGATGCTAATCCAACTGCATTTAGGTCGCACATGTATGGAGGTAGTCTGAGAACAGTGTGACTATGGGATGCTAATCCAACTGCATTTAGGTCGCACATGTATGGAGGTAGTCTGAGAACAGTGTGACTATGGGATGCTAATCCAACTGCATTTAGGTCGCACATGTATGGAGGTAGTCTGAGAACAGTGTGACTATGGGATGCTAATCCAACTGCATTTAGGTCGCACATGTATGGAGGTAGTCTGAGAACAGTGTGACTATGGGATGCTAATCCAACTGCATTTAGGTCGCACATGTATGGAGGTAGTCTGAGAACAGTGTGACTATGGGATGCTAATCCAACTGCATTTAGGTCGCACATGTATGGAGGTAGTCTGAGAACAGTGTGACTATGGGATGCTAATCCAACTGCATTTAGGTCGCACATGTATGGAGGTAGTCTGAGAACAGTGTGACTATGGGATGCTAATCCAACTGCATTTAGGTCGCACATGTATGGAGGTAGTCTGAGAACAGTGTGACTATGGGATGCTAGTTCCGCGTCTATTTTAAATTATTTTTGTCGTGGTTTCCTCGTTTCTACAAGTGTTCATAGATCAGCTTTATGCATTGATTCGTCACAAGTGACGCCTTTCTTCTGCAGCCATTTTAACATGCCGCGCTTCAAAGAATTTTCAGCAGGCGGTTTATCTACTTGCATACAGTGATACGGTGCGTTGTCCATTACTAAAAGCAATTTTTCAGGCAAGTTTGGTATAAGCTGTTCACGGTAAAGTGAGCACTTTTTATGGCCCTTTCGACAGGTATTAACGACTAATAAATATATTTTATTGCAGCTCCAGGTGTTAACTTTTGTTAGTGGTGAAATGTATACACTGTGTTTGTTAGTCTGATGGCAAAGTTTATAATAAACAATGACAGGAAGGCGGAAATTTAATGAAAAGAAAAATTCAGCATGGCCTTACAAAGTGCTCACTTTATCGTGAACAGCCTATATCAGTATTTAATTTACCCACTTTTCAAAGTTAATGTGGTTCATCTGACCATGGTAGATCCAGCAATGTACACTAGCTGTGCATTGGGAATAAATCCATTCCTGCTACCTGCATGTACCACAATCAGTCTTTCCCCCGCACTGTTGTTTGCATGCACGCCAAATTCTTTGTCATGCTGCCAACACTTGGAAAAAGTTAAGTTGCTGCCAACCCAGCTTTCGTCTAGGAACACGGAAGTGTCTTATTGTAACTAAATAGTCATGCCGCCATGTCACAATATCAGCTCTCTCAACTAGTATTTTACGCTTTGGCTGGCATTTTCTCTACTTAAAACCCATGGTCTTTAATAACCTGTTGAGTGTCTTGCTTGCCCGTGGAAAATTTATTTTATTTTTGATAACAGGTAACGAACTGGCGATTGTTGGCACCTTTTTTTTTTGCGCACATAGGAATCGCGAATAACGTTTCGGATAACGCATCGATCAAAATCGTCTACTGAAACTACTGTGTGTAGTGGTTTACTTGCACGCTTCTTCCCCGGAGTACATGACGGTTCGTTTGGCTGCTTCTTCACACTTTTCTACGACATGAGTGAAACCACTAGTATTTCGCGAATTCATTCGGAGACGAGGTAGATTCCAAACATTTGTTCTTTTCTCCTACGGTTGTGATTGGACGACGGTTGTTTAGGCACGCCCCGTTTAACTGTGAGCCAGTAACAAGCAGGAAGCAGTAGTGTGGGTGAGTGCTTAACAGTCCTGTACAGAGGCCTCGCTTGATGACAGCAACCAATAAGCAAACGGTAATGCCTCGACTGTGTAGAGGACTGCCGAGCCTAGCTTGCTGCCAACTAAATCCGTGAAATAATCGGGGCTCTAGACGTGACTTATTATCTCGCGTCTTTCCCTATGAGTAACTTTATTCTTCTTGGGTGGAGACATTATAACACTGCTAGTTGTTATAAATACGTAACCACACGTGACACGGACGAGAATTATACTCGAGTTAGAATGTCACCGGTTAGCTCACTATGCTCTGGCGGGGGCGATTCTCTCAGTATGGATACTACACACCAAGAGCTCCCTCCGCCCTTCTTTGCAACTCAAGCACTCTGTTTCACCACCACCCCCAAGACCAGGGGCGGAGACCTGGGTACCTGACAGTATAACTCATTTGCACAAGCGTAGTGAGAACGTATCTTGCGTAAGGCTCTCAGCTATTCGCGCCAAGATGTTATATGCTAAATATAAATAGATATAAACATAATTTGTAGTGAAGTTAATTATGGCCTTTCGACCACGTCTTACAAGTTCTACAAATTATGTAACTATTATGATTATTTTTTCTCTTTGTAGTGCGTTTATAAATAAAATTTTAGTTTTGAAAGGTTTTTATAGTTAATTTATTTTTCTATTTGTTACTCTCAGCAATTTTTTTGTGTTATTTTATATTTAGACAATTTATACATTCATTTATACATTCTCTAGACTGAAAAGACTGAAAAAGTTAAGTTAAACTCTTGTGGCCCCTTCCACCCTTCGAGCTGCAACCTGATGAACAGTAATGTGTTGCAGGCAGACTGCATGCCAGTTCATTGCATTGAGTGAGTGAGTGAGAAGAGATTTGGGCGGCTCTTAACAGCGAGGTCTTGAGAGCCGGTGAGGGTGATTGAAGTGAATATGGCGCGACGCCGGAATGAGGGGGCGTGGGAAACGGGAGATCCCCGAGAAAACCCGCTGACCGACGGCATCGTCGGGCACGATTCCCACTTGCGAATAGCCGGTGACCCGGCCGGGTATTGAACCCTGTTCGCCTTGATAGGAGGCGAGCGTACTAATCGCTCAGCTACCGCGGCCCTCCTGTGCATAGAGTTCGGACAGAGACCGTACATACAAACAATGCAAGTTAAATAAAGGCTTGATAAGGAGACAAGTCTTTCATTTGCCGGACGTGTAGCAACAGTATGCGCGTTTCACTCCCATGCTTCTAGGCCCCAAATGTGGAAAATAACACCAGGTAGATGGGCCCTTAAACACCGACCAAACCTAACTCGTATGTGGGTTTTTCTTCGGGTACTCCCGTTTCCCTCAAGTGCAGTCAATCTCTGATCCAACTTCACTTTGCTTTATCTTCCATCGGCGCTGAATAACTCTAATATTTAGCGCTACTTATATAACTGTATCACTCTTCCTGCAAAGTGATTGGTATCTCGCAAAGTTCTCTGACCATTTACATTTCTCATAGACTTAGCAGATGGAACTAATGCAGTTCATTAAATGTGAAGTCCTTGAATAAGGTTGCTCTAATTGTTCTGTTAAATTTTTTTTTGGAAAAAGAATTTCAAGGTTGAAAAAATTGACAAATTTTAGCAGCATGTTTGTAGCTAGATTTTTGTCCGAGGAAGAAAGTATAAAGGTTGCAGGGAATTTTTTCAATTTTTATAATTGTATTACTGTCTTTTGTTATTCTTTTAATGTATACCAAATATCTCTTATACACATGAATATGTTTAATATCCATGCAACCAACAGCAAACATTTCTTATGTTTTAATTCTTCAGGTATTTCATGCATATAGGATGGTCGTACAAATTCGGTTCAAATTATTGTTTTTATAAAACAAGTAATTCGTGTTGTTATTCGTGTTATTGCTTATACCCTTAAAATATTTAATACATTTTGTGAAAGTTAGATATTCGGCATGGATGTTATTCCTTACTTCTACTTCATCGCAGTTTCGGCAGTTTATGATCGGCCACTTAGTTAAAAAAAAAATGGAATTGAAGATGCTAAGAGGTGGCTTTCAAACACATTTGTGGTTACGTCTTAGATACATACTGTTTTATTAAATTACTTTTGGGATCTTAGTGTGGGAATCCAAAGAAATTAGTTTCTCCTAAATGGGCTAAAGAGAGTTCGTTTTCCTGATGAAATTTGGATAGTAGTTTATTGAGCGATTTCTTTGCTTTCAAATAATGATTAGATAAACGGGAAGATTTGTGTATTCACCTTATTACCACTAGGTGTGCATATATGTGTGTGTGTGCGCGCATGTGTGTGCATGCATGTGTGTGCGCGTGTAAATTTGCTAGTTATATGCCAGTTTCTGTCTGTGCAAACCACCATAAAAAGTGATGCCTGGCGTTAAAAGAGTTAAAATTAATTAATTTTTGTTTCTTTTTTATTTCCAGGTGCGGTGATCAGGCAAAATTTGTTTTCGCTAATATACCTGTTGCTGTTTTTTATGTTACCGTTCATCAAGGTTCCAACGCTGAAGACTATGGCTGGTAAGTATATTCTTTTGAAATATTATTAGTAATGAAAATTAACAGACATGTACCCAAATTTAGAACTAGAATGGGTAAAATATTCTGTAACATTAATTTTATTATACAGACTTCTTTGTTCTGTGGGGTTTATAAATAAAGACATTGCCCTTTTTTTTATGCAGGAATGACCCATGTATGCAAAGCAGTAAGTTTATTTGGGGAAAATAATAATTTGGCTTGAAATAATTGTATGGTATTTCAATGCCTCACCTTGCTGAACTAGTGTATATTTGTACTTCATCAGTAAGCCACATATTTTTTTTATACATTTTTCAATAAAGTTTTATTTTATCTTAAGTGGACAGGCATATGAACTGTTTACTGTGCTAAAATAGAGAGATTTTTCCAAAGGTACCTGGGTCCTATAACACAACTTGTTGACATGTAGACTTGTAGCTCCGTCACGTAACACAAGCAGAGAGGTAAGACTTGTAAAAATCCATTTCAGTTCTACAATTGTACATGGAGTTTACAAGATTAGTTAACAACTGTAAAAAGCGCACCTTCGTGGTTTTGTAAATTATGATTTTTTTTGGATATTGTTTTGTTTTTGAACCAAGTGCTGCAGATATAAAGTTTGTAAAAAAAAAAAAAAAAAAGCATTACAGTAAACCAACTAACTGGAAAAAAAATTCATATCTGCTATTCTGTGATACTGCTCGCCATTCCCGAGCCAATATTATCAAACTTGCAGTGTTTATTCTGATAGTTTTGTTACCAAGAAGGCCGACTATTTCTCCCAAAACATTTTCTAACCCTGCAGGCCATAATTTATAGTTAAATTCGAAGTCGTTGACTGTCACAAAATTATTATTTTTGGCAAGTACCTATACGGCTTATCTTACGCATGCAGGATTATCTTGTTAACCACAAACATCTACATACCTTGTATTTTAATATTATATAGACCTTTAATAACTGCAAAGAAAATGGAAGAACCCAAATTAAAAATAAAAAAAATTGTATTTTCACTACAGATGCACTCTTAAACAATGTCTATACCTAGGGTCTTAGACTTGTAAGAAATAACTATTTGTGGATACTCTTCTGCCAGACAATTTACCAAGTGTGTAAGTTTGTGTTGCAGCACTGTTCTACAATGGTGGAATTTCACTTGTAGTTCCCATTCCCACGCTGGTATCTTCAAGTATGCCCGTGTTACAGAAAGTATACGAATTTATATTTGTATTTACGACCTACAGGACCTGTAGGCGTTGTGTTACAGGCCTCTGAATGTTGAAAGTATGGATAGCTAGCTCAGCGACTGTCACTCTGCAAAAAAAGGCATCTCTTGGCCTGTTAAAAGGAGTTTCATACTCCTTTGAACATGCCAAGAGACGCCCTTTAAAAACGTAATAAGTAACTAGTAAAATTGTGTATGTGTTGTTAAAAGTAACAAATGAATATGTACAACTTACATTGTATGGAGTGGCGTGTAGAGAGTTTTTTTACAGGGTAAGCTATTTCTATTAACAAACGCAACTTCCAACTTTGCTTACCCTCCACATGTACTTGCCGTTTTATAATATCTAACATTAGGTATAAAACGGAAACGAAATGAATGTAATAATAAGTAAACTGAATATTATTTAGAGAGCATATTACAAATGATCAGGAAACTCCCATTTTTCCGAACACTTTCATCCACTTTCCAAGAGAAAATGGAGGACTGGAGGACGCAAACAGAACGACTGCTTACCCTGCCGAAGGAACATGGTTGGTGACAGAGGAGCTCGAGCGTGTGGCGTGTTGTTGCTTGCGAATTCAATTCATCGCTAGTTGCTCCCATGTGTGGAAATAAATACTAGAGAGCAGCACTATGCGCGTACAGTACGGGAGTTACGAAAACTCTGTTTCTCTAATCGGAAACAGAAAACTCAAAATTAAATGTGTTAAAATTTAAGGTTAAGGCGAAAACTATAAAGGGTCAAACATTTCCCATATGTATAAGGTAAGCATTGCGTACCTTGCATCCATGGAATAAAACGCCACTGATTTTATGATTGATTGTCTTTTGCTCGCGACTTTGTCCGCATGAAATTCACGTTTTCGTTACAGTATTTTTGAAAATAGTGAGCATGTCTTTAAACGAAAAATAAGAGAATTTTGTCTGCAAGTTGTGATTTTTACAATACTTCTTTGTAAACAATGTTCTTTGCCATTTAAGAGGGTGGCACCAAAACGACCAGGCTGAAGGGTGAGCTTACACACGAACACGCCACGTAAAACTGACCGTTGGAGAAACAATCCTGTCTTGACTCAACTCGTGCGGATTTGAAAGTTTGCCCGCACGACTTATTTATCGCCGTCCCATACCATAGGCTGTATTAGCCTATGGTATGGGACGGCGATAAAGAAGTCCCATACCATAGTCTTATACAGCCTATGGTATGGGAGAGCCGGGGGATTTATTGTGTTCAAAAATTTCTCTGACTGAGTAATGAACTGCCTCGTCTGTATGTACCAAAGGTCTATTGAATAGTATAATACGTAATGAGTAGTCCGAAAGAAGAACTTTAGCTCAGTTTCAGAAAAGTTTGAGGTAATCGCGCATGGACCATATCATGCATGTCACACCAAGTACACTGTTCAGAAGGCTACTCTCATACGCCTCGCGACGAGCGACTACAGCGCCCTCGTCGACCTATTCTAACGCACAATTAAGCAGGATTTATAACGACCCGTCACATCCATCTGTCAATCACGTGACCAACAGCCAATCAGAGGTGGCCATTAATTCTATCCTTCCTTCCGTCAAAACCTTGGCAACCTTTAATTTTTGGCAGACGAACGGATTAAATTATAACCTTCTAAACTTGCACGTTTTGTTACTCGTTCATCCCGAGTTCTTTACAAGGCTGTGTAGTGTATGCAGTGTTTTGTTTTTCTGTCTTTTATTTTTACATGTTTGTTTATGTAACTGTAAAATGGAAGTAAGTTACATTTTTCCTGAAGATTAATTGATAATTATGTTGGGAAACATGAGCTCCTTTTTTTGCAATAGTAAAAATAATAAAATAATTTTTTATGTGCTACAAAATTTTTTTACATGGATTAATTTCCGTTACGTACGTGTATAGTTGTTTTTGGTACTTCGAAACACAATACCACAAAAGATGTTCACTTTTAGTGGAGAATTGTTTACTATTCGTAAACAGTTTTGTCTTTATTAGTTTGCAGCAATGAACTTTCGACGGACGTACGAAGTTTGATTGTAAATCGCTCCGCTGGGAGATGGACGAACGTGTGACGGACGGGTGTATGACGGACTAATGCGACGGGCTGTTGTAAATCCTGCCTTACATAAAAACCTAAAATTGTTTGCATTTAATCCATCGAGCTTCCAACTTATCGTCTTCAGCAGTTACTGAATGATTTTCTACCCGGTGGAGGGGGGGGGGGGGATTCACATCGTGATCACCCGGAGTTCTCACGTGTGGGAAACGTGTGGGTCGGACGTTAACGTTGGCCGGCGGGTTTCCTTGGAGTACTCCAGTTTCCACCGCACTTGCATTCTGCCGCTACTTCGTCACCTCATTTCACCCTCAGTAGCATTCAAGACTCCGCCGCTATTCTACCACGACCGTAACCTCTTTAACTCTCTACTAATTTTTACCAGGCATGCAAATTTTTATGGCAGTGAGTGTATGCAGTTTTAGTTTTTCCCAATAATACGAATTATTGTATCTCTCACATCCTTGGGAACACCGCCACATCAATGTTCTTACAACAGACCGTTTAATGTGTAAATAATTTTGAAACATTCAATTTTTTAGGCCTGTTTTCTGACAGAGGGTGAACAACAAGTAACTGTACTCTTTAAATACACTGCCAATCAGACCTGTAGATAGTATGTTTATTTCTGGATTATTACTTCTGTTACAGGTACGAGTGGCCGTTACCTGCTGGGAGTTATGATAATCAGTGTCCTTACAACCGTGGCTCAGCTATCGTTTCACATTGTATTACTTTCTATGCCACCATACGGGTATTTTCTTGATAGCTGTGAGTATGATTTTCCTTCTTAACTTGACTTAGTTTGTTACAGTTTGACTGCTTAATGAACTGGTGATTTTCTTGCATAAATTACGATTATGTCAAGTGTTCAAACCTGTGAAGTGTGCTACCTATTTTTCAGAGTAGAGGTTTCAAAAAGCCTTATTTCCCATAACGTCCTCCATTTAAAACTTTCACCAGCCTAGCTTGTTAATTGAGAGGGAACACATTTTTTTTCATGCCGAAATTTGAACATATTTTGACTGCTGTGCTTCAAGGACTGGCATGATAAAATTTAGCTACTTCATCTTTAAACTCCGTAGATTTAGAGAACTTTGCTAATCTTGTATGCAATCATTTCGGTCACCTATAATGCCTACACACACATAGTTTCCCTTCTTACAACAGTTATATGTGTTTAACAGCATTTTCCCACTTCCTTTGGAAAGTATACTGCCTATATATCATGTGCGAATTTTGCATTGTGTGTGTTAGTATGTTTATTTTATTAGTAATGTTTTTATAGTACATATATTAACTTCTACACTTACAAAACCATAATTCTGTAAGAAAATTCTGAAACTATCTTGAAGCCAATAACATAAAAAAATTTAACGTGTTATACTTAATTTATGCAAGCTGTACAGAAGTTTTTATTTCTGTATCATAAAAATGTATACGTTAACGACTTTGACAGCCGAAAAATTAGCTTTTGTTAACTATCTTAATTTATAGTGTTTACAAATTGATATCCACGTGAATATTAAATATGAGCAGAAGGTAAGGAATGTCCTGAAAAGTAAAGATGGCAAGGTAAAAAGCAGTGGTAGCCCCAACCTCCTGTGATATCAGGTGGCCTTCTGGAGAAGATCCTGAGGCATGTGGGCTTGGTGAAGCTGAGCAGTGTCAAAGTGCTCACGGCCATACGGATGACTGCGCCGGAAGTGGTCATGCTGCTCACTTCGGTCACCGTCTACACCATCTGCTCCAAGATAGTGCGCGAGAGGCGACCCAGCCAGGCCTCCGAGATCAGTACTCCTTCCACTATTGCTATCCTGCCCCAGACATCTGCTGCGTCCTTAAACCGCAACAGACACCTCAACTTCATCACTTCTGTAGGTATGTTATATCAGGTACTTTTTCTTTAATTTTGGAGGTTTCAGCAGTACCTGTTACTTGAATGTGAGATCACTTTGATTAGTGTTTTCATTTCCTAACATTCATATCATTTTTATGCACTTGTATTATTGTAACAGTACTAATTTTGTTAAGATGAGTACAAAAGTTGTAATTTTAAAATACTGATTTGTCAGTCTGTAATTATTTTTAATACTTTCTTTATGGAGTTTAAGTTATACCAGAAGCAGGACAGTATACTAACACCTGCTGAAATTTGTGTCTATCCCAACTTTTTATACATGAATCTATTACATTGAAGTAGTTCTATAGTTCCTGTTATTTAAAAAATTGCTTTAGCTGTATTTGTGTGTGTTTGTGTGATCATGCCTGCATGTGCATGTGAAGGGGAGTACATGAATATAAACTGAAGAGGACAAAAAACTATGATGCCAAGCTAATATTGTGTAGGGTAAAAAATTTGGATTGTAGAACTGCATAAACACAGCAAGGTATGGACACCATGATTTTCCTGTAGTCATGTGTAAACAATGAACATTTATCTCCCTGAAGAACAGTTCTCAATGTTGAATATTTCCAAGGAGGTAGACCTCTACTTTAAGTGACACCTTGGAGGTAATTCCACGTATGCTTAGTTATGTTCAGATCAAGTGAACAAGGCCGCATGGTACGACCCCATACTAGGATAAGTGTTGCTCAACATCTGAGAATTGTCATGTTGTAAGAGGCTAAAAACCTGTCGGGATGAATGAAGGACATGAATGTGTGCAGCACATCTGAAAGGATGTGCTGCACATAACATTCACCGCTCACAGGTACTTGTAGATGCACAGCAACTAGGGATGTTTGTCATCTGTTCACACCCTATGCAATTGACACTTGCAGTGTGTGGTACAGATTTACTGATAATTAAGACAACCCAGAAATAATTTGCCTACATTCGTTGACTGCGTGAGCATTAGTTATGTTATTCTCTATTCCCATTTACAATTCTCCTGTTGGTTTACACAACACCAAACGTGTTTACTGTAATGTGCAATGTTCATCACAGGCCAGCTCTCTGTCAAAGTAATCTAGGGCTAAAAGTCTCTCCATAAAATATTCTTCCTTAAAAAAATAATATACAATCCATAGTGTCCAACTGAGTATTTATATTTTGAATTTGGCTGACTTAATATTATGTTGCAGAGAACCATATGAAAGCTGCTGGGGAAGTACTGTTTCTTCACCCACGTCTTCAAAGAATGTGGAAGTCGTAATGTTATTGTAAACTCCATGCAACTAGGTTCCCTTTAAGGGGTGTAATGTTAGGTTGGCAACACCCCAAGTATGAAAGAGCTTTCACTTTTGTTCGTTAGTGGGATCCATTGATTCACTGTGTTTACTTCATAAGTGGACTCTCCCATCTGTCTTCTTATTATTATTTGAAATATTACTTTTCAGACGAAGCTGTGTGTTTCAGAGACTGAAATGAAATGTGTAGCTCAGCTCAATTTCACGTGGTTTGAGGATGGGTGTCAACTCCTGAAGATCATATCACATAAGAGTATGTGCATAGTCCTGATACTTAATGTTGAAGCACCATCTGTGACAACTGATTCTTGTGCTGTGGTCTTGTGTGCCTGTTATTTGAAAACAGTCGTAGACAGATTACACTGGTCACATCTCGCAGTTGTCGCACTGCTGTCATAGATTATTCTTTTACTGAAATTCTTGAAATAATTGTAAATGAAAATCCAAACATTAATTAAATCAAGAAAACCATCCATCCTAAAGGCAGGAGTAACCCTGTGAGCTTGTATTATGTTTGGAGGTGGTGTAGGCAAGATATAAAGCATAAGGGGGTATTGCTGAATGGTTCACGGACGTTTAAGTTTTTTACGTGTGCACGAGTGTATGCACTCGTAATATGTTCTGTTCATGTGATATATTGTTAAAATTTGTTGCCTTCTATAGGATTGCTAGCATCAGGGGAAATCTGGAAAAGTAAAAAATTTTACATTTCTGGAAAATTTAAGGTTTTTTATGCGAGGTCAAAGAATTCAGGTAAAATGGGTATAAATATATTTAGTACTAGCAGAACCTTCATCCGCTTTTCTGGGCATCTATTTATTTTCCTATATACATAATTAATAATAGCATTAATAAGTTTTATTATTATACTTTATAAAATTTCAAATTTAAATTTTTAAATTAATAAAATTTTTTTTTCCATAATTACAACTTAAAGTGAGAAAATTAATTTTAACATATTTTAAAAAGCAACCGCCCATGACTTAGTTAATTTTTTTTCTCAGAGGTGTTATTAAATTTACATTAACAGTACAGGAGAGTATAATCTTCAAATTAACATGGTTTTTTTTGTACATAGGAAACATGAACCTGTTAACCCAAAGTATTATGTTTCATAGGCTTTATTAAATTTACGTTAACTTGCTAGAGCTTCTCTGTATACCATGTTTATTGTTTTATTATTTTCTGGTTGGAAAATATATTGGTTTTCTGGAGTTCCGACTCTAGATAACCAGACATATAATTGGCAATGAGAAAAACATACCTTGCTCAAATCTATTCCCACAAATTTGAAAGTTTGTCCCTGGGACTTGTTTATTGTGAGAGCAAACGATACCTTCACTTGAAACTGCAACCGCTTGAAAGGAATAGACAGATCTGTTGGGATCGTAGGTAGGTAGGTAGGTAACGTCTCGTCGACAGCGAGGTCATTAGAGACGGTGCAAGTTGCACAGGGAAGAGGGATTGGGGAAGGAATGGGAAAGAAGTGGCCATGGTCTTTGTTTGGGATCCATCCCAGTATTCACCTGGAGTGATTTTGTGAAACCATGGAAAATTGAAATCAGGATAGTTGGACCAAGAATCGAACCCGGATCCTCCAGAATGCGAGTCCAGTAAGTTACCACTGCGCCACCTCACTCAGTGGGGTCATAGGGATACGTGGAATATGCACTAGCTGTCCGGCGGCAGACCCAGTTAATATTATTGCTTCGATGATGATGTTTCACAAATATTTTATCAATAGTCTCGTGCCATTACAGGTGGGTTTAAGTTGCGTAGTAGGATTAAGGGGATGCCAATCTTTAATTTGAGGTGGTGTGGTGGTGGGCCAGAAGGATTTAATGAATTAAAAAATTCTTGAGGGTAGTGCTCACTGTCCTCAATGTCGGGACTATATTAATGGATTTGTAATGTTTAACTTGCCTGGGAACTTCTTGTAAGATCATTGTATTTATTTCATTAACTGTATCGTTTCTGGGAGCTATTATTGCCTTTGAACAGAGCCAGTGATAGTCAATTTGCAATAAATTTCCTAGATCAGGATATATTGCCTTTATAAGATCTTCTTATTTATGGACTATGAGACCCACTCCAGCGTCAAGTTTCATTTCAGTGCTACCACCATTTGCGCTTGGTAAAGGTAATCATTGCAGTTATTGTTTTTTTTTTTGTGACTGAATTAATTTTTCCTTGTTGATAAAGCAAACACTGACATATTGGAAAACAAGATATATGTGCCAGCTTAAAATTTTGCAAATAAAATATTAACTGAAATAATAATTCAAACACCTGGAAATGTTTTCAATACATTGTTACATTAGATAAGGTCTTCTCTTTGTATTGTGACTTTGTTTCTTGTCATGAGAAAGCTGGTATTTCATCTCACTTTTTTTTTTACTTGCGAACTTGATATGTGAGCTACTTTTTTTATAAATTGTTATTAATTCATTGGAAGGGAACTATGTTGATGCTACCTATAAAGAAATTTATAAGATTTTAAGTAATATAAAAATATGTTTTATGTTGGCAGTGTTTAGTGGCAAGAAACAGTAACAGGGTGGCTGAAAAGTCAGTGGAATTTTAAGGGATATTTTAGTAAGGATATCACTAGCCAACCTGTATTAGTCTGTTGTCCAAATCTTCAAAGCTTGTAAATAATTAAAATTCTTATAGTGATGAGTGGAAGTGTCGTGCATCATCCCTGCACTGTCCTCAGGGAAGTACTTGTCGCTGGCATCGCTGTGTGTGGCCAGTGCGATGCGCCCCTCTGTGCCGGGTAGCATATACTTCATAGTGTTCCTTGGTGCCATGACCTGGTGGGCGTGCTACAAGAGTCTGGGCCGGGCATTCGCGATGGTGTTGCGGGCCGTCGTTGCTCTAGTGGCACTGCATATCCTGGCACTCTTCGTCATTCAGCTCCAGTGTGTGCAGGATTACCTGCCTCAGGAAGACTGCAACTTTTGCAGGTATGCTTGCGCTGTCTCTCTAGCCACTGGAGGTGCAGTGGTAGCTCATTCAGCTGTCGCTGCAGATAGTGATCCCTACTACTCTTTTCTGTATTTTCTGCGTAGCACAGTCAATCGCACAGTCAATGTACTAATTTTTTAATAGATATCACAAGCACATATTTAATAAAACCTCATTATTACAAACTGCAAAATTTAAGGTGCATTGAGATTTGTATTAAAGAGGTTTCACGTTAGTTCTGTGTAATTTAGGCAACAAAAGGTTTGTGGGAAAGGATAGCAAGGCAGACTTTTGAAAGTCCTGCTTGCATTTCTCTTTCAGTGTGATTATCTTCGTCTTGTGAAACAATTGTTATATATAACTCATGTACATGCATCGGTCAAGTGATGATGCAAAGTTGTCAGAAATATTGAATATTACAATAATGTTAATTCCTGCTGTGATGTATGTAAAAATGAACGTACGTAACTTATTTCAGTTACCTTCAAATTTAATCATGACCTTTCTGATAAGATAGTACAGTTACTTTTAATGGCATGGGCAGTTTCAAATTGCAATTGGGGGATATTTCAAAAGTCTGTAGGAAATGGGCGGGGAAAGGGAATGTTACAGCCTAGGAATACTGTACTAAGGGTGAACCCACACTTTATTGAATATAGCATAACACCATTTGGAAACTGTACCCGCTGTCTCTCTAGCCACTGGAGGTGCAGTGGTAGCTCATTCAGCTGTCGCTGCAGATAGTGATCCCTACTACTCTTTTCTGTATTTTCTGCGTAGCACAGTCAATCGCACAGTCAATGTACTAATTTTTTAATAGATATCACAAGCACATATTTAATAAAACCTCATTATTACAAACTGCAAAATTTAAGGTGCATTGAGATTTGTATTAAAGAGGTTTCACGTTAGTTCTGTGTAATTTAGGCAACAAAAGGTTTGTGGGAAAGGATAGCAAGGCAGACTTTTGAAAGTCCTGCTTGCATTTCTCTTTCAGTGTGATTATCTTCGTCTTGTGAAACAATTGTTATATATAACTCATGTACATGCATCGGTCAAGTGATGATGCAAAGTTGTCAGAAATATTGAATATTACAATAATGTTAATTCCTGCTGTGATGTATGTAAAATAGAACGTACGTAACTTATTTCAGTTACCTTCAAATTTAATCATGACCTTTCTGATAAGATAGTACAGTTACTTTTAATGGCATGGGCAGTTTCAAATTGCAATTGGGGGATATTTCAAAAGTCTGTAGGAAATGGGCGGGGAAAGGGAATGTTACAGCCTAGGAATACTGTACTAAGGGTGAACCCACACTTTATTGAATATAGCATAACACCATTTGGAAACTGTACCGGTATTATAAATACTTGACACAAATGTACTTTCACCACAGTCATTAGAACATGATGTCTGTGAAATCTGTGACTTTGAAGTGTGACATTTGACAGCATTAAGACAGTAATAAATTTCTAACTTTCTTAAACTATATACAACAAACTAAACGTATCTTGAACAAATTAATTTTGGTAGTATATTTCTTAAAAACTATTTTGTAAAAAAAAAAAAAAATTGTTATTTTCAAGTTGAAATATAGTTACAAGGGGCATAAGGAAGATTATGTCAGTAGAAGAACTAACAGCCTTGTACCTGAGGGAGTAGGATTTTCCCATTTTAAGTAGACATTGCAGGATAAAATTATTTTCTTCTGGAACAAGTTGCAAAATTTTGCTGGAATTAAGATTCCAATGTATTTAGGTACTAACAAGCATGACACTGAAATAATTCTGGGTTGTATTACAAATGTTATGTTGTATCTCATACTCAACATTTGGTGGTATTCAATGTACCCATGTACACCCCCCCCCCCCCCATACTAATACCCATGATTATGTTTCAGTATTGGGTACCAACATTTGTTGTAAGCATATTGCTGAATATTATTATTAAAATATGGGTAGTTAGAGGCAGTTTCTTTTCAAAGGTTGATTTTCAAACTGCGTATTTAATTTCAGACCTGTTAAACAGACCTCTAATGTTCAACTGGAATTCATGAAGTGTGATGGGCCCAGTCGATTTTGCTATGTCATTACTTAAACTGCAATGCCATTTTCCTGGCGTTCATGAAAAGTACGCACTGTTAGTGTGTTACAGAGTTTTGGTAGAAAACAAGTGATTAAAAAATGGTTGGATAATTTCTTGTGGGTCTAAACATGAAAAGCATCCAAGAAATATTTTGTGCCCAAAGACAGGTTTCGAGTTCTCATTTCAACTCCCAAGAATTGGGCATTAAAATGGTTGAAACTGGCATTTTCATATTCAGTTTTAGCTGAAAAATTTTCTGTCCAGAAACTTGAGATTTGTCTTTAGACAAGTATCGTACTTTTATCGTTATTGGAGGGTCATAAAAATGTGGGGTCACTGTTTGTCACATTCAGGCGAGTCTCGGGCAGAAAGACAGCATCCTAGTTAAGCGCATTGTACGTAGATGCACTGAGGCAAGAGGTGAGTGTGTGTCTGCTTTAGACTAAGCTCGCTAGTTTAGAGGTCTTGAATGCACAAAATATGTGCAGGCAGGCGAGAACGCTTAATGAGTGTGTATGTATGTATGTATGTATACAAATAAAATTACTTCTTTGCTGGTGTTGCAGGTATTTTGGTCTGACTGTGCTCGTAATGAGAAATTGCACAAATCCACAAGAGGAAACATTTGTTAGAGCAAACTGGGACTCCTACCTCAACCCTGTGATACTACTGTTCCTATTCTATATTTTGGTTATTGAATCTCACCTTCTGCTAAAACCACGTGTAAGTTTCGATGTCAGGATTTTTAAGATGTCTCTCTTAAGTATTGGCTGTTAATTGTATTGTTGAAACTACCTTATCTCGTGGAAATGTGTACAGTTGATTACGCTACAGTTCTGCTCTCTTGGCGCACCTAAATTTTCATTTTATGTTTTACACAATTTTGTGTCGTCATTGCAGCTATAATTCATGTTTTGATTAAGTACCCTGATGTTTTAAAATCCGAATTTAAGATACTTTAGTATTTGGTAAAAAAAAAACAGTGCTAGAAATTAAATTATTCATAGCTTAAAGTTTTCTTATAGTAATTATTTAATATTTTCTTTTAAAATACGCAGTTTAATAACCTAGTCTCATAATGAAGTAAAATCAGTGTGACCTTATAGGCTATAATAATGAATGTATAAACAAACAAATACAATTTTTTAAGTTGCCCAAAGGCTCTAGAAACTATTTCTAAAGTGTTTTTTAAGAGGATTATGTACTGGTACTGACCCATTATGATATCATGTTTAATACATTCTTGAATTAATTTTACTCTCGTAAGACACACAATATTTCCGTGGTGTAAAACCAAGGACATTTGTGCATTGTAATTTTGTTATATTGCTCATGGTATTGTAACAGTATTTTTTCTTGGCTTGCTAATTTGTGACTATAAGTTTGTAGTGGTCAGTCATTCATAAACTTTATAGGACATTTGAACATTATTGTTGTGATGCACTTTAATTTGTTGGTATTGAGATACAGTATTGTATATCAACTGTTGAAAATTCTGTTCTTTACATGAAATCCAACCTTAATTTTTTTAGAGACTGCTTTGTTATAATTTTTCACGTCATTAGAAACTTGTATTTTTATGTGAAAATGTATTGCAAGAGATGGTAGGTACTGTATATGATATCAAATGAATAGGTAGTCTACGTAATTTTACACAACTACTTTATTTGCCAATGATGTTGCTACCTTCTTGTGGCTCACTGCTGCCAACCTTTGTATGTTACACTTTATACATGTCTGTCTGAGAAATTCAACATGTTTTCCTGAAACTGCAGTATACCAGAAATTCAGGGACATAATTTGTGTGTTTAAAAACAACAAAAAAATTTTGATAGCTCTAATTATTTACTTTGATATGATATGCTGGTACTTTTAATTTTAGAGCTAAAAAAAATTGATCAAGTAAAAGAAAGTATATTAGCTGAATATCTATCTTCACTGCAAAATATTAAACAAAATATAATTTTCTTTGATCACCAGTGAATGCACAGCATAGGCTTGGAGAGGGAAGTGGCCCACAGTTTACCTTATTTGAGGTAATTCTGATTCACCTGATCAGGTTTCATAAAGGAAAGCTGATTAACACTTTATGCTCTTACAACTTGGTTTCACTTAGTTTGTTGTCACAGTGACAGCGGTGTTGCTGGCTGACAAAGTGGTGGGCAAGCGGTCGGTGCCGTGCTGAGGATAGAATGGAGAACGTAATGCAGCTAATTACGCTCGTGGGTGCCACCTAGTGTATCTGGGCCAGGGTAGGGAGCTGAGTTTTCAGGACAGATGGTCGGCATGGCAAATCCTCACAGCTGAAATATATTAACATACACTTAATATAAACTAAATAGGATACCAGAAGCTACAAAACAAACTACCTCCACTGTTCATGCCATGGAGTATGCCTTGTGCCCTCGTACTATGATGTAGCATTGCCTAGCAACAGTACTATTGCACCTGGATAGACAACACATAGGCCACTGTAAATGGTATTTACTGAGACAAAGTTGCACTGTTTGTGCAGTGGCACAAGTTGAAACACTGATACACTATAACAACACCCTCCCGCTCATCTCTCAGCCAAATTAATACAGATTTAACTTCACATGTTATAAAACATGAGGAAACGACGTTGCTGTGGCCCTTCGTGTGATTAGAGCAGCCTGCGGAGTCAACCATATCCAAAAACAGTCAATTATAGCTCCCTTGTACTAAACTGTACAAAGGATGCACCGGAGTAAAAACGAGAAGCTATAAAAACAAGGTTCCAGTATACTAATTACTTTGACTGTAAACTAATAGAGTTGCACACAAAGATGAAGGCCTCTTATTGTGATGCGCAGCTTACTCTGGCGGAGCTCCGAATGAGACCGAGGAATGGCGGACGTGAAAGGCCGCACGTGCTTACCATGTGCACATGGGAGTATACAAAACACTTCTACTCACGTCTGCATAATTACACGTAAGACATGACCCTCCTGACAATAAAACATAATTTTCTGTTTTCCTAGCTGTTTTTCTAAATGCCTGGGGCATGTCTAAAATGTTAAAATCCGCGTGTTCGAAGGCTACAGCTGGTACTTAGGCATCAGTTCATGTCTCTTTCATAAACCTTGCCTGTGAAATCGACTAACATCTGATACTAGCTCAATTGTGCTGAAAAATAATTTAGTTTAATAAGGCATTTGCCATTTACAATCGCAGAATTTGCACTTTGCCTAGCTTTTGTGGAGGTGGCCGTTGCTCCGACAGCTGTTGCTAGGCAGACTGGTGCGTTTTAGTCGCTTGCTGCTGCTCTGCTTTTGTGCACTCATGGCGCACCATACGTCTTGCTGGTCCATTGCGGTTGGGTTTGATGTATGGATGCGCGTGTTCGGTTCGGGCTTATTAGATGAGGGGGGAGGTATGCGACATTGTCAGTCAGATGTCAGGGATATTACTGGCAGTTTTCATATAAGTAGAGATACTAAGACTTAACAGCACTGAACGTAATCATTTGGTAGGGATTTTTCCTCCTCTTCCTCTTTTATTTGCCTTTGGTACAAATATAGAGTTTTGAAATTTACATGCCATTGTTTCTTCTCTCCCCGCCCACCCTCCTGTCCCTGTTGAGACATGCTGCTGCATTCATTCTGTGAGGATACATGATTACATATAAATCCAGTCCAGCAACATTATCAATGCCACAAAATAGTGATTAGTTAAGAGAATAGATACCATTTTATCAGTCACTCTCCAAGCGTTTTGAAACTGATATCTCTGTGCCTTGTTTCTGGAATCATGTCCTACCATATTTGATCAACCATGGATTGATTGAAAGACCTACACTAATGGCTTGGGTCGTGGTACATAATCTTCTTGAACTGTGCGTGTAGATGTTGTTAGTCCACAATATTTCTAGTGTAAGCCACAGTGGTTGTTTGTAACAAAAACAAATCAATGTATAAAGAACCAGTTGTTATTTATAGAAAGAATATTTTGTAACAAAAATATTTTTTGTAACAATTATACTGCAGTTGTACTTAATTACTAATACTTTGCACAAATTACTTATGCTTGTAAGTAGGTAGTTATATTAATACCTTGTGTTCCATAAATCTTACAGGTTTTATTTGTTAATGTTTTGAAGACAGTTTAAGGTAAAAACTGTGCTGGTTTTCGTGTTACCTGTCAGCTCGTAAAGTAGTATTTCTTCCGCTGTTCACCTGCATCTGTGTCTTTGCAGTTGTCCGCATACACTACCCAAGTGTAGTAAACTTTTGTCCATGCATTTTATAGCATGTCTGTATTCCATTTTTCATGTTTGTGTACTTTCTTGTGTATACACTAGCACCCAAAATTTAGAAGAAAATCCAGCGCCATAATGTCAAGAGAATGAGATGGATGGAAGGGTGGGGCAATCCACCTTCTGTTTAATTGGAGATCAAATTATTCACAGTAAAACTGGAGCTGAAAAACAACTCGTGTAAAAATTAATGCATTTAAAGCATTCTTTTAAAAAATGAACAATCCAGTGACACCATCAGCCTTAATGAACTCCTCGCATAAAAGCTCACTTCCCACCCTCCCCTCTTCACGTCACAAACGTTAGTGTGCTTTCACCTGTCTGGGCTAAAAATAAGTTTATTTGTCTGGAAAGGTAACATAATCCAGGTAAACCCTAGTTCGCTTCAGTTCTCATCATCATGACAACAGCTTTGCCTTGTCCGATTTGAGATGTTGCAATAATTTTATTTGGATTGTCAAAGCTTCTCATGCTTCACACTATTATCTGTTAGAAACAGTGCCGTAGTCCTAAAATTTGCCACAGTAGCCCCCATATTTAATGAATGGTACCTTATATGCAAAGAACTTCACATAATTTACAGTAAAGAAGGCATTCGGAAGGCATTTTAAGATGAAAAATGAGATTCAGTCATCACATTTAAACACACAGGCTACACCTACAACATAACATAATATTGAAAACTGCATTATTTTGACTGCTCAAAGTCAGTCAATCGGTGGCGCTCCTCCTACTAGCTGGTGTCGGTAGTGTGCACAGTTGCTTAGTTCGCAGAGTTAGAGTTGCCACTGCTGGTCAAGCAAAGTGTTTCTTTGATGCGTTCAATGTGAAATATTTCATTAAAATTCAGTAACTTTTTGCAAGGTGCTCAATTTTCTTAATAAGTAGGTGAAAATTGTAAGTCTGTATCTTTATCCATTTGTGTTTTACATTATTAAGGGGAACAGTGCTGGAATAAACTCGTGACTCTTTTTAGATTAGAGGATATTATTAGTTTTTCCCCTGACAGTAAACCATATTTCGTAGTTATATGTAAATGTGATCGTCTTGCTTTCAAATGGGCTATAACACAGTCTGATTTGTGCTTAGTCAACAAAAGTTAATTAATGTGTAGCACAGCTGTTTATTTCACCCAATGTTGGCGTCTGCTCTGTTCTGTAGCCCCAGTACCGTAATGGGCTTTCAACGTTCCTCATTGTTTTTCAGTTGCTTGGATGTAAAGTTTTCTCTGAAATTATGGCACTAAGTCAACCTTGTGCTAACATCATTAGCTGCAAAAAAATGTGATTCACAAATGAGGTTGTTCTATAATCTTAAGTGTGCATAATTTTTTTTTACTTATTCTGCAGACAAAAAATTTTGCTAAAGTATAAATTTCAAACAAATTTAAAAGTTTGACACAGAGACTGTCTGTCGGTAAACGTACAGTGCAACAAATTACGGCAGCTATGTGTTAGAAAATAGATTATACTGTTTCAACAAGTTCTAAGACAAAATAAGAGAGAAGTGTCTGTTTTCTAATAAGAAATTGAAAGACGAGAGGAAGTTTTTGATGAAATGCAATTACATTACAACTGCATGGACAGGGAAGAAGAGCTTGTAATACCATTACACGCTACATTAACAACGATGAAATATATTTATATGCTACATGCAACTGTAAATAAATGAAAAAAATTACATCTACTTTTAATAGAAATTGTTAATTAAGTTCAGTTGTCAGAACATGTTTTCTACAAACGTAACAATTTAGCAGTCTGCTCAGTTTCCTAATGTATATAAACTCCCAAATAGATCACATACATGGTTTATCATTTATCTTGCTACTATATTCAAACGTGTCTTTATGTATATAACTGTAAATTATGTTACTACAGTTCAGTTTCCACGACATGTATTATTATGACTCGATGGATGTTTGATAGATGTTTGGTAATGCCCACTGATAGGCTGATGCTGATCGGCCAATAAGTTCTGTGCCAGGTTTAATAAAATAACACTCAAAAGTGACTCACTTTATTGCATAGCTAAAGTTGTGTATTAAAAATAAAAAATGAAACCAAAACAGAGTTTACGTACAAAAATGCAGAAGGCATACTCTAAATGAGTGAAGTTGAGCATTACCTGATACTAACTTTTGTAAAATTAACCTCCAATCACAGATTAACTTTCCCATCTCATTCTCACTGGTCTTGGCTCTACACTTCTTTTCTGTAAAGAGCATTACTGTCTTGTCATAAATTAGTAATATGTACTGTACTTGAATCTTGTCTATAGATTGTGGCCTCACTTTGAATTCTTTTGTATAACAGATCTTTGTTGTGTTAACCACACTCCCTACTCATTGTTTTTTGCACCTATGCTATTTTATGACAAAGTGAAATAAATAAATTGTTTTTCTTTGCTGGTACAGACATCTAGTGTTGAGGACATTAACGTTTTTGAGTTGGCAGTAGAAATGCAAAAATCTGAATCCGGCCTTCAACGGTCCTCAAACCATTGAGCAAAATCCATTGGAGATTTCTGGAACACTTTGCATGTATTTCCAATAAATTTTTAAAGGACACTAGCTTTTAACCAAAAATTGAAAATAATTATTGTATGTGTTTTAGATAAAATTCATTATTTTATTTATATAGTGTTCTAAATATGCACCTCTTAAGAACAGTGATGATTTCTTTCATAGGCTTACATCAGAATCATTCTATTGTATGTATTACATATATTAAATTAATTGAAAATTTATTAAGTAATTTAAAATTTTAGTTTTCAAAGGCAGCTAGAAAATCTGTCATGGGAATGCACTGAGGGTTTTAACCACTTCCAAGGAGTGTCATTATTAACAAAGGGCATAATTTACATATTACATGCTGTTTCTTAAGCTCCTTAATATGAGGAATATGTCAGGTTTGACGTAGTATGTTCACAATTTATAAATGGGACTTCATTCTGATGGATAAGAGGAAACTGAAACCATTTACAAAATTTTTATTATTTGGAAAATGTTACACCTTCAGTTTTAGTACTAAATTTAATATTTTTTATCAGATATAATTTCAACATTTTCTTTAGTTTGTAGTTTTGCCAACTTGTGATGTGTTGTGAAGGTTTCGGTGGAAGCAGGTGTTGAGCAATGTTTTCTTCCTTTACTAACCAAAGTTTACTAACGTTGCAGGCAGGTAACGTAGACAGGTTCACTAAAACAGATAGCTTGAAAGGGCCGCTGTCGCGCCAGATATCAGTGCGCTTGTCGCAGCGCAAGACAGCGCAAAGCTCCGCCAGTAGATGGCGCTCGGCCACACGCCGGGTGCGAGTATGTACTTCCACGACTATTAGTTGCATGCTGATGTGTTTCTTATCTTATTTCAAGTGTTGCTTTTTTTTTTTTAACAGTATTATGTTGTAAAGACTATTTGCATGTCTAAAAACAAACCTGAAGCAGCTTCCACCTTGTAATGAATACATAAGTCTGTAGTGTTTGTTCAATATCTCCTTTACAATAATTCATATTCCTTTGTGCAAGAAGAAAACTTACCTGAACTTTCCTCATCGCAGAAAAAATGTGCTACTTTATAGAACTGGGTATTTTTGTGCCCTGGAGATATAATGTTGGCTTCAATTATTTCAGTACCATTTATTTCCTGTTGTGGCTTCAGTAATGATCTGCATATTTATTCCGTGTTCAACTTCACTTGTTCGTAGTTTCTGACACCACATAATTTATTCTGACATTTCTGCCTTTTAATTTATAATTAAAATATTTCTTTTTATTAATAAATTTTGGAATGGGTTGTAATTTTTATACCTATTCTAAAAATTTAAATTTTTTTAAATGTTTAATATTCAAAAGGAAAGTGAGGTTAAAATTTCAATGCAAGGAATGGTTAAAATAGTATTATTCACTAATTTGTTTCTAAAATAAGGCACAGAACATACTGCATGTAGCCAACTGCAGGTTTTATCTAAATGTTATTTTATTTTTTTGTCAACTTTAGCCATTATATATATGAAATAAATTACTTGTAATAAATAATACCAGAAACATACGATACTCTTGACCAAATTGTGGTTTTCCTTATAGATATAAGTAGTAGGTACTAATATAATGTAGACTACATGTTCAGACCAGCAACTCGTACTTTGTTAATATTACTTTTTAAAATAATAACTGGTATATTGTGATGAACATGCGACACAGTAATACTAAAATGCTTCAGGTTTGTTGAATATTTCTGTTATAACAGTTTTATTATTTTGAAAAGTACACACATCAAAATGTAGCATGTGACCAATTATATTTCCTGTAATTTTCTCTCTCATTTATTTCTGTACATTGTGTTTTCTCTAATTAGTTTTCATGTCTAGAGTTTATTTTTTTCCTGTTTGCTATGCATGACACTTCTTCCTGATATATTTTGCTCAACTCTCACATTCTGGTGTTTTCTTTCTGTTTGCAAAGTTGGCACTCTGTGTTTCCTGGTTTGTAGGTGAGGTATAGGGAAGATGACATCTCTTTCAACTTGAATGAAAGAACATGTGTACGTATGACTCTTAGATTGATATAGCCTACATATTTTTTAAATTTAAACCTTTACTGTCTCTTTATTTGTGTTATGTTTACAGAAAACTAAATCTCAAGTTTCGTGTATTTATTGTACATAATTTTTGTTCAGGATATGCGTTGTTTTAAGTTTCAGGAAATAAATATTCTTGAATGGGGTGAAGTGAATATGCAGCTATCTAAATTGTAAAACATAACGTTAATGATAAATAACACATTTGCTGAAGTGTAACAGAGCTACGTACATTTATAAAGTTTAATTTTGTATGTTATGTTAAATTAGAATGGTTAGATTAAATTAGCATCAAATGTTTATAAATTGAAGCGATTTGACAGCAGGATAACAGAACACTTTTATCTCGCAGTTTATTTATTTTCGTGAAAATGCTGAGTTTTTAAAATTAAATATTCAATTTAACATCTCGAGTATTGATAGGTACATGATTAAGGAATACTTGTAAATAATGCTGCCTTACTTGTGTACTCTATTGGAAAATGGTAAAGAATGCCTTGAAGGAAGTAAAACAAAATACCATACCATATTTGCATATGCTGCTACTATGGGGAAGTAAATCAAATGATAAAGAGCACAGTGTTTTCGGTAAAATAAAGAAGTCTTGGTATCATCTGTCAAATTTCTAAAGCATATTAGCAATTGGACATCTCCAGAGTGTGTAGCCTGCAGTTTCCAAAGCTGTACTGTGCTCCAAAGTTGAGTAGAATGTTTCCAGCATACAAGGACAGCTTGGAGCATCATGCTTAGTTGCTGCAATTACTGAAATTTGAGCGATGCCTTGCAGTACCAGATGTTTTTATTGGCAAATTGCTCAACATGTTGGACAAGAAGTCAGTATTGTATTAGTGTTGGCATTAATGGTCTGCAACTGATTCCAGACAGCGGCAACATAGAGATGCATACCAAGACAATCACATTTGTACCATGTGGTAAATGAAATAACCTGCAAAATTGTTACTAGAAACACTTGAGAATAATTCAAAGCATTAAAATTAATATGAGATGTTTTGTCACACTGATAGTTTACAAGATCATAGATTACAAAAATGCCAAGTCTCAAAATACTTCTTATAATCTTCAAAATAAAAAAATTGTTAAAATTTGTAACATAAATGCAGTGCAAAAGTCACAGCCTAAACAAAGCTCTTCCCACGCGCCATTAAAATATAGACAAAACCAAATTTATAATTCTCAAATAACCACAAAATGTTAGAGAAACTGACGTGTGACACTTTCTGCACTTTTGAAGAACGCACTCTATTTGCGACTGCGTCAAAGTTTCTGCTCCCCGTCCCCGACATGCCCATTGCCATGTTGGCTCGTGAACTGGGTACCATTATCTGTTAATATGTTCTGAGGATAACCCCAGTATGGAAAGATCTCCTGTTCGAATTTGTGGATAATGTGGTGTGTCTCGCGCACGTCCCGACTCACGCCATCCCAGATGTAGTACATACCGATGTCAGCAACAGTTTCCCGGGTTTCAGCGCGGCATTGTTGCCCCCCCCCCTGCCACAACATCAGCCCTCACGTGCACATGTACATGTCACCTGTAACCAGGCCTACACCCCGGGGTTGTCCGCACTGTTCACAAACTTTTGGGTCTGCCTACATTGCATCATTCCTGTTACTGTCCGTGGGTCACCTGTGCACTTCACTCCCCACCTGTGGGTGGTATCACGCGTGTCGAGCACACTGTGTTCTCCCACACACGCGTTATTTCCACCACATGCTATTCGGGTACCATTTGTCTTTGGGAATTCTGGTCTGGCCCCCCAACACCACCCACACACTTGATTGGCATGAAAGTTTGAAGTCGGGAACCATCTAACCCAGTGGCTAGCACGAGATTGGTGGTAGTTTTGTGTGTGCCCCATGTGTATGTGTGTGAGCGGCTGACCGTAGTTCCAAACCATGGATATACTTTATGGATATACTTAATAGACCCTTTCAGTGCTGTCCTAGCTACACTGGATGCCCTTAACTTACACAAGACACTCTGAATTTTAATAACTGAACAAGCGCGTGTGGTTGCCTTGCTTTATTCTACGTGGTCCAGCTCAGCCACGTGGTGATAAGTTACACTGCGTATAGAACTGAACAAATAAAACCTTTCTTTTTCGGAATGTTTTAAACTTATTACGCAGGTCTTGCCTAGTCTATAATCACTCAGAATTAATGTTAAAACATCTCCTGACGGGAGGTTGGAAATGGATTTTAGTTGGCTGGCACCGTAAAAGTCCGTGCCCAAGCACGTGGGTAGTAGGTGAGCCTGTAATTAATTAAATGATATGTCCGCTGGTGCACAAGGTACGGGGAGCTAGAGGAAACAGTTTTGGTAAAATTAAAACGGATGGAAACTAAATGGGGCAAGGTGACTTACAAACTTGTGAATGGTCTCTTGCGGCACACGTCCGGCCTCGCGCCCACTTGCTCCTAGACTTCCCCTCACTGCAGCAGGGCCGGTGCGCCAGCGTGCAATGCCCCCTCCTCCTCCCGCCCTAGTCGCTCATTACAAAAACACAAAACCCTCAAACAAATTACCCTGAAGCCAATTATACATATTACATGAGCCCTGAAACATTAATTCATTGTGTGATTTTCTTTTACTCCACAAAATTATTAGAGGGGGTTACTGTGTTCAGCCTGAGGGTTGGAGAGTATGGGCACTGGTGACATCAGGCTGTTCTCCCTTTGCCGGCTGCCTCATGCTATGTGCTCGTTAACCTGTCCTGTCCAATTCTAATTAACACCTCTCTTGGTGCACCACACTATACTGTGCACTATATTTTTACTTTGCTTTGGGCCCTAGCATTTAACTCCCACTGTACACACATCGGGGTATTCTCCAGGTACTGCTGGATTGGTAGCACCGGACTTATCCCTTGGCCGACCAGGGTACGACGATGAATTAATACAATCTATTAATAAAAGAGCCAGAAGTGTGGTGTTATATACGTATATGAATTCCTGAGATGCTATAAACATTTAAAAGTGTAGTTCCATGTAACTATCAAGCACCAGTAGTTGGAACAAGGAGTGTCAGAGACAGACACTTAACACCATGTGCGCCATACATATCCAAGTCAAATTAGTTCACAACAAAAGGAAAGTACTGTATTCTGCTTTGCTTTGAAGCAGTGTAAAAGTTACAACCGAGACATAATTTTGGCTGGCATACAGAAATATAGATTTAGAATGAATATTATCACAATAACAAGTAAATCTACAGGAATTTGGCAATTACTGTCTCATCTCAAAGTTAAATGCCAACTAGTGGAAAAAAAAGTGTTTGTCGCTGAAGACAAAAACTCTCATAGTTACTCCTCCTCTAAGCAGACAATGAGAAAAATTACAGACACGGTGAGGTGGAAGAATACAAATAACTTATACCTTGGAAATACAGAAAGGGAACAATCAAGCAAGTACACCATTGTAGAGAGAGGGAACAACCAAGCAAGTACACCATTGTAGAGAGAGGGAACAACCAAGCAAGTACACCATTGTAGAGAGAGGGAACAACCAAGCAAGTACACCATTGTAGAGAGAGGGAACAACCAAGCAAGTACACCATTGTAGAGAGCCGCACTGGTGTAGATGGCCCTGCTATCACCTTTAAAATTTATGCCTGCCTATGTGCGCCATTGGTGTAGATTGAATGAACAGCCATAGTAGAGGTCACTACTATTGCAGAACATCTCGTTGGGTGTTAAGACCAATCATAACTGTTTGCTCGAGATTGGTGGGTACTGATCGACAGACTTTATGCACACCTAATCACCATGCAGCCTGCCTCCCGTGTTGTTAAATAAATGCTCCTGGAAGTAAGAATTGTGAAGAGTTAGTTTCAGTGACGATAGCAAGACAATGACTGTCCGCCGAAAATGTTTATTTGCGCGTATGTTTTCAATTAGTTGAGCGACACCTTTTGCAATGTACATGACTAAATGCCTGGAATCACAGCTTGGAATGCCGTAGCCTACAGTGTCCTTTCATCTCTGGCATTTGTACAGGGAACATTGAACAGTACACTGTACATCAAGACCATCATTCATCTTGTTCTGTTTGCCAGTTGCCCAAAGAGGAGACATACATTCCAACCGGACATGCCTGCTAGCAGACTGCTCATGCATCCTGACATACCATTGTGATGTGGTTGGTCACAACTGGTCCTTGGTATGGACAATGCATACCAAGTCACTTCATATGCTGCAAGGTGTTAGGTTGTAACTTATAGTTCAAACCTTTCCTGATGGCACACTGAGTGGCAAGCTAAGACATGTGCTCTAACAGCTGGTTACCATGTGTGTGAAAGTAAGACTGGTGTGCTGAATATCCCCTTTCTTTCTTTGCGTAGTGGATAGGTTTGAGTGGTTCTTAACAGTAAGTACCTGAGAGCCAATGAGGGTGAAACAAGGTGGATGCGGAGCAGTGCCAAACTGCAAGGGTGGAGGAAACTTGAGATCCCCGAGTAAACCTGCTGATCAGTGGCATTTGACACGACTCCTGCATGCGAACATCTAAAATGTCGCTACCAGGAATTGAACCTGGTTGACTCTGATGGGAGGTTAGCACTCTAGTTACTATACCAAACGCAGCCATCCTGTGCACATATGTGTATGCATGTATATGCTTATGTACATGTGCAAGTTGATAACCTCCCTCTCTCCCCTCATCTACTACCAAGTGGAAACGTATACAAAGCAAGGGCAGACTGCTACCTGCTTCCTAGTTCTTTGCTGCTGTTTTAGTGTGGCTCTAGTTCGAAGATTAGCCAAGCTCCTGCCTCTCCCGTTCTCTCTCTCTCATATATATATATAATAGAGCTTCACAAATGGCTTAGCAGTCTGTCATGTTCAGGATAGATAGGAATTGTTTGATACATAGGCTGCAAGGTTTCCTTTCATGTAAATAAAGGAACTATCTTGAGCATGTCATTAGCCTACGTCACCTATATCAGTTGGTCTCATCCCGACCTGCTGTCTTGAAGATATTTTGCCATGATCCTTTGGAGCAACATGGCAGAGATGAGTCCTTGAAATGACTCTGCACTATGTCCAGCCCTGTGTGAGGGGTATCAAATGGACTGTTTTATTGGTGAGACTGAAGTCGGGACCAGGGTGTCTACCAAGAAAAAATATTTCGTACCAACTTAGGCAAGAAAAATGTACTAGATTTGAAAAAAAAAAAAAACAAAAAAAAGTACTAAATTATAATTTATCATTTTAACTATTTACGCAATTTTATGACACTACTGTGCTCTCACAATTAATGGAAAAAAAAAAAAAAAAAAACTCGCCATTTTATCAACAACATGAGTTTAGAGTTGCAGTTTCGTAGAAACAATAATGTCTCATATGTCACTCTTGCACTTGACATGTTTATTGATTTATCATGTAAGGTTTAGAATTTAAGAAAATAGTTTTTTCTTTTAAATAAATATGCGTTAAACTTCCAACTACTTAATTTTATATTTACACATTTTCCGAGTTCCCACTCACTAATTAAAACACAGGAAGTATTCACTCATTTTTTTCTAGCAGAGCTTGCTAACTTAAATCAGTTCTTCTGAAACAATAAAATCTGCAGCTGATGAATGTTTCAATTTTTTCTTTTGTCAAAAGTAGTCCATTTACCAGTAGTGTTTGTATTTTGTTTCTCATTTTATTTTTGTTTAATGTGACTACTGAAAATATTCTTTCCGTTGCTGTGGATGAATGAGGGAGGCATAGCACTGTTAAACAAGGGAACATTTGGTCTCCTTAAGCATTTTTCGTTCCAAAAACATTATTCGAAAAATCCATAAATTCTTCGTCTTTTTTCAGTGCTTCTACAGTCTTTAATAAAATCCATTGCTTAACTTGTTAGAACAGGATCATTAAAATTTATTTGTTTTAAAACTTGGCTCCAAAACTCAACATAGAAGGCCAAACATTTAACTTTACATTGTGTTACGTCACTTTCTGGAACTTTCCCCTTGGCAATTGTCAGCTGGATTTAGCTTTTCAATTGGAGTATTTAAAACATAGTGAGGTTTCATGAAATATTAATTATCACTTTCATTTTATCTCCCACTAATGAAATTAGAAGATGAAGACGATATTCAGTACCTTAGTAATCTAAACTTAAATTAATTACTGTCGGCAGAATAATTGCCAAGAACAAAAAATATGCCTTAATTAATTGGTTTTGTAGTGCTGTCAAAATGGATTTTGCTACTTCAATTCCATTTTCTAAGGCATTTTTACTAAAATACTAAACCAAAGCATCCCACTGTTCTACTATCTGTTGCACATCATGATGCATTGATAGCGAGTGTGTTTTTCCCATTCTCAGCAAATTGTGTAGTTTCAAGTTTAACAGTTCTTGAATTTGTTTAAATTCTGCTAACCTTTTTGGTTTTTTTTTTTTTATGAAGTTGTAAATATCAGCACATAGTTCTTCTAATGCATTTGGCAGTTTCTTACATGCTTCGGCTGCACACAAATTGTAACTGTGGCAAATACGTCTGGCTACAAATAAATGTTCGTTTAATGATTCAAGGCGAGCTTGAATACCAGAATGATGTCCCATCATAACGGGCATTATCAGCAGCAAACCCTAGTAAGTTAGCCTGAGGCACCTTTAACTTGTTTAATGGTTCTATGAGCATGTCAAACAAAGCTGAACTTGATGTATCAGTAACATCAATTATATTAAGACACAAATCCTAGACTCTTTTTGTGGAATTGTCATAGTAACAAACCACCACTGCTAAAGATTTATTTGCAGTTATGTCAGTTGACTCATCATCAATAATCAAAGAAAAATTATTTTGAAGCTTCCTTGAAATTTCATCCAGTGAATCTACAGCCAAAGCATTTTTTTATTAAATAGTTACATTTAGAATGTCCACACTATTTTCTTCACAATTTCACTATCAGGGGCAATTGTTCTCATCAGAGCTAGAAGAGTGGCCATAATCCTCAGACAGATTATGTTCTGCAACATATGCACATAATCACAATTATGCCTCTATAATTTGTTTTTCCGTCTGGCATGTGGAGCTAGATTTAAACGACACTATATCTGTGGTGCTTTTTTATATTCAAAATTCTGCTTGTGTTTTGGAGTGTTTTGCATGACGAATCATTAAACTTTTGCTACCATTAATACTTATTTCACAAAATTTGCAATAAGCAGTGTGTTCTTTACTCTTACTCGAACTAATCCAGGGTTTAAGAATGGGATCTGGCAACCATTATTCTTTGACTTTTTGCTTGATTGCTTTTATTATCTTTTTAGAAGAACTATGCAACTCTGAATCTGAATCATAACATACATCATCATCATCATCTACTTTACCAAAGTTACCTTTAGAAGTGGTTTCTTGTAAGTGGGAAGAACCAGCTTTAGGATCTTCACTTTCAATGAGACTTTTTTGTACTTCACTAACTGACGCTCGACACTTTTCTCTCAGAGATTGAGTCAGATTTATTTTTAGAAAATTTTCCTAACCACATATCCATGTTTAAAAAAATGAGACAAACATCATTTAGTGCAAAAACTGAACATATTTTTTTAATTCAAACTCACAGTTTTGAGCCGACAATTAATTCATTTCAAAAACTATAAACGAAAACACTGCACAAGTGCAGAACGAACGCTCTCTCTGTACTACCGACCTTTAAGCCACTGTCAATTAACTAACTAAACTGAAAAATTGGAAGCCTGGGATTCCCTTCCACTCGTGTGCGTTTCAACTTGGGGGAAGGGGAAGCATCAATACATACAGGGGATTCACACCATGCATACACCAGGATTTCAAAACCATTCAAAAATTATAATCTCTATGACACAGGAACTTAGTAGCTTTCGGTCAACAAGTACACAGCCAAAATATCACACCACACATACAAATATTCCATAGCTTTTACACAAATTATGCTTAAAAATAAAACAAATTTGTGTTACCTTAATATTATTATTTTGAAGGGAAAAAAGTACTAGATCTGAGAGTGATCTAGTACGAAAGTATTAGTTGTGGACACCCTGGTCGGGACACGAAAAACAATTTGCAAGTGTGGTTGACTAGCTTACCATGTCTTTTTTGTATCTTGGCTCAGAAATCCTCTTTTTCTGAAAGCCCCAATATTTTCATGTGTAGTTCTCAAAATCCTTATAAGTACCAGTACATGACCTGTGGTGGTAAGTCGGTGGAGACGGGGATTCTTGACAGCAATCGAGGTGGTGGCCGTGTGCGGTGTTGAGGTGAGGACATTGGACAAAAAGTTTAAATACATTCACAAAACTTCAAGCTGAAGAATGTACATGCTGGAGCTGATGTGAAGTTATGCAGAGCTTATTCGTCAGCTTTACAACCCAGTCAACGATTGTCAGGGTCCCTCGACAGCTGTTATCCCAAGAAGCAGTTTCCTTTTAGACAAGACAAATAGTACAAATCTTCGGGTGCTGGTGAAGACCATTTTCTTGTTAATGGGCCCACACCACAAGTAGCTGGTGGCTGTAGTAGGTTATTCAGTGTACCAGACTTTCCTCCCTCAGATGTTATGAACATCAGAAACTGATGAGAGGAATAAGAGGATGCACGTCAGCTGTGCTGCAGTGAATGCAACCCTGAACATGACCCCCTGGAGACTAGCTGCCAACAAGGGATGGTAAAGTTATTGCGTACAGTACATGAAACAGGACTCCAGCGGGTCTACACTAAACTCCGAATAATTCCAGAGAACTTAAACAAGTCCAGCGTAAGTGACCTTGTATGTGTGCCGTGTTCTGAACACATGATGCAAGTGTACCTACCTCCTGTCTGAATACTGAATCAGAGTGAAAGTCACAGTGTGATATCTCCCGACTATTGTGTTCACTAGATCTGTCTTCCATCGAGTGTGCATGGGACCAGATTGGACATAACCTGGCCCAGTTTCAGACATTGGAGATAATTCTTTCCCAAATGCACTGTCAGGTGGAATGTGTGTGGAACTCAATTTCACTGGAAGATATTTATCAATCCTATGATCTATGATTGTCTGTATGCAAGAATTGCTCTCTACATTGCTTTTACTAAACGTGAGTACATGGGATACTGGAATTTTCTTTCAACTTGTCCTGCAAATTCTCTACACACAAGTATGGTCTCATGCTCATGATTATCTATGGTTTACTACCAATAGTGGATATGTGAGTAAATTCATCTCCTAGGACAAGGACTTCATAGCATTCTTTTTTATTTTCTAGTTGTGTATTTGTAGCATTTATTAACACTTAGTAGGATGTGCATTTGATTTTCTTGCCACAGATATGAAAGTTTGTCTTTTGTGGATAAGGGAAGGGGGGAGGGGAGTAGAGGGTTGGAGTATGATGTACCAACAAATTACCAATGTTTCCATTTAACATATTCTATCTGTCGAACAATTCAGGTGTGTTTGAGTGTAGGCTCTATTTGTTTTTACAAACTTTCTGTGATAAAATGGTATTTTTGAGGTGGCAATTTTTTATGCAATTGTATTTTCTGCAGTTTTTATGTCTTAGTTTAAACATTATTGCTCATTTGTCACATTTTTTATTATCTTGGAGATAGTAATTATGATCTGACGCGTGATGCCCCGGCAGTCTGGGAGAACATTGTGTCAATCAGCAATGATTATGTAGAATGCTAGGCCAGTCGCATCCTATCCCGGTGTAGCTCAGGGTAAATCTAGTCCTTACGAGGGACTGGAGCATGTTCAGTGTACAGAACTGGCCTGGTAGCTTTGCGGCAGGACACAGTCTGGTTCGGGCAGCGAGATATTGATTGCGCGTAAAATTGCCTGCGGCTGCTGGTATCCCTGGGTGTCGCAACTGTACAGTGCTTGCATGTGGTAGAGGCGTAGCAATGGTGCGTGTCGGAGCAGCAGGTGCTTGAGAGTGAGGACAGTGGGCAGTGTGACATGGCTGGGGCAGAGCAACAATGTTGACGCGTAAGTATGCAATGGGTATTGTTGGCAGCTGTTCTGGCTGGCGGAGGAACTCTCGGACCCAGGTGTGAACTTCTCTGTTGACTTGAACTGGGGCCGTAAACAAATTTCTTCGTGTGGCTGGAGGTACAGGTACTGGCAGATGTCAGAAGGCCGGTGCTTGTTCTCGGGGTGCTAGGCTGTCAGTGAAAGCTACAAGGGAGGGTGATGGCTCTTGCAGGTGCCCGGAGGCAATAAGCGACAGTTTTACCTTCCCTCTGATACCATTGAATTTAAAGAAAGGCATCTGGATACACACGAGAGACACACGAAAAAATAAGGTATGTGTTCCTAAGCAGTGTATCTGCCTCTTGTCCAGAGAACGGCCTCTCAGGCACTGAAAGTGAGGTGAAAAAGACTAACACCGGATTGACAAGCTGTGTCGGGAGACTGAGTATCTGTGAGCAGGCTCCGCCGTTCTGCCTACCAGGGTATGCGCAAAGGCTGGCCGGTTTGCGAGTGCTTGTGGGTAGTAATAATAGTGTGGTGGTTCGTCTGAGAAATTTTCCGAGCATCACCTGCGTTTCCCTCAAGGAGGACATCAACTAGCAAAGGTGCTAAGTCTACGGGAATGTGGAACTCAAGAGTTGGGTAAAACATAATGGTTATTTTATGTGATATGAAATAGACATGTGATGCCACATTATCTTCTGCGGTATATGAGAGCTGTTGGGGAAGTTATGGAGTATAGTAGTGCAGTGTAAACAACTTAAACTGAATCCAACTCACTATTGTATTGTTGCACAGAAGGGACCGCAGTGTCTAGCAGGGTAGACGACTAGGCGTTCGTTCCTTGGCACAATGCTTGGATGACTAAGCAGGGTGTAGAACGAATGATCTTGGTTAGAGGCCAAGGAAAAGTGTCTCTTCAGCACTGAAAGTGCGGTGAAGAGGGAAGGTAAGTTGGAGAGCTTGGAGCGAAGGCTGAGACAATCAGGCTGGTTTGTTCCTTGGTGGCTAGCGTGGTGAGGAAGTGAAGACTGCTCTTGAGTCGAAACTTTGTCCTTCTTTTATACTAAACCGGGCAACTGCCTCAGTATTCATTGGGTGGCATCTTGAGGGCGAGGGGAGATGCGCAGAGCGGGGTTGGCAATAGCATAGCTTCTCCAGCATGTGATGTCACCGGCCGGCTTGGTGAAGGAAGGAAGACAGCAGCGAGACCCACTGCAAACGCTATCTAGCAGCAGGCAATGTTACTCGGTGCCTTCGGCACATAGCTTCGGTGGCCGGTGAATACTACAATACCGCTGAGCAAGAACATCCTTTCTTACTAGGGTAAACAGTACAAACTGGAGTCACTTGCAGTTGTCTCAGCAGCTACGCATGCTAACTGATGAGTTGAAGTCCTAAATGCCCATTGTTGCCAACGCGTCATGCGTCAGATCATTGGAAGCCTATTACATTACTGTTCAATTTTTTGAGATCATTGCAGTACTTGCACTGGCAAAGGTAAATAATTTTAATTCAGAACTAATAATTAGAAGTAGAAGCACATATTTAAGAAAAAAAAAATTAAAACTGTGTAATAAAATGGGTGTCTTTGAATTATAAATTTAAACTGTAGCTCTTATTTTCAGTTACCTACAAAAAATTTTATGTGTGTTTGGGCATGCATTTTTGTGTTTTGTTTCTGCATGGTTATACTTAATGACATTAGCAATGCAAGTTTAAAAAATAGATTAACTTAATAGAATTTTGTAATTAAAAATGTTATCATTCATAAAAATACAGTATTTTGTAATAAAAACATTTATAAGTCAAATTAGTTAAATTGAATAAAAATGTTTATGATAATTGATTGCTAGTTATACAGTTATTAGCTTTAAAATCATGTCATATTTTCAACTACAACTGATTTACAGATCAAGTTAAGCCACAGTGTGCATGTCACATCATTTAATGAAAGTAATGGTGTGTACCTGACTGTGTGTCAATGTTGCAGCTGATTCGAGCAATGTCCCCAACCAGCAAGTATAATACAAGCAACTGTACTGCGTCGCCAGGAAACTTGCACCAGGATGCTCACGGGAGTGTGACTATCACAGACGGCTATGACGATAGTCAACTGCGTGCAGCTGGTAAGTCCTGTTTACAGGTACCCAGGAGAGTTATCAGTTTTTTGGAAAGGATTATTCCCCGAAGGTGGGTGGAATGAGAGTTTTCAGTATTAACGTTGTGTATGACTTGTGACTCGAGCTCAATCTTAGTATATTAATGAGTCACGAACAGTAGCCCCTGAATCATGGTTCTTTGCTCAGCTGGTGAAGTTGAATGTAGTGTTATGTTAAGGGCCATCTGCTTTCAACACTGAGTGTTAGGATTCAAGTATTTGCTGGTGTGTGTGTTTCTCTCCCTCCAAGGTGTGGCCAGACAAGAGATCGTGCAGCAGTTATGAGGAAGTTATGGAACAAGGTCGACATGTTGCGCAGCCATATGGGAGTTTTAAATATAGTGCTCAAACATGTAAAAATGCTGCGATTTTATCACGACTATATGTAGGAGTACAGTTAAGTAATTATTCACTACACTAACATAAACACACTTGAGATTGCAGCCATGCAGGAGAAGAAGAGTATGTGTTTTCTGATGGAAAGTCGTCTTGTTTAGGTTATGGAGGAGATGATTCCCTGAGTAGTTGGTTTACCAGCCTTCATCCGATATTCCAACCTCATCGTTCACCAGCGTATGTAAGGGCTAATGTGGATATCTTGTAACCTTACTCCCATACCCATTTCCCTTCGGTGGCTGCAAGCTGAACAATCTATTGAATAGAGCTGCTTCTGATGGCAGATATTCACTTTCTCCTTATGAAGAATATGTACGACTTTGTGCATTTGTACATGTAAAGGGGCATTTTGGTTAATCCTGGGCCTAGGGCAGTTTATTGTTTGAAAGTTTGTAGGCTTGCTGACTAGTTTGCCTAAATCCCTGAAATAAGAGGCAGCCTTCTGGTATGATTACCTTTGTCATTGAGAGCAAGGTATGTGAAGAACCTTTCAGTCCCTCCCTCATGCTCATTAGTGGCAGATGTAGGGTAATTGCCTAGGGGATTGTCTGAATACTGGATAAGGAAACAAGAGAGGTACTTGACTCAGATCTGTGCATTCATGGGCTCAGATGTTAGATTCATGTGGCCTCTAGCCACTGCAAGGCCAGGTGAGTCTGCAATTTTGATTACGCTGATTCCACTGATCAGAACTTTCCCTGTTTAACACAAATTCAAGAGGACTTGTGTTGAGAGGAGGAAAAAAGGTTTTGTACTACGAGTCCTATTGATGTGCAGTAGTGTGTTTAGCTGACCGATGTTTCACAATTTGAATGATGGATGGTTAACACACAGCTAGAAGAGGGACTTGCTCTAGTGTAAGCTGATATGGAGCACTACATTTCCCATGTTTTTGCCCATTAGACTGCTCGCCTCCCACCAAGACGACCCGGGTTGAATCCTTGGCCAGTTCACTCTGGATTTTTGCAAGTGGGAATTGTGCCGGACGATACTGCTGGTCGATGGGTTTTCTCGGGAATCTCCCGTTTCCCCCGCACCTTCATTCCAGCACTGCTCCATTGTCACCTCACTTCACTCTCGTTCGCTTGCAAGATCTTGCTGTTAAGAGCCACCCAAATCCCTCACTTCTTACCCATTAAGTAATGGTATCATTCCATGAGAGGTCCTGTGCTCTGTGTGACCACCACTATTGATGGCACATGAAGTGACCCGAGTTTATGAGAATGGTGGCATGCTTGTTACCCAGAAACCTCCTTCCTGTGCTGCTTCATTCTCTGGTCTTCATGTGAGGTCTTAGCACAAAACATCTTCTACAAAGAGAAGAGACTTACTATGATCCATTATACATTGTCTTGTCAGCTGCACCCAGCATTGGAACCAATGTCTCAGTAGACTGTTACCAGCTACACCAACTACAGACCCCAAGATCATGTCGAAAGCTGAGGTAATTCCTGTGAACAGAAGGCATCTTCATCAGTTTTCTGCAGTGGGGTGGATACTAGCTACATCCTGCTCCTCATATTATCCGTAACCATAGAGATCACTCAGTTGGAAGGAGGCACCAGCTCAGGTTTAAGTGCTTCCTGAAGATAGAATCAGAAACAGTAGTGGCGAGTGGGAGACTGTGTTTTGTAGAGCTTGGTTCTGTCATATTACCTCAACAACCTGTAAGTTACCGATGGCTTGGAGAATTTAGCCAACATAGTATTAGAAATAAAGGTCATCATCTTCAACATCTAACGAAAGTTTAATTGATAAATTGGTGGCTGCTGAAATGTGTTTTCTAGTTAATACTTTTTTGTTTAAATATTGGTTATAACATATTTGTGTTGATATTGATATCATGTAGGAGTTTGCAGTTTACAGGTGTTGACTTTGACGGCGTTCGGAGAGGTGTTTGCGTGGTGAGAGGAGATATTAGGAACGGTAACATTGTAGGTTAGGAAAATCTTTGAAAATGTTTGGTATTACCCGGTAGGTGCCAGACATTTTTCTGCGATGTCAATGTGAAGTTAGAGCATACTCTTGAAGATCTTTGGATTGATGGACTGAATCACCATGGCATAATCATCCGGCGTGGACTTAATTACTTCTCTGAATAAATTATTACCATTAGAGACTTGCGTGGTTATAAAGCGGTGGCATATTTGGGCTGACCACACACCCCAAATTAATGAAATGAATATGCAATGACACATTAAAACACTTTAAGAAACACAAAAACACTGAATAAATCACTTGTACTTTTGGTGGGAATGGTGAGGGCCCGCACCTTTAAGTGCCCGAAGGCAAAGACGGAAATAAAAATGCACGAGGTTCTGTGATTTTACTTGTCGGTAAAGCTTCAATGTTCCTGAAGCCACTTACATAGGTGCCGGGCTCAGCCCACCAGCAAGGCCAAACAGGTAAAAATGGCGCGAAGCCATGGAAAAATTATTATATGAAAATTAAGCTTCCCAGGCAATGCAAGCACTTGGGAAGGTGAGTGGCGATGTCTCCTGACAGCTGAAAACAGAAGAGGTTCCGAGAATTAAATGCTATTGATAAACTGAATGATTGATCAAAAAGGTGCTGGCCACCCGGAGTGCAGCGATGTGGACACGACACATGCGACCGACCCCTCTTCATACCTTGCGTCTACTGTCTGCTCCGACGTGGCATGCTGGCCGGCTTGATGGACAGGTGCGTCACGGGGAACTATTTTGTTACCCACTTTGCATGAATTATGATAAACACATTACACTTGCAATTTTTAACATGCTATAAAATACTTTGAATTATTTAAATGTGGTGGGTGACATACCCAGGAGTAAGTACTTACACATCTCAGAAGCGTGCTCCTGTTTGTCTAGGTGTTAGACCGGGTGCTCCTATCTCCTAGGAGGTCTAGTCCTGACCGGGCACTGGTGTTCGTCCGTTGTACAGGACTGGCCTGGTTGCTTGCCGGCAGGGCTCAGTCATGTTTGGCTAGTACTATCTTGCGTTTCAGTTGCACTGGTTTGAAGGGGATACCTGGACGACAGAGTGTGATAGGTTTGTGTGCAACAATGATAGACGGTTGAGCTGGTGCGGTTACTGCAGACCTGGGTGGAGGTACTGGCTGAGGAACTGTGCAAAGGATCGCTGGGACCAAGTGGGCAATGGCTGGCGTGGGTGGTCAATCAGGCTGGCTTAGGAGGCCTCTACCCACCACGGGTACTCTGCCAGTCCGGTGCATACAGGGTCGGCAAAAAATTCTTCAGTACCTCTGGTGTCAAAGGATCCTGTAGGTGCCTTAATGCCTGGGTCTGATCCCTAGGGTTGATCTTAGCTACGGAGGCTACAAGTGTAGGGGATAGCTCGTGCAGGCATCCAGAAGCAAGTAGGGTCAGCTTCACTCTTTCTTTCAATCCCCGCCTTCTGGAATAAGGCATCGGGATGCACAAACACCCTCTCCGTCCGAGAGAAGGCTGGAAGGCTCCTTGTATAGCAATTTACGTGTAGGACATAAATTGCTATACAATTTACGAGTGGACATCCTATTCCAGTATCTGGGCATGGATACGCGGTACGCACTGGAAGACAGGTCGCACTGTCTCAGGTCACACACGTGGCTGTTGCCCCGACAGAGTCTTCCCAACTCGTGGAACGCCCGCCTTTCCTGACATGGAAGCGCAATGGAAAGATTGGCGAACGCTGAGTCAACAAGATGGTGGAGGGTCAGTATACTTATGTTAGCATCCCCATTCTATCGACATGTAGATTAAAAGGATAGCCGCTCTAGGTGCTTGTGGGTAAAATGGACTGTTTTGGCTCGTATGAATTCCTTTTCCAGGATCACCAGAGTTCCCTTCCTGTGGAGAGTCAACTGGGAGTAAGGTACTAAGTCTACAGGAAGTGCGGTACCCAAGGATTGAGCAGGCACAAGTTTATTCCCGTTCAACGGGAAATACACGCGATGACGTATTCTAACTCGTGTGTTGGCACAAGCTGTTGTCGGGAAGCTAAAGCACTATAAATCCGGTAGAAGCTATCGGTTGAAAATATGACTGGGGTATGTGAAGTGCGTAGCGTTTTGAATACTATGTTGGTTCCCTCTCCTATTGTTGCCGGTTGTTCCTCACGTAACACTCAGATACATATCCATCGCTAGGATGACTAAGCTAGGATGGTACGGGATTAGTCCTAAGAAGGACTGTAAGGATGGGTTTCCCTTCCTCTGTCATGTCTGTGCAGAATAGGGGGGTAAGTTAGCAAGGTTTGTCGCGAGGAGACACACTTGACTAACGTAGAGGTCGAGTGGTTAGACTACTCATAGCAAAGGGGCTTAACTAGCAAACAGTCTCGGGCAGCGAGAGCTGGATGACCGAAAACTGGTGTCGCCAATGATCAGTGCCCTGGCAGCGCTTTCAGTGGGCAGCTGAAGACTGTTCAGGTGTCAAAAACTGTACCTCCTTTATACTCCTACGGGCCATTGCCTGTTGCTTATTGGCTGGCATCATAAGGGCGAGGGGTGGTCGCTGAGCGGCAGGTAGCAAAGGCACAACTGAAAACGTGATGTCACCGGCCAGCTGGAGGATAAGAAGAAAAGACAAATGCAAATCCTTCTATGGCCTGGACAGTCGGCATGACTACACTGTACTTCGTGCTCGTTGCTGAGGTTTTTGCCAGTAGAGGCATTGACCTCGGAGTCTGACATGGTAGCAGTTAAGGGCGCCACGGGGTGTTTTGGGGACTCCCCGAAGTCCACTTGACTGATCATTTCGACCGTTAGTTCTTGGGGTATGGTTGGTCTAGTTTGTGCCATTTACTGCCCACGGCTATTCGTCTGATGCCCCACGTTGGGCTCCAGAAAATCTCTTGACCCATGCCCAATTAGACTGACTTGGCACGTTGGTTGAGGATTTTGTCCGCTAGACCAAAAGCGGGGTAGTTTGGTTTATATAGTCGGCGTGAGGCGAGGGGTGTTGATTAGCACTTACTTACTCCAGCTGCTTGGATCTTGTGGTCGGGGTAGGTTTCATCTAGACGCTGCAAATTCAGTCTATGCCGGATCAGAGATTCCACAGGTGTGCTTCGTTGGTCCAGAAGTTGAGGTTTGCCCCAGCCGAGTCACACTTCGGTATTGGTCGGAAAACCTTTTGCCACAGGGTGACACGTAGGATGTATACGGATACAAAGTGGGAAGTCAGTTACCAGAACCGGAGCAGGCGCAACTGCCTGACGTCCAAGTTCGGCGGCGTGGTGTCGTTCCACCTGACTCTCCTGTGTAGGACATGATAGTGCGATCCACGGTTTGAGAGCAGAGTGAGCCAGGTATTGTTCCTTATGTTATCTACCACTCCTTTTCTCGTGAGGCACAGGGCAAACAGTTAAATAGCCTACGTAATGCACTTAAGACAGGAAGGTTTGACAGTGTAACCAAATAATGACTTGCCGGCACGAGCTCGACAAGAGTCTTCACTGATCCCCCACAGTATGCAGGCTGATCAGGGACGTGGAGCCGTGGGGGCTGTCAATTTTCTACTGGTTGTGCATTTGCAGTAGGTTGAACTGCAAAACGTCAGTCTATGGTCACCGCGCTCTGACTTAGTGCGGATGGTGAGAAATGACCTAAGTCTGTCGCCCCTCCCGGTGCGAAGGTGTTTCTAGTGGTTGTGGCATCACTGTTTCTCCCCCACGAGCACTGGCTTAGTGCTAGTGTGTGACCAGGAAGAAACAGGTAGCCGTCTAATATGTATATCTTCTGACATGCAGACCCCTGAAAGGGTTCCACAGTCAGGCTAACTCTGTTTAAATAAATCTCTCGGTTCCTGTTGGCTGTGCACGACGTATTCTGTCTCCAACCGTTATTTCAAACAAATACCCTCGCTATGAAAAACAGAAAGGTAGAGAACGAGTGTTTATTGAATATTTAATAAACACGTGACCCGTGCTACCTCCTATCAAATCATGGAGGGATGAAGGTAACTGCAGTTCCAAGTGTAGGAAACCTGGTTATAAGTTAAAAGGGGGATAGCTGGTTCCAGATGAAAACTAACTAGTTAGTTTAACTGCTAAGTAAAAGGTGTTCAGAGGAGAGAAAATTATGTTGAATATGTATGTTCATGTTCGTTGGTCATTGAGACATAGTAAGTAGCCATTGGGGGCGTACTTGAAGTTTCCAAGATCTCTGGAGGTCCTAATACTGAGTTAGTGCGGGATGTTGAGAGAGAGGATGCGTAATAATGACTCCCAAGCCTGGCAGTGTCCGGACTTATATAGTGGAAGCTTGTAGGCTGCCGGCACGGGCTGCGGGGAGGGCGTGATGTCCTGGTTAGCGGGGGAATGCTCTGGTCGGCGTTTCTGCTTCATGCCTCGTCGGTAGCGCTCGGCCTTGTCCAAGGTCTGGGCAGCTTGTAGGCTCTCAGTACGTGGAAAGGGGGGCGGCATTCCTGCCGGGTTGCATATCCTTCAGGTGAAGAGAATTCGTGCATAAGTTTCTGTTGTCGGTAGGGTACGCAACGTGTCACTTAAGTCTATAGCAATGGAAGTACGTACTCTGGCGATGAGTCGTTGTCAATATGCATAATTAAGATGGGCCGGTGAATAAAACAATCTACGTGGTAGATTAAACAATCTCAATTCGGGACAAACGGTAATGTTATACTTCAAAGTTACAAGCAAAGGGAACCGTAGGATGGAGCTGAAGTTGTCGAATTACCATTGTTAAAAAAGGCGTAATCCGTCAAGTGATAAACAGTCATTTTCTCTCAGGTGAGGTGAAATGTGGGTGAACCACGTGATGTGAAAACATCAACACTTGTAAAATAAAGTCTTTAATAAACAATAAATCTTGAAATGGGTTTTTCTTGGGGCGTCTATAATGTCTCTTTTATCAGGGTTTCTGCGGATGTTTCAGTTTAGCCCTTTGTTAATATGCCTTACTTATACACTTGGTATCACATCACACTGTGTCGTATTAGGTTACTCTGGCCATGCTTTGCTCTACGTTACACACTTTACGCATGTGTAATGACTGTGCATTCATGCAGTGCACAAAGCGCTGATCCATGCTGTGTTGAGGAGTTGGTGTGCGGCGGGCAGTCAGTCTTAGAGGAGGGGAACGCGGCAGTTGTGAAGTTGTAGAGTGAAATCCCAGGGCACCAGGCTGTGGTTTGCACTCTGCCACATGGTGGGAAGGGACCTATCTTGTGTCGTAATATCACCACATGGCTGGTTAAAGTGATACTGAATAACCATTAAACTACTTTTTCACTGTCAGCCAAGGAATGTGCCTATTGCAGGTACAGGTGGATGTTAATGCTTATACACAAAAAAATAAGATGACCACTTGCACTTTTAATTCAGAGCCATGCAACGTTTATACCACACAGAAAAATAAAGTGTTAAATCACAAAAGCTGTTACAAACAGATGTTATAAAGAAGATAAACCTGCACAATAGCCGTAGTCACAAATCAAATTACTGTAGTTGATGTCTCATTTGGATCATCTTGAGGTAAATCAGTGGTAAAGGCAGTATGGCATGGCAATTAAATATGGGCCCCTTGTTCAGCATAAGGCCTAAGCCAGCTGCAGATATGAATAAAGGATATCAAAACAAATTACATGAACTGAATAACTATATCAAAGAAAGCAAGATATTTAGCATGCGCAGACCATCTAGTTCAGAAAAAAATACTACAAATGGCCATTGGAAGCGGGGAATGTATCTCTGCAATGCAAAAGGTGACCCCATAGCCAAGCTCATGTATGAAGGCTGGAGTATGATTGAAATGAGAGGAAATGGAACATTGACACTGAATATTATGTAGATGTGCGCAGGAGTACATGAGCAAAATCAATAAATGAGACTGTGTATAAACTAACATAAACCTTTTTAACACTTCATACTTGAGCCCTCCGGGCATAACCTAGGTACAGCATGCACAATAAACTGACACATGGAACATACATGCAACATGCATGAGGTTGGATGGCAGTGTGTGCTATTAATTCATGGTGTTATGTGGTCTTGGCAGTATTGATTGATAAATGTGCCAAAGCATATAATTGATTGAAATAAGGAACTGAGAAGGGATTTAAAAAATTCAGTGAATCATGAGTTTGTCATAACAGAGTAGTAGTGGAGTGTCCTCAAGAAACATGTCTTACCTCCACTTTTGTCAGTTTACATGGTGCAGTACAACTTTTTAATTCCTTTAACTAGGCTGTAGTGAACACAGAATAAAAGCACTACATGATCAACACAAAACAACTGAGACTTAATATTAAGTTTAAAACAGTCTCTAAAAAGCTAGTAGTGTTAGAAATAAGGTATTTGTGTTAGGGAGTGGGTACGGTAGTGGGCAAAGTTGGTTTAAAAATTGCAATTGAAGACACAGTTGCTCTAGTGTACAGTGTAGAGTATTAACAAACTTGATCTTCACTACAGCACTTAGTGGTCACTACGTAGACACACATGTGAACATTTTCAAACAAATTGTGTTGGTGCTGACATTTGTTGTCTTGGGTCACAGCAAGTCTTCTCATTTCCCCAGTTTACCTCACTCCTTTACTTCCATTTGCCTTTTTCACCTTCGAAAGGTGACAGATGGCCAGCCGGACAAAATACACTCTATTTTCAACAGTTTCAATGACTGTTGCATATTATTTTGGAAGTTAGATTTATGATTTTTTTAATGTCATCCACCAAATAAACTAATTGGCGACATGTTTAAAGTATGTATTTTATTTGATAAATATTTCATTAATATTTACAGAAGTTTATTACCTTAAACTTGAAATTATTTCTCATGCTTGTTTCGCCAAGGTCCTACCTGCTGTTCCTTAGATGTGTCACCCTCCTCTCATCTACATCCGTCCCTGGTCTTATGTGTACTCACAACTCGAGCCAACTGTGCCACAGAAGGAGGCATGAAAATAATTGTATGTAATTTGGTTCTGTTTTCAGAGGAGACTGAACAGGATGTGGGGCTCTGCGAGAAGACTTTGGACTGCTTTCTCGCTCTCTTCCAGGTGATAAGTCGTTCATCATATGTGGGAACCAGTATTATCATGATGGTGAGTCAAATCGTCATCTTGACTCTGCTTAGTTATTGATTTTTTTTCAAGCTGGTAAGCGACATGTATTACCATATTCATCCAAATATGACAATGTTGATTGTAATCTTTACTTCCAAAAATTTTCAGGTTGTCGTAACTTTTACGTACTAAAAATTTCGAAGTTGATATTCTTCGTTGAGTCATAGCAAGAGATGGTCAATGTTTTTGGACTAAATTTCTTTAAAATAGAAGCTTCAGAAGGAAAAATTTTTTATAAAGAAAAAAAAATATAGGGTTGGAGTGTTGGACTTAGTAATTTCCTTTGGTTTTAATTCATTTGAGCTATAGCATGTTGTATATTATTATTATTATTATTATTATTATTATTGTTGTCAAAGTAGTCACATTCTTCATCATATTCGTTGTTATTGTATTCACAGTCGTATTCGTCGTCACATTCGTATTCGTCGTCACATTCGTATTTGTCGCTGCAGTCGCATTCGTCGCAGTAATCACATTCGTCGCCGCAGTCGCATTCATCACCACAGTCACATTCGTTGTCGCATTCGCCTTTGCAGTCGTATTCGCAGTCGCAGTCATATTTTTCATCGCAGTCGTATTTGTCATCGTATTTGTATTCACCATCATCGTAGTCGTCGTATTTGTCGTTTTTGTTGTAGTTGTTGTTGAATGCTAAATTTTGTCCAAGTTTTTTTGCTAAAGTATTTTTGAGTTGAAACAGTGCTTGTTCAAAATAAAAATCCTTCTTAATTACATTGCAGATAAGTTTGGCTGGCTTAACACATTGACTTAAGAGCGCTATAAATAGCTACAGGAATTTCCAAATACTTGTCGAAAAGCACGTGTGCCTGGTATTGTTTGTTAGACCGATATTGCTCGCAGCCAGCCACGACAGCACACCTTTTGTGGTTCTGCTCGTCCACAGTTCTTGGAAAAGGAGATAGATGTTGGTTTGATGGTGGTGGGGTGGCACTGCGAGGTAGTCGGGATTAGTTTTCCTTGTGATAACGTCTCATGCAGTAACTTGGGCATTTAAAGGTATGTTTAATTTCATGCTAGCGAAAATTTTTATGTAAAACAAGCATACTGGGAAAAAATACGACTGTCCCAAGTTACTTCGCAAGTGTATCGCCTTCTGCGGTCTTCAGAGCTGATGAATGAAATTAAAAATGAGATGGATATTGAGCAGTACCAGGAATGAAATTTTTTTGGATGGAAATGGGGGGGGTGGGGGGTGGGGGGTTGAGGTAATTTCCCGAGGAAACCCAAGGACCAACAGAATCGTCCATGCACAGTTCCCACATGAGAGAATCTGGCCAGGGATCGAAGCCAGAACGATTTGGTTGGAGGTGAACGCTCCAGCAGTCGTTCCATCACTACGGCTCTCATGCAATGTGAATTTCTCTTGTGACATCATTTTATATACGACATATTCATATTCACGAACTGCAGCAACTTATATCATCAGTAAGGTAACCTCCTATAATCCATCCCAGGATAGATATTACACTTTGCCCGGATTTCCTGCTTGCGCACTTCAGTTTGCCATACACATATAAGATTTGCTAAGGACTGCTAATGTAGCTACCACACATAATGAATATTGAAATACCACACAAGAAAACAATTTGCAGTATGCAAGTGTTTCATTTATATGCATCTAGTGATCATAGAGTGGTAGCTGTGTGTGCTGTGAAATCTCTGGAGAGAGAGTTATATAGGCCTACTTCACATTGGCGAAAAAAAATTTACTCAGAGGATTGATTCGCTGCATGAATCCATTATCGGTATCGCAGATTTTCTAAAGAAAATACTTCCATTTAAAAGTCAATGTTTATAAAATAACAGTAAACTGGACAAGCTATTGTATTTCTTACAATGAAAAAATCTACAGCTTTTAAAATAATTCTTTTGGCAACAAAAATTTTAAATATTATTTTTTTGTAAATATGAGTGTTTACAGCGTACAGGTAACAAGCTGTAAACACTATTACCGCCACATAAGTAATATAATATTTTCATTGACGGATCTATGGGAATGAGAACACTCGTATGCCAGAAGTCTGAAATTTTGCTTCAGCATGCAGTTTAAATTCCCGCTCACATGAAATGCTATATTTAATCAAAAATGAAATTTTAAAACAGACATTGTCTCCAAAATTTCATTTAATTGCTCACAAAAATTATTTGTATCTTGTGAAGATACGTTTTATAGATGTCCGGATAATTTGAGCTATAAACTAGAAAGACGTTATGACATGTATTTTTTAATTCGAAATTCACATAATTTTTGTACATATTTTCACAAACCTAAGCAGAATATAAATGGCATAATCTAATACGCTATCCACAGTATTCAAATATAGTTTTCTTAAAAATACTTTGGTGGTGTCACCCGAATTTGCGTATGTGGGAATCGTAGCTGGACGATGCCATTATTTGGCGGCTTTTCTCAGGTTTAGTTGAGAGGTTGGGCTTAGAGGTTAATTTAGAAGTTTGTTGAACAAATCTAACCTGCAGTTTATTGGTTTCGACAAGTCTTTGAAATACGAAATGGCATTTGCAAGACACGGGAGTTGGGGAGGGGGGCGATTGCATTTGTCAACTCACCTGCTCCCCCCCCCCCGGCGAAAGTACACAGCAGGAAACACAACCCTTCAAATGGTCAGCATTATGTACTCCGCTTGTTTCGTGCTGAAAGGATAGGATAACAGTGACCTATCTCCAAGCAGTGAGGTGGGATATTTTCGGATCAAACATGATGTTGCAGTGCATTACGCGTATACATGTAAATCGCCTTTGTGTAAAAATAATTCTCTCTATAAACAATCTACTATGAACGAAGGTGACACGTAACTTTTTTTTCTGCAACTTATGAAATTTGATGTAATATTGCCCTTTTTATTATTTAAAATTGTATATTAATAAGAATTGTAATGAAATTTTTTAAAAAGGCATTCCTAATTCTAGCTTTTTTTAATGGCATGTAAAAATCTCATTCTTCTGCATAAACTTGTTTGACCTCTATTTGCTTTCGCATTGACCTTTAAAACAGCTCTAAACGATGCCCTTTATCACCCTCTTAACAGAGAAAAATTGGCAGTAAACTGTTAAAAATCAGAAGTTTTTTTTTTTTATTTATTAACATTCTGTTATATTTTGTAAAGTATATAAAATATTCGATTAAACCATCCAGTGATTTCGATTCAAGCACGTCAGTGTATTCATAAACTGTAAAAACTTACAGTAGCATTTTTCATTATAGTTAGATCTAAAATGTCATTCTTACAGCAGCACAACCAAAGTTACCAACAAAATTTAGAAAACGATGACGTAAATTCCAGTAACTGTGATGCCAAACCAGGCCGCAGGAAACCATATAGAAATGTGTTGTGTATGTAGTAGCGTGTTGTTGGAGTGGAACAGTTGATGGTGATGGTTGTGGGATATGCAGGCATGGAGCATCACATACCACAGCTGGCTGACGTTCGTGTTGCTGCTGTGGGCGAGCGTGCTGTGGATCATCCCAAACCAGCGGCGCTCCATGCTTCACTGCTCGCCCTTCCTCGTCTTCTACGCCCTCTTCCTGCTCATGTCCCAGTACATCTACGGCATGGACCTCACTGAGGCCGAGCTGCCCCAGGAGGTTGAGGGCATCAACCTCAAGCAGATTGGCTTTGTCAAGTCCCTGCGCCTGCCCTGCAAACCCATCCTCGCCAAGGTGTGTCCTTAATGGACTGTAATTTTATGTTACAGTTCATCTTGCTGCTTTATGTTAAACTCGCAATATTTAGGGGCCATAGTTGGTGTCGCAGCTAGAGCACTTGCCTACTTGCTTCACCGTCATTGGCTCTCAAGTTGTCATCATTAAGAGCCACAGGAGCATCTCCATTCCACTTATGTTATTTACCATTCTAATAAAGATTGTACACAGTAATTTAAAAAATTCAAAACATTTGAAGATACTTGCTGGCAACCTTTAATAACTTCCAAATGTAGTTGGCACTAAACAGATTTTTCCTACCATGCCAATGATTCTATATGATCATTAACATAGTACACTCCTAAGATAGGTAGGCAGTTGACAATGATGATTCAGGGGCTAATCCCTTAGCATGATCTTTAATTTACATGCGCAGTGTTGTTAACCAATTGATACAGAGCCCATTTAAATTATTTACAAAATGTAAACTGTAAAGCAATTTCTTATTGTAAGGCAGTGATGAACAGAGGAAGAGAGTGGAGAGATTTGGACGGCTCTCAACATGTGGGGAAATGGGAGATCTCCGAGAAAACCCGCTGACCAGATGTATTGACTAGCATGATTACCATATAAAATCCAGGAGCAACCCCCCGCAAGGAATCAAACCCAGTTTACCTAAGCAAGAGGCGAGCAGTATGACCTCTACACCACCGCTGTCCCTCAAGACAGTAATCTTGTTACTGCTAAGTTATCTGTAATTTTGAAAATGTTTGATGACAGTTTTGCTGGTATAGTCCATAAGCTAATATTTCACTCTTCTGTAATTAGAAGAAAAAAAAAATGTTATGGAGTATGTAAATGGTTTGAATGGAATAAAACAGCTCTCAAGCAATACAGATATAGTGAAACCATTTAAGGAAGTTCCTGGTTAGATTTTCAACTGTGTTAATGCTTTATGTTTCACTGATGTAATAGTATATATTGCGGTGAACGTCATGAATTTGTCGGGGGCATAATATCACGTCAGTTATTCAAAAATTGTGATTGTTGTAATGCCACTGCGAACCCCATGTAACGGTGATATATTCAGGAAATGAAATACTGTACTAGTAATTTACATGAAGTACATTGCAGTGTAACATTACATTGGGAGCACTCAGACTGTTTAGTTGTAGTTATATATCGGGTATATACTGTTGTAAGAAGCAATTTCACAAGTATTGCAATAGGCCTCCAGTAGATGAGCCATGAACATCTTTCCTGGTACTAAGCAAAGCAATAATAAATGTAATTGGCCACAGGTGCTGTACACTATAATGTTCTGGCTCACACTTCGTCAGTTCATGCAGGAGACTTTTGAGCAGCACAACACGTCAACTCTACAAGATATGGTGGCTCCCCTTCAAGTAACTGTCGGTGCTGCAACAAGAGGCGAGTATTTCAATATTATGGACAGTGCTGTACTTTCACACACATTGTATTCTCAGTTTCAGATTACTTCAGTAAATTTTGACAGTTCTCGAAAAGTAGTACGGCCACAGTGTAATCCTTTGCCACAGCTGTTCTGTCAGTGAATAAAACAATGTTTGTAAACAAACTCTATGAATCCAATGGCACACCCCAGTCCAGTATTAAGGCTTCTATAGCTAGTTGCCATTCCCACCTGTTCTATTTTTGTTATGAGCAAGTAATATATTAGTTACGGTTCTGTTTATTTTATTGATGGGGTGGGGAATTCTAGTTCATCAGCTTTCGTGGGACGAATTGTTCTGCTGTTCTTTGAATTTTAACTGGCCATTGTTTTTATGATGTGATGAAAAATTTTTGCTCATACAGAAACAACATTCAAATTACTGTAACTCGAAAGTTGTAGCTTCATCAAAAGGACAGAATGCAAGAAATACACACTAAACATTTTCAGTTAAGTTACTCACACTAAAAATTATTGGATTTTTTAATATAATACACTACACCAAAGAAGGTGTTTATATAGACCACGTGCATATGAAAACCTCATGCAAGAACAAAATGTTATAAATATGTTGTTAATAGTAATACCAATGTGAAAAATGCACAGTGTAAACATTTTCAGCAAATTTAACTTAATAAAAATGCAGAAAAACCCCTATATTACAACCCCATTTATTACGACCACCTCTTTTACAACCCAATCCCGAGTAACCATTAAAAGTTTGGGTCGAAAATTTGAGGCACGTCTAAAAATAGATACAGTAATCCCTCGCCAACCACTGTATCTCGAACCGCTGTTTCAGTTATACGCTGATTAGTTTTTGTAGACCTTTCCTCCATCCACGGTACTAGTCTATGGAAAAATAGCCCTTACTGATGTAAGTGGTCGTGCATTTCTCAAGTTACCATCGTAGAATGACATTCGTTGTCCCATACAGCATGAAGCAATAAATTACTTAATGCCAGAACGGGACACTGGTGTATTGTCCGTGGAACTGGTCAGTAAAGATTCTTTGTCCTAGTCACATGCCACCGCCTCTGCCTTACCATCCCTTTATTTTTTCGCTTCCATTATCCCTCCTCTTTTGCTGTAAAAACAGCAGCACATACACAGACTAGTTTCTTAATCAGTGTATGTGTGCTAACTTCAAATTTAATTCAATGGCCTTTTTTTTTAATGATTATTTTTAAGTTTATGTGTGCCCACACCTATGTAATATGGTAATTTTTTATGGTGGGCAATTTTTTTTTTTGTGAAGTCATTTTTATGTGTAAAGTGAATTAAGATAAGTGTGTGCAAATAAAATGTGTTCTTATGTTACTGGTGCCATATTATGGTGAGTGAGGCTGTGTACGTGTATAGGCAACGTCAAAAGTTTTTGATGAAAAATTTGGGATAGTTAATATTTCAAGTAGACCGCACTAAATATTTATATTCCCGTAAACGTTGCCAGGCCAGTGCAGAGGCCAACACGCCGTCTACATTTCGTATAAATTCAACACACTGACGTGAATCGCATCTATCAGCATGTTTTCCCAATGCCGGGCCGCTGTTACGAAGTGAAGCAGCCCTGTAACGACGGCAGTGACAGCCGGCAGGCGACCACCGCTCGTCACTAATCTTGTAGCGACCGATCGAAAGCTGCGCACGAGACCTGCGTAATAGATCTTTAATAATAACTTTATATTTTAATAATACATATATAGTCTAATCTTGTCACACACTTTCAATGACCATGTCATACTGTGTTTAGGACTTCTTTTTTGCGACAAGGGGTGGTCCAATATGCCTTTCTTGGGTATAAAATTAATCAGGAGACGTCCAGCTATTAAAATATACATATATATTTTACTTTAAAAGTTGTTTTTTATGCGCTATTTATTTATATAACTTTAAGGGCAGCATCTTCGCAAATAAAATTATATGCCCAAAAGCATATATTCTACCACTTGTCAGCAAAAAAATTGTTTGAACATAGTGACTTGTATTATAAGTGTTCATTTTCAGTAACTTTTTGCGGGGAAATCGGAGGATTTATATTAATTAATTTCAATAGACACACATCTTTGAATAAACTGGTAATATGCAAGTGCCTATTCGACACCTTTTGCCGTCTAATAACGGGTAGGTAAGCACCGAGCCGAGTGCAGTGTAACTCACGACAGGGAAAATCATAGGACGTGGTTTTGAATGATTAATTATTAAAAACAGTGAAGAAATCAATTATAATTACCTAATTTGTGTCTCAAAGTTACACGTTTTCTTTGCAGTAAAATATGATTAATTTCTGTAAAAGACAGACATTTGGCACATGTGCAAGTGTGTCCCAACAGGTAGCGGCGTGGAGAGGTCATCCTCCCCCCCCCCTTCCCACATTCTCTCGTAAACCAACAGACGTGACACAGCCCAATCAATAACTTCTCTGTGCACTCTTAGCTGATAGTGTGCGCAGGACATTTAAAATTTGACTTGCATTTGGTGTCATATTTTTTGCATTTTCAGAGGGTTTGAAAATTTTAGGTCAGCTTGCATTTTGTGTCTGATTACAATAAATTATATACAGCATTTTAAAACATTATATATTTATTTAAATGAGTCTAGGAAAAATGTTTTCATTGTATTATTAACAGTAATACTTTTTCTAAAATTCAGTGTGAAGGGCAGTGGTATGTGTTTTTGGTATTGGCAGTGGTGTCAGGTTATCGGTATCATAAAACATGGTATCGGAACAACTCTAAAAAAAAATTGAAATATACACACATAAGTTTAAACAAAAACAACTAGTATATAATTCTGTATCAGTGAAACCCTGTTAAGAAGTTCCCACTTAAGAAGTATTCCTGCTTAATAAGTTGAATAATTGCACACCTTGTCTATCTGCACATGTGTAATTTGACCCTTTTAAGAAATTTTCCTGCTTAATAAGTATTATTTTTTCAGTCCCTTCAGAAACTTCTTAACAGAGTTTTTCTGTTTATGTAAAATACTACTGGCTGGTCAGAATAAAAAGTAATAGTACAGTGTCCACTCACAAAGGAGCACCAAATTCAAATCTACTCACTGCCACATAATATTTATACTTAAGTGACGACTCACTCGTCACAACGGTACACACCTTGAACGGAAGAGAGAGTGTGGCTTGGACTTGCATTGGCTGACTTGCTGCTGCAAAACTATTCATGGATGACGTATATTTAAATGCTAAATAAAACTGGTGGGGTTGCAGTGGTACTGGCTAGGTGCATGCCTGGGGCAGAGAAACTCTAAGCAAAGTTCTGGTTAAATGACTGCTAAGCAATGGTGATGAAAGACTGTTCATAAAACACACGTGGCCTTGGGCTGTAAAATGTGTGCAATCTTTTGACCCTGCCGAGACCAACTGACGAAAGCAGTGTTGTTGCGCCGTGGATCTTGCCGACTCAGCGTGCTAAAACAAAATTCCTCAATACAAAACAGGAATAGTGTGGAATATCTCTGGGATTATGACATATTCCTATTTGCAGATACCCCTTCATGATACTATGGTGCTTAAGTTTTACATGGCAGTTACATTTACATTAAATAGCTACTAAATTGTGATGATTGATATGCTACTGCTATGCTAGGGAATGTTGTTTTGTCAGTCCATCTGCTCAAGACTACTAATAATTATTTTCATGAGAAAACCTATAATCTCATTAAAAATTGCTCTTGGTTCCCTGTTATGTTCCCTGTTTGTATGGCTTTTGATTGGTATGGACACTGTCTCAAATAGGTGATGACGTAAAGTGGCTACATGTGTGGGTGGCAACATGTCTGCCGCTGCACGAGGACATCTGCCCTATCATTCCCTGCATGTGCCTGACCATTAATTTACACACTTGATTTAATGCAACTGCTAACTCCACTCACTACACTGAATTTACAATGCTGCCCCCTGTAATCACACACATAACTGCACTGACACTGGGGTCGGCATGGATAACACACGCTGGTATAGAGAGTGCAGATTTGGTCAGTGCGCACAGCACATTGATGCACTGCTGGTGGTCCAGGTTACCTTGGTGCATGGAGTACATGGACTGGTGCAGCTGAGTGTGTGTCAACAGGGGCCCAAAAGGGAGAGGAGGCACATTTGATGTCAAATGTTTCAGTAGTATAAAATTTTTTTAAAGTTTCTTGTGTTATAATCTTTTCAATGTATAATTACTGCTTTGTTTCTTTTACAGGGTTTTCTGGTCAGAGAGAACCAGAGTCAAGTCCATTCATGAAGAAAGTAGGTGACCTTTTGCAGCATTTCTTGACGAAGTTCTGGATATGGATAGTGGCAATCATGCTGTTCGTAATCAGTTTTGTTGGCGAGAAAATGACTGTGCTTCGAATTATTTACATGGCGCTTTTCCTCTTTTTCATCCTTACCTTTCAGGTAATAAATATGTTCCTTTCTTTCACTGCATCTTGTTAAATGTTTAAACTCTTTAACTGGAAGTGTTTTTCATAGCCTTTTAAACTCTGTGATGCAAATGCCATACACATGAAGAAGTAACCAATAACAAATACATTAATATTACTACCAGACTTGCTATTGGGTGATTGTCCAGTAGCAAATTCATCTTATCCTCCCCCTCACTACATTTCCAGGCTCTTTCTGAACTTCTTAACACCTTTTACTATTACTTCCTCCGCCTACAATAAATTCCCATCTTACTGACCTCAAGAGCCATGGACTGCCTACGCTGCTCTGTTCTCCTCCATACCCTCTAAATCTTTACACTGTTGTTTCATGTTTCTGTACACCTTCTTAGACTGTCAGCAATCGAACTTCCCCCAATCAGTTCTCTCCATTCCCCATCTTTATAACCTGACCAGGCTTTCCACCCTTCCTTTGTTATTCAAAGAACTCCAGTCCATTTCCATCATCACCGCTAATGACCGAAAGTTTGTTTTACCTGCTTTTTCCACCCAAAATCCCTGTGTTACTACCCACAGGTATTTTTATTATATAATTCCTCTATCTCCTGTCCCTCCCAATGTCCCTGCTTTTCACCCTTTTCTTAATAAATCTCACTATCTTATACTTTCGTACAGTGGTCTTAATGTTATTTCTTTCAGTTTGCAACCATAATTGAACGTTGCTCTGCAGGTTGCTCTCTCCACCCACCTATGCATACAACACACAATAAACTGCAAATAATCTTATTTTCCCATCTATCTCCATACTCGTGTAATTTACCATTATGGTAGAGCACAAAGGGCCAAGAATGCTTCCCTGGGGCACCCCTGATGCAACCCTCTGATATTAGATAGTCTCCCCCACTTTCACCCTTTGGCTCAACTCCCTGAGAAAGTCACCAATTCTTTCTACTACCCACTTGTCCGCAACGAGCTCATCCACCTTCCTCATCAAAATCCCGTGGGGAACCTTGTCAGAGGCCTTTTCGAAGTTAATGAAGCAGGCGTCAACCTGCTTCCCTTCATTTACTGCCTTCACAAGATCCTCCAGCAGCCCTGCCAGTTCCATCTCACACAAGTATCCTTTTCTAAATCTATTTGGGTACTCCTGCAACCAATTCCTCTCAATCATGACATTTACTACAAACTGCACAACCAGTCTCTCCATTGCCTTCCCTGTATTTGATTTGAGACTCACCGGCCTGTAGCTGCCTGCCCTCTCTATATCCTCCACCAGCTTGTATACTGGAACCACCAGCAACTTACTCTCATCTAGTGATCTTCTAAACAACACTTCCAGATATCCATCCATCTCTCTCCTACCATAATTAAGGGCTCCATTCCCTTTTCCCTGTGGTCTCATTGTCTTACTACACTTCGACTCTGTGATTACCGTTGCTCTTTCACGTGCTCTCATTCTAAGCTCCCTGTTTCTATTTCAGATGTTTTGGCTGTGTTAGTATGTGTATTTGCCATGAGTTTGCTTTTTCTATAGTGAAAGTTGTGGTTGAATCAGCGATTAGAGACAAGCGCTGTTACAATGTTTGTAAACTTTTTTTTGTTTTGAGTTTGTTACAGAAATTCAATTGTTTTAACTTCTGTGTAGTTTGACGAGCATGCAAAGACTGTTGCGATGTGGTTCACACCAGTATCTGAAAGGATTCTGTACAGTGCAATGCCCTTATTTGGTTATGTTTTTTGGCACATTGATGTGAGGAGTGGGGGTAGAGCACAGTGCTAATATGAGTCATATGCACACGCTGCCAGCTAACAGATTACGACCAACCAGCGAAGAAGCAGCGTCGAGCGTAACAAATTTTGACCACACTGGCTAGCACTCTTGACATTTTTCTTTCAACTTCAGTTTTCGGCCGAACATTTTTCTCCTAATTTATTTCCTTCTACAATTTTTTCCTGACTCCATTTCACAAACCTTTCTATCAGGAAGTTTTGTACAATCATTCTTGTTTCCTAGCCCATACTACCACACCACCCAATCTTAAGCTTGTTTTACCTTTATCCCCCCAAGCTAGGAATGTCTTGATCACCGATTCCATCCACTAATAAATGTACCAACTATAGCGCATTTCCAGGCTTGACCAACACCACTCCCAGTACTGTCCCAACACCCTCCTTATTCCTTCTTGTAAGCATTTCTACTGCATAGATTAAGTGGCTGTTGATTAGCTGTGTTGCCATTCTCTGCATCATGGTGCCCATACCCTCTACTCCCTCTATCCATTGCACACCCAGCATATTCAGATCTCCTGCCACTACAACCCACTGCTTATCCTTGAGCCTATCAATTCTTCCCTTGATCTCCTTAAAGTCCTGCCACCAACATCACTTTGGCCTGTACACTACCATCAATGTGGTACTCTAACCTCTCCCGTTTACTTCAATTTCCATCACTTCAACTTCTCTGCTACTCCATGTTACAGACCCTTTCAATCCCTCCCTCAAACACACTATTATTCCTCCACCTCTCCCATCCCCGTTTCTTCTGAAGATGGTAAACTTATCATGTCCACATTCAATGTCTAGAATTTCCTCACTTAGCCATGTCTCCTCCTCTGCCACCACTATGTCCACCCCGTATCCTTCAACCTTACCCCAGAAGCCCTCCAGTTTTCTGTACACACTCCTATAGTTTACCACAATTAATTTTACACTGTTTCTCTGACTTACAATCTTCCTTTGCTTTCCCCATCTCTTCTCCCTTACAATCTCCTCTGTACTAACTCCCCCTGTTGGCTCTGCTTTTGAACTCAACTTCCCCCTTTGCTTTGTTTTGATTGCTATTTTCAGCCCTCCCTTCTCTACCCTAACTTTCTCTAAACAGCTTCCCCTCTCCCGGACTAAAAGATCTCCTAAGTTTCTTTCCCTGCTCTGTTAGAGATACACCTGGTCCCTTGTCACATTTTCATGGTCTATCCACTTTGTGATGAACGTGGCCCTGACATCCCTGCATACCCTCTCATACACCTCGCTAGCTGACACGGCTTTTGCATTATTTATTCCCTTCCAGACCAGCATCCTATTAACCACTAACATTGCTCTCTGAAATTTCTCCTCTGCCTTGTTCATCAGCCCCCTCAGATCCTGCCCAACTTCTTCACCTACCTCCATATAAACAAGATCATTACCCCCACCTGCATTGGAACCACCTTAGCTGAACGACTTCCCCTTATGCCGTTCACCCTCTCACTCAAAACTCCTTACTTGGTCCCTCCAAATGCTGCATTATAAATAAGTACCCTCCTGATTACTGTCAGCTCTACCACCTTAATAACTGAACTCCCGAAGAAGACGAACTCTGGTTCCTTCTCTAGTGTCCCTTCCTCCTACCTGCCTCATCTTGTTTGTAACACATCTTCCTTCGTCCTACTTCTGCTCCAATGTTGGCGTCACGGTTACTCGGTCCAGCCCTCTGTTCTCCCCTCCTGTGTTCTGCCCTACTTTCCCTGCTCTGCTGGTCTCCACTATTCCCTCTCCTACAAACATCCACAAATGGCTTCCTGCATTTTATGACTTGCTACTTTTTCCAACTTCAAGATAATTTTAATAATTATTGCAAATGCCAGTTAATACAAGCTTCATTATTACAAACTGTAGAAATTCAGGTGACTTGAGGTTTGTATTAAAAAGGTTTCGCTACTATGTGGCCAGCAGTCGTAGGACTGTGGCTTCTGTTTCAGACCAGCCATGCAACTAGTGGGATGTTGGACCTCATTTTGCAGTTATTACGTTGTTAAACTTCCAGGACAAGTTGTTCACTAATTTCTAGCACATAGCTAATGGAATTTTGGAATTTGTTTCCTTTCAACCTGTGAACTTGGTGAATAGTTAACATTTGTCTGTGGTTTGAGTGGGTGTGGCAAGCAAATAACACTCCAGCTAACCACGAAAATGTACAGTTAAGCAAAGTGGGGCTTTGAGCAGGCCAGTAACCAGTCCTGGCTGATTGTCTTCAAATCATGACACAGTCTGCCTACCTCTAAGGTCTGGAGAATTATTGTTCTAATACAGGAAAGGGCCTATTTGTCAAAGAACACTTTGGTAAATATAATTTGTCTGGTATTTGCCAGATCCACACGTGATCATGCAAGTTTCACATCACTACTGTGATTCGTCACTTCACAAGACCTTCCAATGTTCCATAACACGACGACAGTGTTGTCTGCACCACTCCAAATTATGTGGGGCAGTGATTCATGTGACCAGTAGTTTCCTCGAAACAGCATGGCCGTGAGAAACGAGTGTTACCATCTCCTAGTGGAGGGACCTATCACTGATCTTTGAACCAGAATTGTAATGGAAGTCCCTACAGTAATTTTACATGGCTGGCTGATCACAGAATAGGCAAGTACACATAGGTGAGATAGCATGATGGTTCCTTTGGTGTGAACGCACCCGTTTGCTGATAGGCCACAGGAGGCTCTGGAAACGGGCTGTGTGTCTATTTGACTGTTGTGTGCTACAGAATATTCCCAGTTTGTCAGACTGCCATCTAGTAAATTGGTCTAAAAGTACTGATTGGCCACCAATGTTCCACCATCTTTGCCATTTTGCTAAACTGTGAGGTAATGTTGCTGGTATTTGTGGCTGAAGTCACTTTTGTGTATTCCTTAATATTCTGTGGTCTGATGTTGCTTTGCACAATGAGCTAGAGAGTTCACTAGTCTGGTTAGTTAGTTTCGTGGACCTACAAGAATGATGGTTGGGAACAGTGTTTCTATGGTATTCCCAACTTAGCAAAGACATCACTGACAGTAGACCAAGGCACTTTTTGCTAAGAAATCTCTTCGTCAGAATGGCAAAAAGTATGAGCCCTCTACCACTGTTGAATGCACACATATTTTTCCAATGTTCCATCATGACAGCAAAAATGTGGATGGTACTCAAACTTTTCTGCCTTTGTTCACATTCGCCTGCTCAACACGTTCACTGTGAACAAAGGAGTCGAAGAATAGTTTTGGTTACATGTATCTTGACCTAATAGCACAATATCTGTTAAAGGTTTTAGGCATGTAATATTTTTCTGTAGAAAATGTTGCAGAAGACACAATATTCTGCCTTGAAATAACAATTGCATCCATCACTTACTGCTATTTATTGACCTACAGTTGTTAATTTTACAAATTTTAATTCTGGAAACAGCTCCATATGTATACATATGTATGTAGTACAAACGCATAATTATTTGTTTGGAGTTAGTCAGATTTTCAAGGAATTACATCCATGTTAATGTTGCTTTTGAAAAATATATTTTCCTCAAAATTTGGTTCTGTAATGTAATATATGTGAAATCAGCAAACTTACTGGGCCAAATTTTTTCTGGAGATACCGTTGTAAAAAGTATGTAAATATTTGTAATAGTACACTTGTTCTTAGTCATATTTGAGGATAGCATGTATCAAAACTTGTATTCATAAATAATGTACTGTTTTTATGAGGGGGGAGGGGGGGGGGGGGAGGTTGTTATATTTTATGTTAAGCATTTTTAAAAGTGAGCAATATCAAAATTTCAACTTAACACATTAACACTGTACTTATGTCAAAGAATTCACTGCCTGTGACAGGGTGCAATGTTTTTTCTTTGCTGCATATAAAGGTGTAGTTTTACATAGATATTGATCTGTATTTCCTGTTTAAGCAAAGAAAATGTATGCTGCATGACCAATTTGTGAGGGGCTGTGGTGGTGTAATAGTTATACTACTTGCCTCCCACCAAGGTGAACCGGGTTCAATTCCCGGTGGAGTCCCCCCCCCCCCCCCCCGTATTTTTGCTTGTGGGAATTGTGCCGGAGGATGCCGCTGGTAGGCTGGTTTTCTTGGGGATATTCAGTTTCCCCCAACCTTGCATTCTTGTGCTGCATACTCGCCTTGCTTCACCCTCATCAGCTCTCAGACCTCAATGTTAAGTGCCACCCAAATCTCTCCTCTTGACACTCCACTCAATTCTTGATTTGTTTATTCTTGTTAATTTTGGATCTTGAATTTGTTTTAATTATCAGTTTTTTGCAAGATATAAGTAGCATATGACATTACAGCTAATTATTCAAGATTGATATTGCAATTTCTTCCGTGTAAATTCATAACACATGTACAAGAGCATTTAGTTTATATTTTATAAAGAAATAGGTATAAACATGTCGCATGTAAAAACCTAATACAGTGAAATTTTTTGTTTCATCTCTTCATAAACTTGATTGTAGAAATATTTTGTTTGTACATTTATCATGTTGATGTTATTGTAAGTACTATTTTCTTTCTCATTCCAGATTTCATACCATGTGTGGCGTAAAACAATGTATGCATTCTGGCTGGTGGTAATTTTGTACTCCATGTCAATTTTGGTGCTGATATATACATATCAGTTTGACAACTTCCCAGATTATTGGGTCAAATACTTGGGCGTGTCATTGGGCATGTATGTATATTATTCTGCTATGGCAGTTGAGTTCCAGCAACTTAGGTGATAAATTTAGGTTTTTAAAAGCATGTTTTTGTAGTGGAGATAATGTGATTTAAAAAAAACACACAGAATTTATCTTCGTTATTTTTAGTTATCAACATCATTTAAAATATTTAAAAAATTTTAAAAATCATCACGGCTTCTTGTAACTTTTTTTTTCAATCACATGTCATAGGATATGGTTCATATAAGCTCCTAAAATTTTGAGTCAAATATGTAGTTTTCTTTTGTTTTACAGTTTCAATGCTTTCTTGTAGTTTAGCATTTGTAGGAACGTGGCTCTGGGAACTTAGTTTTGGAAGACCTAAGTTCTCTTTTGAACCCTTTTTGTTCGCAAGACATAAATGCTTGTTTCATATTTGTACCTGTGAGGATGATGTTTAACTTTTATGAAATATTTTGGGCATTCTGAGTTCTCATTCTTGATTTTTTTAAGGATCCAGTTGCCAGTAGCACAATGTTCTAATTTCTTAGCGTCTTGGGTATTTGAATATGCTGGTCTAATTAAGATGGTGGGAAGGCGAATGGTGGTCATTTTCTGATATTCAGCTGCGAGTCTAAACTTTTAATTTGTGTCACTGCCGCATCATAAGTTTAGAAAACAATATAAAATTAAGTGAATAAAATCAGTATTTTAAACAATTCTGGTATTACTTCACTTCAATTTTACAGTATGCATATGCTAATTCTATGTCAATGTAAGGGTTTTGTGTGTGGAGCGTGTAATATCACCTATGAACCTTGGTGTGTTATGGCCTAGGAAGAGGGATGTCGCATCCAAGAGAGTAGTGTTTTCAATTCTGTGTCGGGTCAGTTGTGCAAGTTGGGAGGTGACTACTGTGGAGGCGTCTATAGTATGATCCGTTGGCCTTGCACTGGTCCCTTGTATAATGTAGGATGCATCAGACACCTACTTGGTACAAAATCTGTGAGGGCAAGATGATGCCTCATGGTGTTGGGCACATGGGTTCAGGCTATCTTACTGCTGGTGTCGCTCCCTTTTGGTAGACACTCACCCTGGCTGGATGACTTGTTGGAGCGGAAGGCTGGGCAGGCTGGCTCGGCTGTCACCTGTTGGAGACAGGGGTGCCGAAAGACTGGCGGGCACATGGTCGGCTGTTGCTGGTGCCTCGCTGGTGTCCTCTGGGGAGAGTGTACCCTTGGTGGATTACTTGTGATTGTGTTATGTAATTATGTGTAATTTATTTTTTATAAATAAATGTTTCGTAGGTACGAAATGCACTGCGGCATTTTTTCGTATTTTCTATATTCCTTTCCTTTATATTAAAAAGGGAGGTGTATTGACGGGGGAATATTTGAACATTTATTTCATGCTATTAGATATATGGACTGATATAAATACACATCAAGGACATCACACTAGATACTCAAAAAGTGCACCCTTCAAAATTCCTATTAGTGAAATTATGAAGCTTCCTTAGGGAAATGTCCAACATGGTGTGTGTGCGTGTGCTCCGCGGCAGCTCTCCATATCTCTATTCGCTGTTGCTATGCGCTGGGACCCAACAAGCCGCCACTTCCGGGCAATAAACAACTTCCCGTTACAACCAAGCACAATGCACTATCGCAACTGATAACATCCTGTTACATGCAAAACACATACAAGTACTAACATGTTGGCCAACATAAACATTTGATCCACCAACTTAACAAACATAATTACTCCTTTCGGGCTTGTTAAAGGGATCACATTGAGAGGAAAAGAGGGAGGAATGAATTTAACACTTCTTGCATGTCTCTTGTCAGTCTAATGTTATTTATATATATATTTCTGTATACCATGTTAGACATTTCCCTAAGGAAGCTTCATAAATTTCGCTATTAATTTTAATAATAGGATTTTTGAAGGGTGCACTTATTGAGTATCTAGTTTGATGGCCTTGATATATCACTACATACATTTAATAGCATGAAATAAATGTTCAAATATTCCCCCCTCAATACACCCCCCTTTTTAATATAAAGAAAAGGAATAATAAAAAACAAAAAAAAAAACAGCAGTACATTTAATACGTACAAAACATTTATTTACAAAATAAAAAATAAATAACACAATCACGGATCCTACCTCTACACACACTAGGTGTTCAACGGACTTTGTACAAGAGCAAGACAGATGAAGGTGCCGGTTAGCTTGAAGAGCAGATGAGAGCTGACAGTTAAGTAGTTGTGAAAATAACTGGGTCCTAATTGTGTCTTGTAGTCCTCGGGGCACCACGTGTGGTGTACATGTCGGATGTGATGACTCTTGACGGCAAGTGTTGTGGGGGTAGCGACGACTCTTAGGCTGCTGCAGTGGGGATGGTGACGTCAGCTGAAGAACTGCTAAATGGGTTGGTCTAGGATAGTCCTCGGGAGGACTGTGGCTGTGCAGTAGAAAGCCTGAGCACTACTTGTGCTGAGGCAAGCTACGTGTACAAATGACGTTTCTGCCGGGCGCACTGCATTATATTTCCCTTGGCTGGAGGGTTCCTGCATACCTTATTCACTTTCGGTAATCTTTGGCCGCCACTCCTTCGGGTCCGGTCTGAGCGGCACAGCTGCTGGCATTTCTTGGCGGGGTGGCGGCAGGGAGGTTTGGGTTTGGTTGCGGGCAGTATCCGCTGCTCGCTTAGGAACAAACTCTTGCATGCCCACGGCTACTTCTCTGTGAGTTGACAAGTGGCAGGGTTAGATTCTCTGGGGGGCACGTCATGCACACATGATGATGTGGTGACGATAATAATAGTGGGAAGTGTCATGAGTCAACCTCTCCTCCTTCTGAATCTGTCCTGGGTATAATTGATGTATAGTCTATTCGTGGTTTCTTGACACTTTTTGAATCAAACCTTTGAAAAATCACTCCACATATGACCTATTTGGTTATTTCTCGAGTATTTTGTGTATCACAAACATTTTATGCTTTTGTTACCCAACCATAAAAATATTTTATCTCTTTGGTTAAGGTTGCAAGTAGGTGGAGAACAATATTCTTCGAAAAGGTCTCTCCTTTTCCCTCGCCAAAAAGTTTGACTACTTCGTCACTATAAAAGATGTCCTAAGCTTCATATGCAATGTTGTACCCGAGAACTTTTTTGACATCCTCCCCATGCCAAGCCATAACAGTTGCCCTGACTAAGATTGTACCTCTATCCAATTGGTGTACCCCCCCCCCCCCCCCTTAACCACCATCACATCCCTTTGAGAAATTACTCACATACATACTGATCAACATTGCATTGCAGACCCTGATTTTGTCACCTCATTACCTAACAATAGCAAAATACCCTCTTCAGAAAGGAAAGCCATAAAAAATCTTCAAAACAACCCAGACATAATAATGCTGCCAGCCGACAAAGGCACAACCACAGAGATTTTCAACAAAACAAATTACATTCTAGAAGCAGAAAACCAACTCAAGGACACATCCACCTACAAATCTCTACGAGAAGACAACCACCATATTCTGCAAATACATCAATCAACTCCTTGTGTCCCAGGGCCCCCTCCAAGACCTATCTGAAGCTTCAATTAAACCGCTCACCCCAAATACACCCACCATACCAGTTCTATATATGCTTTTGAAGATACACAAAGAACAATGGCCACCTCCAGAACATCCCAGTGTGTTAGGGATTGGCAGTCCCACTTACAGAATCTCAGCCCTTGTAGATCCCACCTTCAACCTAGGGTTACAGCAGGTTTCATTCTACGTCTGACACTGGCCACTTCCTTGAACGCTTCAGACACCTGGGGATGCCATCCCCCAAGATGCAGACATGGTCACCATAGATGTTACAACCACCCCCACTCATCTGGACTGTCAGACAACATCTTCACGATATGGACTTCCACTGAAGACAGTCTAATTCAAGTTTCTGAACAATTTAAACCCACACAGTTCATTCAAGTTCACGTGGTCATTCTCCAAAACACATGCCATATTCCTGGATGTTGAACTCATTCTCCACAATGGCACAATTAAACTGCTGTACACACCAAACCCACCAACAATGTCCAGTACTTGCATTTAGACAGCTACCACCCATACCAATCCAAAAAATCTGTAACCTACAGTCTTGCTGCAAGAGCCAACCGTATCTGCTCCAAGAGTGATCTCAACAAAGAGAGTGAAAAATAGCCAGAGCATTGCTTGACAGAGGCTACCCCAGGCACCTCGTCCACAAACATATTCACCAAGCTATATCAAATACTGGAACACAAACCAAGGTCAAACACACTGATATACCCCTGGTGGCCCTGCAGCATGAAGGCCTAAGTAAACTCAGAAACATTCTCCACTCTGGATACAAAATTCTGGCTTCCTCACCACAAATACAAGACCTGCTCTCTAAACCACTCAGATTGTTGCGAATGTTAGATGGCCCTTTGAAGACCAAACTAGTTGCATCCTACCACAAATGCTAACCCATCTATCGCCCCAGAGAATCCCACCCCTGCAATAGCTCACGCTGTGGCTCCTGTGCCATCCACTAACCCTCAAATTCTTTCAATAGCAGACTCACTAGCCGTACATACACCATCCAAGGTAACTACAACTGTGCAACAGAAAATCTTATTTATCAGCTACAGTGCCAACACTGTAATGCTGAACACATCAGCCTCACCACCACACACTAGGGCAGAGAATGAATGGCCACAGAGCAGACAGTACCAGAGTTGTGAGAGCCCTACCACCTTCAAGCAATAGCTCAGAGGTCAGACACTCGGTATTAGCTCACCAATTTATAACAAAATCCAGTCAGCCACCAGGCCTCAACATATGATAATCACAGCTCCGAACCACTTTCATCAGCTATGCCGGTAAATTTTCAATTTTCTCACCTCACCCTAGTTCGCCACCTGGCCACTAGGTTTGCTACCAAAAGCGCCCTTCTACTGTACTGCAGTGTCCTACAACTCGCCGCCTAATGAAGTTGGTCTAGCTAGCAAAATGCCACGTTCTCGCAATCTTGTGGAAAATGTCATCCTTCTTGTTTGTTTGTGCCTGTCGAGAAGTACTACAATGTGAGTACTTTAATTCCTGTCGTTTTATCATTGGTTAAATGGAAATTTTCGCTACTATCTTGATGCGTGACGGGCTGGGAAAACTGAAGGCGACATCCCGTTCAGGAACTGTTTTGGGCATGCAAGTCAGTCACACGGGGATTCAGACAGCTGTCCTCACTACTGGTAGACTGGGGCTTGACCAGTATATGGGGTGGGACGTGTAGCTTGGCAGCTTGGTACAAAGTCTATGAATGGCTGGGCAGTCAGTCGGGTGGTGTGGCTTGTGTAGGCGGTGATCCGGCCAGACTGCTGCTCCAGACGTGGCTATTGGCGGTTGCTGGTGGTGGCAGAGGATTAGAGTGCCCCGGAGGTTCTGCATCTGCTGATGATGGTGTAGGTCTTGGCAGGACTGGTGCCCCATGGGGCCCGTAACCATGAGGTGGCGATTCCGAGTGGCACTACTTCTCCTCGTTGGATGGCTGAGACGATGGGATGTGGTGTCCCGGGCGTCTTTTGAGGGGCTACAAACAGAGGAGGGGAGGGAGCTGGTAGGTGAGGTCTCTCCAGGTGATGAGCGCAGTATGAGCTCATTCCCGAGGGTCATCGAGGCAGAATGCCGAAGAGACAGGGGTGCAGCTCCAGCTAGATTTATAGGTAGCAGGAGCCTGACTCTCCTGCCACTTTTTCCTGCTCCTTTGGGTGTAAGGCATGGATGGATATGAAGATATCGGCTTCACGAGAAGGAAGCAGGTGACAATAGTCCCTAACTAGTGTGTTCTGCCACAGTCGAAGCTGGGCCCCAACAGAGCCGCATCGTGTTCTCTAACCGGCGACATAAGCGACGTGGTGGTTGTGGAGTGGTGCATTCTCCCTATGGCATCAGACAACTGTGGGTGTGGGCCCAAAGGCAGTCAGACCTCCTGGACCAGTCAAATACTCCCTTTGGTGATGCAGCAGTGTGGTGGACGGAGTACAAACTGGGCTGGGTGACTACCTTCCTTATGGGTTGTCTTTCTATCTTTCTTGTGGTTGGGGCTCTACCTTTCTGTACACCGGGGTGCACAGAACGGGTGGCTGTTTAGCGTGTGTGTTTATCTGACATACGGGCATCCCTGAGAGGGAGGCCACAGTCCTTCAGGTTGGGAAAATATGGGTGCAATCCACGGTCTCCTGCTTCACTCTGCTGGGCGTGGTGTTTACATAGGAGTGATATAGTCACTCTTGTTTTATTCCAAAAGGAATAGACATGGTGGCCTGTGCTACCTCCTTACTACCTCAAGGTGATCGGAAGTACGAACGCAAAAGCCAAGTGAAGGGGACTGGTCCTAGGCTGGTTTTGCAGCTTGACTAGTTAGCTATATAAACTGACCCTGATTACTCTGTACAGTGTCCTGAAGGGACTTATAGGGGGCACACTACCAGAACAGCAGTGGGGGTGTTTTGCTGATACCAGAGGGGTAAGCAGGCAAGGGTGTTGACAACTTCTTCAGGTGATGCTTCCACAGGGCTCCTAGAAGGTCTGAAAGGCATTGGTATAGCAGTTGAAAAGCTTCTGGTAAGTCTGGAAGATGTCGAGGTCAGTAGAGAGCTTCAGTACACGGAGTGGTGGAACGAGTTGTTGGGGCTGTGCTGCTCTTAGAAGAGTAGGCGAACAACTGACATTTCTGGGGCACGCGCTGGTATAAGTATCTGCGGGCCCGCCTTCGTCTGGGCTGTGAGGGTGTGGGTGGTAAAGTCATCTGGCAGCGGGTGGAATCAAGGGTTGTCTGCTAGCGGCGTCTGCTGGGTGGCCGGAGTGCCTTTGGCGCACTCTCGAACTACTTGACTGTAGAGGGTAGTTTCGGCTGCTCGGCCACTGGCTCACTCATTTTCTGTGGGGTGGGGGTGGCGGTGGCGTGGCTTTCTGACCGCAGGCGAACGGTACAAAACTGACATGTTTGTATTAGTCCCTGCGACAAGGGACGTAATCTCTAGGCGCACTTGTAGTTGTAGTACTGGTTCGGATCTTGTCTGCTGCACCAAGGAGATACGCACAGGTGAGACGAAGTCGCTTGCATATGTGTCAGGAAAGCATCATGTGTCGATCTGTAAATTATAATATTTTATTTATAATTAATAAGAATAAAAACAGAAAATATGTTTATTTGCAGTGCTTAATAAGAAATGGTTCTTATGAAAAATATTATTACATTATGTCTGCACAAATGCAGTGCATTGTTTCTTTGGTGTAATTTTCTAGATTTTGTTAAGCTTTGTTTGCATGAGGCAGTGAATGGACTATACTAATGTATTTGCATGTAGTCTCTTCATACAAAGAACGTGAAACCCATTCAAAGGTCACTCAACTAATTATGGTTTTTTTTTTTTTTTATTGTGATTATGTGTACCAATTTATTTTCAGTCAAGATGACCTTGGCTTGAAGCGCTATGATACTGGAGTATTGTTTGCAAGACTTTTGGTTCCTGCATTTTTCCTGGTCATCACAGTAATACAGTTGCACTATTATCACAATGACTTCCTTGCGATATCTGAAATGAAAAGCAGGTAAGCACAAATTGGAAGGTGAAACTATGATTTTAACATCAATATTTTTGACATGTGATTAACGGTTTGCACTTTGTGTGAATAAAGATAAAGTAAACAATGACTCTACCCCAAAGTGGAATAAGTTGACCAGTTATGTATTACCTGGAGTTACATGTATAGTAGAGACTACGGCTATTGGAAATTTGTATATACTATGTTGTATAAATGTCGTTCACACTGTTGCCTGATAAGCATGTAGAAAAATGTGAATTTTGTAAAACTTACCCTACCTATAAAGTTTCTTGCTTCTTAATTTTCTTTATTTCACTGAATGAGACCTAAATATGATTTATGTTGTATAGTATGATTAGCTTAAACTGATGGTGTAGAAAAAAAATTATAATCTTTGGTAATAATGTAGGAGAGTTGCCTAAAAACAAGGATATGCAAACAAAATATTTTGCAACATAAGAACTTCAAAGCCTAAGTTTTTCAATAGATATCTTCCTATTTGTGTGTTCTGTAATATGTATGCACACATAATGGTAACTATTTACATGCATTCTCAAAAATTATAAATGATTGTGAAATCTGCAGCATTTTTTATACTACGTAAATCATCTCTATGTGAAATTTGGGCATTTTCGTGAAAACAGTAATTAAGGGCACACTGGTACCCGCCTGCAGTGTATGTAAAATTCAGTGCTATCCACATGACTGTACAGAAAGGTGACAGTTTAGAACAGTCAGTGAGCGTTGGTAAGGAAAGAGATAAATGTAAGTTTGACACAGTCGAGTGAGACACGAGACGAATGGTTACATAATAAACTTACTGTAGGTGGGTGCCAGCAGTGTTTCCCAGTCACTGCACTGTTGAGACTCAGGGATGCTGTGGGTTCTGTGTGTTCGTTCTATCTGTGCGTACTTACAAAACAGTTTACATTAATAAACATCTTTACTAAACTTTTAGAATACAATGGCAAGAGGTAGTTGTCATTACAAGAGAAAACACTTGATGCACTGTACTACTACCTTTTATTATACCACTCGTACAAAGAAACGTGCCAGAAATTTACTTGTGAATTACGCTCGGATGTGTATAGCCAACTCTGATTTGGTGCTCCCCAGCCCGCAATTAATCTAGCGCACTTCCTAGATGGATGACTTCTCTGTGGTGTTTGAAAACACAAACTTCACAAGGGAAAGGGCTCTACAGCTGGTAGGGTGGACTGATGATTTTCCCAGAAGATAGGGCGCAGAGAATAATGAAATGAGATGAACTGGAGTTACATAAACACGTTTGATTATTTGGCATCGCTAACGCGGACTCGGGACTCATGCCACACGTGGTTAGTGAGGTGACGGCCTATACACCTAGCCGGCTAGGACGGAAATAATGTCACCATACAAATTACTTAAAATCATAGAAATACACTTGGAAAATGATGGGGCACGACATGAGTGGTCACAATAAACATGCAAGCACCTGGAAGCAGTATTAGATGGCGCGGATGCCGCTGGATATGTGTTGCAGGTGAAAATGTTGTATTTCTCCGCAGTGACTGCAAATTCTGGTCAAACAAAATATTATTCTGGTGTAGCAAATTATTCTGCTGCAGATTGAATTAGTTCTGAGTTCGTAGTTTGCCGGGAGGCAAGAAAATCAGACTTGGAAATGACCGCGTAGTCAGACATACATATCATCAATTACACGAAAAATACATTGAAGCCTGAATAAAATTGACATAGAACCCTGAAATAAATTATGGCGCACATGATATTACACAAATAAACCCTCAAACTGCATAGATAGTGCATATATCGACTTGGCGGCTAGGAACCACGTGGTCTCAAAAGATGTGGCCGTAAAATAATTAAACATGAAAAATACCCTTGAATACATACATGAAATTAAAGCCCTTAAAATTGCAAGGAGCAATAATACAGAAATTACAATGATGCACCTTTAAAATAAGCAGATGGTGCCTGATTCAAGTTGTGCGGGCCATATGGCCTCTCCAACATCTGCCCTCCCTTTCTCTTCGTTTAAGTTTCAAAAAGCCACAAGGGTACAAATTATTAGTTAAGTGGAAGCATAATGCTGGGGAAATTATCTGGCAAAAACATACGCAAGCCAAGGTTAACCGATATACTAAGAATGAGCTATGGTAACCTACATCAGTGCAAAAAGTTTGAAGTGTGTACGTGACAGCGTCTTACCTCGCCAGACCTCCTACAACGACTGCACCGAGGATAGCGTCGCACGGACCTACCATGGCTGCCTACGGGGTTCATATAAGCGGAAGTGCTATGAACACCGAGTGAAACTTTTATGTATGAAAATAAAGTTGCACATGAGTAATTTAAATATTGTTTTACATTTCCGAATTTTCTTATTAATTTTCTGTATCATTTGAATTTCTCTTTATGATGGCATTCACGCCGAAATATTACTGTTAATCTCCGCGCAGCGCACATTTTGAATTCATAACCAAACATTTTGTAATAACAACAAACATACATTTTCAAACACTTTAAGACTTTTTGACCCTAAAAAAATACACATTTTTAAACTGCAAATAATATTCTGTTATAGGAAAGTTAAAATTGGAGCCTCTTTGCGCACATGCATACCCACATATCATGTGCATGGTGAGCACCGTCATGGACTTAGCGCCGCTGGCTGTTAGCCGGCGTCAAGTTTGGTTGCATGCTGCTTATACAACTAATCTGATACGATTAAGACTCATCGCCAAGAGTACCTCTTCCACCACTACAGACACGAGTGACACATTGCCTACCATACTGGCAACAGGAACTATGAGCGAATTCTCTTTACCTGGAGGATATGCAATCTGGCAGGCATGTCCCCCCTTCCCTCACCACACGCTGAGAGCCTACAAGCAACCCAGACCTCGGACAAGGCCGAGCGCCACCGACGAGGCACGAAGCAGAAACTCTGACCAGAGTTTTCCCACCCCAACCAGGGCAGGAGGACGTCACGCCCTCCCCGCAGCCTGCGCTGGCAGCCTACAAGCTTCCACTATATAAGTCCAGATGCTGCCAGGCTCGGCAGTCATTCTTACGCATCCTCTCTCGTGACATCCCGCACTAACTCAGTGTTGGGAGCTCCGGAGATCTTGGAAACTTCAAGTACGCACCCAGCGCCTACGTACTATGTCTCGACGACCAACAAACACGAACATACGTATTCAACTAAACTTTGTCTCCTCTAGACACCTTTTACTTAGCAATTAAACTAACTAACTTGTATTCGTCTAGAACCAGCTAACCCCCTTTTAACTTAGGACCAGGTTGCCTACACCTGGAATCGCAGTTACCTTCATCCCTCCATGATTTGATTCACGGATCACGTGTTTATTGAACATTCAATAAACACTTGTTCTGTACCTTTCTGTTTTTCATTGCCAAGGTATTTGTTTGAATGAACGGTTGGAGACAGAATACGCCATGCACTGTCAACAGGAACTGGGAAATTAATTTAATCAGATTTAGCCTTCTGCACGTCAGGAGACATACATATTAGATAGCTACCTGTTTCTTCCTGGTCACACATTAGCACTAAGTCAGTGCTCGTAGGGGAGGAACAGTGATGCCACAACCATTAGAAACACCTTCACATCGGGAGGGGTGACAGACTCAGGTTATTTCTCACCACTTGCACTATGTCAGTGCGCAGTGACCGTAGCCTGAAGGTTTACAATTCAATCTAGTGCGAACGCACAACCAGTAGAGACTTGGCGGCCCCTACTGCACCACGTCGCTGATAAGCCCACATACTGTGGGGGATCAGTGGTGACTCTTATCGAGCTCGTGCAGGCAAGTTACTCTTGGGTTACTCTGTCAAACCGTCCTGTCTAAGTGCATCATGTAGGCTGTCAAACTGTTTGCCCTATACATCATGAGAAGAGGAGTGGTAGAAAACGTAGGGAGCAATACCTGGCTCACTCTGCTCTCAAACAATGGATCGCACTACCACGGCCTACACAGGAGAGGCAGGTGGAATGGGACCGCGCCGCCGAACTTGGACGTCAGGCAGTTGCGCCTGCTCCGGTTCTGGTAATTGACTTCCTACCTTGTATCCGCAGACATCCTCCGTGTCTCTCTGTGGTAAAAGGGTTTCTGACCGGTACCGAAGTGTGACTTGGCTGGAACAACCTCAACTTTTGGACCAACGAAACACAACTGTGGAATATCCAATCTGGCGTAGACCGAATCTGTCGCGTCTAGATGAAACCTGCTCCGACCACAACATCCAAAAATCTGGAGTATGTAAATGCTAACCAACACCCCTTGCCTCACGCCGACTATCTAAACAAAACTACCCCGCTTTTGGTCTATCGGACAAAATCCTCGACCAACGTGCCAAGTCAATCTAATCAGCCACTCATCAGTTTCATAACACATCTCGCTGGGTGACTTTTTGTTCTTTAATACTCTACTTATGCATCAATCATCAAGTTGTGTTGCTTTTTAATTGGTAATTTCTCAGTTACGGTGCAGCGGGTGCAGGTTACAATATTCTGGTATGTGATTGTAGTACTTATCTTATCATTCATTCAGTGACTGTATTAGTGTAGCAGTTGGATTACTCTCTTCTCACCAAGGTGAACCGGCTTTGATTTTCACATGTGGGAAACATGGTGTATGTAGCCATTGGCTGGTGAATTTTCTCAGGGCACTTGTGTTTCCCCATCCTTGAATTCTATAGCTGCTCAAGATCTTGTAAAGTGCCAATCAAACCTCTCAACTATAATATCATCCATTCTCTGTTAAACTTGGATATTCATAATGGTACATTATGTGCTTTTACCTAGCATACAGTGTTAGATTTTTTACATACTAAAATTGGAAGGACTTGTAGGCCTGGTATGCAAAAGCATAACATAGTGTCATTAAAATAAGCCATAAGGAAGTGAATATTAGCAAAAAACTTTGGAATGCTTGAGTATCTGTTTCTCTCCATTTTGTCTTTCGAAAAGTCACAGTGCTGTACAGTGCAGTATTTCTGTGCACCTGTAAATGGATCAAACATGATAAAAAAAATTATCTGCTTCCAGTTTGAGTGCCGGCAGGCCATCGCAAGGCTCCATCGTTGTCACTGTCGATGTGGGAATGAATCAAGAAGGCGTGCAGCCAACATCTACAGACCTACCTTCTCTGCGCACTTTGAAACGTAAACATGTCAATCCTGAATGTTGTACTCTTGCAAATACAGTAAAACCCCTTTTTACACTTTTCAAGAGACCTGGGAAATTGTTGTAAGAAGAAAAAAATGTATACTGTTAAAACTAAACTGGAGTAAATAAAGTAGTTTTCAAATGCTGGAAAGTACAAAATCAGTGTATGTAAGAAAAGGGTTTAACTGTAATAGTGCTGAGAATGTCAGACAATTCAATGCACTAAGAAATGTCATAGTTATGCAAAGAAATGTAAAGTAAGTGTGACCGGTTTGCTCTAAATTTATTTTTAATATTAATTTCTTGATAGTTCTTTCTAAATTTGTCAAGAATTTTAATTATTTAGTATTTAGGCAGTGTTTCTATAATTTTTTTTTTTTACTGCATTTAAAAGTATAACATAAGTTCAGAAAAAAATGTTAACTTATAGCAGATTAAATTATAGAAGTTTGAAGGAATTTCATACATGCCTTATGGGATAACATGAACCATTTTAGATCTCTCCAAAGATGAATTACTACAGATCGCTCATGAGCTGAAAAGAAGATTCAATGACTGTTTGGAGCTTGGTTGGTGCTTTCTGGAACTACACCTCCTGAAGATAATGATGCTGTCTGTTATTCTGATGTGCATCTATGATGTAAGTGAATATCCAAGAGACTGTTTCATAGGTCACAGAGGTGATAAACATTAATGTTTTTACTAGTATGGTTGCTAAAGAGTTAACCAGGCATACATCTTGATTGTTTAAGTGGTTTATGAAGTTTTCAGAGGTTTAAGACAGTGTGGAGCATGTGAAACATTGCTACTTTTGAATACTAGTGAGTAGGAACTGGCAGTAAGAAGTGTTGGACATTTCTTTGAAATTTTCTGATAATTAAAAACTAACTGTGAACCATAGTCTTAATTGCAGTCAACTTTCTGGTTCACTCTAATTCCTCTAGCAGGTTTCAATTTTTTTTGGCATGCCCTTACCAACTCTTATGTTTGGTGCACCCACTGTTTCCTAAACAACATGGTTAGGGATGTGTATTCAGTTTTTCACCTTTATGTGGATTACCTAGTATGTCTCAGTTTAAAAGTGGGTAAGCAGATATCCTATTGTTTAGACTTGCAAAGATACTGTATAATTTCCCTCTCTTGTACCAGGCGAATTGTTTGCTGTGGTCTTGTTAGTTTTCTTGCTGGGGCTGCATCACTGCTGGTGGTTAAGTGGGTGGTTGAATGGGAGCGACCTTAGGTGTTGGCCTTGATGGTGCTGAAGCCCTGGGCATTAATTAGGCCCATTTGGGTCCATGAAATGGAGGTGGGATTCTCTTGGTGCCAGATTCATATATGGCTTCATGGGACCGGCAACTTTAGGCGGGGGGGGGGGGGGCTCAGATATCCAATACCTGCAATGTTGCTGTGACTGCTTTCATAGCTACATGTGCGGTGAAGGGAGTGATGGTACACTTCTGAATTTATTGTTCTTGACCTCGTTAGCTTTCTTTTTTCTTTTGCCCCTCTGTGGGAGAAAGCATAAGAGCCTTTAACCACTCTCCCACTTTCACCTGTACTCGCCTCTTTACCTCTTCTTCCTTACCCTCTCTACCACACTCACTCCTTTCCTTCTTCCAATAACCCTCCCCTATCCCCTCCTCAATCCCCTCTTCCCTTCCCTGCTCTACAAGCCTTCACACCACCCCTTCATTTCACTCCTATCACCTATCTCTGCCCTCTCAATCACCTTTCCAACTTTACTACCCCCCTCCCTCAACTTACTCCCCTCCCCCTCTTCTCAACTACCATTGCACTCCTCTCCATCCATCATGCTCCCTTCCTCCTCATCTCCAGTTCCCTCCTCCCCTCCATCACTTCCCCTCTCACTCCTCCATCACTTCCCCTCTCTCACTCCTCCATCACTTCCCCTCTCACTCCTCCATCACTTCCCCTCCCACCCATCCATCACTCCCCCTCCCACCCACCACTCCATCACTTCTCCCTTCCTCACCCTCTATCACTTCCCCCCCTCTGCATCACTTCCCCCCTCTCTCCACTCCCCCTCTCACCACTCCCCCCTCTCACCACTCCCCCCTCTCACCATTCCCCCCTCTCACCACTCCCCCCCTCTCACCACTCCCCCCCTCTCACCACTCCCCCCTCTCACCACTCCCCCCCTCTCACCACTTCCCCCCTCTCCCACTCCCCCCTCTCACCACTCCCCCCTCTCACCACTCCCCCCTCTCACCTCTCCCCCCTCTCACCACTTCCCCCCTCACCACTTCCCCCCTCGCCACTTCCCCCCCTCGCCACTTCCCCCCCCCGCCACTTCCCCCCACCACTTCCCCCCTCACCACTTCCCCCCTCACAACTTCCCCCCCTCACACTCCATCACTTCCCCCATTCTCATCACTCCATCACTTCCCCCATTGTCATCACTCTCATCTCAGATACACTAATACCAGTCAACTTAAAAATTCCTGAAAGAAAATCCGATGGAGTTATCACTGTCTGGCAGTTTACAGCAGCACCTTTGTTTAGTAATACATTTAATTGATAGTAATGATAAATTGTACAACACTAACGTGATAGCTATTAAAATTAATCTGTCTTTATTCTCGGAAAAGTTTAGTTAACCATGGCAAAAGATTGGACTACAAAAATTAAATCCTAATATGTCAAATGTAATAAAAGTGGTAGTATTTATTAATAGATGACGATGATCTAATAGTTTTCGAAGATTGCTGAAAATATAACAGTAGAGTATCTCTTGCCACTATTTTTTTTTGTACTCTTGCCTGTGTTCGTATAGAACTATTCAATATTTGCCTTTACTTTATTTTATTGTGTTCATTCCCAGTTCACCTCTCTCACCACTGTGTGTGTTGCAAAGTAGCGTGCTGGTTGGTTCACAGGTGTGTGCACTGCACTTCCTACTGCTGGTGTTGGTGGTAGCCTCTGTATCATTTGGCCGGAGGATCCTGATGGTGACGACGCACGTCATCGCAGTATTGGTGTCGTTCCTGCTGCTTGCCAAGATGATCTACCAGATAGACTTCTTTAAACACCATGACTACAGTGTCAACTGCACCCTGCCGGTAATAGCTCTTGCATTTATCTGAGAGGCCTCGGGTTGTGTTTCATTGTATTACTTATTCTTGGTAAATGTTATCAAGATAAATACTCAGGTTATTTTATAAACTGGTATTTTTTAAGAATACTGTTGTATGTAGAATTTTCATTGAAAGTATCTTTGATGCACATCCTATTGGCATATATTCAGCAACAATATAATTTGCAACTCAACAGTGCAAAAAATATCTCAATAGGAATTATTATTCACTTTGACAAAGTAACATATTTATCTAAATATATTGATGCCAACCCTTTGTGGGTGTCTGCAGTTAGGGCAGGGAAACGGGGGTCCTCATTATGGGGATAACTGTAGTGGTGCTATGGTTTCCTTTGACGCGTGGCCAATAAGGGGGCTCTGTGGGTCAGGGCTATTCACATCAAACTTTGGCCAGTGACATTTGAGGTTAAGTGCAATGTAAACCTTGTTTGTGTTACTTTTGAGAAAAGAGGTTTTCGTCATGGTCAATTTTACAGTTTTTGTTCGTGATGCTAGAATCACTATGTACATGGGCGCACCTTAGTGTTTGACTGGCGCATGGCCAGTATACAAGACAGATTAGGTGGCCTGTCTAAGGAGGATAAAGTTCAGAGAAACTATCACAGCCCTATGAATGGCCAGGGCGAAATAGAGGTGTCTGTAGGGCTGAGGGGTGAGGCCTCTCAGCAGTGCAGGCAGTATGAACTCTGCCCCACTTAGTTAAAGAGCTGCAAGTGCAGAAGAGGAAGTGGTTTGCATTTTGGATTACTTTCGGAGGCATAAGCTGCCTTTCTCAACTTTCTCTGCACACCTCCCTTCTAAGAGTACAGCAGAGTTGATGGGGGCAAATACGGCCTCGCAAAAGGAAAGCCGGTGACTCAAATTCCTAGCGTGTACTTTTAAGTAATCACGGCCACAAAGGCAGGAACTATGCCTCTTGCTTCCTTCATCCGGCCCGGTAGAGAGCTGTGGATAGAGTGATAGGTTGGTTCAAGCTGCTTGACAGGATACTTAGGTGAGGTATTCACAGGGGGTCGATCAAACAAAATTAGTTCCAATTCCCTTCCAGCACCCTAAAGAGTGGTGTTGGAGTATGGAATAACCTGGTTATTTGATTCACCTGGTTGAAGAGTTCATAGTGTTGAGGCTCTACTAAACGTTACTCAGGGGCAAAGCTCTAGTGGTGGTGTAAAGTGTGTGTATTCTGGCTTTAAATAGCATTGGGTCTGTCTGCTTCACTCTAGCGAGCTGCATTTATGTAAGAAACAACACAGTGATACTCAATAAATTAGCAGACAGAGAATAGTTTAGATTTAACGTGTTATATTGAGAGAGTATATAACACGGCCATGTACTACCTTCAACACTAATCAGAATTGACACAGAAGTTTTAAGACTACATAAAATGCTAGGTGAAGGCTACCTGGTTTTAAATACTGGTGGGAATAAGGAGATAATAACTGCTAGGAAAGTAATTACCAACTGGATCCTAACTATCAACCTGATGTCCTGAAGGAGTGGTGACTATAAGAAGGGTAGTGTTGGCGTTACCATCCGGTAAGGCAGGGTACTGAAGGGACTGTCACAACTGTTGCCACATGGGGTCAATACCAAGGGCTGGTAAGAGAGGAGCAGATGTCTTCAGGAGCCATTGAAGGTCCAGTCTTTCAGAAGCAGAGGAGTCTACAACGCTTGCAAAACAGGCTTCTGGAGGGTTGTCTTCAGCTGGTAGGCAGATCCCAGCCGTAAACAGAGCAGTGGAATCTGCGAGGCATATCAGTGAACGTGAATCGTCGGTAGCCTTCTCCAGCCCAATCGTGAGCAGTGGAGCAGCATAGACTCACTTTAGCTGGTCTCGCAGGAGTATTTGTACTAACCTCAACTTGGGCCTTCTGCGTTGAGGGGTGAGAAGCTCAGCCGCTGGAGTCCAGGGTGAAAGACTGCTGATGCAGCGCTATTATCCCTTAGTACTGGTGGCGTGCTCCTTTGGTGCTTCATGGAGTTATCTGTGGCCTTGGCAGCGGGTCTGGTGGCTTGTTCGACAGTACAATCTATTTTTTTTTTTGGTGGGGAGGGGTTGGCTTGACATCTGCTTGGAGTAGAGTAGACAGTACAAGCTGGTCGGCAGTGTCTGTAATAGCATCTCTCATTGCGAGGAGTACCCTGTACGCATGTGACCAGCCTCTTGCTGTACTGTTTAAAAGACTTGCCTAAAGGGTGAACGTGGTTCAGATGGGGCAAAGTTGAGTGACCATCATGCATCATCTTGAACTGCTACCTTTTGTAGTGGCTGGGCTTTGACGGGCCTAGGCTCTGACTCTACAGTTTTCTGAACAAAGTCCAAGGCTTTCCTGGCGAGCTTCCACAGCCCAGCCTGAAGGTGTGACATACAGGAGAGAGAGCGAGAGAGAGTAGAATAGTACAGTATCTGTTCTGTAGAGGCTGGCACAGGTGTGTCGACCAGGGCATACTATCAACTAGGGCATACTACAGGTCGGATGAAGGTTTGATTCTCAGGCGGCCTCCTGGAGGGCTTTGCTACTTTCCTTACAGTGCATTGCCACAAACAATCCGTATCCTCTTTCCCAGGATAGTGGTGGGAGCAGGATTATAACAGTTACTCCCGTTCTCCGTGGGGAGGTTCGCAGGTTATGCTGGTGGGTGAACTTCCGGCACCCAGCAAATACTCGGGTAGGGTGGGATTATCACCAGCATGCCAAATACTCCACTGAAGATTACATCAGTTATTAAACTGTCCCCTCTGGTGGTGACCAACAAGGCGGGTTTATTGCCATATCCCTTCGCTAGCACGAAGAGGGATCTTAGGTGTTGAATAAGCTGGAATGATGAAAGGGGAGTTTGGAAATGAGACAACTCCTGGACGAGTGTGTAAGGATGTAGGTCGAAACAGAATAAATAGGGTATACGGGTGTTGAAATACATAGAGCTAGTAGAGGAAGACAGCCACATTGTTTTGTGCCTGTTTTATTGGCGAATCAACAAAATCGCCTTAACCAGCTTGTACCGATACCAGGGCCTGAAGGGTCGAACCTAGATTGCCAACTATTCTTCATGGGGAGGTTGTAGTCATATTTGCAGATGCTTGGTGAGGCAAAGGTGACCCCAAAGGTAAGATGTTGACTTGAAGTCGAGCGACACTGGTGTAGCACGAACGCTAGTGGTAGGCGATGGCACAAGGTAACTGTATGGTTGACCTGCACCGTAACATTGTCTGGCTGGTAATAGCTGGAGATATGGTGGCAGCAAGAAGGTTGGCGTTTGAAATTAGCATCTTGGAGCACATTCAGGCTGAGTAACATTCTACAACTTGGTTGAGACAAGCCATTTTCGAACTCTGGTCCGCAGCTGGTATTATACATTGTGCCTAGGGCAAGCAAGGGGGTCAGTGGGATGGCAGAGAGAGCGAGTGAGTGAGGATGCAAGGACAATTAGCAATTACTAGTAAGAAGGCAGATTTGTGGAACAGATACTCAAATGCACCACTTATCGCAGTGACACTTACTGCTCTCATGTGACATCCAACAACTGACTACACAGGAAATGTAATGTTTCCAACAGCAGCCTAGAAGGTGCCACAGTATTCAGAAGGCACCACTGAGCTAGTAGCATGAAACATTCAAATTTAAAATGTCAAATCCAGTAGACAAGTCTTATAAGGTCAGTAATCCAATAGCACAATATGTTTTCATGCTCCTCTCACAGAACATGTTATTATACACCTAAGTAAACGACTGACCTGGATGGGTGCTTGGAGATAGGGCATCAATGCCCACACCATGATCCACCTTTCCCGGTAGTTTTACATGTGGAGAAGGGTTGTCAGTCAGATGAAAGGTGCCGCCACTGGGCCCTGATCCAGAATCAGAGGAGGTTCACTGCTGATCTGCTCCAAAGAGACAGGCATGTAAGAACCCCTGTGTGATCACAGCTCTTAGCAGTTGAAGGGCATCAAAACCCAACTTCATTTAGAGTATTGCTGGATGAAATGCAATTTGGTCAGTCTCAGAGATGAGGCGTCTGGTTCAATCTCTATGGCTCTTAGTTGTGGTCCTTATTCCCTTACCAAGTCTCTTGAGTATAATTGTAGAGCATGGCCGAATGAGGATTGAAAGATGAACCTAGAGAGAAAACAAGAATGCGGGTGGCATTTGGTGTTAATGCCTTTTTGACAAATTACAAAGTCTTGAGCCCACACAAGAGCCAGATCAACATTACATATTTGTCAAGCATCTATTCTCTAACTCACAGCTTCCCAAATAAAACTCGGTTTTTGTTGTCTGGTAACTGAGGAGAACCAGCAGGTGACCGTGGGGGGCTGTGTGTGGAGAACAGACTCACTGATGTTGTGTCTGATCATTTGTTGAAGACTGGCTGTCTTAGATTGCTTGGGGAATGGGTTTGCATGGCACTACATAGGCAAGATCCTGCAGCTAGAGAGGTGGTGTGAGATATAGCGGCAGCAAGAAGAATAACCACTCCATCCCCTTCACATAGGGCAGTGGCAAAACATCTCCAACTTAGGAGGGGGCATGCTTTTAAGTTTCTCTCTTAAAAAAATTTTGCTCCTCTTCTGAAAATTTTAATTTGGTACCATCAACATGTAAATTTCGTGTTACATAAAATATGAGAAAAGTCTATAACCCAGAAGCGAAGTTGTATGCAACAGAAGTACAGCGGAACCTCTATGTATTGAACTCGGATGGACTGAAATCTCGCATCCTTAGAAAATTTTCTGTGGTCACATTTTTTTATTTATCAGCATTTCAACACCACATTTATTGAAAGTCCACATGTATTGAAACGATGGATAGAGAATCCACTGTAACTACATTGTAAAAATCCATCTGAGATTGTATACAATAAATCAACACATCTCTGTGAACAAAACCACTTTGCAAGCCCACTTACTCTAATTCAAATGCTCTTTAAAAAAAAATAGGGTTAGTAATGTATACATACCACCCCCCACCCTTTTTTTTTCTAGTTTTTACACCACTGACACAGGCGATGTATGCAACTAAAGTTGGCAGGGGAAGATGAGCAGCATCCATAGTCTACAATATGATGTGCTCATGGGGGGATGTGAACCACTAATGAGAGTTGTCTTGAGTGTATCACACAACTGATGACCTTCTAAAGGAGATGTTACCAGCTCTGTAGCGTGCAGTTTACTGATAATCATTACCCTGGATCTAGCGATGCTTTGTATGCACTGTATTCAAGGCTAGGAAAAAGGTGAAAGAAAAAACTTATAATTATAATGGACAAAAACTTGGTCTTGTGTGGTTTTTCGAATAAGGATGAGAGAAATGAGTGAAAGGAGGCAATTATATAAGTCTTTTTCAGAAGAGGAAAGGGTAATAGCCACTTGGCTATAGTCAAGGAGCTGGTAGGTTGCTGAATGCAACTATGTATTCAGTATAGTCAGCAGAGAAAGGAGAAATGTTTGTACCACAGGCTGTTGAGTCATAATGATAGTCTTTGAAACATTTGGAAATCAATTTTATCAAGAGTGGATTGTATTTTGCAAACGTTGTGTATTTTAAACTAACTACATGATATCTTAAAAGTGTAGGCAAGCAGAGGCTTATTTTTAGCATATACCTGTTTTGCATTTATTTTAAAGATATATATTTCTGCTTATTTTTGGGGGGAAAGAGTATAGTTCAAAATAATAAAATTTCTAATAAATATCAGCAGGTATCTGTTGCACATAATTTTTTTTCACTCTAAGACGGGAAGTTTTGTTTCAGGGAGCAAGTGGCAATTTCAACGATGCGGAGTGGTTTGGCTTTCAGAAGAAGAATAATGAACATTCTCTGGCTGACTTAACCAAAGGATACATTGGTATGTGTTAGAGTAAGGAATGGATGAGGTGGTGGCTAGGTTAGGCTGTCTGGCACTGTGAATAAGTGTAATGGTTTCTGTATGCAGAACACAGTTTTATTATTACAGTATGTTGATAAGAAACACTGATGAATGAGTGCTGAAGAACATTTACCAGAATACCTATGTACCTGTGATCACTAGACCTCAATTTGCTGTCTACCAACTTCCATTTCTCTGTTATGACACTTACAAAGGAAATAAGTCTGGTTAGGCTGCAGTTGTTCATGAGAGCACAGTGTTTTGGAACAATTTTGGTCACTGTAAGTGCACTGCTGCACCAGATGCGTAGGAGCTTTACCTGGTCAATTGGTGTTTTAGATGGATGTGAGTGTTGATAGTGTGGTCTCAGTCCACTTACAGGGCTCTTCCTTTAGCCGCAAAAGGATCAGGTGCTGAGCTTGGAATGTCTCGTTCAGCCTGGAAAAGATATTAAGCATGTGGGAGTGAGTGAGAAGGCTGAATCACATTGTTCATGAGCAACCCTTGACATGACTTGTAATTTACAAATACTGTCAATATTTAAGTGATTTGTAACCAACCACAGCCATAAGTACTCATTTCCTTCAGCTGTGAATAAAACTGGATGTTTCAAAACAGGAACTTAACAAAGTTTTCTGTGTGTCCCAGGTCTAATTGTGCTGGCGACTGTTCTGTCAGTCGTCGACATCAGGCAGATGTACGTGCGACACGTCAGGGCACAGGGTCTTGCCAGGCCTGTCGTTCTCTTCCCGAACACCAGGCGAGTTAATGCTGATGACAGCATCAGATCTTGCTTGAAGTACCTCTTTAACTATGGTTTTTACAAATTTGGAATAGAGGTGAGTTTTGTCTTAATTCAAACTTCTTACGTCAGTTTTAGTCATTACATATTTCGTAAGTGTCGCATGTATCCGTCATGCTAAAGCATGATGTATATACATATGTTGACTATTTTGGTGTGTATAGGCCTTGACGCCATCGGGTGAGACTCGAGACAAACAATGACACAAATACTTACTGGTAATTTAGGCGCCAGCGGTGCTTCCCAATCACTGCACTATTGAGACTCAGGGTTCTCAGGAATGCTGTGGGTTCTGTGTGTTCGTCTCACCCGTGCATACTTAAAAACACGTTGGCAATACTAAACTTTTAATAAAATCATTGAAATAAACAATTGATAAATGTATGTGGCTAGGACACTGTCACTACTGAATAAAAAATCGAGTTCACTGTAGACTTGTTTTTATTGATATTGTTTATACACATCAACGTGCCAATGAAATGATTATCTTGGTCATGACTAGCCAATTCCGCTTGGGTGCTACCCAACCTGTAATTAATCTAGCGCACACCTAAATGGATGATCTCACCGAGGTGCGTGAAAGCACAGCCTTCACAAGCGAAGAGGGCCGACAGCCGCTAGGGTAGACTGACGGTTTTCCCCGAAGACAGGACACGGTGAATTACAAATGAATATCCTTAATACACATTAACACGAGTGATTACTCAGCATCACTAACACAAACTCGTCGGGGCTCGCCTCCAGCACGTGGGTAGTGTGGTGACGGCCTATACGCATAGCTGGCTAGGACGGGAGTAATTGCACCGTACACTAATTACACAATTACGTAGGCCCTTGAATGATACTTGAAATAAGATGGAACACGAGATGAATATCCACAATAACACACACACATGTGTGAAAACAAGCTTAGGTGGCGTGGATGCTGCTGGATGAAGTTCGTAGCAAACCACGTGGTGCAGGTGAAATTGCAATATTTCTGCGTGGAAACGGCTAACTAAATTTAGATAAACTATTATTCGTGTTTGGCAAATGGTTCTCTTTACGATTAGAGCTATTACAGGCTTGTAACATGCCTGATGGCGATAAAATCAAACATTTCTGTGACAGTGTGGTCAAGTACAAAAGCATCAATTTACATGAAAAATACTTTAAACCCTGAATGAAAAATATATAGAACCCTTAAATAAATGATTGCACATACAAGGTTATATAAATAAGCTCTTAAAATGCAATGATGGCATATACAAAGACTTGGCTTCAGTCAGCCACGTGGTTATACGTGATGTTGCCGTAAAATATTCAAACACCAAAATTACTCTTAAATACATACAGAAAATTAAAGCTCTTAAAATTGCGTGTAGCAATTATGCAGAAGTTACCATGAAATGCCATAAACATAGGCAGATGGCGTCTGATTAAAATGGGCCGGTCACGTGACCTTGCATACATCTTTCTCCTCCTTCAAGTTAAAAATGCCACAAAGGCGTAAGAAATTAGTAAAGCGGGAGCATAATGTTGGGGAAAATGTCTGGCAAAAACGTACGCAAGCAAAGATTAACCGGTAAACTACATGGATTATGGAAACCTACATCAGTGAACAAAAGTTGTAGTGCGCACGTGACAGTGTCTTACCTCGCCAGATCTACTCGACAGACTGTCCAGATACAAGCGTTGCACGGACCTATCACGGCCGCCTATGGGGTTCACACAAGCGGAAGTGCTATGCATGCATAGTGAAATATTTTATAGTGAAAATAAAATGGCACAAATTAAATTAGACATTGTTTTACATTTCTATTTTTTTTGTTACGAATTTCAATGTTATTTTAATGTCTCTCTGTGATGGCGTTCATGCCAAAATATTAAGTGTTCTTAATATTGGTGCCACAGGCATTTTGAATATTCATAACCAAACAATTAATTAGTACAAGCACTTTAAAACATTTTAAGACATACGAAACACCGTAAAGACAATATAACACATTTTACCCTGAAATTAACATTTATAGAAAAGTTCAAAATTGTCGGCCTCTTTGCGCACATGCAGTACACGTGACACGTGAGTGCCGTCATGGGCTCTAGCGTCGCTGGCTGTTAGCCGGCATCAGTCTAACCAGAAGTTTTTGATGAAAAATTAGTTATAAATAATATTCCAAGTATAGACTGCACCAAATTTTTGTATTCCTCTAAATATTGTTAAGTCACGGTTCCGTACGAACATAATAAATTCCAACTTAATTTCTCACCTTCAAAACATTTGTGACAGAAAATTTGTATGTGGCAATTTTTACAAATATATGTCGCGTGATTACTATTCCACAGATGGTAATGTGACTTGAGAATGCAAAACCATGGCAATATGTTACACAAAATGACTTCTTATCAATGTGCACTTGTGACGCAGCTTGCATGTGAACTACGTAAAATAGATTTCTCATGTACAGCAGCAAAATTATTTTCTCATGTACGTCTTGAATATTGTGATTGATAAAGTGCAGTGAATAGGGTTTCCTCAATTTAGCGTTGTTTTTTTTTTTTTCTAAATTTCCGGGCATATTTATTAGTTACATTTATACATATTCCATTCGTAATTTTCATGAAAAGATATTCAAGTAAAAAACTTGGAAGTGTTATTGGCAACATCACATCGCGAATCAATATCTCGAAAATATGGCACCGCTGTTTTTTTTGGTCGTTGCCAACACGACTGCAGCTGTAAACATTGCAGTTGTTGGTCGAACGACTAATAACATTTAACATTACATATTTTTAAAATACAAATGTTCTGTATTTCCACATGTATTGTTTTTTTTTTTAATTTTTTGTGCTCTAAATACATTATGTGTAGTCTGAGACGTCTATTGTTATTATTATTTATTATATTTTGTTACAAAGTACGAGTTAATGCGACATTGTGACAAAATCAACAACACATTATTTCAGAATTTGTAAATTACATAAATATGACTAAATGCATGGCAGTGAGATGTAAGTGAAAACAATGTGCATTGAAAATTTATTTTATTTGCATCATCTATTAGTATTTCTTTTGCATGTGTACATAAAGTAGTACTGAATACCGACTTCATATGCCTTGGTGAGTGCAGTTGATACTTATACTTTTTGGTTAATACTTGGTTGTTTAATGATCAGAGCATGTAATTTTCGGCAATGCTATAGAAATTATTTTTTGATCGATGCTGTAAAAATTAAATTTTGAGTATGGAAAAAAACTGACTTTTTTTTAGCATTATTTAAATTGCATAAGAATTTTGTCTGGACCACAGAAAATTCTCTGTGGACACTGACTTCCGGTCAAACCGAGTTTGATGGTTCGAGTTTCCACAGTACATGATTATTTAAATAATCCCACTTTATTCACATTTTTAGGGGTAACAATTTTTTTAATGCCAATATTTCGTAAATAAGCCACACCCCACTTTTTGTAGTTTTTTTTTTTTTTTTTTTTTTTTATGTGCGGCCTTTACACGCCAAAATATGGTAGGTACCATATGTCCCTTGTACAGGAAACATTTCTTTCCCTGAAATATACTGAAATACTAAATGTGCATGTCGTAGAGCAAATTAACTTGGCGTATGTTAACACTAGTTTCATAGGACTGTTTTTACAGTGATATCAAATATTCATTTATTATATGTGCTCAGATGGGGCACTTAACTGACTTTGTCAAGTTGTTATTGTTGTTTTTGTATTTTAGTATCTGCTTGTGTTATAAAAAAATTGCCAAGGTAACTAATGCAGGTCAAACAGGAAAGGCACCAATGTTCTTGTACAATCAGATCTAAATCATGGAACATTTGCAGGTTTTTCTTGCACACTTAGTGAAAATTGTCAACAATTTACAGTTTCATGGCATTTAATGAGTATTTTGGAAATTAAGTAAAGCATGTAAGTAACTATATTAGGTCGGTAAATTGTTTTAAATAATATATCATACTGTACTAAAATTTATGTAACTTTTATTAATAACTGTACTGTGAGGGACTGTTACCACCATAGTTATTTTGTTTTTAGAAATATGTTTAGGACATCAAGTAACAACATGGATCATCGTTAGTTGCCTAATGTATATTTTACACAAAAGTTGTTTGTATCACTTTTTATATTATCTATACTAATATTATAAAGAGGTAGTGTTTGTAACTTTGTGTGTTTGGATGTAGGAGGTAATCTTCGAAACTACTCATCCGATTTTAAAAATTCTTTCACCAGTAGAATGCTACGTTATCACTGAGTGTCATAGACTATATTTTCTTTTAAAAATCAATAGGGATCCCTACTAAAACTCCAATAATGTAACCCAAAGTGTAAATAAATGACCTATAAAATTCCTTGCATTGCGTGCGCTGCGAAAACTATTGATGATAGAACAAAATAATGTACTACGGCTTTGCTGGACGGACAGATTCGGAAAATAAAACGTGCTGTGTGCTGCATACGGCGCCAACCTTAGAAGCTCTACTGCCATTATGGGAGGAGTTACTTTTGTGTTTGATAGGGATTTTCGGCAGACACTCCCTGTAGTTACAAAAGGGACGCGTGCAGATATCATCAAAGCATGTCTTAAATCATCTCCCTTATGGAGTTCTATTCAACACGTATATTTGCGAACGAATATGAGAGCCTATCTTGGTGGAGACACGCATAAAGATTTCCCACAACAATTGCTCAGACTTGGAGGAGTTTTTCCTTCTCTAAATTTGGGCACTAATTCTGCTGAAATAATTTTTAATGAGACATTAGGTCAGATAGTCCACAGTCTGCAGCATCTTATAGAAGCAGTATATCCGGGCCTCGAAAATTTACTAGAAAGAGACTTTCACTGGTTGTGTTCCAGGGCAATAGTATCGCCTAGGAATGACACTGTCAATGAAATAAACAATCTCATTATACAAAGAGTTCCCGGCCAAGTCAAAACCTATGAGTCGATTGACACAGTCACCAATGTTGACGATGTCGTCCACTTTCCTCAAGATTTTTTTAATTCGCTTAATCCTTCTGGCTTAGCACCTCACGAACTATCATTAAAAGTCGGTACCCCTAACATGCTTTTAAGGAATATAAGCCCTCCTAACATTTATAATGGCACGAGATTGCTCATTAAAGACTTGAAAGAAAATTTTATTGTCGCGACCATCCTCACCGGTCCAGCAGCCGGCCAGCTGGCAAACATCCCGAGAATTCCCATGATTCCCACGGATTTGCCAATATCTTTCAAACGGTTGCAATTTCCCGTAAAACATCGTTCGCGATTACTATTAATAAGTCCCAGGGTTAAACTTTCTCTTTGGTTGGAATCAACCTACGAAAAGAGTGTTTTTTCCCATGGCCAACTATATGTTGGTTTATTACGAGTGGGATGTCCCGAGAAACAGAGAAACAGAAACAGTACATTTTGCTACCAAAAAATAACAGGACGTCAAACATTGTCTACAGAGAATGTCTTAGCCAATAACATATTAAATACTTCTATCTCACATAAACTGCATTGTAATATAATGTATATTAATATGAAAAATTATAAAAAAAGTAAAAAATTATCAAATAAAAATAGCAAATAAACTTTAAATTATAAATTATTTAATTAATTATTAAATTATAATGTGCTTTTTTTAATGCTTTAGGAGAGTTTACCCAACCTAATTAGCGCCGGGTTAAGCAGTTTTTTTATCTTAATTGCACCCGTGCGAAGCCGGGGCGGGTCAATAGTTAATAATAAAATTAGAACAGGAAAAGGGAGAACAAAGGTTTCTGAATCACACTTTGGAACTGACTACAGATTCCATATACAGTGGAGCATTTTTTTACGCAAAAATTTTGGTTTTTTACAACTTCTTGCATTGTACTCCTTTTTTTTATGGTTTCTTTAGAATTAAAAAAAAAGTGCTTTTACTGTGTTTGTGGTAAAGTTTGTTGATGTTAACATCATGTTTGCATTAAACATATTTGAAAAAAAAATTCTAGGTACTGTTTGAGTTAAAATTTTGTAATTCATCAGTATGATCGTATCAGTTCCGTTGGTTTTAGGTTGTTTAATGTCACACATATAATTATATTCAACATGCTTCTAAGAGTAAATGCATGTTTAGGAGAAAATATCAAATTTTAAACAGTCAAAGTGTTGCACATTTAATATTTATTAGAGATGGGTCCAACATTCAAATTTCGAACCCAACCATAACCTTAAGGTTATGTTCCAGTTCAATACAAAATTTATTGCCATGTCAAAGATCAGTTCTAGTTCCATTGGAAAAATTTACAGGAGTTCTAAAGGAAAAAACATTTCTGAGGAGTGGTAGAGTGGTAGTTGTAAATTATCCACTTCTAAACTGTCCTGTGATGTTTAAAGGGAAGTGTAGGGGAAGAGTTTAGAGAATTGCTATCTGGGTAAGAGGCAACACTTTTTTTTTTTTTTTTTTTTTTTTTTTTTTTTTTTTTTTTTTTTTTTTTTTTTTTTTTTT